>CM066149.1:8750000-10000000 GCA_033617975.1 Populus alba x Populus glandulosa
AAAAAAAAAAAAGTCAATATGATATATTTTCATGTTTTTATTTTGAGATGGAGACCATGTGAATAACCCCCGATCCCCTGACTGGCCCTACATTAGATCTAGGTTGAATGGAATTCAAGCCTAAATTAAAGAGTTTTTAGATAATTAGATACTAAATTGAAAGAAAAAAGCTTAGGCTCTGGTGGGATGAAATTTGGGATTCTATTAAAGGGTTCATATACAATCAAGGACCAAAATTAATAAAAAAACAAATAATTGGCAGGTAAAGAATGTGTGCCAACATGTGGGAGGACCCGTCACATTGAGATGATATGAACGACATTGTCCAGCCTTCAGAAGCAGTCTTCTTTAGTCTCTAGATGAATCTCGACAGTTTTTTCCATTAGAGACGGTGCATGGTGGTTGTTCCTTGGCTGCTAGTTTCTCTCCTCTTTAATTTCTTCTTTTTCTCTCGTTTCCCCTTAAATTCCGCAGCTTTTTTTTTCTATCGGTATTTCCGTTTATATTTATCAATTTTCTGGTAGTCTTAGTTTTTGAAATTTTGCAATTTTAACCGAATTTGCCCTAAATCAAATTTTGTTTTTCAATTTTGTCCTTAACTAAATTGATTTGGACCCTAGATTTAACCACTCCACATGTTATAATTTATTATTGGTTCCCAAATCTATGCAACTTTAACCAATTTGACTTCCAATTTTGATTTTGTTCTTTTTTTTTTCTCTGTCTGGTTTCTTCCAAAACCTCATATTTGTGACAGTTGCTATTTAACGAAAAATCTCTTCAATGGAGAAGTCTTGAAAACATAGGATTAACAATGACAAATTTTAATATGTAAGGACTAAAGTGAAATATTGATGGTGTTAAGGTAGTTTACCTTACATTTGTAGTGCTAAGAGGTATAGAAATGTGGTAAATACAAAGCTAATACCTCAGATCTGATTTTTTTTAAGTTGGAAATTTGACATGTTGAATAAAGATTTGGTCATGAAACAATAAAAAATCATTTTTTTATCAAATGGTAAAAAAATATATTAAAACTAACTAGTCAATCAATATTAAATTCCTTCAAACAATCTTGATGGTGCCGAAATCATTTGGGAACGCGGTGCATTTAACAAAAATTTATTTTTTTTGTTAAAAATTATTTTTTATATATTTTGAATTATTTTGATACGTTGATCTCAAAACTGATTTTTTTTTTTAAAAATCATTTTAATACATTTTAGCACGAAAAACACTTTAAAAAGTAATCGCAACTATATTTTCAAACAGGTCCAAAGTATGCACAAAACAATATCTCTTAACTATTCGGTTTACATAATTAGGTATTAAATTGAGAGAAAAAAAACAAAATATTATATGTGTTGTAACCCATTTTTGGGTCCCCGCATAAAAAAAAAAGAGAAAAAATAATAATAAGAAAAATAAAAAATAAAAACTTATTAAAAAAGAAGAAGAAAGAAGTCAAAAAACATTTGGTTGAGGAGGTTCAAAGATACAAATGTTGAAATTTGACAGTATATCATTGACCAGTGAGAGCCCTATTGATTAAGGAAATTTTATTTGAGGAAGAAAAGTACAAAATCAGATGTTTATGGACTCAATTAAATTTTATTGAAGGTTTAATTGAATTATTGGAGGGTTTGATTGCAAGAAAATTTGATTTTTAAGTCAATTTGGGTTTTAATTGGAAGAAATTGAAGTTTTGGGGTCAAATTATATTTTTTAAAGTTGATTGGGTCAAATTAGGGGCTTAATTGCATGCATGTTGAAGTCTGGTGGCCAATTAAGGACTTAATTGAGGAAATCCAAAACCAAGGACTACAATGAAAAAGGCACGCAAATTGAAGGGCTGATTTGAAATTGATGCATTTTGGCACCATTTCCTTTTAAATGAAACGGCGCGTTTTGGGCAAAACGGCGCCGTTTCATGTAATGATAAAAAAAGGGGCTTAGGGTGCCATTTTGAACGGCACCATAAGTTCTTCTTCTTCCCCTGCACACGCAGGGGAACAGGGGAAGAAGAGGCAGCTTTCCCCTGCCTCTTGGTCCTCTCTGTAAAACCTCTAGGTGAAAAATCATAAATTGACTAGTTTTAGGTAAAACAAAATAATTCATAACTCTTGATTGGGTGATCAAAAAATTCTGAAAATTTGCGTGGAGCGTTCTAATATCATGCCTTATATTGGGTTAAAATTTCATAATTTTTAGAGAAATTCGGAAATTTGACGAAAAAAATCATAAATTGACTAGTTTTAGGTAAAACAAAATAATTCGTAACTCTTGATTGGGTGCTCAGAAAATTCTGAAACTTTGCGTGGAGTGTTATAATATCATGCCTTAGCTTGGGTTAAAATTTCAGAATTTTTAGAGAAATTCGGAAATTTGACGAAAAATCACAATTCGACTAGTTTTACGTTATTGGACGTAATTTTTTAATCCGACCATCGGATTGAGCCGAAATTTTATGAGGAACCTTAAAATATACTGAATAAAACCTGGTTAAAATTTTAAGATGAATGGAGCTCGGTAGTGCTAGCAAAAAAAATAAGGACCGTCAAATAGAGGTAAAAATACTCATTAGGGGTAGAATAGTTATTTGCCATTGAAAAGAAAATATATAAGCCCTCCTTCTCTTTTATTAACTGCCGAATGGGCAGAAACAAAAAGATGAAAAGAAAAACAGAGCATAACGTGAGAGATAGAGAGAAAAGTAAGGAAAAACAATAAGGAAATTGAGAGAATAGCTTTATAAACTTGCAAGTTAAACCTATAAAACACTAAATCAAGTGAAGGAAGGAGGATTTGAGAAGGGGAATTCAGCTAACCTTGGAAGAGAAGAGAAATTGGAAGAAAAGCAATAGGTAAGCATGAGAAGTTTGGATTTAATGTTGATTTAGATGTTTTTCCTAAGCTTATTTGATTAAATTAGGAAGTAATTTCATGGAACCTTACCTTAGTTTCCCTTAAATCCTAGATTATTGAACTTAGGGTTCTTATGTGGATTTGGGGGAATTAGGAGGGGAAGGGAAAATGATGAAATTGAAGAGGAATAGAATGAAAACAAGTTGAAATAACAAGTAAATGAAGAAAGATTTGGGGGAGGAAAAGGAAACATCACATTCGGCCAATGAAGGAAAAATAAAATAAAAATGGGAGAATGAAATGAAGAGATAGCATTTAAGTTGAGAAAATAATAATAATAATAATAATAATATGTAAATTCAAATTAAAAGAGAAATAAACTAGTTAAAAGAAAATATGAAGACAAGATGCCTAGATTGTGTTTGAATATAGTATTTAAATAAAATAAATAATATGATGTGAGGGTATAAAGAATAGAAGAATTATTTGATGGAGGAATTATGAACATAGAGAAAACAAAGAAGTAACTTGAATTAAATATGAGGTTGTATGTAAAATAATGATGTTATATTTGAGAATGAATTTTTATTAGAACAAATTACTAATAAAAATATTATGTGCTTTATGTTTCGGCACATAAGAAAAAAATATTGATGGACTAATGATATAATGACACTTGATTGATTCAGGAGCTGTGTCTGGAGCTGGTTATCAGACAGGAGGAGCTGGGTCATCCCGAACAGAAGGTAGGTGAATTCGTCACCTCATTTTGTAATTTTTAGTTTTCCTAATTATCTATGTTGCTTATTTAATTGATATTAAATGAATGGAGCAAATGAATAATTTGAGTTATGATTATGTGAAATTACCGGTTTTATTGGTTAACAAAGAGGTTAACCGGATATGGGGTAATTCGTATGGAATTACCGGATTGTTTGACTAATACAAGAGATTAGTCGGATGCTAGGTAATTCGAATGGAATTACCGGATTGATTGGTTAACAAAAAAGATTAGCCGGATACTGGGTGATTCATATGGAATTACCGGATTGATTTTGCTAACCGAAATGGGTTAGTCGGATTTTTGGGTAATAAAGAGAATTACCGGGTTTATTGGTTAACAAAGAGGTTAACTGGATAAGGAGTAATTCATATGGAATTACCGGATTGATTGGCTAACAAAAGAGGTTAGCTGGATGATAGTTAATTCGAATGGAATTACTGGGTCTATTGGTAACCGAGGAAGGAAAAAATAAATGAATTTTGGGTATCTATATGGAAGTGTTAGATGTATTTGGTAATTAAGAGGAATTAGTTGGATTTTTAAGTCCTAAAAAGATTATGTAAATTATAGGAGTAAGTTAGATTGAAGTAGAAGTACTAAATTTCAAAGGTTAAGAGTAATTATTTAATAATAATGAGAAAGTTAATTAATATGGTTGTTGTTGAAACAGGTATGCCACGAGGTGATGCAGATCGTTAGATATAGGAATTCTCCTGTTTATGAATTACCATTTTGGAATGTAATATTCATGTCTTTACTTTCAATGTAAATCCTTTTGTGATGCAAAAATCAAGTAGAATGTGTAATAGGTAGTGGATGTAATATATATATGTATAGTTATTAGTATGATCAAATCATTTTCAAAATGATAAGATAAGATTTATTATAAACATAATATGACTCTTAATCTTAATGTTGTATTTATGTAGTTAGTTAGCATTTATTATGTTTGTGATGAATTTGTTTAACCTTTGGGTTGCTTTGGGAGTACATTTATGTTGATTTTTAATTGATAAGTATAAGTATTGCGTTATTGTTTGATGATTGGAATGTGATCCAGGATGATTGGATCAAGATGGAAGTCACAATGATATATATTAGAAGTGTTGTCGATAACTTGGTACCAACAAAAACAGAGGAAACTCTGCCGAAATTTTCAAAAAAAAAAAATTCCCATAAATTTAGACATATTATCCAATACTTGACATCGGTGAATAAATGTTTGGAGATTTCATGACATTATGATTTGAGACTGTTACATTTTGGTATCAGAGCATGGTTAAAGTTCAGGAGACCATTATTAATGTAAAAAATAAAAAAAAATATTGTTTCAGGATGGTGCGTACACGGCAAGAAGCCAGAGCTGACTCGTCACCCTTGAGGGACGAGCGTCTAGTTGAGACAGGAGATAGAGGACTAGAGAGAGATCCTCTGGTAGATACAGCATCTTTTGTGCCAGCCGGGTCGGTGCAATCCGGACAAGGAGAGTCATCTGGACTCCGAGATGAGCGGGGGATATTTGAGGGGGATGGGCAGGGGACTCAGCCCCCACCAACAGTAGCACCTGCAGTAGCACCAGCAGCACCCCCTGGGGTAGCACCTCCACCATATCTAGATCCAGCTTATATTGCACAGTTGGTTCGTGCAGTGATGACTGAGATGGCGGGACCATTGAGTACTACCCCTAGGGATAATGTGGTCACCTTAGTTCGATGGGTAAAGAGTCTAAGAGAATTAGGTTGTGAGGCATTTATGGGAGAGGAGGATGCGGAGATAGCTGGGCGATGGTTACGAAAGATAGAGAGGTCTATGGATCAAATAGCAGTACCAGCAGAGCTCCAAGTGGATTGTGCTACTCAGTTATTATCGGACAGAGCCCAGACATGGTGGGATATTGTCAAAGAGAGACGGGCTACTGAGACGCTTAGATGGAGGGATTTCAGGATAGAGTTTGAGAACCAGTATTATTCCCGACAGCATCGGAAGATCAAAGAACAAGAGTTCTTAGCTCTTACTCAGGGAGACATGACAGTATTGGAATATGAGAGGCGGTTTCAGGATCTCTCTATGTTTGCTTCTGTGTATTTACCGACTGAGCAGCATCGGATAGAGAGACTCCGAGATGGACTCCGACAGGAGCTGAGGATGGGATTGGCTGCCTTGCAGTTTCTGACAGTGAGAGATTTTATAGTGGCCGCTCAGTCTCTAGAGGCCGTGGCAGCCGCAGGGCGGCGAGAAGGTGATGGACAGGGTACTATGGGAGTAGAAAAGCGTAAGGAGCCTGCATCATTTACAGGGAGACCTCCTTTTTCAAAAAAGGGAAAAGGAGGACATTTTGGTCAGTTCAGAAAGAAGGGAGGAAATCTGGGATCAGGGGGTACATCGAGTAGACCTATGCAGAGCTCACAGGGAGGGTGGTCACGCCCACAAACTAGTTTACCAGGAGGAGTTGCAGAGGGCTCCAGGATGACTACTTATCCCTTGTGTGTGAGATGCGATCGTAAACATCCTGGAGATTGTTCGGTCACATTTGGCAGATGTTATATATGCAGACAGGAACATAGATGGAGGGATTGCCCCTATCTAGATGCTGCATGTTATCATTGTGGAGACACAGGGCATCGTAGGAGGGAGTGTCCCCAGAGGACTATAGGGCAGACACAGAGACAGGGTTTTTCAGTACAGAGTCAGCAACAGTCTGTGACCGTGGACAGGCCGGGTAGACCTGCCCAGTCTGGGACTAGTGCTGTTCGAGGTCGACCTCGAGTACCAGGAGGGGGAGCTCAAGGGAGAGTTTTTCGTATGACTCAGGAAGATGTGCGAGCTGCCACTGATGTTGTTGCAGGTACTTTACTATTAGAATCTCAACATGTATATACATTGATTGATCCTGGTGCTACCCACTCCTTTGTAGCTAGAAAATGGGAAGATAAATTGAAAGTGCAACCTATGAGAGTGGAAAAAGGGGTAGTAATTGGTACACCTTTAGGGGAAACCGTACTTATAGAGTATGTTTACAGGGGTTGTCGGGTAAAAATAGAAGATGTAGAAATGAGGGTAGATTTATTACCACTAGACCTATATGATTTTGAGATGATTTTAGGAATGGATTGGCTAGTAACATACAGAGCCCAAATTGATTGTTTTAGTAAAATGGTAACTCTCCAAGATGAGGGTGGTAGGAGGGTAGAGTTTAGAGGAGAGAGGAACATCATACCAAATAGTATAATTTCGGTCATGACAACTAGGAAACTATTAAGAAAGGGATGTACAGCTTATCTTGCCTATATAGTAGATTTGGAAAAGAAAGAAATGGAGTTAGATAAAATACCTATAGTAAAAGAGTTTCCAGATGTATTTCCAAAGGAATTACCCGGGTTACCACCTGAGAGAGAAGTAGAAGTTTCGATAGAAACACTGCCTGGAACTACACCAGTAGCTCAGGCACCGTATCGAATGGCGCCTGCAGAATTGGTGGAATTGAAAATACAATTGCAAGAATTGCTGGATAAAGGGTTTATCCGCCCTAGTGTTTCACCTTGGGGGGCTCCTGTGCTGTTTGTTAAAAAGAAAGATGGAACTTTACGGCTCTGTATAGATTATAGACAGCTCAATAAAGTGACTATAAAAAATAAGTACCCCCTTCCACGAATTGATGATTTGTTTGATCAGTTAAAAGGGGCGTGTGTATTTTCAAAAATAGACTTGAGGTCAGGGTATCATCAGGTGATGATAAAGGAGAAAGATATGAAGAAAACAGCTTTTAGAACTCGCTACGGGCATTATGAGTTTGTGGTGATGCCTTTTGGATTAACTAATGCTCCAACAATATTTATGGATTTGATGAATCGGGTTTTTCGATCCTGTCTAGATAAGTTTGTAGTAGTGTTTATTGATGATATACTAATATATTCTTCATCACAAATGGAACATGCAAATCACTTGAGAGAAGTGTTAGAGACCTTAAGGAGAAATAAGTTGTATGCGAAGCTGAGTAAGTGTGAATTTTGGCTGAACGAAGTAGTATTTTTGGGTCATGTGATATCGGAGAAGGGTATCAGTGTGGATCCGAAGAAGATAGAAGCAGTATTGAGATGGGAAAGACCTACAACTGTGACTGAAATTCGTAGTTTCTTGGGCTTAGCTGGATATTATAGAAGATTTATAGAAGGATTTTCCACGATAGCCTCTCCAATGACTCGGCTAACTCGGAAGGAAGTTAAGTTTGAATGGTCAAAGGAGTGTGAAACAAGTTTTCAAGAGTTAAAATCCAGGCTAACTTCAGCCCCAGTATTGGCTTTACCAAAAGAACAAGAGGGATTTGTCGTGTATAGCGATGCTTCCAGTAAGGGTTTGGGTTGTGTACTTATGCAGCATGGAAGGGTAATCGCCTATGCATCCAGACAGTTAAAACCACATGAAGTGAACTATCCAGTACATGATTTGGAGCTGGCAGCTGTGGTGTTTGCTTTGAGGATATGGAGGCATTATCTGTACGGAGTACAAGTAAAGATTTTTACAGATCACAAAAGTTTAAAATACTTGATGTCACAAAAAGAATTGAATATGCGTCAGAGGAGATGGATGGAGCTAATCAAAGATTATGATTGTATTATTGACTATCACCCGGGAAAAGCAAATGTGGTGGCAGATGCTCTGAGTCGGAAGAACAAAGCTTTTATTGGTGGCTTACTAGTGCGAGGTGATAGAGAACTCTTGGAACTTGGTGGGCTAAATGTGCACTTGAATGTGACTTCAAAAGGAATGTTACTGGCAACGTTAGTGCTACAATCTGATATGAGAGAAAAGATTCGAAAAGTTCAAGGTGAAGATCCCGAAGTAAAGAAAGAAATGAGTAATGTAAAAGTCGGCCAAGACTCTTCATTTCGAGTGTCGAATGATGGGCTCGTAGTGATGGGAAAAAGAATATATTTACCTGATGATAAGGTTTTAAAAGGTGAAGTTTTAAAAGAAGCTCATGAGTCTAAATTGGCGATCCATCCAGGGAGCACGAAAATGTATAGAAATTTGAAGGAGAGTTACTGGTGGCCAAACATGAAGAAGGAGATAGCAGAATATGTGGCCAAGTGTGCCATATGTCAACAGGTGAAAATAGAGCATCAACGACCGGCTGGAGAATTACAGCCTCTTCCGATTCCAGAATGGAAATGGGAGAATATCACTATGGATTTTGTGTCTGGGCTACCCAGAAGTAGGAAAGGACACGATGCTATATGGGTAATTGTGGATAGACTGACAAAGTCTTCTTTGTTTTTGCCTATGAAGATGGGGGATTCGGTTGAAAAACTAGCACAATTATATATTAAGGAGGTGGTGAGATTACATGGTGTACCAGTTTCTATAGTTTCTGATAGGGATCCTCGGTTTACATCACGGTTATGGCCGTGTATACAACGGGCTTTGGGTACCAGATTGAATCTAAGCACAGCTTTTCATCCACAGACTGATGGCCAATCTGAAAGGATAATACAAATTTTAGAAGATTTGTTGCGGTCTTGTATTCTAGAGTTTGGAGGTCAATGGGAGGATCACTTGCCATTAGTAGAATTTACTTATAACAATAGTTATCAATCTACTATTGGAATGGCACCATATGAAGCATTGTATGGAAGGAGATGTCGAACTGCAGTATGTTGGGATGAAGTTGGGGAAAGAAAATTATTGGGACCTGAACTGGTGCAGATCACGGTTGATAAGGTGAAGGTGATAAAGGAAAGGATGAAAGAAGCTCAAGACCGGCAAAAGAGCTATGCAGATAATCGACGGAGACCTCTAGAGTTTCAAATTGGAGATGCAGTATTTTTAAAGGTTGCTCCATGGAAGCATGTGATTCGGTTTGGAATGAAAGGAAAATTAGCACCCAGGTATATCGGGCCTTATAAAATTATAGAAAGAATTGGGACGGTTGCCTATCGAGTACTGCTGCCACCACATTTAGATAGGATACATAATGTGTTCCATGTCTCGATGCTGCGAAAAGCAAATTTGGATCCTACACGAATTTTGCCACAAATTCCGATGGAAGTACGGGAAGATTTAACTATGGAGGTACAGCCTGTGCAAATTATGGACCGAAGTATAAAGGAATTACGAAATAAAAGGGTGCCGTTAGTAAAAGTATTGTGGAGAAACTCTCAAATAGAAGAAGAAACCTGGGAGAGAGAGTCAGAAATGATGAAGAAATATCCTGGATTATTTTCTTATATAGGTATGAATTTAAATTTCGAGGACGAAATTTATTTTTAGGAGGGGAGAATGTAAAACCTCTAGGTGAAAAATCATAAATTGACTAGTTTTAGGTAAAACAAAATAATTCATAACTCTTGATTGGGTGATCAAAAAATTCTGAAAATTTGCGTGGAGCGTTCTAATATCATGCCTTATATTGGGTTAAAATTTCAGAATTTTTAGAGAAATTCGGAAATTTGACGAAAAAAATCATAAATTGACTAGTTTTAGGTAAAACAAAATAATTCGTAACTCTTGATTGGGTGCTCAGAAAATTCTGAAACTTTGCGTGGAGTGTTATAATATCATGCCTTAGCTTGGGTTAAAATTTCAGAATTTTTAGAGAAATTCGGAAATTTGACGAAAAATCACAATTCGACTAGTTTTACGTTATTGGACGTAATTTTTTAATCCGACCATCGGATTGAGCCGAAATTTTATGAGGAACCTTAAAATATACTGAATAAAACCTGGTTAAAATTTTAAGATGAATGGAGCTCGGTAGTGCTAGCAAAAAAAATAAGGACCGTCAAATAGAGGTAAAAATACTCATTAGGGGTAGAATAGTTATTTGCCATTGAAAAGAAAATATATAAGCCCTCCTTCTCTTTTATTAACTGCCGAATGGGCAGAAACAAAAAGATGAAAAGAAAAACAGAGCATAACGTGAGAGATAGAGAGAAAAGTAAGGAAAAACAATAAGGAAATTGAGAGAATAGCTTTATAAACTTGCAAGTTAAACCTATAAAACACTAAATCAAGTGAAGGAAGGAGGATTTGAGAAGGGGAATTCAGCTAACCTTGGAAGAGAAGAGAAATTGGAAGAAAAGCAATAGGTAAGCATGAGAAGTTTGGATTTAATGTTGATTTAGATGTTTTTCCTAAGCTTATTTGATTAAATTAGGAAGTAATTTCATGGAACCTTACCTTAGTTTCCCTTAAATCCTAGATTATTGAACTTAGGGTTCTTATGTGGATTTGGGGGAATTAGGAGGGGAAGGGAAAATGATGAAATTGAAGAGGAATAGAATGAAAACAAGTTGAAATAACAAGTAAATGAAGAAAGATTTGGGGGAGGAAAAGGAAACATCACATTCGGCCAATGAAGGAAAAATAAAATAAAAATGGGAGAATGAAATGAAGAGATAGCATTTAAGTTGAGAAAATAATAATAATAATAATATGTAAATTCAAATTAAAAGAGAAATAAACTAGTTAAAAGAAAATATGAAGACAAGATGCCTAGATTGTGTTTGAATATAGTATTTAAATAAAATAAATAATATGATGTGAGGGTATAAAGAATAGAAGAATTATTTGATGGAGGAATTATGAACATAGAGAAAACAAAGAAGTAACTTGAATTAAATATGAGGTTGTATGTAAAATAATGATGTTATATTTGAGAATGAATTTTTATTAGAACAAATTACTAATAAAAATATTATGTGCTTTATGTTTCGGCACATAAGAAAAAAATATTGATGGACTAATGATATAATGACACTTGATTGATTCAGGAGCTGTGTCTGGAGCTGGTTATCAGACAGGAGGAGCTGGGTCATCCCGAACAGAAGGTAGGTGAATTCGTCACCTCATTTTGTAATTTTTAGTTTTCCTAATTATCTATGTTGCTTATTTAATTGATATTAAATGAATGGAGCAAATGAATAATTTGAGTTATGATTATGTGAAATTACCGGTTTTATTGGTTAACAAAGAGGTTAACCGGATATGGGGTAATTCGTATGGAATTACCGGATTGTTTGACTAATACAAGAGATTAGTCGGATGCTAGGTAATTCGAATGGAATTACCGGATTGATTGGTTAACAAAAAAGATTAGCCGGATACTGGGTGATTCATATGGAATTACCGGATTGATTTTGCTAACCGAAATGGGTTAGTCGGATTTTTGGGTAATAAAGAGAATTACCGGGTTTATTGGTTAACAAAGAGGTTAACTGGATAAGGAGTAATTCATATGGAATTACCGGATTGATTGGCTAACAAAAGAGGTTAGCTGGATGATAGTTAATTCGAATGGAATTACTGGGTCTATTGGTAACCGAGGAAGGAAAAAATAAATGAATTTTGGGTATCTATATGGAAGTGTTAGATGTATTTGGTAATTAAGAGGAATTAGTTGGATTTTTAAGTCCTAAAAAGATTATGTAAATTATAGGAGTAAGTTAGATTGAAGTAGAAGTACTAAATTTCAAAGGTTAAGAGTAATTATTTAATAATAATGAGAAAGTTAATTAATATGGTTGTTGTTGAAACAGGTATGCCACGAGGTGATGCAGATCGTTAGATATAGGAATTCTCCTGTTTATGAATTACCATTTTGGAATGTAATATTCATGTCTTTACTTTCAATGTAAATCCTTTTGTGATGCAAAAATCAAGTAGAATGTGTAATAGGTAGTGGATGTAATATATATATGTATAGTTATTAGTATGATCAAATCATTTTCAAAATGATAAGATAAGATTTATTATAAACATAATATGACTCTTAATCTTAATGTTGTATTTATGTAGTTAGTTAGCATTTATTATGTTTGTGATGAATTTGTTTAACCTTTGGGTTGCTTTGGGAGTACATTTATGTTGATTTTTAATTGATAAGTATAAGTATTGCGTTATTGTTTGATGATTGGAATGTGATCCAGGATGATTGGATCAAGATGGAAGTCACAATGATATATATTAGAAGTGTTGTCGATAACTTGGTACCAACAAAAACAGAGGAAACTCTGCCGAAATTTTCAAAAAAAAAAAATTCCCATAAATTTAGACATATTATCCAATACTTGACATCGGTGAATAAATGTTTGGAGATTTCATGACATTATGATTTGAGACTGTTACATTTTGGTATCAGAGCATGGTTAAAGTTCAGGAGACCATTATTAATGTAAAAAATAAAAAAAAATATTGTTTCAGGATGGTGCGTACACGGCAAGAAGCCAGAGCTGACTCGTCACCCTTGAGGGACGAGCGTCTAGTTGAGACAGGAGATAGAGGACTAGAGAGAGATCCTCTGGTAGATACAGCATCTTTTGTGCCAGCCGGGTCGGTGCAATCCGGACAAGGAGAGTCATCTGGACTCCGAGATGAGCGGGGGATATTTGAGGGGGATGGGCAGGGGACTCAGCCCCCACCAACAGTAGCACCTGCAGTAGCACCAGCAGCACCCCCTGGGGTAGCACCTCCACCATATCTAGATCCAGCTTATATTGCACAGTTGGTTCGTGCAGTGATGACTGAGATGGCGGGACCATTGAGTACTACCCCTAGGGATAATGTGGTCACCTTAGTTCGATGGGTAAAGAGTCTAAGAGAATTAGGTTGTGAGGCATTTATGGGAGAGGAGGATGCGGAGATAGCTGGGCGATGGTTACGAAAGATAGAGAGGTCTATGGATCAAATAGCAGTACCAGCAGAGCTCCAAGTGGATTGTGCTACTCAGTTATTATCGGACAGAGCCCAGACATGGTGGGATATTGTCAAAGAGAGACGGGCTACTGAGACGCTTAGATGGAGGGATTTCAGGATAGAGTTTGAGAACCAGTATTATTCCCGACAGCATCGGAAGATCAAAGAACAAGAGTTCTTAGCTCTTACTCAGGGAGACATGACAGTATTGGAATATGAGAGGCGGTTTCAGGATCTCTCTATGTTTGCTTCTGTGTATTTACCGACTGAGCAGCATCGGATAGAGAGACTCCGAGATGGACTCCGACAGGAGCTGAGGATGGGATTGGCTGCCTTGCAGTTTCTGACAGTGAGAGATTTTATAGTGGCCGCTCAGTCTCTAGAGGCCGTGGCAGCCGCAGGGCGGCGAGAAGGTGATGGACAGGGTACTATGGGAGTAGAAAAGCGTAAGGAGCCTGCATCATTTACAGGGAGACCTCCTTTTTCAAAAAAGGGAAAAGGAGGACATTTTGGTCAGTTCAGAAAGAAGGGAGGAAATCTGGGATCAGGGGGTACATCGAGTAGACCTATGCAGAGCTCACAGGGAGGGTGGTCACGCCCACAAACTAGTTTACCAGGAGGAGTTGCAGAGGGCTCCAGGATGACTACTTATCCCTTGTGTGTGAGATGCGATCGTAAACATCCTGGAGATTGTTCGGTCACATTTGGCAGATGTTATATATGCAGACAGGAACATAGATGGAGGGATTGCCCCTATCTAGATGCTGCATGTTATCATTGTGGAGACACAGGGCATCGTAGGAGGGAGTGTCCCCAGAGGACTATAGGGCAGACACAGAGACAGGGTTTTTCAGTACAGAGTCAGCAACAGTCTGTGACCGTGGACAGGCCGGGTAGACCTGCCCAGTCTGGGACTAGTGCTGTTCGAGGTCGACCTCGAGTACCAGGAGGGGGAGCTCAAGGGAGAGTTTTTCGTATGACTCAGGAAGATGTGCGAGCTGCCACTGATGTTGTTGCAGGTACTTTACTATTAGAATCTCAACATGTATATACATTGATTGATCCTGGTGCTACCCACTCCTTTGTAGCTAGAAAATGGGAAGATAAATTGAAAGTGCAACCTATGAGAGTGGAAAAAGGGGTAGTAATTGGTACACCTTTAGGGGAAACCGTACTTATAGAGTATGTTTACAGGGGTTGTCGGGTAAAAATAGAAGATGTAGAAATGAGGGTAGATTTATTACCACTAGACCTATATGATTTTGAGATGATTTTAGGAATGGATTGGCTAGTAACATACAGAGCCCAAATTGATTGTTTTAGTAAAATGGTAACTCTCCAAGATGAGGGTGGTAGGAGGGTAGAGTTTAGAGGAGAGAGGAACATCATACCAAATAGTATAATTTCGGTCATGACAACTAGGAAACTATTAAGAAAGGGATGTACAGCTTATCTTGCCTATATAGTAGATTTGGAAAAGAAAGAAATGGAGTTAGATAAAATACCTATAGTAAGAGAGTTTCCAGATGTATTTCCAAAGGAATTACCCGGGTTACCACCTGAGAGAGAAGTAGAAGTTTCGATAGAAACACTGCCTGGAACTACACCAGTAGCTCAGGCACCGTATCGAATGGCGCCTGCAGAATTGGTGGAATTGAAAATACAATTGCAAGAATTGCTGGATAAAGGGTTTATCCGCCCTAGTGTTTCACCTTGGGGGGCTCCTGTGCTGTTTGTTAAAAAGAAAGATGGAACTTTACGGCTCTGTATAGATTATAGACAGCTCAATAAAGTGACTATAAAAAATAAGTACCCCCTTCCACGAATTGATGATTTGTTTGATCAGTTAAAAGGGGCGTGTGTATTTTCAAAAATAGACTTGAGGTCAGGGTATCATCAGGTGATGATAAAGGAGAAAGATATGAAGAAAACAGCTTTTAGAACTCGCTACGGGCATTATGAGTTTGTGGTGATGCCTTTTGGATTAACTAATGCTCCAACAATATTTATGGATTTGATGAATCGGGTTTTTCGATCCTGTCTAGATAAGTTTGTAGTAGTGTTTATTGATGATATACTAATATATTCTTCATCACAAATGGAACATGCAAATCACTTGAGAGAAGTGTTAGAGACCTTAAGGAGAAATAAGTTGTATGCGAAGCTGAGTAAGTGTGAATTTTGGCTGAACGAAGTAGTATTTTTGGGTCATGTGATATCGGAGAAGGGTATCAGTGTGGATCCGAAGAAGATAGAAGCAGTATTGAGATGGGAAAGACCTACAACTGTGACTGAAATTCGTAGTTTCTTGGGCTTAGCTGGATATTATAGAAGATTTATAGAAGGATTTTCCACGATAGCCTCTCCAATGACTCGGCTAACTCGGAAGGAAGTTAAGTTTGAATGGTCAAAGGAGTGTGAAACAAGTTTTCAAGAGTTAAAATCCAGGCTAACTTCAGCCCCAGTATTGGCTTTACCAAAAGAACAAGAGGGATTTGTCGTGTATAGCGATGCTTCCAGTAAGGGTTTGGGTTGTGTACTTATGCAGCATGGAAGGGTAATCGCCTATGCATCCAGACAGTTAAAACCACATGAAGTGAACTATCCAGTACATGATTTGGAGCTGGCAGCTGTGGTGTTTGCTTTGAGGATATGGAGGCATTATCTGTACGGAGTACAAGTAAAGATTTTTACAGATCACAAAAGTTTAAAATACTTGATGTCACAAAAAGAATTGAATATGCGTCAGAGGAGATGGATGGAGCTAATCAAAGATTATGATTGTATTATTGACTATCACCCGGGAAAAGCAAATGTGGTGGCAGATGCTCTGAGTCGGAAGAACAAAGCTTTTATTGGTGGCTTACTAGTGCGAGGTGATAGAGAACTCTTGGAACTTGGTGGGCTAAATGTGCACTTGAATGTGACTTCAAAAGGAATGTTACTGGCAACGTTAGTGCTACAATCTGATATGAGAGAAAAGATTCGAAAAGTTCAAGGTGAAGATCCCGAAGTAAAGAAAGAAATGAGTAATGTAAAAGTCGGCCAAGACTCTTCATTTCGAGTGTCGAATGATGGGCTCGTAGTGAAATGAGTAATGTAAAAGTCGGCCACAGTATATGGGTCGGGTCAGGCCCAGCCCAGGATGGTTGGGCCAGATTCGGGCCAGTTTTTATTTATTTATTTTTTTGTTAAAAAAAATCAAAAAAAATATTTGTTTGTAATTTTACAAGTTTCCCGTGTATTTTTTATTAATATCAAGCAGCATTTTTATGTTGCTAAAAATACAATATCCGATGTTAAAATACCCGGTTTTCGTCAAAACTTTCAAAAATACAAAATACAAAAAAACAAATTTGTTTTTGTGCATACGACCAAGTGTCTCCAAGCTAAAAAATCATATTGTGTTTTTGTATCCACCAAAAATCAATATTTAGCATGCATTTTGGCTTTAATAACCAGCTTATTAAAGTCAAGAGAACATTGACCAAAATTTCAAAAACAAAAAAAAAAATTATTTTGTTTATCTTTGAGTATCCGGGGCATGACATTACACGTAATGCGAATTCCGGATATTTAATTCTTTTTTCAGACAATAGAATCCGGGGTAAGACATTACACGTAATGCATATTCTGAATAATAAGAAACCACGACATAACTTAGATTTTATTAGACAAAACAATGCAGCCTACCTTAGTTGGGGTGCTAACACCTTCCCTTTACGCAACCAGTCTCCGCACCTGATCTCTAAAGACCAGTAAGGGTTCCTAGTAACCAAAATACTAGGTGACGACTCCTGGTCCATTTTTTTACTGCTAAGAGACAAAGAATTTATTGTCTCACCTTATTTTCCACAATAGATACATTTACCTCACCTTCATGAAAGGGGAGTGGTGGGCGATCGCCATGACGCCGCACACATGCGACAATACAGGTTCCAATATGGTTGCCGACTTACATGAGATTTGTTCATGTTAATTAAGTTAAGAGAAACTAAAGCATGTGGGAAATTTACACAGTGCTATTTTTTTATTTTTTTCACTTTTTACTTTTTATTTTTCAATTTTATCCTTTCATATTTATTCAATTTGTGACTGTAATTTATGATTTGTTTCAACGACCTCGTATAAGATTCTCGGGTGTACAAGAAAATCTACCATTTGATTTGCACTTGATTTCGGGCAATATTGTTCGGTTATTGTTTTTCAAGATATTAGAAATCAAGGGGTTGTAATTGACACTTAGAAAATATCAATCCCTTTCAGAAAAAAAAGCTGCGGAATTTAAGGGGAAACGAGAGAAAAAGAAGAAATTAAAGAGGAGAGAGACTAGCAGCCAAGGAACAACCACCATGCACCGTCTCTAATGGAAAAAACTGTCGAGATTCATCTAGAGACTAAAGAAGACTGCTTCTGGAGGCTGGACAATGCCGTTCATATCATCTCAATGCGACGGGTCCTCCCACCTGTTGGCACACATTCTTCACCTGCCAACTATTTGTTTTTTTTATTAATTTTGGTCCTTGATTGTATATGAACCCTTTAATAGAATCTTAAATTTCATCCCACCAGAGCCTAAGCTTTTTTCTTTCAATTTAGTATCTAATTATCTAAAAAATCTTTAATTTAGGCTTGAATTCCATTCAACCTAGATCTAATGTAGGGCCAGTCAGGGGATCGGGGGTTATTCACATGATCTTCATCTCAAAATAAAAACATGAAAATATATCATATTGAGTTTTTTTTTGTTTGTTAAAGCTAACCCACATTTTTATCAGGGTATCTTCCACATGATCAACTTGAAGTTCGGGCTATGCAAATAAAAGTTGATTTACTAGGTTGGGCATGGTAACAACTCCATATTCGTGTAGACAAGGCCTTGGTTGTGGCACTTCCCTACCAGTACTCAAATTAAGTATATATAAATTGAATATAAAGCTGCTTACCAAGACCACGACGAACTTTGCTATCTGAAAGTCGAAAATTGTTTATTTTCCACAAGGGTGAACTTCCCGAGTTCTTGGAAATACATGAGAAACACATTTAGCTAACGTTCTATAGTTTACTTTAACTTGCACAATCACAAGAACATCACAATGTAAAAACTAAGTAGTTTAGTACAAGTAGATTTTATTCAGGGACCGAAACTTAGGTGAAACTGTCACAGACTTTCATCACTCCACAGGCAAAGGACAAGGACCATATGGAATGGGAATCAAGTTAAGATAATGTTTTTTCTTAACTGTTCCCCCAAAATCCTCATTCATGTCAAGATCTTCTAAAGCTGCTCCACTGGAAAGTTTCCAATCGAAATGGTATAGCAGCCGTGCAAGCAGAAGCTCAGCATTACCTATACCGAACAGCATGCCAGGGCACATCCTCTTTCCAGCACCAAACGGGATAAATTCAAAATTTGTACCCTTGTAATCAACTGAACTATCTTGGAATCTCTCTGGATAGAATTTCTCTGCTTCAGTCCAATCATTCGAATCCCTACCAATTGCCCATGCATTGATTATTACTTTACTTTTAGCTTGTATGACATATCCATTAATCTCGCATGTCTTGCTGCATTCCCTTGGAATCAAAGAAATGGGTGGATGTAGTCTCAGAGTTTCTTTGATGACCAGCTTCAAGAATTTCAGATTTTGAAGACCTGTTTCATCAACATTCTCTGAATCACTAAAGACTTGCCTCACTTCCTCTTGTGCCTTTTTCATTACCCTTGGATTTTTCAACATTTCTGACATTGACCATTCCAAAAGTGTTGATGTTGTTTCACTCCCAGCACCGAACATTTCCTGTAACAGGACTTGCGAGTTAGGGAGCTGATCATATCTTTCTTAGATAGTGCATAGAAATCATATATCAATTCAACTTGGAGAGATAATTGTTTTCTTGATTATGGATCTCTAATTGTTTAACCTTGGTGTGTGTGAATTGGGATCAGTATTGATCGTTTAACTACTTGTCCCTTCTCCAGCGCCTTTTTGAAGGCGTTGGAAAGGCACGATTTTCTACATCAACCGGTCCTTTAGCAGGATTCGACCATGACTCAGGTCACTGAATTGATTTGTTTCAAACATCCAGTTCAATGACGGGCTGGTGTCTTTAAAGACACCGGAGAAGGCACAACATATATAGACTTAAATTTGAGTTCGAATACCTTACACAAGTTAGACCAAATGTTCTTGAATTTAAGAAGTATCAACAGTTAAAGGTCGATTTATTTAGCATCAGGTGTGCAGGCATATATTTAAAACATGTGTGAAATGTGATGCACAAACAGATTTATATATGTACTAACCATGATGATTGCTTTGATGCTGTCTGTTGTTAAAGGAAATTCAAGGCTTCCTTGATTCTGTAGATTTAGAAGAACATCCAGAAGAACTTCCACTTCGTTGTCTTGATCGGTCTTTCTCTCTTCCTTGCTGGCTCTACGTTCATTTATAATGTTTTCAAGGATCTCATCTGCTTCTTTATGCGACCTTTCGAGTCTAGACCTCAGCTTACTGATCATGTACAAGAACTTAGCAGAAGGGAACACATCTACAATATTCAGACCAGCCAAAGCCTCTGCCACATCTTCAATGATCGGTAAGAAGGCTTCTTGGTTTTTGGATTTCTTACCGATGCTTGTTCTTGCAATGACGCCGTTTGATAAGTCAAGCATCATTTTGCTAAGGTTGATTGGCGAACCGGCTTTCGCATAAATATTTCTAATAAAATTGGATACCTCTTCTTCCCTTACTGATCTGAATGATCTTACACGTTTTGCACTAAATAGTTCCAACGTGCAAACTTTCCTCATTTGTCTCCAATAGTCTCCATAAGGTGCAAACCCGATGTTCTTGCGATTGTAAAACATGATATTTGCAACAAGGAGACAAGGTCTCTCGACAAAGTTGATCTCGTGTGTTTTCATTACTTCTTTTGCTGCTTCTCCTGAAGAAACAACGACAGTTGGGACTTCTCCAATTTGCAGTTGCATGACGGGTCCATATTTCTTGGCCAGGTCTGTGAGGCCATGATGGGGAAGAGAGCCAGCTAGCTGGTGAATGTTTCCGATGAGGGGTAATTTCCATGGCCCTGGAGGTAAGGCTGGAGTTGAGCCATTGCCTTTCGATTTCTTCCACAATCTCAATACAGCAAAGATAAAGAGAAGGCTGGCTAGAAGGATTGGGAATTCCATAACGAGAAAATCGATAGGATTAATGGCTAACGCTGTAGCTAGTGAAATTGGTAAGGGAGGCTAATGTATCATTCCTGCCCTTTTATCATAATCTCTCTCAAGTTGCAATTACAAATATCCAGGGAACTTCAACATGGCGGCCATGGCTGAGATGTCAAGGGCCATGCTATGATCATGACGAAGGGGGACAAAAATTTCCAATTCAGCAACAAGAATCGACGTCGGGCTGGCCCCATCATGAATCGGTCTTTTCTTTTTTAGAAAAAAAAAGTTTTTAAAACATTAAAATAAATAAAGCTTAAGACCCCCTAATAATTGTTTAAATCGTATAACGGCTAAGGTTGGAGGAATTCTTTCCAGCTAAATGAAAAGAAATGATGATGAAAAGAGGCACACCTACTAATAATGTATATGCATCTAGCACGGCTGTACCAAGTCCCCACACAAAGCCAAAGGGTTAATTTGCTGTGCTATTTATGTTATACTTTAAAAAACTAAATAATGTTTGATTAAGAGAGTGTTTGTGAGTGTAATTGTAGTTGTTTTTTAAAATATTTTTTTATTTAAAAATACATCAAAATAATCTGAAAACAAAACAAAATATTAATCTGAAATAAAGAAATTATTTTTTAATTATATTAATTTGCTTTTGAGATATAAAATTATCAATAAATATTATACTAAAATAATAATTAAAGAAATACTATTTTTAGTATTAAATGACTTACGAGGTTTGGGGTTCGGCCCCTCTTTTTATCTGCAGCGGGCCGCTTGGGGAGCACCTGCCACCCGGTGCGAAAGGGGATTAATCTGGACTAGCGTTCAGGATACCCTTGGTTATATCAAAAAAAAAAAAAAACCCTATAACATGTGAACATATTTCTTATAAAATAATTCTCAAGTTTTTTTTCTAAATAAAATTGAATAAGGTAGTAATATATATAGACACTTCATTGAATAAGATCATTTATATATATAAAACATAGACTTTAATAAGTCGTTATTTTTTCTTGTTAAAGTGATATAGTTTTGTTCTCAAAGCAAAACAAATAGAAACTAAAGATTATTTTAGAAAAAAAAAATTGATTTCATAATTACTCTTCTAATTTATAAACAATTTAAAAAAACATTATGTTATGCTGATAATCTAGCTAATCATTTAATTGAGTTTTTTAGTACCTACTTTACGTTTTAATTTTATTCAAATATAAAATACAAACTAAGAAACACGTGAGAAGAAAATCACCATATATGCTAACCCTTAACCTAAATTTCTCCATCCTCTCTTTTTTTTCTCATTCATGGCCTCCTATTCAAAGTTTTTGACTTTGACCAACAATTTTGATGGAATTTTCTTTACATATGAATATATAATTTGTTATTCTTTTTTATTCCAGAATGTATTATACCCGGCAGGCAGGGAAGTGTTACAGGTACAAATAATAGTGGTGGTAATTAATAAAAATAAATTAAGATAAATCATAAAAGTTAATTTTCAATTAATTTTATAAAATTAAAAAAATATTAATAAAAAAACTTAAATCAATATAAATAAATCCGTTAAACTTGCAATATGAGTTATGAAACTACAATAATTTTTTAAAAATTCAAAACTAATTATAAAATTTAATTTTTAATGAATTTAATAATAATAAAAAGTATTTATAGCCATAAATATTGATTCGTGAAGAGATAATGAGTGAATTTGTTTTTTGTTTTAATTTTTTAATAATAATAATCTTGCAAAGGTGAAAGAAAAATCAAGTTATCTTTTAATTCCTTGTCCAAAAGATTCGTCTTACAAAGTGAAAAGTCAAGAAATGATACAAAGTGAAAAGTCAATATATCACAAGCAAACCACTAGAAGCCCATTAATCCCATTTTTTTTTTTTTAGGAGATAAAGATACAAAGTGATTGAACTCATCTCTTAATATGAGCTCACCACAAAACAGATTTGACTTTTCGACTAAATGCAAACCGTTTAGTGACAACTAGTATTTACACCGTGGTCGAATAAATTTTATTTTTAATATAAAAAATAAATATTTAGGTTTTTTAAATGTATTTTTTGATATAAAAAAATCTCGACTATGAATTACAAAATTAATACATATATTTAATTAAATAAATTAAAAATTATTTGTGTTAATAAATTAAAAAACTTATTTAATTATGATAACTAAACATTTAATTGAAAATATTAAGTGATAGATGTAAATTAAAAATTTTAATTTTTACACAAAAAAAATGAATATGCAGTCTTTTTAAATATATATTTTTACATAAAATAATTTTAATTATAAATTAAAAAATTGATTAATGCATTTAATGAAATAATTAGAGAATGATTTGTGCCAATAATACTTAAAGAAATACTATTTATTAGTATTAAATTATTTATGATTTCTTAAACTCGCATGTGAACATATTTATTATAAAATAATTCTCAAGTTTCCAAAAAAATAAAAATTGAATAACGTGACAATATATATAGACACATCATTGGAATAAAATCATTGATATAAAAAGATTTTGAAATAAAATTATGAAAAACACTACTATTATTTGTTATGTGTGAGTGTATGTAAACAGATAAAGAGAACCGCAATACTAATTAAAAAAAAAAGTTGAGTTCATGAGTACTCTAATAATTTATAAACATTTTTTTTTCTAATTATGTTATGCTAATATATGGATAGTTTGTCTCTTATATCTATGCTAAGTTTTCACTCATAGATACTTTTTCATCACTATCATGTCTTGGAACATGGTTGATTCTTGTTTTCGACTGAGACTCAAAATAGTACGAGATAAATATTGAGATCTTTTTAACAATATAAACATTATATATCAAAGCTTAAACATTCATGTTATTTTTTACTTTCTCTTAAGGTATATGTATCTAATTAAATGAATTTTTTGAATTTTTTTTTAAAAAAAGACAATAGAAATTTAATTACGATGCTTATGTAATGTCTAACCTCTCAAATGGAGACTTCCATCTATACTAACAGAACCTCCAACTTTTCACTCAAACATTAAATGAATAGGCAGATGTTCTATTGATTCGAAACGATGGAGGGAATATCATCTTAAGTTTGCAGATTGTCTGGACGATATTCATTTCAAACATCTATATATGTTGTGTATGCAACTTGTTGAAGTATATACTTCTAAAAAATTGACTGATCTTTATGAGTGCATCCTAAAACTTATGTGGTAATAAATTCCGGTAAGCAAGTGAAATGAGTGTTTGCATAAACACGTGGTAGTCATGATTATTCATTCCATACAATCTACAATCCTCCAAATTCATCAATATAGACATGTTTGAAGTATATCCATTAGGAAAACATAGACTCTTAAGTTATTGGTAGACAAGTAATTGTGCATTCTTGTCTAAAATCAAGCTAGCTTTCGGCTTTGCCACCTATGACCCATCACAACTCCATATTTTTATGGTGATAAAACAAAGTTATATTCATTCTAGCCTTCATGTTTTCATTTGTCTTCACTTTAACATCAATAACCATGTTAAAATGTGCATGACATCAAGAGTATGGCGGAGGAGATTGGTCTTTTAATAAGGGAGCTCCTATAAAATACTTTGATTTACCCAATTATGAGTTACATCAAAATCAAGGAACTTTTGCTTATTGGATTGAAAATCAAACACAATGTCATTACACTACAACACCACGTCATACAATTCTTTACCTGATGGTATCAGTGGTGCAACATCCCTTTCAACTTTATCAATAAAGAAGTTTTTTCTGTATTTGCGATCCGTTGGCAAGAACCACTAGTGGTAATTGAAAAAAAGACATTTTATCACTCTTTATTAATGTGGAAGCCTTGTTATTTTACATATAGTATAGGCATGCTAAATTTTCATAAGTACTCTAACCAGAAACCATTTCATACACAGGAAAATCATTGATAATCCGCATTAAAGTTACTTTTATCTAAAATTTTTGTTTCCTTAAGATATTATAAGTCAAAGTTCTGGATGACCATAATTGCTTCAACTCATCAATCAACGGTTGAAGACAAACATCTATATTCTAACATAGACTATTAGGAACAAGTATGATCATAGATAAAAACATAAACTTTAGTCTCATACTCATCCTTGATGGCAAGTTGTAAATCGTGAGTATCATCGCCCAACTCTAAAGAGTAGAAAATAGCCCAAATGGATTGAATCCATATGTATATTACTCAAGATGCATGTTTATTGATTCTATTAAAAACTAAGGATGCACCATATTAAAATGTTTTCAAGCTTCATCATCGATGAGATGCATCATATTAAAATGTTTCCAAGTTTCATCATCGGATGAGTGTACTATGACTCCATCCACCACATTATATAAATGATGTCATGTCATGTCATGTGCTCAACAGTGTTATAAGGTATGAATAATCTTTGTAGTCTAAGAGTAATTAGAAAGTATCTAAGTTTTTTATGTACAATAAGAGTCATTACCCATATGTTTTACACTCAGTCAACTCTATATTTTTAAGGTAGTACAACATGTAAAAGTTTGGACAAATATCAATTTTCTAGTATCCTAGGCTTAGGGGTTTCATCATGTTTAAAAATATAAAAGTTCTCTTTCAGCCAATTTTCTTAAGGTAAAATGCTTTTTATCTATTTGATAATTTTATCATAACCAACCTCACTCAACCCATGATCTGACTTAATGGTGAATACTTATGCAACAAATAATAATTTATTGTGATTTGTTCACCCATTCCATAATAATTTGTCAGAATCTTTTAAAAGATCAAAAATTTGGCGGCATTTGCACTTGGTTCCTCATCTATAATTGAACATTTACCTGCATAACCCTAATTTATTCCAATCACATCCATATACGTTGCTAGAACTAAAAATTAACCCAACCATCATTTCTACCATGGTCTCGTAAGGAAAATATGGTTCTATGTGTGTAAATCAATAGAAATATTTCTTCATGAACCCTTTTTTGTAAAAGATGCGTCATTACAATATTTGCATTGAGAAACTTTTTATTTTTATCTCTTACATGGACATCTAATACTGCCTCCACTAATATTTCTCGGATTATATAGTGCGTAATTAATAAAATCCTCAATCCCATTACAATAATTCATTATGTGCAATATTTCATGTAAATCTCAATACATTCAAGATCAATCATCCATTACTTATATCAAAACTATATAAAATATTGATGGTAACATTTATTAATTAGTTATATGAATAAAATAAATTAGCTAATATTGGTTTAACTCAAACTTATTCAATCTATTATAATAGTATTCTTAAATCATTATCAATTATCTATATAAATTCAAATTCCTATAGATTTACTGAAATTTTCATCTCAACAATGAAACTAACAAAATATAAAACGTATTCATTAAATAAGTTATTATTTATTTCATTACAAAACACCCAAGTCACAAATTTGAAATCAATTTCATAAAATTATAAATAAATATAATTTTTTAAAATCTCAAACAAATCCTAGCATGTACAAATCATACATCCATATAATAAATTTCTATGGGAAAAAGCTATAAAACAAGTAAATACATAAACAAACTACATATACTACAAAAATATACAATAAGAATTATCATTTTAAAATTGAGTTCAAACAAAAAATGGGTAGTTTTCCTTACTTGATGTAAGGGATCCTCAAAAAACAATTGAATCACAACAAGGATACTGACAAATTGAGTGTTGGGGTGTTGGGGTGGCCAGACTTATGGTGGGAGGTTGATTTTGTGATAAAAGGGGGGTATGCTATTTTTTGTCTTTCTACAGAGAGCTAATAGAGGTAGAAGAAGAAATAGAGGAGGAGAAGATGGGGGTCGCTTGTTAGCTCATAACTTAAATATTACCAGCGAATTTATAAACAAATTTTACCGACATGTTTATTTCATTGGTAATCCTTTCTGTATAAATGACACGTTATTGTAATTTTTGACTTTTTTTTTTAATTTCTTCTTTTCCCACTGTAATTTCCTTGATATACTGAGGGAATATTCTCATTAGTGTTTACCGAGGGACATAACAAGGGACTATTCCATCGATAAAGTTCACTGCAATCTACCGACTGAAATTTTTCGTCGATATTTTTGTTTATATTTATCAATTTTAGTTTCCCAAAATTTTGCAATTTTAACTGGATTTTCACTAAATATCACATTCTTCTTTTCAATTTTGTCCTAAACTAAATCGATTTAGACCCTCCAGATTTAACCACTTGTTATAATTTATTATTGGTTCGAAATCCATGCAACTTTGATTTTGTTCTTCAATAAGTCCGTAATTAACTTTTTAATCTTGCCATGTCTTTCAAATTCATCCTTGGCTCATAAAGTCAAATTAAGTTCTTTTTCTTTAATTTCTCTTCCAATAAGTTTAATTGAACTTGCCAAAAAATTACACAAAGATGGCAAAAAATGATGAAATAATTAAAATTGACAATATATATATATATATATATATATATATATATATATTGACATTTTTCTAATTTATTGAAATATATTAAAAAATAGGATAAAAAATTGGATTATAACATATATAAAGGCAGTTGTGTGTTCGTCAATTGGCCTGTATTTTATTAATTTTGGGCTAATTCCGATGCGAAGCGTGCATATTGTTTAACTTATCAAACCTGATGCGGACCAGCCCAGAAACACCAGCAAGGACCCATTACATGTTCCAAATGGACCGATGACATGGTCCAAGACAAAGACATTGAAAGACGCATTGAATGCATTGGTTTTGAAGGTTTCCACAAAGTCAGAATTGGAGTATCAAGAGGAAATCCTAGTACATCTTATCCATGTGCAAGAGGGGTCCAATACAACCTTATTTGGGCCATGAGATAAGAGCTTTATTTTATTTTGTTAGCTACAGCCCAAGGCTTGTTTGGGCTTAATTCATACTTTGTTTTAAGCTAGGATCCAAGGCTTGTTTGGATTAAGTTATGGGCTTTTTATTTTAGGGTTTTGGGCCAGTTTTGAGTGGACCTCATATAAGTCCACATAAAGGGTCCATTAGGGTTAACTTTTCAAGAACTATTTAAACTCATGTTAGGCCAAAATTTCGGCAGCTTTGATGATAATTACTTCTGAAATTTTCAGTTTTAACGTGTGAGAGTGATTCTTGCATTCTTCAGTTCTTGAACGAACTGAATCTGACTTATCGAAGATTAACTGGCTTCGTGGCGTCATTCTACTCATTCCAATAGTGTAGGTGCCTTGGGGCAGGTTTCCATTGTGTCGCACTCATATCAGACCTATTTCGGCTTTCCGGGATCAGATCTCAATCTTGATTGTGGGTTGCGTGACCACGTGATCACGAGGTTCGCATCAGTTGGTATCAGAGCTAGGCTCCGAAACAAGGTCATATCTCTGTTATTTTCGTTTTTTTTTTAGTGTCCCTTAAGTTTTTCAGTGTTTGCATCCATCTTCTTGTTCTTCGTGTCTGTGTCATCTAAGCAAAAAAAAAAAAAAGTTTATATTTCATCTTGTTACTGTCTCTAATCATATCAGTTTGTTAAAAAGAAAAAAAAATCAGAAAGAAATAGAGAAAAGAGTGATTAGTTGAAATTTGAAGGATCATTCAATTTTTGCCGCAGAAACACAAATCTTGGTGAACCATAAGCAAACCACCTCGGAATCAATTTAAACTTCATATTCAGTCTATTGGGGGTGGGATCGCATGATATATCAAAGTTGGACTTATTCTGATATTATTTGCTTGAGGTTTTAATTCGAGTTTCAATTCTGCCGCAAAACACTACTCTTAGTGAACCCTAAGTAAAACACCTTGGAATCTATTGAAACTTCATATTCTGAGTATTGGGTATGCGATTGCACCACATATTAAATTTGGGATTATTTTGATATCAGCTTCTGGAGGTTTTAATTGGAGGTTCAATTCTGCCGCAAACTGATCATACAAGGGGTTTGGGTACCTAGACATTATAGAACGACCTATAAATTGATTTTTGGTGTTTTCATAGTATTGTAATACTAAATATTGAATTTGAGGTCATTTAGAGATCGTTTGGTCTGGGTTTCAATTCTGTTACGTAAAATTGCGTAATAGGTTAGATTTGCCTCAAGTTTCAAAACATGATCTTTGCTGTTTAGTTTTGTCCAAATATTTTTGTTTCTGCTATATTTGGGTTATCTAGGAGTCAAGTAATTGTTTTCTTAACATTTGCTTCTGTTTTATTTCGTGTCTTCGTTTCGTCCACAATTCGTACGAATTTGCATTGCTACTCGCAAAATCGTAATCCTAGTTTTGTTTTGCTTTGTTTTCAGTATATTTATTGATTCTTGAGTCTGAAAATTATATTTAGAGTGCGCTGCGAAGGCTATTGACTTTGATTTGTTGATTTCAGTTCCTAAAGAACCAAAAGAAAGCAAGTTGTGAGGTAAAAGGCGTAGAGAGCTTAATAGAGTGAAAAGCCTTAATTTTTGTTTTGTGTGATACACAAGAGGTGTGAGGATATATTTTGTGCTACTAACCAAATTTTGCAGATTCAAAGAATGTCTGAAAACAACGAATCAGCGACACAAAACGTTGACGTAGCTTTCCAATTGCGATCCATAGGCCAGCAACTTGAGCTGTTGTCTAGGACGTACAAGGATCTGAAAGATGAGGTGAATTCGATTAAGCAACAGAATAGTGGGGCTGATCACCGAGGAAATACGGTCCGTATGGCCGCACGGAATGTTAGATCTGATTTTGAAGAGTTTGTTGATGAAAACGCAGATGGAGGTGAAGATGACTTTGAGTTTGCATCAGCTGGCCATGGAATCAGGTCTGGACCGAACAGGGCTAGGAGGAATGTGAATTTTCGTAGCATGGGCACTTATGAAGACATGGATGGGGACTTAGACACCATTAAACTGAAAATTCCTAGCTTTCAAGGTAAAAACGATCCTGAGGCTTATTTGGAGTGGGAGAAAAAGGTGGATTGGATTTTTGATTGCCATAGCTATTCTGAACAAAAAAAGGTGAAATTGGTGATAATTGAGTTTATGGAGTATGCATTAATTTGGTGGGATCAGATTGTGATCAGTAGGAGGAGGAATGGCGAGCGACCCGTTCAAACTTGGGGGGAGATGAAAGTCTTAATGAGGAGACGATTTGTGCCAAACCACTATTACAGAGACTTATATCTGAAGCTCCAAGGTCTGAATCAAGGTTATAAGACAGTAGATGAATATCACAAAGAGATGGAGATAGCAATGATTCGGGCTAATGTTGTTGAGGATAGAGAAGCCACCATGGCTAGATTCCTTAATGGGTTGAATCGGGATATTGCTAATGTGGTTGAGCTACAGCACTATGTGGAGCTAGAGGATGTGGTTCATATGGCGACGAAGGTGGAGAGACAACTTAGGAAAGGGCATGCTCGGTCAGCGTTTAATTCGGGTTCGTCATCATCTTGGAAGCCGAATCTAAAGAGAGAGGGTATTGTCCGGTCAAGATCCTTTGGTGCTTCTAGAACTGAACCACCAAAGGCTAAAGTTGATGTCCCTACTGATGCCAAAGGTAAATCTGAAACTCAACCTAAACGTACTCGTGATGTTAAATGTTTCAGGTGTCAAGGACATGGATATTATGCTTCAGAGTGTCCAAACAAGAGAATCATGATGATTAGAGATAATGGTGATGTGGAATCTGAAAGTGACAGTTCTGATTGTGAAGGCATGCCACCATTGGAGGATAGTGATGGGGATGAGTTAGCATTACCGGTTGAGGAGTCCTTGGTTATAAGGCGAACACTTCAGGTTCAGGTCAAAGAAGATGATACTAATGAACAAAGGGAGAACATCTTCCATACGCGTTGTTACGTACAAAGAAAGGTGTGTGGTTTAATTATAGATAGTGGAAGCTGTGTTAATGTTTGCAGTGCCACCCTTGTTAGTAAACTGAATTTGTGTACTGCTAAGCATGCTAAACCATATAGATTGCAATGGCTGAATGATAGTGGCGAAGTGAAAGTGACTAAACAGGTTGTGGTTCCATTTTCGATTGGGAAATATGTTGATGAAGTTCTATGCGACGTGGTACCAATGCAAGCAAGTCACATCTTGTTGGGGAGACCATGGCAATATGATAGGAAGGCAATTCATGATGGGGTTAAAAATAGGTATACCATTGTAAAAGATGGTAAAACCATCACTCTTGTACCTCTTACACCCAAACAGGTGTATGATGATCAAATAAAGCTAAAAAGTGAGCATGAGGCGATGGGGAGAGAAAATCAAGGTGAGGAACAAGGGGAGAGAAGACCATCAGATTCGGCTAGAACCCAAATCACTACAACCCATTCGGCCACCCATCCAAACACAAGCAAATATTCAGCCAACACTCCAAACAAATCAAACCATTCGACCAGAACTCAAAAAAACCCAAATCTGGCCGAGAGTGGAGGTAAGACAAGAGGAGTGAAGAAAGTCAGCAAGTGTGATGAGAATTGTGTGGAAAAACTAAAGAAACAACCCAATTTTTATGCTAGAGAGGGTGAGGTCAGATCTGCATTTTTCACTAACAAGCCAATGATCTTACTTGTGTACAAAGAGGCTTACTTTAATACTAATGATCTTGATCATATTGTGCCTAGTGTTGCTATTTCTTTGTTGCAGGGATTTGATGATGTGTTCCCCGACGATACTCCTAGCGGATTACCACCATTGAGGGGGATAGAGCATCAGATTGATTTCGTACCCGGAGCTTCAATTCCTAACCGACCAGCTTATAGAAGCAATCCCGAGGAGACGAAGGAGCTTCAAAGGCAAGTTGATGAGCTGATGGAAAAGGGCTACATTCGTGAGAGTATGAGCCCGTGTGCTGTACCCGTGTTACTTGTGCCAAAGAAGGATGGAACATGGAGGATGTGTGTTGATTGCCGAGCCATCAACAACATAACGGTAAAGTATAGACATCCCATTCCTAGGCTTGATGACATGTTAGATGAGTTACATGGATACTGTATCTTCTCTAAAATTGACTTGAAAAGTGGGTACCATCAAATTAGGATGAAAGAAGGTGATGAGTGGAAAACAACATTTAAGACTAAGCATGGTTTGTATGAATGGTTAGTAATGCCGTTTGGACTTACAAATGCACCTAGTACGTTTATGCGTTTAATGAATCATGTGTTGCGTGCATTCATAGGTAAGTTTGTGGTTGTGTATTTTGATGACATTTTGATATATAGCAAGAACTTAACTGAGCATCTTGATCATTTGCGTAATGTACTTAGTGTGTTGCGTAGTGAGAAATTGTATGCTAATCTTAAAAAGTGTGCCTTTTGCATGGAGAAAATTGTGTTTCTTGGCTACGTTGTAACTGCACAGGGCATCGAGATGGATGAGGAGAAAGTTAAGGCCATCCGGGATTGGCCTACACCCAAATCGGTAAGTGAGGTAAGGAGTTTTCATGGGTTAGCTAGTTTTTACAGGCGTTTTGTGAAAGATTTCAGCACCATAGCTGCACCTGTTTTGGCTTTACCTGACTTTACGAAAGCATTTGAAATAGAATGTGATGCGTCTGGAATAGGAATAGGTGCTGTTTTGATGCAGGATCGGAGACCTATTGCGTATTTCAGTGAGAAGTTAAGTGGAGCAACCTTGAACTATCCAACTTACGACAAAGAACTCTATGCATTGGTAAGAGCACTTGAGACATGGCAGCATTACTTGTGGCCAAAAGAGTTCGTAATCCATTCGGATCATGAGTCCTTGAAACATATGAAAGGACAAGGTAAGTTGAATAGGAGGCATGCAAAATGGGTTGAATTCATTGAAACTTTCCCTTACGTAATCAAGTATAAGCAAGGGAAAGAGAACATCGTAGCTGATGCACTCTCGCGCAGGTATGTTCTTTTACACACCATGAATACTAGATTGTTAGGTTTTGAATATGTGAAGGAATTGTATGATAATGACTCTGACTTTGCTGAGATTTATAATGCATGTGGACATTCGGCTTTCGGTAAGTTTTATTTGATGGATGGTTATTTGTTCAAAGAGAATAGATTGTGTGTTCCTGCTAGTTCTTTGCGTGAATTGCTTGTTCGTGAAGCACATGGGGGTGGTTTAATGGGTCACTTTGGGGTTGCGAAAACCTTGGATGTATTGCATGAGCATTTCTATTGGCCAAAGATGAAAAGAGATGTGCAACGAATTTGTGAACAGTGCATTGCTTGTAGAAAGGCAAAATCTAGAGTACAACCGCATGGACTATATACACCACTACCTGTGCCTACTGAACCTTGGGTAGATATCTCTATGGACTTTGTTTTAGGTTTACCTAGGTCAAAGAAAGGTAGAGACTCTATCTTTGTTGTGGTTGATAGGTTTTCTAAAATGACGCATTTCATTGCATGCCATAAAACAGATGATGCATCTCATATCGCAGACTTGTTCTTTAGAGAGATTGTACGTTTGCATGGCATTCCGATGCGAAGCGTGCATATTGTTTAACTTATCAAACCCTACTAAGACTGTTTGTTTTTACATTTTAAAAGTATTTTTGAAAAAAATTAAGATTTTATTTGTTTTTTTTCTTTACTTCAAATTAATATTTTTGGTGTTTTTGAATCATTTTGATATGCTGATATCAAAAATAATTTTTTTAAAATAAAAAAAATATTATTTTGATACATTCTAAATGAAAAACACTTTAAAAACCAACCACAACCATACTACCAATTAACTAAGTACACATTAGTTTTTCTAAAATATTATCCAAATAATCTCTTGTTTTTCAACTTTTGGGCATCCCTAATTTAGGATATTGGGAACGTAATTTATTAATAAAGATATGCACAAGTCCATTACGATACAGACTCTAATGTATAGGTCAAGAAACTATATGATAGCTAAACAATTTATAATATAAGAGTTATTAGACGATTATATATCATATTTAAAATAAATAAATAAATAAATGTTCCACTCGTGCCTATAGATTAAAATTTTCCATTGCTAAGTAGGTTTCCATACATTCCAATATGATATTTTTTATCATTAAATAACTAATAAAATTAATTCTACGTCTATTTTTTTTCTCTTTGTCTGGTTTCTTCCAAAACCTCATATTTGTGACAGTTGCTATTTAACGAAAAATCTCTTCATTGGAGAAATCTGGAATTTATGATTTGTTTCCACGACCTCGTATAAGATTCTCGGGTGTACAAGAAAATCTACCATTTGATTTGCACTTGATTTTGGGCAATATTGTTCGGTTATTTTTTTCAAGATATTAGAAATCAAGGGGTTGTAATTGACACTTAGAAAATATCAATCTCTTTCAGGAAAAAAAAGCTACGGAATTTAAGGGGAAACGAGAGAAAAAGAAGAAATTAAAGAGGAGAGAAACTAGCAGCCAAGGAACAACCACCATGCACCGTCTCTAATGGAAAAAACTGTCGAGATTCATCTAGAGACTAAAGAAGACTGCTTCTGAAGGCTGGACAACGCCGTTCATATCATCTCAATGCGACGGGTCCTCCCACCTGTTGGCACACATTCTTCACCTGCCAACTATTTGTTTTTTTTTATTAATTTTAGTCCTTGATTGTATATGAACCCTTTAATAGAATCCTAAATTTCATCCCACCAGAGCCTATGCTTTTTTCTTTCAATTTAGTATCTAATTATCTAAAAAATCTTTAACTTAGGCTTGAATTCCATTCAACCTAGATCTAATGTAGGGCCAGTCAGGGGATCGGGAGTTATTCACATGGTTTTCGTCTCAAAATAAAAACATGAAAATATATCATACTGAGTTTTTTTGTTTTTGTTAAAGCTAACCTATATTTTTATCGATTAATTGGTTTGTCATTGATTTTGTCAAATCAACTTAAACATATCAGGGTATCTCCCACATAATTAACTTGAAGTTTGGGCTATGCAAATAATTAGATTAGAAGATTTAAAAGTTAATGTACTAGGTTGGGCATGGTAACATTTAGGAAGAGTTTCTTTCTCCACTAATTTTGTTTTTCCCAAAAACAACGCTGCTTAATATTTTTGTCTATTGAATTTGTTTTTTCTCAAATAAGGGTTCAAATGGGTTATGTTTGTACGTTATGAGATTATGACTAATGTTAATAAAAAAGAAGCTTGCAATGACATTATTGATACCTTGAATCTAGACTTATGACGGAGCATTATTGACATAACTAATAGATTGTACTTGTGAATGAGCGTCATAAAGAATACAAAAAAAATAGGTTATCCTATTATTTTATTTTTTAAATTTGATTTTTATTTGTTTAATTTTTTTAATGCTTTTGTGAAATTGAGTATTCTTTTCAATTGAAACCTCCTTTTTTAAAATGTCAAATATCTTTTTATTTCTAATTTAATTTTTATTCTTTTGATTCTTTTTTTTAGATTCTTTTATAAAATTGATTATTTTTAAATTCATTATTCGGCATGGGGTTAGTTGAAAATTATACTTCATGTTTTTTTTTTTAAATTGAGTGATTTTAGCTTCATGACCTAAGTTTTATATCTAAAAACTTAACCCGGGTTAACATCATTTTTTTTTATAAGGGTTTTTTAAAAAAATTGATTTTTTTTCATTTTTATCATTCCAAGTTTGGTTTTATTATTAAACTGCGTTAGTGATTTTATTTTTAATTTCCTTTATATTTGGCTAACTCGATCTCATTACCAGGATTGCTGTTTTTTCAAGTTATCCTAGGTTAACTCGATTTGTTTTTTGTCGTTGCTTTTTTTAATTTAATATTTTTTTTATTTTTGTCTTTCAATATTGAGTTATTTTAAAAATGAGTATCATTATTTTTTGACCATTTGACTTTAGTTGGGTTATCATCAATTTTAATTCACATGATTCAGGTCATTGGTTTTGATAGGCTTGTCCAGTTTGATGGAGTTTTTTTTTTAAATGATTTTCTTTTGCTTTCTTCCTTCCATGTTAAATTTGTTGGAATTAGATTTTTTTTTCTTTTTATTTGCTTTCTTTTGATTTATCCTGATCTAATAAATCAAGCTGTAAATTACATATTTACTCGAGTTGATCTAGGTATTTTTCTTATTATTATTCAATTTCGATCATCTATATTGGGTTGGCTTTAAGTTGGTATCATTTCCTTTTCTTAAACCTTTTTTTTTTACGTTTGAATGATTATTTTTTTTCAGTTCATTTATTATCATTGCAATTATTTAATCACTCAATTAAATGATACCAACTTATTTAATCATGTGGGATCTATAACTCCCCTCTCTCTCTCGCGCATTTATATATGTACACACACACTATTATTTCTTTAGCGTGCTTATGTTGTAAAGCAATTTTTTTTTTTAATTCATTCAATCCTCGGGAGCGACAGATTTAAAATATATATATTTACAGCGTTTTACACGATACCATGACTTAACTTGGTTTCTTGTAATTTTGTTTTTCTCTATTCATAGAAGTCAACATGCCCAACAACTCTGATTAAAAAAAATTCATGGTCGTTGTTTTTTTTTTTTTTTAATTTAATGCTTATTTTAGTTTTGTCTTTTAATGTTAAATTGCTTTAGAAATGAAAATCGTCATTAGATTTTATAGGCTTGTCTGGTTTGCTGGTGATTTTTTTTAATTGATTTTCTTTTGATTTTATTTTCTTATATCAAATTTGTTGGAATTAGATTTTATCATTTTTCTATTTATTTATGTTTATTCTAATCTAATGAATCAGGTGGTGCTTGCTTGAGTTAATTTAAATTGTGTGTTTTTTTAAAAAAAACTTTAATATTGAATTTTTTTTAAACTAAGTTTTGATAAATAAAAATTTAATTTTTTTTAGGTTTTCATGAAAACTTTTTTTTCTCAGTTCATTTATTATATTACAATTTTTTAATCGCTTGATTAAATAACACCAACTTATTTAATTATGTCGGATTTATAACTTATTGAGACGAGAAAATAGCTGTATTAGTAGATAAATGACGAGAACAGTATATCTATAGCTTTTTACACGACACCATGACTGAACTTGTTTGTCTTTTAATATTAAATTGCTTTAAAAATGAAAATCGTCATTAGATTTGATAGCCTTGTCTGGTTTGATGGTGATTTTTTTTTAATTGATTTCTTTTTATTATTTTATTTTCCTACATCAAATTTGTTTGAATTACGCTTCGTCTTTTTTCTATCTGCTTTCTTTTAGCTTATCCTAATCTAATGAATCCGGCAGCATATTTAGCATGCTTTCTTGAGTTGATTTAGAAAAACAAAACGTGGAGAAAAATCAAATTTAATCGGTAAGGGTAGTGATTGCTAAAAAAACGCAACCATTTAATAACCACTAGCTTAACTTATATAAAAAAAAGTGATAAATTATTTCTTCAACTAAACGCTAAAGTAGAATTTTAAGTTAATTTTTAATTAAAAAAATCATCAATGTTATAGATGAACTTTAAAGTATTATAAATTGTTTTTTTTTTTAATTGTGAAATGGAAAGGTATGATTATGCTTGATAAAAAACCTAAAAACATATATTAACTAATAAATAATAAAAGGAGTTTTTAACATTAATTAGATACTAAAGTGGATAGTTGATTTTCCAAGTAAAAATAAAAAAATAGATACACGTACAAATATTTTACTCAAGCTATCTTTTTATTTATTTTATCTTAGAAGTTAATTCTGGTCATTAGGAATAAATTATTTTTATTTTTGTAAATGCATAATACAAATATAATTTATTTATATAAAATATAAGAGGGAAAAATTCAAAAACATAATACAATAATCTCTTTAACGTATTATATTTTAGAAAAAAAATTAATTACTATACAAAAAGAGATGGATTAAAATTTGAAATAAAAGAAAATATTAAAAATAAAAATAAAAATAAAGGTCAAGCCAGTGCTCTTAATCAATGTTTTTTAAAAGAGTGGATGTTGTTTAATCCAAGTTTTTTTAAATGAACGATGCATCATCTTCTATGGTAAAAGACTTATTATGTACTTGGATATTTTTCAGAAACATTAGATGCCCTATCATCCATCTAATGTCTAGAATGCCTAAAAAATACAATAGAAATCTCAACCAACCCAATTTTGTTCCAAAAAACAATGCTAAAAAGCATTTTTCCTCCTTTTTATAAATGCAATTCTTGTAAGGATTTAATCATATGTAACAAGTAAAATTTATTTTTTTTATTATTTATTTTTGTAAGGCTATGTTTTGTAAAAATCTTTTTTTAAAACTAAAATTGCCAAAATAGAATTAGAAGGTGTTTGCCAAACACACTCTAAAACCAAAAAAAACCTTTAACAAAAACATTTTCAGCCAAAAAAGATCTTTACTGTTGACCCAATTTTGATTCGACTGGGTTGACCCGACCGAGTTGACCTGACCAGATTGACTTGAAATCTTTGATTTGACCATAAACCAAACCAAAGACATGGTTTGACTCGAAAACTAAATAAAAACAAAACCAAAACTTAAAACAAATCAAACTTAAAAAAAATAGAAACACAAAAATTTTTGACCAAAAACGAATCAAACACAGAAAAAATAAAGATCACGAAGAATACAAAGAACATTAATATCAATTCTAGCAACATGACTCTCCAACCAGACCAAATATGATCAAAACAAGGCTATATACATGTTGTGAATCATGCAAGGATCAATAATTTAGCATCCATTCACTTTGATTTTCAAGGAATCAATATGATTTTGTCCAAATTGGTTTCAGTTCTAAAACGAAACTCTATGATTAAAACTCATTAAAAACTTATTATTGATGCCAATAGACCCTAGATTATTAATTAATCAAGTATCATGAAGTGTTTAGTGTAAAGAAATGGACAAAAATTGATTCAAATCATATAGCTAAGGCAATGTTCTTTCTAAGAATACTGTTCCATAACCCAGAAAAACACGGCACACTGTTAAACCCTAGAAATGGCCTTTCAGACCTGTAAACACATTGATTTTGGTCCTCATGAACCACATTACCAATATCAAACATAGTTAAATAAAAAGAACGAATAAAAAAACATCAAATCATTAAAATCATGTATTATATTCCACTTTCATAACTACAACCCCAATGCTAGCCAACAACAACATCAAATTTCAATTCAAAATTGAGTCTCTAAACAAATCGGTATCCTAATCAAGCTCAGGAACCCAGAAAATACACTAATAAACTAAAAAAGCATCAAACAACTACTTTCATATTTGACATAATACAAAAACTATTTTATTTCAAGAAAATAAACATCAAAACATTTCATAAACATCTAGTAAACAACTCAAATCAAAATTAAGCAAAGAACAAGAAACATTTCATGCATTAATCAAAATACAAGATCAATACAATTTATCACCAAAAACAAGTTCAGAACATCATTGAAACATGCCATGAAGAGCTAGAGGTGTGCTTCATGGACATCACCTACTAGATTAAAAAAGATTTTTTTTATATACCTTTTAAGCTTTAACAATGGTTGATGCCCATTCTTTCCCAAGCTTGCTACTTTCTCTTAAAATTGAGGAAATATTTATTCTAGGCTATTAACCATTCATACTTGGAATTCTTTTATCCCATCTTTCTTTCTCTTCTTTCTCTTCTCGTTGCTGCTATTCTACCTTAATTTCTCAAGGGTACTTATAGGGTTTCAAGCTAGGATTCTATCAAAGATTGACCCTCTTTTTCATCAAACCCTGACCCTCTAATCAAAATGGAAGAGTTTTGGGTGCATTTTACAATTGTAAGTTTTGTATGTATGTTGGTTTTGCAACAAACTTGGTTTTGGAGATTTTAATTGTTTTGCCAAACTTAAAGACCAAGAAATGTGCACAACTTTTTCACTTGTTATTTTGATCTTTCACCACCAACTTGAGCAATGTTTTAGGTTTTCTTCATGTATATCCTCTTATATTTTGGATTCTATTATATTTTTAATTTTTTTTTTCTTAATTATTTTGTGGCGTCAAAAGTTGGTAACAACAATATACATGCCAGACTTTGATCTTATATATATTACAAGTTTTAATATATGTTTAGTATGCATGCTAGTATTCTTTTTATTATATTTATATTGAAAGCATGTTTGTCTTGAGTTTTATTTTTAATGTTTATAAATTTAAAATTATATACATTCTAAGCTTACCTTGAACAATCTTTTATGTTTTGTATGCTATTGTTATGATTTCTTACTTACTAGTATGATATAATACAACATATTTTGACAACAATCTTAAAACTTTATTTTATATGAAACTTTGTTTAGTTTATCATGTGAAACAAAATAAAATTAATTGTACAGACTAATTGTTAAAGAGAATTTTAGCATCTTTAAAATTTATTATTTAACTTCCTTTTAATTTGCTATATTCTCACAAATAGATTTATTTCAATACAATATGTTTTAATATATATATATATAACCTTATGGTTTGTTTATAGTTTTATACTTTTTTTCCTTGTTTAGTTTTAGAAAATTATTATATGTCCTGATTTTAAAGTTATAGTTTATCTTCTAAAATTGTAATGCAATTTATTTGGAGTCTTTTTGAGTTGTTGCATGATATATATTTGTATGAACTAGGCTTTTGTAAACCATGTTTATATCTTTGTTTAGTTTATAAATGTTACTTGCAAACTTGTTGGTATAATCATTCATTTTTTCTTTCTTGTTAAAATATATTGTGTTGACATTAATGCATGTTTAATTTGAATTAAAATAAGCAAACAAAAGTGTTTATTTTTTATCTTGTATAATTTAAATATTTTTATTTATCAAGTTGCTTTATTTCAATTTTATATTATTTTACTTGGTTTGTGAAGCTTAAATATTTATTTTTAAATAATATCGATTTTTTTTTGTTTGTATGAATATCTAATGATATATTAATTAAAAGCCCAGTGCCAAGCAACAAAATCAAAATTTCTAAGTTCTATGTTCTGTTTTGCTAGACTATCAGCTACAGCATTACTCTCCATCAAAACAATTACTGAGACTCTCTGATTTCGAAGTCGTTGATAATAGTTGAAGGCGCTTTGCAATATATATATATATATATATAGCAGAAGATATATACATCCATAGAACCAAAAGGCTAAAGATAGCCAATGGCCAAAGGAGTACAAAAACATAGCTTCAGATAATGCTAATGAAAGCTTTTCTTGATATGGTGTCCAAGAAGCGAACCCAAGATATAACACACGTATTCCAAACAGCACACACAATGCTTGAGAGATTACTATCTCTCGATTTATTATAAGAAACATTATGAAGCACTCACACTTGCATATATATATATATATATATATATATATATATATATAAGCAAACGACTTATAGTTTCATTTAGTGCATGTTAAATAATAATATAAATTATATATTGGAACCTCACCTAACAGCTTAAACTATTAGATTGAGATGGTTCTTTGACATGGTATCGAAGTCTTGATGACCAGTTCGAATCTCATCATTCTCATTTATTTGATAAAAAATTAAACACAAAGTAATGTTGGTCTAATCAAGTTTTAAGCCCAAAAGCTTTTCACTTGAGAGGGGTGTTAGAGAATAATATAAATCATATCTTAAAATTTCACTTAAAAACTTAAATTACTGAGTTAATTAAGATAGTTCTTTGACAGTGTATAACAAATCTAACCCTTCAAATATAGAAAATCCCTCCTTGATATTAAATATGACCACTTCGGTCCTCTTTTCTCTCCAAAAAAACAAGAGTCTCTATCTTTTTAAAAAAAAAATAAAATTTAATGATATATAGATGTCTAAATAAATGTCTATGTACCTCTTGGCTCACAATGTCATTCATAAGACGGATAATCAAATTTCCAGCTTCAACAACTTTTGGTTTACTCGAGAGCCAATCATATTCTTCGATCCCTGCATCTTCTACCCCAACAAAAAACGCCACAGTCAAGGCCACACAAGAACTTGCGATTTTTCCATTGTGGGCATGCTCATTGAATGGTGGCACATAGCGATTGTTACACCGTCCAGCCTCCACAAAGGAGGCTTTCGCTAGTTCTTTGATCTGATTTTACGTGTAAAGCACGGAATAATACGAAAAATAATTAATTTTATCTGTACTATTTATCCACGGTTTGTATTTAAAAATGAAAAACAAAACCAAGGTCTTTTAATTAAACAGTTTATGCTCTTCCTTTTCTTTTCCCCTTTTTTTTCCCTTTCCAAATATCTTACATATGTTAAAACCAAGGTCTCGGAAACTTCACGAGGAACTTAGTCTATTTATAATTTCGTCTGCAACTTTTAGTGATAAAGTCCTATAATTTTTTTTAACTTTCCGAAACTTTTTGATATAAGCTTAATTCGTCGATAATTTCATCATTATTTTGTTTAATATCTTTTTAAAAAATTAAAATATAAAATTAAATATTTATTATTAATTTAAAAATTATCAGTTTGAATACAATTTATTCAAATAATAAAAGTTGAAGGAGGAGGAGAAAAAAAAAGAAGCGAAAAAAAATCTTCACTGAGATTGGATGGGCGACGTGGATTACATGTATCATAATGGTTTGGCAATAACTTCATGTACAATCACTTAAGTTCAGCCGTCTCGATACTAAGTCGAGTTGTCTCAGCAGTCTCAGCAGTAAACCGGGAGTGGTAGTGGAGTCTCTTGTTATATTTGCATGTTTTAGTATGGGTGGTAATTAGTTTTGGTTTGTTTATTTGTTTTTCAAAAGAATGGTTGGTTTCAAGGATTAGTGTTTTGCTGGTTGCTGGGGAATTGTGGGAAAAGTTTAGGTTAGTGATGCAACCATATTATTCGATAGTTTCACCCACATTTAACTAGTGTTTTGCCTATGTTTTATATATAAAATGCCTTGATATTCTTTGTTTTATGTTTTGAAGGCACTTTTGGATGAAAGATGCAAAAAGGAGTAAATTGAAGGTAATTGGCAGATTTGACATTCAGTCGACTCTAAAGGTCGAAATGAAGTGATTCCAGTGGCATTAAAAAGCTAACATCCATACCTTTCTGGACATCTAAGGCAAGACAATAAAATAAGGAAGAGCATGGAAATCGCAGCTTTCAAAGTCAAATCTCGCAATCTGCCAATGCTGACCTTCGGTCATTCCAACTTGAATATCTAGAGCTACAAAAGTCCAATTGATGCAAACTCAATTGTTTTGGATTCCTGACTCAAAGGGCTATAAACGCTCCAAAATTCAGCCAAAAACGATGTCATATGAGGGAGATATGATTTTTCAAAGATGACAACTGAATTCTGCCAGCAAACAGGTTTCGTGAAGAAACGAGTCCAGATTACGTTCCGAAGCATCTAAACCGACATCCAAGTTTTTATTTCAGCAATGTAGCTCCTCTAAGTCAAAGCTTGAAGATTTCATGCAAAACTATTTCTCCTTTTTTAGGAAAATAGTTATTGAACTACTTAAATGTAAATTGTCTACTTAAGGGAGGACTATTTTGTAAAATAGAGATTAGGGTTTCCTAGTATATAAAAAGAATGAGAGAAGAGAAGGGGGGAGCCACCTAAGAGGAGAAAAACACCCCCCTACTCTAAGAAACCCTAAATCATGCATTCTTCCATCTTTTTGATTAGTTGTTCAATAAACATGCAAGGCTAAACTCATTTTCTTGGTTGCAAGGACACGGAAACCTTCGGATTTCAAGAACTGTGAGATCTATTTTACCCTTTTCTTTTCAGTTTATATGATGAATATGTTTGTTCTCCTATGCTTATTTTTCCTATGATTGTTTATTTTAATTGCTAGAGCGGACTCTAAGTTTTTATTATAGACAATTTATTGCTAAGTTTGATATCAAAACCGGAGTTGTGGTATATGAACTTGTGAAGCAACTGAGTTTAATAATTGTAGCGGATCTACGTTATTAATTTTAGGGAGAACATTCGATCAAAGCAACATAAGCAGACAACTTAGTTGTTAAGATAATGAATTTATCTAGATCTTAAGGCTGCCATTGGATTAAATCATTAGTGCGGACACTGTGATTATTTGTTGGTTAGGGTTAGTTATACGGCGGATCCGTTAATTAACCAACGTTAAGAAAAGATAAAAATTCAGAATATAAACTGGAATTTCGTTTCAAGGATCGGTTCTGATTTCTATAGGTGGATGTGTGATTGCAACCAAGGTTTGTTTTCTTGATAATTTTTTGATTTTATTAAATTTTGTTTGATAGTTTTCTGTTTTATTTTTCTTTAGCCTATATAACATCCAACCCCCCCAAATTGCATAACGTATAGCATAAAAATCTGAACTAAATCTTCCTCGTGGGATCGACCCCTTGCTTGCTCTATATTATCTTGTGTGTTGTGTTTGAAGTTAGGATAATTAATTTGTGCGACCGCGACATCGCAGCAGTTAGCAAATGTAAGGATGTTGATGGGTACGAATAAGATGGATGTTTGAAAGCTGCGTTACTGGTATTTTCCTGTTGGTTAAATTTCCTTTTGTTATTTCATTACATCCTGAGCTGGGAATAATTACTTTGCAAGTTATGAACCTCATTGTCTTACAATCCTTCTTTTCATTGTCCTGTCTCTAACACGATCTGAGATTTTCCCTGATTTTATTGTCTGCTCAATTCTTTCAGCCACAACAATAACATCTATCTAATGTTGAGCTACTAAGCAATTACTCAAAGCATGGGGCCTTGAATGTGTTCTAATTTATTTCTTGATGGATTAATCTAAGTTGCCACCTCTAGGTGTGTTCATAGATCGATCGTTTCTTTAGGACTCTTCTCCATGTTCTGCAAAAATAAATAATGTGGTACAACATCTATATTAAATTTGTATTTCTGGATAAAAGCATCAACCAATTAAATCTCTTCATCTCCTAATTTTTGTATTATCAACTCTCATGGACATGGATAGTGTGTGTGATAAAACTTATTATGATGCTCCATTCCTGAAGGCACATATTGATGCTAGAGTACTTACATTCATTGATTTTTCAGAATCATTACCTCTGTGTTGCGTTTTGCGATCGATAGGTAACAGATGCAGGGATGCCTATTAGGTTACTGTTTGTCTGGTCTTCGTGATTTTAAGGATACACTGGATCACTGTCTCGAACGGGGTAGATTAGTTTTTTTTAATATAAAATAAATATCTAATTATTGCTAATATATTTTTGTAATACAAAATATATTTTAAATTATATGGGAATTATTTCAATGTTATTTAATTGATTTAGTGAGTCTTAAGATAACCTGAATGACCAATAAATAAATAATATGACTTAAAATAAATATTCAAAATGATATTTTTTTTATATAAATATTAAAATAATAATATATTGGATCGAGTTAGGTCAACTTGGATTATCATTTTAATTTGCATGCCGAGTTATGAGAATATGATAACCCTATAGAAAAAAATCAAAAAAAAATTACAAAGTCTAATATATAATAAACCTAATGTTGAATGATGAAATTGAAGAAAAAAAAACAATAAAAAATGACTCGTGTGAATCCGGGTTAACCATTAATAAAAAAAAATTAAAATAAATTATGAATATCAATTCTCAATCAACTCAATGTTAGAAAATAAAATTTAAAAAAAAAGCGATTAAAAAAAGACACAAAAAACAACTTAAATCAACTCAGGTTAATCTACCATTCATGATTCAAGTCTTGAGACGGGGATAATCTCATAGAAAGCAAACCAAAATAAATTACGAGGCCTAATTTCTAAACAACATAATATTAAAAGATAAAATTAAAAACAAATCAATTATAAAAAAAAAATTGAGTCAATCAAGTTAACTTATCAAATTTAAAATCTAGATCATAAAATTAAAATAACCTCATAAAAAATAAATTTAAAAATTATAATTTTTTATCCTTCAATTAAAAAAATAATATTGAAAATGAAATGAAATTAAAAATAAGAATAAATTCAAAAAACAAAAGCCAAAGAAAGAAAAAGCAAACCAGTATTCGTCAAAGGCCCTTTTAGTTCTTAAAAAAAAAAAAAACAAATTCTGATTACCAGCAGCTAGTAGGAATGAAAATAGCGTGCTGTGCTCATTGTATTCCATGTAAAAGTGTCATGTCATTTGCTTGTGTTTGGTCAATAGAAGTAGGAGATTAATAACACGTCACGACCTTGTTGATTAAAAAAAATAATAATAAGTGTCATGTCATTTGCTTGTGTTGTGTTTCAATGTAAAAGTATCATGTCATGTTTTCACAAGTTCTTGTTAGCAACCAACAACATATGTTTCCTACCATTTGATGCATAATTAATTTATTCAGTTATATTGAAGTAATTTATTACTAAATATGATTATGTATTTATAAAATATGATCAACATTTAAATTTTAATTGATATCATATCATGTTTATAAAGTTTTGCAAATTATAAATCATCTTAAATTAATGATTTTATAATAAGATTGCAGCTGGTTTAATAGGATAATAATAGTTTATATTTCAAAAGATATAATAATAATAATTATTATTATTTTCTTATTTGGATCAACGTTGTTATTGATTTATTTATAATTAGTTTTTGTTTTTGTTAAATTAGGACCTTAATTTTTTTTATATTTTTTATATATTAATAATCACATACTTTTTATAAAATTTGAAATTATGAAATTACAAAAAATTATTTTTAGTCATTTTAATATCAACAATACTTTTATTAGTATTTTTGTTAAATCATGTCACATACGAAGCAAATCATGCCAATCACGGATCGATCAATGACACATGCATATATTTTATAATGATATTAACAATTATTTTATAAATAATTATTTATTAAACTAATATGCATAATTTTTAAAATAATTTGATCATTATTTTTGAATGAGAATAAAATATTTATTTATTTTTAATTTTTATTATAAAAATTTAATTTATTTTTATTAGATTTATGGTTATTATTATTATTATTATTATTATTATTATTATTATATATATATATATAGATGCATGATAGATTCATGATCTTTCAATTTTGAATCGAAACTTGCTCCGGTGATCATGCTAAATTTTTATTTAAAAAATAATATTTTTTTATAAGAAAGAATAAGTTTTGGTTAAAAGAAAATGAGATACATGAATAAAAAATTAAGTTTTTATTAAAAACGTTGATTAAAATCATTATTTATACTTTTTGTTAAATAAATCATAAATTATTTATTGTCAAGTCAAAATAGAAATCACATAAAAAATATTTTGATTATAAAAAAAATCCATGGTTTTATTAATTCCCTTCCCTTTAAGCATTTGTTTTTATTATTATATAATTAAATAAAAAATAAACTCTAAAAGAAGAGAAACATATCATTTCAAGTGTAGACATGCAGAGTATCTGATCGATTTCCCAGTCAAACAAGATAATTAAGGTCTGAACGAATCTAAGAAATCTAAGGCTTCTTCTTGTTTATAAAAAGGAAAATAGTATATCTTTATCATCAGCCTTAGCCTATCCTCATCGATCTCTCTTAATTACTGCTCCTTGTCTGCAGAAAAACAATTACTTGGTCAGGCAGCCGGACCCTGGCCAAAATAATTAGGGTCTTAGTCGTTGAAATGAAGAGCTATAAGATTTCAATAAATAATTAAGTAATAATAGATGAGGACTGGCCATAATATCAGGGCATAAGCTGAGTTTTTGACCATCCAAAGTGGTCCTATAAAGTGAGGTTACATGCTGCTATGTTCGCCAGACACTTAACCAAAATCAAGAAATAGTAGGCATCTAAGATGGCATTGCAGACAGATTTACCGGCAAACAGTATGCAGAACTTCCGTCCATTGGCTGACTTCCCTCCCACTGAATGGGGTTTTAGCTTCGTTTCGTTTTCGTTCCCAGAAATGGTAATCAAATCCTTAACTGTCATATCGTTTGTAATATCCTAATCTCATGTAGGCTTTATTTTTGCTTAATTTGTCATAAATACTAGTTGATCATACAAAAATAAAATACAGCATGCTTTGATTTGTTGAAATATAATTAACCTAGTATAATGAAGCTAGCTAGGTATTGTACTGAGCTCAAAACATTAACAAACACTCTGTCAGTTCTCTTTCTTATATACATGACAATCTGTATGATGCTGATGACTGGAACTTTTACTTTGCCCGCAGGAATTCGAATCATACAATAGACAAGTAGAAGAGTTGAAAAGTATTGTGATGGCCATGTTAATGGCTTCTAGAAAGAATCCCGTTGAAAACGTTGAGTTTATAAACCTGCTCTGCCGCCTCGGTGTATCGTATCACTTTGAAACTGAGATTGAAGATCAAGTAGTTTATGTTCATGATGCTCTTCCCAATCTTCTTGAAAATAACGACCACGATCTCCACACTGTTGCACTTTTATTTCGAGTTCTAAGGCAATATGGATGCAAAGTGTCTTCTGGTAACGACCTAATTAAGCATCTTGCATTTCTTCATTAATTCCATGCATGGATTCATGTATGGGAGTAGTGTTATATGTATATATATTGATTACTGTGTATGCATCAGATGTGTTCAAGAACTTCAAGGACGCCAATGGTGAGTTCAAGAAAACCATTACCAGTGATGTGAAAGGCAACCTTAGCTTGCACGAAGCTGCCCATTTGAGTGTCAATGGAGAGCAAATCTTAGATGAAGCCTTGGAGTTTTCAAGGACAAACCTAGAGTCCTTGGCAACGCGGTCAGGCCCTCGTCTTGGAAGACACATTAAGTATGCTCTGATCCGACCGATCCACAAAACCGTTCAGAGACTCGAGGCCAGGGAATACATCTCTTTTTACGAAGAAGAAGATTTTCGAAACGAAACTTTGCTTAAATTTGCAAAACTGGATTTCAACAGGGTACAATTACTGCACCAGCAAGAGCTAAGCACACTCTCAAGGTAAATTTACGCTGCCATTTTTATCTCCATCTTGCAAAGATGAGCATCACTGGACTAAATTTGACATCATTATTTATATTTCAGCTGGTGGAAAGACTTGAATTTGGTTGAAGAGTTGCCTTATGCAAGGGACAGAATTGTTGAGATGTATTTTTGGGTCAATTCAATGCACTTTGAGCCTCATTATGCTCTTGCTCGGATCTTGTCCACAAAGCTTGGAGCTTTGATCACCGTCATAGACGACACTTATGATGCGTATTCTACGTACGAAGAACTTCAACTTTTTACCAACGCTGTTATCAGGTTTGATTTATTTGTTTTTCTTTAGATTTCCATATTTTCGTAAAAAATATGTTTTCACAAAATGTTTTTCTTCTTATCTTATGTCTGGATCATATTGTCAAAATATATTTTTATGTACGGTTAATTTAAAATATTATAGGAGACTATATATCTTTATTATTAATAAATAATGGATCCGAGCTACAGCTAATTAAATCGTTTTTTTTCTTAATGTTTAGTTTTTTATATATACCAATCATCACAATTAATTTTAAATAGTTTTTATTAGCATAACCAAATAATTTTAAAAAACTCATTTAACATTGTGATTAAAACTGCATTTTCAAAATATATTTGACTTGAAAAAACATTAAATTGATTATTATTTTTAATGTTTTCCTATTATTTTAATATCCTATGTCATAAATTAAAAAAATTAAAAAATAAATATTTTAATATACTTTTAAGTTAAAAAACTTATAAAACACTCAAAAAGCAATTCCAAATGGCCACCAAGTCCAAATATGACTATTCATTTCTTGTAGGGACTTTTTTGTAAGAAAAAAAAATATAGGAACCAAATTTAATATTTCATAACATTGGGGGCCATGAACGAAAGTTTTTTTTGAAAAAAAGATATTACAATTCTTCTTAAACATGGTGACAAAATAAAATAAAATAAAATCTTAAAATTACTGCTAAAACAATAAAAACAAAATCACCAACTCTCAGAAAAATCTTGACAATTAAGTAAATATTGCAATGGAAATGATTATAAAAAAAATCATAAATAATATTATTGGCTACAAATAATTTTTTACTTGAGTTCAAAAGATATGAAATTGAGTTGAGATCGATTTCACTTTAATCAAAAGTATATTTTATCTTTGACTTAATAATTCTAACTTATGCTAACTCTAAAATATAACTTAAAAACAAGATTTACTCTATAAATCGTGTGATACGGGTTCTTTGTATTGTTGAATTACAAAGGTTAATTTCTCAAAACATTCCAGATGCAATATCGATGCCATCGATCAGCTACCCACGGATTCCATGAAAGTTCTTTACAGGGCTCTCTTAAGTTATTTTGATGACGTTGCAAATGAAGTTAGCAAGAACGGAAAATCCTTTACTGCTGTCAATTATGTGAAGGAGGAGGTAAGATTCAGTTCTTTTTTCCGGTAAGATTTAGTTTCTTTTTTCCGGTATCTTTCTTGGACCTCTCTCCTGTTTTAAGAATTTATCTGTCGATCGTTCTATCTAAATATACTGCCCACCACTAAATTCTTTACAGGTCTGTATACTATAACATAAATATCCACTAAAATTCTACTTTTTTTCCTGATATTATGTTACGTTTCTTTTTGTTGTAAATACTATCGACCAGATGAAAGAGATGATAAGATCCTACATAGTCGAGGCTCAATGGTGTAACGATCGTTTTGTGCCGCCATTGAAGGAGTATGTGCGCAATGGAAAAATCTCGATTGGTTTTATGGCAACGACGACAGTATTCTTCGTAGTTGAAACTGCAAGAATCGAAGAATTGGAATGGTTAACAAGTAAAGCAAAAATCTCCGAGGCAGGATGTTTGTTTCTCCGCCTTATGAATGACTTAGTGACCCACGAGGTATAATTACTTTTCCGAAATTCAGCATTATAATTTATTGTTTTTATGGAGAGAAAAATGATTATTATAACATCCTTGCTCGATCATATGTGAAGTTTGAACAAAAGAGGGAGCACTGTGCTTCTGCAATTGAATGCTACATGAAAGAATATGGAGTCTCCATGAACGAGGCAGTTAAAGAGCTTCAGAAAACAAGTGCAGATGCATGGAAGGACATTAACGAAGACTGCTTGAAGCCCACTGCCATCTCCATGAATCTCCTTAACGTGTGTGTTAACAATGCACGTGCAACAGACGTCGTTTATGAGAGCAACGACGCCTACACAAATGCATCATGCTTGAAAGGTCGCATCAGTTTATTGTTCGTGGAGAAAATACCCCTTCAAAGCTAAGATGTTGAGCTCCCACATGTCATATTGCCAAAGAAACCATCGGTGTGAGTGCTGCAAAATGTTTCCTGTAATATATTGAGAGATAGTATACGTACCATAATTAATAATCTCTCATGCATTGTGTGTTTATGCATTTGTGTGTGTGTGTGTGTGTGTGTGTGTGTGTGTGTGCTTTCAGTAAGAAATAAGAAGTTGCTCAATGTTTTCTGTTATAAAATGTGAGACGTTAATGCTCTACTCCTCTCTCTCGTATGCTATTTGTAATATCCTACTTTAATAAAGTGTGGCATGCTTCTTTTTTTTTTAAGTGAGGTTACGTTAATATCCAATCTAGGTTAAGTAAAAGTACATTCTTAGCATTTAACATCTAAATATATCTAAATTTTTTCTGTCATATAAATTAAGGTAATGATTTTTTGGGTATTGCTAGTGGTATTAAATTTTTTTGCACATTCATCTATCATGGATGCTGTTGATCTACTACTAGATTCCAATGGGATATAAGCCTTAATTCTCACTTTATTTAAAATTTATATGACCTATAGGGCCAACTAAAAATATTTTTCTAATATTCTTACTTAGCTTATATGACACCACTTGAAAAGTAACAATATCTTTATAAAGTTTAAAATATCTAGTAAGTGAAAACACTCACACTTGAATTAAGAATACAACATGTGAATCATAGTGGTCACACTTTATAATTAAATACTTCCTTTCATATATTATAATATATTGCATCCTAAAAAATAAACACTTAATGAGCAAATAAACTTTATGAATGAATTTCCATTAAGTCATTTAGGTCCAACTTTATATATCCTAATAGATATAGAAAATAATATTTTATGTGCACAAAACATCACTTTAGTCTAAAAAAATAACATAAAAATTGTCTAGATAATCAACTAAAACAAGACAAAGTCCAACATTAAATGGGTTAGCTAGACCCATACTATCCACATTATCTCTATACTGTTTTGCCCTCCACTCCTCCCTTCCTTACTCATTCTCATAAAACTGATTTAATGCTCTTATGGTATCTTGAAGTAAAATTATTGACAAATTGCACATAGAATTAAAATGTAGATCAAAGTACTTGTCTGATTGGGATCACAATATTATTAATTGTTGTTATAGCAAATTTATGTGATGTGATTGATGTGGTTCTTAGGAAAGAAGTTTATGTAATGATTTCTCAATCCCAAATAGCCTTTAGCTTGTTTTTACCCTAGGGGTGTTTGGGATAATAATAGAGGTTGTTTTTTAAAATAATTTTACTTAGAAATACATCAAAATAATATTTTAAAAAAATATATATTTTTTAACATTAGTACATTAAAACAATCTAAAAATAAAAAATTAACTTGAAAGAAAAAAATTAAAATTTCATGAAATGACGTTGCCAGACACACGGTTGATAGTTTAAATGTTGGATAAAGTAAATAATCAATACCACCGCTAGTATCTCAAGAAACTAATTCAAGATGTGAATGGCCATTTGAATATCCTTTTTTTTATTTATTTTCTATGAGATTATCTCAATCTGATGACCCAGGTCACTAGTTTGGCAGGTTGACTCAAGTTGACTCTATTTATAATTTAATCCTTTTTTAATTGAATGTTTTTTAATTGGGCTTCATAATGTTTTTTAGTTGCTTTTCATGGGGTTATTATGCTCTGATGACCTTGGTCATGTATTTGACGGATTTACCTAGGTTAACTCAGTTCATTTTTTGTCCTTTTTTAATTGAATAGTATTTTAGAAAAAAATTCACCCTTCAACAAATCAATCTTTTTTATTTAGTTTTTTTTTGTCATTTTCATCTTTTAATATTAGATTGTTTGGGAATTGGAATTTGTAATTTTGTTTTCAATTTGTTTTATGTGGAGTTATCTTGGTCTTATGGATTTTATTTTTTCTCGATTACAACCCTTAACATTTGATTTGTTGGAAATAGAGCTTCATATTTATTTTTATCCTGACCTTATAACCCAGGTTGTTAGTTTAATAGATTAGCCCGAGTTGACTTTGTTTTTTTTCTTTTTTAAATTGATTTTTTCTTTGATTTCATCCTTCAACGTTAGATTGATTAAAAATTATGTTTCGTATTATTTTTTATTTACTTTGTCGGCGATCTTTCACTTTATTTGTTTGGAGAATCGGGAAAATGAGGTAGATAATGATTCCTTATCTTGTATCAGTGAAAAAAAATGGGAGTCGCTACCTAGTTTTTTGTTACTAGGAACCCCAACTGGTCTCAAAGATTGGGCAGGGGCACGAGAACTGGTTACGTAATTGAAAGGTATTAGCACTCCAAATACGCTCTATCTAAGGTAAGCTGCATTGTTTGATTGTCTGATATATGCTAAGGTGTTATTATATTTCTAATTGTTGATCCGCCTATGGTTTAAGAAAATTCATCCATAGTGAGATTCTTATCTTATTAGGTAAAACATAATCCTCCTAATATCAACAAAAAGAATTAACTTTTATTAAAAATAAATCTTATGTGTAAGTTTGTAATCTCAAATATTAAAAGAAAAAATTAGAATTTTAAAAATATTAGCCTAGTTCTCGTGGATTTAATAAACTAGTTATTAAAGTCAAAATGCATGCTAATATCTATTTTTGAAAAATAAATTTGTATGAAAATACGATATGATTTTTTTTTATCTTTTGAGAGACTTGGTCATATGCATAAAAACAAGACTTTTCTTTTTTATGTGTAAATCATTTTGCTATGCTTTGGCAAAAACCATGTATTAAAATACCAGATTTGCATCAACCCAAAAGTATTTTTTTTTTTCTTGTTTCTTTTTGGCCTGCGTTGTTTGGCCTGGTGAACAGTGGAACAGCTCTTCATTGTTCACATGCAACATGAACAGTGGAGAATAAATTAATTCATGCTCCACTATTCACGCAAAATAGTGGAGAAGCATTGGTGAAGGAGAAGAAGAAAAAGAAGAAGAGAAGTAGAGGCTTACCTAGCGGTTTCTCAAGGTGTTGCTGGTGACGACAAAGAGGAAGAATGGTTGTAGTTCATAGTGGTGAGAAGAAAAAAAATGATGGCCACCAATGGGTGTTCTTCCTCTGTTTCCTTTTCTTTTTTTTCTTCTTTTCTATTTCTTTGTTATGGTTGTTCCTTTTTTTCATTCAATCTCCTTCGTTCTCTATCTCTCTCTTTACTCTTTGTTTTTGCTCTTTGTTTGTTTCCTTTCTTTTTCGTTTATATTTCCTTTGTTTCCTCTTCGGTCTTTATTTCTCTTTTGTTCCTTTCTTTTTTTAAAAATGCCTCCCCCCTTTTTTTTCTCCAGTTCTCCCTCTGTATTTATAGGAGGCAGGGGGGGAGGCCACCCTACCCTATCCAAGCGCAGGGTATAGTGGTCGGGCATGGGTCTTCTGTTTCTTCCATTATGGTGGCCGAGCATGGGTCTTTTGTTTCTTCCATAATGGTGGCAGGGTATGGGTTATGTTAGGGGGCAGAGTGAGAAAGCGTGGGCAGGAAAAGAAGATTTGATAAAAGGCTTCTTCTTCCGCTAATGCACGTCCAAGGAAAGAAGAAGAACAATGTTGTTTAAAACGACATTGTTTTCTTTTTTAAAAAAAAAAGAAAAAGAAAGGAATTTAGGGAGTAATCTAAAAATAGTTTATGACATGCTTTATATGGAGTTGTTTTAATCTCATGACCTGATTTGAAAGTTTGGTAGGTTAGCTCAGGATAATCCAATATGTCGTCATCTCAATATTTCAAAAACAAATATCATTTAATATGTTGTTGTAAATATATCTTCTAATATGTATCATATTTTGAGTTTATGATTAAGTGTTTTTATTAGAAAACACGTTAGCAACGCTTAGATATTTTTTTCTTCTTACATTAAAAAAATTGATCTAACCAACAGCACAACATGGGCAAATGATCTAGTTAAAGGGAAGAATCATCACTTAACTATTAAAATTCATAATAATCTGAGTCTACATCCATAATAAAAATGTCATATATATATATATATATATATCTTTTTTTATTAGCTCACGCAAAAGCAAACCATGGCACCATCACTAAATATTGTCTCACCATGTCCAAAAAAAACCAAACGTGATCAGGTAAGGACATCCTCGGTTCCAACAATAGATAACAGGATCTTCCAAACATCATTGGTCTCTTAACAGCCCTGTGGAATTCAAAAAGGAACATAAAGGAATTCATTCGTGATTGACTAAAGTTTTTTAAGCTCATGATCACATCTTTGACAACCATGAGCAAATGAGATATTCGTTGTCATTAAAGAAAAAGAATTTGTGAAATACTCCTCTCTCATAAAGAGTGACACAAGCACACAACCCCAATAAAACTTGTCTTTTTATCATGACAATGGGTATGATACAAAGGACTACTATGCTCTAAAAAAGATAAAGAGCTTGATCGCTAGGGGTTAAATTCAACAGTTCATCCCAAAAAAATACAACCTCAAAAAAAGAAAGAGGTTGGTGCATCCCACAATGCATTGCCAGAAATTAGATAGTTTCCATGAATTGTATCTCCATTTTCATAAGAAAATATTATGAACTTTTCAATGAAAAAGAAATATTATTTCTCCAAATCGTCTTCGTACTTTTTTTGCTTAAACATTTCAATGAACTTGGTATTGTTTATCTCCAAAAAAAATCTTTATATCTTCAAGTCTCCAATGAAATTTCCATGTCTTCGTATAGTTATTGTTACTCATTTTTAGACCCCACGTGCTGAAGATGGTGTGTAACCCTTTTGAACCAAATGTAGGAGTGTAGCTCATGTTTGATGGAAAATTAACAAAAATGGAGGAGAAAGAAATATTTTTTCGAACCCTATTTGAGCTATTTTCTACTCTTTTTATCCCCCCTTTGTTGCCAAAAGTGTCAAGTTTTTTTAAGCTAATAGGGAGTCTTCATATAAATCCCTCAGAATTTGCATTTAAAGAAAAAATGATTCTGCTGCTATCGTAATTTTTTGTTCCAACTTAGGCTCTGATTTTGACTTAGTTTCGTACGATATCTGATCATTCTAGCTATATTCTGTCACTCATGACATGTTGAAAAATTGACCTACACCTTTATTGGGTCTTAGGAATCATTGTTCTTAGGGCAAACTCTCAGTCAGATTTGGATGTTTTGCATCGTCGAATCAAGAAAACCTTTTTGACCAACCAGATTCCTGCTAGATTCTGTTATCTAACAGAATGTTATCTCACTGCAAATCCTTCATCAAAGTTGTATTTCGGGACACGTAGATGAATGTGGACTTTTAAATTACTTTATTTTGATATCAGAAGCTCATAATATTATCGTTTGAATACCCAACGTGAAAGCGGAGAATTCTGTCGCAAAAAGGATCCTGGCCTGAGTTTTGAACTAAAGACTCTATTTCCATAACAAATGTTGTTGGTGTGTTCTTAGGTCATACTCTTAGTCATATCAGGATGCTCGGCGTTTTCAGTTTCTGAATCAGATCAGGAGACCTTTTTTAACCAACTAGATTACTGTCAGTTTCTGTTCTCTAAAATGATTTTATCTGACTTCGAATCCTTCATCAAAGTTGTGGTCCTAGATGTGTAGATGAATTAGGGATATTGAATCGCTTGATTTCAATATCAAAAGCTCAATATATTCCCATTTGAATATCTAATGTGAAAGTAGAGAATCCTGTCGCGAGAAGGGTTTAGGCCAAGTTCGCATGCCTGATTTGAAGGATTTTTTTGGACCAAGGACTGAATTGAAAAGTGCTAAAATGAGGGATTCAATTGAAGATGAAATCAGAAGGAAATTGTTTGGAACTGGATCATCATAAAATGACAAGAATTCTACCACGCTGGATAGGGAAATAAGACTTTGCAGCATGCACCCCTCCCCATCTGATTTCTTTCCTTTTTTGCTGCACAACCCTCCCCTTCTGATTTCTTTTCTTTTCTCTACAACTTCCTGCTAGCTTTCATGATTCTCTCGTTTGATTTAGGAGCTGCAGATCATAATTTTGTGCAGCTATAATTCATAGGAAACAACAGCTTTTGACAGCTGCAAAATGCCATAAAGAGAATACCTTCACCATCATCTAATGGCTGGGATTTTATCCCTAACATAGATGGCTAGGATGATGTGTTAATGTTAGAAATAAATCAATAGAATCAGCACATAATCAATGAGAATATTGTAGTTTCCTCATTTGTATTATTTGGCTGCAAATCAGTTGGGATTTGCATCCTAGATTAATACATTGAATCTTTCCTAATAAGAGTTGTGTATAGACTACATATACGCTGCCTCTGGTGGCCTAAAAAAGAAGAAGAAAGAGGATGAAAAAAAAGAGGAGGAGGCTGGAAAAAGGAGAGAAAAAAGAGGAAAAAAAGGAGAGGAACGAAAGAAAAAAGAAAGCAAAATGCCACTGTCAAAAGCAGAAAAACACAGAGGTAGGGGCGTGAACTCAACCAGCATAACATGTTTTCATCGTTGTCTCCCTCATCATCTCCATAGATAATATCAGCAAAAGGAAAGAAAAGGAACAGAGATCATCAACCAGCATGGCCATCGTTTTCACTATCTCTATAAGCAGTGACCACCGGTTGTGCGCAGAAGCTGCAGTATTGTTGTCTTCATCCATCTCAGTTACCAGAGAGGGAGAGAAAGAAAACATAGAAAACAGGATAGAAAAGAGGAGAGAATAAGGGGAACAAAGATACATAGAAGAACTCACGAACGAAAGCAGCGGAAGGCAAAAAGACCCGATCAGTAGCAAACCAGGTAAGCTATCTATTATTCCCAGCTTCTGCATAGTTTCTACATGCATCCTTAATGGATTTGTTACTGTTAAAGTGAAATTTAATTCACTTGAACAATGATCAGCCAAGGCATGCGTGAGAGGAAACTCATGCATGCCTTTGTGATCAACCGGGTCACTGGTTTGCTAGTGACCCGACTAGGCCTGCTGGGTTCAGCCCAACCACGTGGGTTGAGCTAGACCCAGCCCCCTAAAAAAAACGAGTAATATCATATTTTTTTCATGTATTTATTTTGTGGTTTTTTGTATTTTTATATTATAAAAATGCAAATCTCGTATTTAGAATACCCGGTTTTCGACGCCATGTGACAAATATACATATATATCAAAAAAATATATTTTCTTGCATACGACCAATACCCTAACATGTTTTGAACATTATTTTAAAAAAATATTGGAAATTTTAAAAATGTGTTTTCGCATGGATTTCTTAAACACAACAAAAATTAATTTCTTGCACTTTCTGAATTTTACAACATGTTTGTCTCCAAAGGGTATTAGCCAATATTCCAAAAAATACAAAAATCTTATTTTAGGGGAATTCATCTATTATTCACCGTTAATGTTTGGATAAAGAAATCCCAAAAGGATGAATATTCAAAATATTATTGGGAATAACTTGTTATTATTCACTGTTAATATTTGGATAAAGAAACCCTCATTGGTAAATATCCAAAATAATTTTCTAGGAATAATAAGTCATCACACATCCTTGAAAGAAGCCTTGATTATAATCGAGGACATTTTAATTTTTGACTCCACGGTTTACGAGTCATGAGAGTATGAAACACTAAGGCAAAAATAGGCTTTTAAAGCGCCTTGAATTTCCTTAGATTTCTAATTTTTTTATCCCTCCTCCTTGCGATTTACGAGTCGCAAACTCTTAAAATACTAAGGGAAAAATAAGCTTTTAAAGCACATGGAATCTCCTTGGATTTCTATCTTAATAAATTTAGTTTGAATCAAACATAGATTTTAAGAGATCTACATTGGTTCTTTTTGGTACTTTGTAGACATATTTAAAGGTGTGATCCACATTGACTAAGGATTCTTTTTTTTTAGACATTGAGTCCAAGTTTGTTCATCATGGAAAACTTATCCTAGGAAAACTGATGGAATTAGAAAAAAAAAACAAACACCATAGCAATTATAAGGCAAACCAAACACCAAGCAGCTTACCTTAGGTAGGCGTACTAGGGGTGGTAATACCTTCCCTTTAAGCAACTAGTCTCTTACCTTAGAATCTCTAAAAGACCAGTTAGGATTTCTAGTGACCAAAACACTAGATGGCGACTCCCTTTTACACAATAAAAAAAACCCTGAAATCGATCAGGGGTCGCCACAACACCGCACTCCGCCGCGAGGGTGCGACAATAGTGATTCCTTAAACATTTATTATGACAATTTCTCCATTGGTTCTCCATTGTCATTATATGGCTATATAAAATATCTAACCCCAACACTATAAAGACACGAGGAAAACCTATAAGCACTTCATTAATTTTGCACAATCCTTTCAAGTCCACCTTCACATGAAAATAGTCTTCTTCATCTTGGTACACTATCCATTCAAAACTACTTGTCACAACCAAAAAGTGTTTAGGAAAAATCTTTATATTTCTCTCGTAGCAACCAAAAAAAAAAACCAAAGAATTATAAGGTGTTTGTGCTATTATCTTAACTTGATTTTTTACAATATAATATATGCTCTTAAGCATTAGTCTTTGAAATTACATGAAACTTTAACTACTAAAAGGGGTAGTTTATGGGTCGAAGGCCCAATGTAAACTCTGGGTTAAATTTTAAGTAAATATGAAAAGTATAATGTATTTTAAGCAAGTTTAAATGAATATTAAATTAATTAATTAATAATTAATAATTTAAATTGGGAATAAAGTATTTACTGAAGGTTAGTCAAGGAATATGAATAAATTTGTTCAAATATAGTATTAAATTTTGTTGGAAACTTGGAGAATTACTTGGAATTACTTAAGAGATTTAAGACAAGGGAAAAACTATAATTTTGAAAAAGACATCTCAATCCCTCCATTACTTTAAACTCGCCAGCCATGAGAGATAAAGAAGAGCTTTCTTTGTCTTTTTTTCCTTGTTTTTTTCTCCAAAATCTCTTAGGTAAAATCAAGTTAAGAACATTATGAATGAGATTAATAGAGTTTTAAACACAAATATAAAAATTAAGAGAGATTAAAGTTTGAGAAAATGAGAGTTAGAAAAACAAACCAAAGAAATTAGTAGAGCAAGGAGTTGTGGAAAGTTACATGGTGGGCTTATTTTGAGCACAAAACAAATGAGTAAAGTGTTCTTTATCGATTCGCTTGTTGATTTCATGAGATTAGGCAAAGATTAAGCAAAATACTTATGTTTACTATTAGGGTTCTTGGTTAAAATTTAGAGGAAATATAAAATTGATGAAAATTAATCTATTTGGGATAAAAGGGGTAGGAAAGGGAACAAAAATTTTAAGAAATTGAAAAAAAAAAAAAACTTGATATCATAAAGGACTTTAAGGCCAACCAATGAGGAGTAAAAAGGGAATTAATTTGTTTGGTATAAATGTTCACTGATTACATATAATTGATGTGTAAGATTATTATGTTGATGTGTGAAGATGAATGCTTTATTTAACCTTAGTTGAAGTTGTCGCACCCAAAAAAAAAAATCCAATTGCGGGTTCGACTGGCGAATTTTTTTTATTTTGGTGCTTTGGAGTCGCCACCTAGTATTTTGGTCACTAGGAACCCTAACTGGTCTCAAAGATCGGGTACGGAGACTGGTTGCGTAAAGGGAAGATATTAGCACCCCAAATACGTCCTACCTAAGATAAGCTGCATTGTTTTATTGTCTGATAAAAACTAAAGTGTTATTGTACTTCTAGTCGTTGGTTTGTCTATGGTTCAAGAAAAATCATCCTCGGTAAGAAGGTCTTTTATCTTATCGGGTAAAATCCTAACCGTTCTAACGTCTATACCAAACTTTATTAATAATATTTAGGAATACATTTTACGTATAAATTCGTAATCCCAAATACTAAAAGAAAACAAAAAGACTTTTTTAGAATTTTTGAAATATTGGCCTAGTTCTCATGGCTTGAATAAACTGGTTATTAAAGCCAAAATGCATGTTAATACATATATTGTTTTGAAAATTTTCTTTGTTGTGTGAAAATATGATGTTATAATATTTATATATATATTGGGGAGACTAGGCCGTATTTTAAAACAAACAAAAAAAAACAATTTTTGGAAAATATTATTTTTTTATGCTTTGACGAAAATCGGGTATTTTAATACTAAGCTTGTATCCTTACGGTATAAAAATACAACCCAATATTAATCCACTTTGCTAAAAATATGCAGAAAAATCAACAATATTTTTAGGGACTTTTTAGAATTTTTTTGAAAGCAAAAACATTTTTTATTCTGAAAAATCTTTGATGTTTTGACGAAAACCGAGTATTTTTAACACTGGTTTTGTATCTTTACAGTATAAAAATACAAACCAACATTAAACCACTTTGACAAAAATATGCAGAAAAATCAACAATATTTTTAGGGACTTTTTAGAAAAAATTTTGAAAGCAAAAACATTTTTTATTCTGAAAAATCTTTGATGTTTTGACGAAAACCGAGTATTTTTAACACTGGTTTTGTATCTTTACAGTATAAAAATACAAACCAACATTAAACCACTTTGACAAAAATATGCAGAAAAATCAACAATATTTTTAGGGACTTTTTAGAAAAAATTTTGAAAGCAAAAACATTTTTTATTCTGAAAAATCTTTGATGTTTTGACGAAAACCGAGTATTTTTAACACTGGTTTTGTATCTTTACAGTATAAAAATACAAACCAACATTAAACCACTTTGACAAAAATATGCAGAAAAATCACAATATTTTTTAAGATTTTTCAAAATATATTTTTTTATATATAAATATTTTATATATATATATATATATATATAACATATATACACACATACCCGGCCCGGAATGACATTGGGTCGGTCTCGGCCCAACACTAAACTGGGCCGATCTCGGCCCAAAAACTAAACTGGGCCGATCTCGGCCCAAAACTAAAATGGGCCGATCTCGGCCTGAAAAACTTCTACAGTCTGGGCCAAGGCCGGCCCAGACTTGCAAGGCTGGGCCAGCATCGAGCTGGCCCAGCACCTTACGGCCCAGCGGGGGGGGGGGATTATTTTTCTCCCCCACCCCCCCCCCCCCCCCCCGCCTCCTGCATGCAACATGCAGGAGGCCAGACGGCCACCGAAGAAAAAAAGAATGCAGGGGGGAAGAAATGTGCACCTGGCGTGGAGGCGATCGCTGGTGGAGCTGCGGTGTCGTGGCCTCGAGGACGGCGGCGCTGTGGCTGTTCCCAAGCAGCGGAGAGAAAAGATTTTCTTCCTCTTCCCCTCTTCTTTTTCGTTCTCGGTGTTCCTCTCTTCCTCAGTTATTACCCTCTGTTTTCGGTTTTGTTTTTATTGTTTTCGGTTTGTTTCTGTTCTCCCTTCTCCTTCGTGTGTTATTTCTCTTCTCCCTCTATCCTCGGGTCTCTCTCTCTCTTTCGGCCTCTCTCTATTTATAAGGAAAAAAAAGGAGTCGGCGTGCCTTTTGCTAGTGCGCCTTCAATCACGCAACGGCTGGTCGGCCATTGACGCGTTCGGTGGTGGTGGTGGTGGTGGGGGCGAGGAGAGAGAGGCGGGAAGTTTGAAAAAAAAAACAAAAATGGTTTTCGTCTCTGTTTCTGTTTATTTGGGGGGAAGGAGGAAGATGAACAGTGTCGTTCAAAACGACACCGTTCTGGTCTTCCTTTTTATATATATATATGAAACGGCGTCGTTTTGGATAAAACGCGCCGTTTAATTTAAATGGGCCAAACTTCAAATCAGCCCTCCAAATTCGGTCCCCGCCCCTCTTGTTGGCCGCCTTTTTCACTTTAGTCCTTGGCCTCTGATTTATGCAATTTAGCCCTCAATTGATTAATAAACTTTCAATTTCTTCAATTAGGCCCCTGAACCGAATAATTGCAGCCCCTCCATTTACGCGCCTCTTCCAATTTGGTCCCTGGTTTCGGATTTTCTTAATTAAATCCCTAATCGGCCCTTAAACTTCAATATTTATGCAATTAAGCCCCTGATTTGACCCAATAAATTCCTAAAAAAAATATTTTGGCCCCAGAACTTAAATTTCTTCTAATTAAAGCCCAAATTGACTTAAAAATCAATTTTTCTTGCAATCAAATCTTCTATAAATTCAAATAAAAATCCAATTAAATCCATAAACATCCAAATTTGGGCTTTTCTCCTCAAAATTCAAATTTTCCTTCTCAATAGGGCTTTCATCCTTCAAGAATATACTGTCAAAAATTCAATCCTTGTATTTTTAAATTCCTTGACCAATTTTCTGACTGTTTTCTGAGTGCTTCTGCCTCCTGTTATTTTTTCTAACCTTTTTTGGCTATTTATTTTATTTTTTATGGGAACCCAAAAATGGGTTACAACAGAAGTTTTAGTATACTTTGAATTATGACTCCTTGAGAAAGTTAAGATAAAATGTATGATTGTTTAAGACATTGTTGAATCAGTATATGGTGACTATTTACTAGTTAAAATCATTAGGGGGGCTTTAAGGTTGGTCAAGTGTAGAGTTTGGGAGAAATTTGATAATTGATAATGAACTTTATAAATTATAATTAACTATGCGTTGTTGATATAAATTATATGTGGACTACTCCTAACTTCATGAAATTTTGAAAAGAAAATCTTTGACTTCTTAAGGATAAGATTCGGTTAATAAGGAATTTTAGAAGAGGGAATTGATTTTGTGTAGAAGCTTGTGTAAAGGATGATTGTATATGGTTTTGTTTATGGGAGAAATTATTTGTTAAGTTTATGATTGAGTATGCAAGGGCTGTGTTTTTTTTATATGTATATTAAACCCTATAATTTTATTTTATTTTTATTGGTTGGGAATATAGGATTGAAGGAGAACCGGAATAGGTTTCCTATGATGAGTTTTTGAGTTTATGATAGTTTGGACATTTTAATGCAGGGGTGGTTGTGGAAGTTGGACAATAGATAGGAGTAGCTAGGCATTTGCAAGCTCAGGTAGATGCTTTGGACCTTGAATTTATCTTTAAAAATTTTATGTCTTATGCTCTATTTTATGTTTATTTCTTAAAGACATGGATGTAAGGGGAAAAAAATGAAATATATGGAAAAAATGGTAACTTTGACTATCTTTCATGAGTGGAATTAGATATATATGAAAAGAAATATCGATGCATCTAACCCCATTCATGACAGTTAGTCAAGATAAATACTGGCACATTAAATATGCTAATTCCTCTAGCTCCACCTGTGGATGTTAATCAAGGTAAACATATTGACAAATTAGACATACTAACACTTTTAGCTCCATTCGAGATAATTAGTCAAGGTAAACACATCGATAAGTCAGATATATTGACACCTCAACTCCACTTAAGGTATCTAGTCAATGTAAACACACCCACAAGTCAAACATATTGATGCATCTTGCTCCATAGCTCCCTTTATAGAAGCTGGTCAAAGTAAACACACTAGTAAGTCAGATATATTAATGTCTTTAGTTGTACTCATGAAAGTTAATCAAAGTAAATACACCCGCAAATCAGATTTACTGACGACTCTAACTCCACTCATGGAAGATAATCAAAGTTACCATTTTTTCCACATATTACCATCTTCCATTAGTTGTTAATATGTATAACATCTTTTCATAATTTCCATCAAACAAGATGTTGATTTATATGAAAAGAAATGTTTTTATGGAAATTATGATGAAGGTCATGAATGATGATGCATGATAAGTTTATTTACTATATGATGTAGTTATTAATTGTAATCTAAAGTCGTATAAACTTGATTACAACTACAGAATATATTTATATTAAACCTCTTTATGTAGTGAAATACTTATTATTTATATTTTGTTGTCCAATCAAAGTTTATAGTTAAACATGTAAATTAACTATTAGTCTCTTGGATGAGGATTTGTTTTTGTATTATAACATATTTTTTAAATATATTTTAAATTAATTTTTATGTAAAAAAATATCAAATTCATATTTTTATATTTTTAAATAATTTTAATATAACAATATTAAAAAAATTTTAAAATTTTTATTTTAATATAATTTCAATTAAAAATCACACAACATTATTTAATTTGCGTGGATATACATGTTTTCCACGCGTAATTATAATTACAATCACCGAATTTAAAGAATATTCACTTTTCAGTATTAAAGGCCGCTCTCTTCCGCAAAACTTTACTTACTTTTCCGTAAAACTCCTAAAAGTGGTTTTGCATTTTCCAAAGTGTAGAATAACAATTTAAACAGTTCTTTCAAACATCAATATCTCTCACCCATTTCTCCCATCTCTCCCTCGAAATCCGATCAACAGAATTCAATATCAATTTCGAGAGGTAAAAAATTTCTCCCTAACCCCTTAGAGTTAAAGATTCTAACTTTGATGTTACTTTTTGCTTATTAAGACTCTAACTAAGATTTAAATATTTTTCTTGATAACCCTTTTAGCAAGTGTGATTTCAAGCTGTTTTTACTGCTGGGGTTTCTTTTTTCTTTTTTTATCAATTATGCTGTGCATATGGTAAACGGAATCAACTTTTCCATCATTGTAATGTAAGTATTGTTATTTACTACACACCTTAATGTGTAATCGTGTTTCTGAGAGTTTGATTGTACTGTGTTGGTAATGACCGTGAAATCTCGATCGTTTAGACACAAATTCAGAAACCCTTTATTTTGTTTCAGAGAAAGATGTCATTTTTGAAGCAAATTTTGGGTGATATGAAGAATGAAGTTTCAGGATTAATGATGTATAGCTGCTGCTGTCCTTCTTTTTCAGGTTTGAAGTTATATTTACAGTCATTGGGTTTAGCACATTAGTGTGAAGACAAATTTGAATGTTACAAGGGACTGAAATTGGCTCACTTTGATTTGACAAAAATGACAGAAATTTTTGGATATACGGCTTGCAGACAGTTATCCCAGATGTTTTTGGCTGTGCTCTTTTTTCATAGTTCTGAATATGTTTTAGTTGCTGCTATTCATGGGAGATCAAGTGTTAATCTTAGTTCACTCTTGATCAGCAAAGCTTATGTGTTTGCAATGATGTTCGCGTTGCTTGAGTATGTTGTTGAGATTGCTTTATTTCCTGGGTTGAAGGAATATTGGTGGGTAAGCAATTTAGGTCTTGTGATGGTTATAATTGGGGAAATTACTCGGAAGCTAGCCATTGTAACAGCTGGACAAGCGTTCACACATCTGATTAAGGTTAATCATGAGGAGCAACATAATCTGATAACTCATGGAGTATATAGGTTTGTACGCCATCCATCATACACTGGTTTCTTAATCTGGTCAGTTGGAACTCAGATAATGTTATGTAATCCTATATCGACAATTGGGTTTGCTATTGTTGTCTGGCGCTTCTTTTCTCAACGGATACCATATGAAGAGTTTTTCTTGAGGCAGTTTTTTGGGTCGGAGTATGTGGAATATGCTTTGAAAACTCCTTCTGGAGTTCCATTTGTGAAGTGAAGATCTTATGGAGTCTACACACAGAGTTGAACTCATTTGTTACCCTCATCTTGTTTCATGGAGAAAGATTCAGAAAACTTCCAGTGATGCTTTGTTGAAGAAATTTGGAATTTATTTGAAGCTGAAACTGATCAACCCCGGTGAGCTTACATTAGCCAATACTACATTTGGTAGTAAAGATGACGCTGATTTCTTGAAGTGGAACCATTTAAATTTGCGAAATTCGTTGGATTGGAATGGTTTTTCTTTGTTGAACAGCTTTTTGATCCTCACCAAGACTGCAAGTCTGTAATTTTGCATATGCCTTATTTAATGATGTATTTTTATTCATGTGCACATTTGAAAATCTCCATTTACTGTATTTTATGTTATAGGATTCGATTACAATGTTAAAGAAGCAACCTATACATGGTATGCTAGTTGGAAATGGAATAATTAATCTTATCTATTAAATGATCCACAACCTTGCGCGATCTCTCCCTCGTTCCCTGTCTTGACCCGTATAGTACCCAACTTGATCATGGCTGTGATGAAGTGGCTGTAAAACACATCTCGATCTTTGTCAATTAAATCCATATAAACCTGAGTTCTTGGGTCCAAAGCCCTTCTGAAGATGATTCCGGTAATAAGCATTGTCCAAGGTCAATGCTGTCGGATCATTTTGTGCATAGTTTTTTAGCATAGTTTTGGTCCATGGTTGTGCCCATGTCAAATTACTTGTAGCCATGGATTCTGTACATGAACTCCTTGCATTGAGAGGCACTGATGGAGTGGGCTCCTGATAAGTCACCATTTCGAAGCTAGATAATCATTTGGATTTGAAGGGTTAGATTACTTCAGAGAGTGATATTTGCCTGAGGAATGTTTCCGGCCACTCTTGAAGCCTCAGAGACAAGGTCTTCTTCCCATTTGCACTCTAAACCTTGGGCCTCCTTGCTGATGGTGTATTCATTTCAAGTGAGGATTGTAGACAAACAGAGAATGAAAGAATCTGTGGAGGTGGTAATTGTCTTGGCTCTTTACCATTGAACCTGTATCTCTTGGGACAATTGCCACGACATCTGCGCAAGAAAACCACTCTTGGACAATGTGATTCAACAGCTGTCGTGGCTCTAAAGAAGAGATCAAAACCATTTCCAGACAATGACAGGTTTATTTCTGCATCCCTTTCTAGTTTTACAGTGTTGCTTGATGCTACAAATGCATCACAACCCTCCATGAGAACCCGAACATATAGTGTTGGACGCAGTCTTGAAATTTATCAAAGATTGAACTAGAAAGTTGGAAAGAAGCTGAATAGAGTACAATTCCATGAATAAAAGAGCAGGAAATTAAAGGGGTCTGACCTCAACAAAGCAGTCAAGGGAGAAGATTCGTAGAGCGCCAGCAGCAGAAACAGGATCTCTGAAAACTTGTCAGCAACAGCATTAAAGATTACCTGCTCAACATTCGGGCAGGTTTCAGTGCAAAAGCAATATCTTAGACCATGAACTGAATCGAAAAATAGGAGGTTTAAAGCCAGAAGAACACGAAACTAGGCCTTGGCCACAGAGACTAGAAGTGTTAGAAGATAATGTTACCCTTCAACACAGATGTTTATATAATAGCAGAAAGTTGGACAGTGATGAACTGGTTTCCTAGTAACAACTCAAAAGTTGCCTCTATTTTCCCCATTACCAACCATCAAAAGGTGGTTTATGTGATAAACCAGTTCTATTACTCGTGGTATAATGTTAGATTCGAATATAACGAGAGATTTTGATAAAGAAAGTCTTGATAAATATAACAGTCTATAGTCATATATATAATTTGTATAAAAGAAAAATGCCGCATTAGAATAACAAAAAAACAATACAAACGCCCACCGTGGGGCTCGAACCCACGACCACAAGGTTAAGAGCCTTGCGCTCCTGAGCTAGACGGGCTTGTTGACGGCCTTTACGGTTATTGTTTATAACAACATAGCTAACACTGAGGCCAGCTACCGCTTATTCCGGCGCCCGTCCAACGAAAAGGATGGAGACTGGCCAAATGGACGCCGAATATGACAAGTTTGTGCCGTCAATCTTCTTGGTTAGATGAAGAGACGGTTTGTTTTTGTTATTAAAAAAAAATTATTTTATATTTCGTTCATATTAATTTTTTTTGTATTTTTTGATTATTTTGATATATTAACATTAAAAATAATTTTTAAAAAAATAAAAATATTATTTTAATATATTTTAAAATAATAAATATTTTAAAAAATAATCATTAATATATTCTTAAACTCCCTCGAGATATTGTCAAATCAATTTTTAAAGAACACACGAAGACTGCAAGTAATTTGTTTGTAACACATTTTTCTTGTAAAAGATGTATTGTTAAAGCATCCAAATAAAGTTTGTCCGATGAAGCATTGTTTAATGTAATGGGGATTGGAATTTGCATTAAACAACTCTCACCACGCAAAGAAGATATCACAAAATGAAGAACAGCAGAGCGTCTTTTAATTAATTATTGAAGGAGTCACAACGTCTTCTAATCTCACCATCACTCCCCGTCTTGACTCCAACTTGGCCTAGCTTTATCATGGACTCAACAAAGTAATTGAAAAAAAGTTGTTGATCAGCAGCCATTATATCCACATAACCTCGAGTTAAGGGGTCCAAGACCAGCATCTGGTCACTTGCTAGCAACCCAAGACCCTTTTTAAGGTTGTGGTAATAAGCATTGTCAAAAATAAATGGTGTAGTTACATCATTAAGGGCAACCACAGTAGGATCAAGATGTTTCTTAGGACAAGGACTCCGAAGGGTTCGTGCATATTCCTGGTTCATTGTCGGGTCTATGTCAAATGTGCTGTTGTAGCCATAGATTCTTGGCATGAATTCCTTGCAATGTGAGAAACCTATGGTGTGTCCGCCTGATAGGGCCACCATGTCCATGGTGGATAGACCTTTGGATTTGAAAAGTGAGATTAGTTGAGGGATTGTTTGGTTCACCTGAGGAAGGTTGCCGTCCACCCTTGAGGCCTTGGAGATTAACCCATCTCTTCTCCCCTTCTTCACTTCCCACCTTGGCCCTCCCACCTGAAAAGAACATGCATTGTAAGTTGTAAACTATTACTCTTCTTTCAGATTTCAATCCTTGTGATCTAACAAATGTTGAATTAAAAATGTTTCAAGGCAAGTTTGAGACAAGACCAAGTTAACCAAGTCTCTAGTGGCAATGGCCATAACATCAGCACAAGAGACAAAGCCAGGGCATTGCAGCTCTAGAGCTCTCTTGGCTCGGAAGAAGACATCGTAGCCATCTCCTGGCAAAGAAAGATTTATTTCTGCATCCCTCTCTGCCTTGTCGCTCTCCCTTGATGCTATTAAGACTGACGCATCACATCCCTTCAAAAGATGGAGAAAAAGAGAGAACTTAATTTCAGTGAAATGACCATGATGGTTTTTATGTACATTGTAATTGCACTCTTTGTACCTCAACAAAGCAGTCGTGGAAGAAGATGCGAAGAGCACCAGCAGCAGTGACAGGAGCTTCCAAAAGCTTTTGAGAAACCACATTGTGGATGATTTTCTCTACATTGGGACAAGTCTTATTGTAGAAATCGTAGCTAAGGCCTTGTGCATTTGGTCCTCTAGCCACGCAAGGAACCAAAACCAAGAAGAAAATTTGGGTAAGACGCAATTGAACTCTATCCATGAAGAAGTGATGAATACTGTGACGGAAATCAATTATGCTTCTCAATTATTTATGGCTGTTTTTGGCAGTAGATGCCACAGTAAAATCCAGACAGAGAAGGCTAGTTGAGACAACAAGAAAAGCCAAGTACCCCATTTTTAAGTCATAATATATGATTTCCAAGTCCATGTAATGTACTTTCTAAGTGGTACTGCTGACAGCCAATTATAAACTATAATTTAATCACTGTAATAAAGAGAGATCAATGAGTTGGTTGGCTTTACTTTCCATGGTTTCTACTACCATCAGCTTCAATTTCTTCGTTTCAACAAGTCAAGGAATACGTGTACAAACTTCTGAGTCCTCCATCTAATATTCTGGCATTTCTTAGGGGGAATCCTAGCATGATGCTAGCTACCATTCACTTTATTGCAAGATTGCAAGTAAGAATTGTGAGAAATAGAATACCAATGTTTGTCATAAATAGATTGCTGATAACATATGGTTCATTAATCCTGTCTAAAAAGGCTTCATAATTAGGGTTTGCTTTGTCTTCACGTGAAGGTTTCTTTGGGATGTGGACAAGGCTTGATCACATGTGAGCTAGCAATACGACACTTTTCTGGATTTTGCACGCACCTATTGATGATGTAGCTGGCGTTTCCAGATGCAGATGATCACGGGAAAATATCAGAAAAAATTCAGAAACTGATAGCTTCTTATGTATAAGAATATGCCTTGCTTTGCTCACATGCCTCTGGTTGCGGTCTTTAGCAGGCGCTCAGTACCTCTTTATTGTTCAAGTTAAGCCCTCCAAGATGTGTAAGAAAATTTCAATATGTCGAGTAGAAAATTAATAAGATATATATCTTATAACATGATTGATTAAATATTAAATTAATTGTCTGGAAATGTTTGTGCTGCCGGGAATTGAACTTCAAATTAGTTAGTGTGTGTAAATGGAAAACACCAGATTTTTTATAACCATTTTTTGGCTGCACTAAAATTCATTTATATCCTAACTTTTGCTCCTCAATTCATCATAGATGTGCTTGGCCCACTACTAGAATCTAATATGCTCCAAGTCTTATTTGTCACTTAGCTTAAAATCTACATGACATATATATGATATGATATATAAGGGTGAACATAAGGATATCTTTCCAATATTTTTTTCACTTCACTTATATAACACCACCTAAAATGTGATAATATTTTTATAAAATTTAAAATATCCAATAAGTAAAAATACTCATACTTGAATAAAGAATGCAACATATAAATCATAACAGTCATATTTTATAATTAAATACTTCCTTTCATGTATTACAATACATTTCATCCTAAGAATAGTTCAACTTTATATATCCAAATAGATATAGAAAATAATTCACAAAACATCATTTTAATCTCTAAGAATAACATGTAGAAAAATTTCTAGACAATCAATTAAAAGAAAATAAAATCAAACATCAAATAGGTTAGCTATACTCATATTATACACATGATCTCTATATTGTTTTGCTAGAAATGCTTTAGTCATAGGTTCCTCATTCATTAGCTCAATGATAATATGCTTAATAAACACTTCATATTCTTTCACTTTATCTCTCACAATGAATTACTTTATGTCGATATGTTTATTTCAGCTTCCACTTTTATTATTCTAAGAGAAGAAAACTGCAACCGGATTATTACAATATATCTTTAGTGATTTTGATATGGAATAGACAACTTTAAGATCAGAAATAGAATTTCTTAACCAAATCACTTGTATTGTTGCTTCATAACAAGCAATGAATTATGCTTCTGTGGTAGATGAAGCAACAATAGTTTGCTTAGTACTTCTCCAAAATACAACTCCCCTGACAATCATAAAGTAGAACTTTCTTGTGTCTACACAATCAGCAAAATATAAGTCTGAATAACCAATCACCTTAAGGTGATCAATATGTTAGTAAGTCAACTTGTAATTCTTGGTTCCTTGTAGTTATCTAATGACTTTCTTAGTAGCTTTTCAATTATCTATTTCTAGATTACTTTGGAACCTTTCTAACATTCATACTATAAATATAAAATCAGGTCTTTTACAAACTTGTGTATGCATCAAACTGACAACTATAAATATAAAGGGAATATTACTCACTTGCTTATTTTTCAATGTATTTTATAGGCATTGATTTTGATTGAATTTGTTCCCTTTGATAATATATTAGAGCCAAGTCATATAAAAATTCTTTATATATAACCTAACTTTTGCACCTCTTTCCATTATAAATGCGCTTAGCCATCTCCTAGAGTTCAATAGACTCTAGACCTTAATTATAATCTACATAACATATACACCACCTTAATGATATTTTTATAACAAGAAAAAAGCTATTTCAAAACCAAGTCCTTTTTTATAACACAAAAGAATAGCGATGGAATATCATCAACATCAATAATTTAGGGTGACATTTGTTTTGATACATGGCATTGGCTGAAAAGGGTCATTACTTTTTTCCACAAAAAAGTTGTATTGATCAATATCTGCCCACAAAAACTATAATAAATCAATCAATTCTAGAATACAAATCTTGAAATAATGGAGTCATATCCATGTTCTTGAACACAGGCCAATAATTTTCCAGCCAAAAAAGTTGAAAGAAGGAAAAGTTATAACATTATTGATAAAAGCATCCCCTAATTGGATTTCATCTGTTTCTGCTTGGAGCTTTGTTTCCACGATACTTCCACCCTGCTAATCTCCACAAAGATTAGACAATATCCATGTTATAATTAGATCAAACTATCCAAGCACACATGGATAAGAGCGAGCAGGGACATCATAGATTTCTTGTTTGTCCAATTTCATGCATTCCTAACCTCCCCTTGTATGACATGAAATCATATTATTAATCCTTCAGGGCGTAAGTCCTGTGTATATAACTATATATGTTCCATCGGGAAGCCGCCTCGCCTCCCCAACATCTTCCACCAGCTGCTCCGATCAAAAGGAGCGAAGGTAGCCTGAATTGAAAGGAAATAACTCGGAGAAATTAAGCTTTTTTTCATTCAAGTTTACCGGCAATGTCCTTTAACGGGATAGTTATTCATGCAGTCAGAAAAAGATTTTGAAAGCTCATATCTGAGTTCCAATGTCAGCTTTTTTTTAGAGAAATAGCGACAATATCAGAGGTGAAAGTAGCAATGTGCCAGAGGGCCATCTGGTGTAATCCATTACAAGAACCTTTAATCAGAACGTAACGTTTTAAGGTCAGAGACAGTGGACCTGAGATTTAGCTTTCACCGGTCTCCATAATAGCTATAAGATAGAAAAGCCCATGACCCATTATTGTTCCTTCTGGCTTCCTTGTTGGAAAGCTTTTGCAAACAAAAGAGACTGCTCAATTTTATTTTATTTTTTTGCTTAAAAGTCTTCATCGAATGCTAAAAGGGCACTTCCTCTGATCCTCTCTATCGAGTTAAGACCTTTTTAATAATTGAAGTTGGTTTGGTCTACCATACTCATCTTCTTTTTTAATATCCACTTTACTGCTATGGGAGCTACAAACACATGGGGCATTATGGTGCACCATCCTTTTTTATTTTATTTTTTATTATTAAAATGAATATTCAAACTAGTTTGCGTGCATATGATTAATTTTATATGCCTAATCTTACATGCCTTAAAGTTAACAATTATATAAGTCTCCAGTAACTCTGAGGAGACTCGAACTCGTGATCATTAGAAAACAAACCAAAAACCTGACCAGTTCAGATATCCCTCTGGGTTCCGTCTTTTTTATTTTTTTTATTAACATGGATGTCCGGGCTAACTTCTGTGCACCTCAACTAATCCCACGGACTCTGAAATTAATGACCATATAAGTCTCTAGTGGCCGTTATATTAGCAACCACAAAACTCAAACTTTAAATCACAAAAAAAATAAATTCCTTAATCTTAAACTCTTACCACTAGTCAACTACTACTATATGGTTCTTCTTTTTTATTCTTGTTATTGCTCTTCCTAGCTCTTGCATTGCCCTTGGGTACAAGTTTGCCCGTGATGTGATAGTGGCCGATTAATCTTCAAAACTGGCTAGTGGAATTGTTTACATCGAGCTATGATGCTTCAATTACAACCCAGATGTAGCAGCAATCAGACTCAGTCCCTTTTTGTCATCATAATCATTTGGAAATGGTGTGATTGATATTTAATTCCTCATTATACATGTGAAAGAAGTTGTTATTGATGCAAGAAAAATCCCATCTTTTGATGCTAATTATCTAGATATGGACACCACTAATGTCGATATATATTCCTTAAATTACTAGTTTTCAACAGCAGCTTGCATGTAATTAATGATTGATTAAGCAAACAATTTGAACTTGTGAATGTTTTCTTGAGATTATGCTCATAAAAAACACGCCTCAATGATGTTGATTGCCCCCACTGTTCATCCTCATGCTATGAATGATTTGTCTCATTACTTCCAAATCTCAATGCTAAAGAAAAGATAATCTATTCTGGATCAAAAACTTAGTTTAATTAGGACGGCCATGTCAACAAGTACAAAATCACGATGAGGTTACTCTGAAATCGGTGGTCTGTCGCACTTTTTGGTTGGTGAGGGCATGTTATGTGATATCATATTGAGGCCCATTTCATTGCTTAAATTAATCATACAAATAAAACCTATCCAATCATTCCAAGTGCGATAAACTCTTCTAAATTAAATTGTTTTTTTTTAATTCAATTTTAAAAATTCCCAAAACTCTTGAACACGCTATTAAATGTAAATAAAAGCAGTAATCATAAAAGGTATAACTCAACTAATCAGATTATAGATTTGTTTTCTAGTAATCATTGGTTCGAATTTTATAAATTTTAAAGCTATTGGAGGTTTAAATAATCGTTAATTTTATGGCCCATGAAATTAGTCGAGATGCACGCAAGCTGACCTGGATAGCCATGTTAATTAAAAAAAAAAAGTAATTCCAATCACTTAAAATGATATTAATATAACATATAAGGATGAGATTGCATTGAAATAAAGTTTGATAATCAAAATAAAATATAAAAAAACAATATTGCTCTTTGAACAGTGCCATCAACTTGAATATTGGCCTTCTGTCCCTTCAGTTCTTCCTCGAGCTGAACGATCACTGACTGAAGTTCCTTCTTTTCATGTTAGGTCCCTTTCTAGGTTACCTACACCAAATGATAGAAAACCCTAGACTTGTGTTTTCCCATGGAGGGTCCACTGCGTTTGAACGTAGAAGCTAGGAGTTTGCTAATGGACAAAGGAAGAAGAGAGTTCCTATACGAATGATTCATCAAAAAAGAAAAAAATTGTTTCTTTTCGTTCTATAAGTTTTGGTCACTTTCATGCATATACGTACGTGGCCATATCTTCTTCCATTGTCTAGTAGCAAACTCCTCGCAGTGGCTATAAATCCCATTGTATTTTATATTTTAGGGATTGTAAATATTTAATTGTATTCAATTTATCATTTTAAAGTTATTCATGACTTTTATATATCCAAAAAAAATAACCTTTCGCTAAAATATTATAAAGAAGAAGGAAATACTTTTTTTTAAAGAAAAAAAAAACTCAGCACGTACGTGAACATGCGCACTTACACATGCAAATCCTTCAAAATTGCTGCATGAACACTCTTGTCTAACACGAATGGGGCTTTCGTGACTTCAATATGTGCAAATCTTTTGTTTTTAAAATTTCAAACAACTACTATCAGAGAAAATTGGTAAATATAAATACAATATCAATAAAAAAATTTCACCGATAAATTATAGTGAATTTTACCAATATAATAGTCTCTTGTTGTATGAAATTATAATAAAAAAAATAAAAAATTAAGAAAAAAATCAAAAAGTATAATGGCGTGTCATTCATACAGATAAAATTACCGATGAAATTAACTCACGGTGAATTTTGTTTTTAATGTTGTCGATAATATTTAATTTATGATCTTGTTAGTGATTCCTCTCTCCTCCTTCCCCAATTCTTCTTTTTCTTCCTCCAACTTCGCAACAAACACCCCCCCTAACAATTTAATAAATCACCAATGATAGGTTTTTTGATAAAGTATTTTTGTTCGTGAGTCTATAGATAAAAGTAGTGCCGATGAACTCAATGTCTAACTACTGACGGAATATTCCTTCACTAAATTAAAAAATTATGGCAGTGAATATTTCAATGAAGTATTTTTGTTAAATATGTTCTTAATTTATTTGTATTTCATTTATAGTGATGGGTTGGTTTTAAGTTATAAGATGAGAGTAGCTCTTATGATTTTATTTTTTTAAACGCATATTTGCTTATTTTATATATTTTGAATAATCATTGAAATGATTACTCAATTTTATCTTCGTGTGTGCATAGTATGCAATTAGAAAATTTAATTGTTTATGATGAATTTCATTGAAATAAATAAGAATTTTATTTTTAGGTTTTCTCTTCTTTTGTTTGTTTTATTCTAAAACGAGATAAGGATGGAATTGAATAGAATTGTGTTTTGGTGGCAATATTGCTAGTTTGACAAAAAAAAAATCAATTATCGTTGTCTCTCTCTTTATAATGATGCTTGAGAAGTATAGTCGGCTCAAGGTGAATAAAAACTTTGAACAATACTATATATTAGACATTCTAAAATATTTTAAAAATATTCTTTTTATTATTTTTATGTATATATGACAATTAAGGCTTTGGACAATTTTCATTTTGTATTTGACGTTTTTTTATTAAATGGAGATAATCTTCATTTCATAAAGCATAATAAACAAATATACCTTAGTACTTATTCCTTAGAGCTTTTTATTAAATAGGGCTTCGTGCCATTGTTCAAATAATTATTATTACACTTCCAAACTATCTCTTAAGCTCACCTTATGGAACTTAATATTGCCTTAAAAAAGGCATAATAACATGATACTAAAACCAACAATATGCATTTACTTTCATTTAAAAAAAATGTAAGAGAAAAAACAAAGGGTTGAGATGGGCCGGCCTGAGGCTGATGATCAGATTAAAAAGACAATCAGAATAATCCAGTATCAGTGCATTACACCTTACGAAGTGATTATGATATAATAAGCTCTATTTTTGTTGCTATATCAATAAATTTTACCCATCTTTGTCCAAGGTAAACAACACTTAATGGAAATTTATTTATTGGACTTGTGATATGAAAAACTTGAGGATCATATTTCATATGATTTCCGTATTTCTATCTAGTATACTTGTTTTTATTTGGTGTTGCAATTAAACAATTATTTTATTATTTTTGCTTTAATTTTTTTTAATAATTGTTTATTATTTTGATGCACCAATATAAATAATATTATTTTGATATATTTATAAGTAAAAAACACTTTAAAATACAATATCTATAATACTTCCCGACATTCGTTCAAATCGACTTGCAATCATCTCAAGCGAATCCAACTCCAAAACACCAGGTTTTGTCCGGGTTCGCCCAGATCATGAATTAACCTACTTGGTCGACCAGGTTTTGTCGGGTTACTGTTCCAACCGGTCTTTTATTAAATTCATATCGGTCTAGCCACTGAATTAATCGGGTCGACTTGCCGAGCTAGAATTTAATAACTATGATATTCAAAATGAAGGTGATTAGGAGACACATCCAAGGCATTTACCTTTCTATTTAAAGCATAATCAAATTTCCACCAACTTGGGTCTCTTTTGTGAATTTCTATTGTGTCATGAAAACGATAAATTTTAAGGTGGCAACCTACTATCTTAATGCTTTTAATTTCTTTTCCATTTAGCCTGTGGGTGCTGGGATGTAACAAATAACAATTACCAAAATATTTAAATTCAAGTGGGTTAGGGTTATCTTAACTAGGAAATTTAATTCATCAATGGGTGGTAGCAATTGACTTGTGCCAACCAGGTGGGAGGATCGATATTCCTGCCAAAGGTTGCAGCATCAATCCTTTCCTTCTACACAAAATTACAAAAAGATAACCTAATATAGATTAAAAATAACATTTATGGGTGTAGCTTAACTAGTTAGGTTCTAGATTTACTCTTTAGAGATTACCGGTTCGAGTTTCACAAACCTCATGGTTATTGGAGATTTATATGGTCGTTAACATTAGAACCCGTGAGATTAATCGATACGCGTGCAAGTTAGTCTAGACACCTATGTTAATAATAATAATAATAATAAAAAGAAATAGAGAGAAATTAGACATATTGCCCGCGCACGGTCCATATGGTGAATAATTTTTTATTTTAAAAAAATAATAGGTTAAAAATATTCAAATCTCAAGTTATTAGTTATATTAACAATTTAAATATTTATGAAAAAAAACAACAATATAAAAAATTGGTAAAAAAAAACAGCGAAGAAAGAAAGAATCATATTTGAGTCTATTCAAATTATCAAACAACCCAACATTAATCTAACTAAAATAAAACCAAGAAAAAAAAAGAGTTAAACTAAAAAAAAAAACAAAAAAAAGAATGGAGCTAAAATCCAACAAGAAAAACCAGTAAGGATGAAATCGTAAAAACAATTATCGCAAACAAAAAATTGCAATTAAAAAAAATTAAGGCCAAACTTGAAAGATTAAAAAATCATAGGGAGGTGAAATTAAAAATCATTTGTAATATGATAGATTATTTATAGATTAAAAAATAACAGGGATAGCATAGAAAAAAAATTACTGAGGGCTAATCCAATATAATCAAACTGATAAAAAAATAAGAAAATAAAAGTTAAAAAAGAGAATTAGACTAAAAAAATAACAAAAGAAAAGTAAAAAAAAAAAAGGATAAAAAATAAAACAATATCAATTTAGAAAAGGGAAAGATACAAGGCAAACCTCTCAAACCTGATCTAATCTCTAAAAGCCGCATCCTATGAAATGTTTTTACCAAAATTCAATCAAAAAGCATATTTATCAACCAATTTAATTTTGAAGCATGAGATCGGTAGAAAAATATTAATAAAAAACCTTGTAAAAGCATCAACAAAAAATGAAGATAAAATTTGATAGAAAAAACCGAAGGATGATGCAATTTAATGAAAAAAATAAAAAATAATCCCAACTAAAATAATTATAAAAATAATTACCAATTTTTAAAAATTAAAAAAACATAATACGAGGTGAAATTGGAAACATATGTAAAAATGAAATAAACCTGGACATACATTCCAAATATGATCAAATCTTTAAAAAGCTCACAATTCGAGAAAGAAAAGAAGGAAAAGAAAAGCAATTTCGGGCTAAATCACATCAAACAATACACACACCACCTCAGGGAGAAATATGATATCGAGACGAATCAAATAATACGTCAGAATCATGGTTACAACCACCGGAGCCAGCCGTACGTGTCGCCAAAAGGCAGCAGAGCAGCTGACATGTTGAAGTGTGTGAGGCAAACGTCAACAACAACACCCTTGTGCAGAAGGAATTTGATTATTTTATTCAAGGGTTATATTAGTAATTTTACTGTATATTAAAAAACACAATTACCAAAATAACCTCGCATAATCCTTAAAAGATCTTTATGTCATGATGAAAATATCACCTTACCCCAAAGCAAAGGCAAAAAAAAATAAAATGACCAAGGGGTAAAATAGTAATCTTACTATTATAATGAATAGTAATCCGTGTCTTAGGGCATAATAATATCACTAGATGGATTATTTTTTTTTATAATAAAATAAAATAATTTTTTTTTCATTGTTTTTTAGTCAATGGTCACCTAGTTTTTGTCCAATATAGTAATAATTGCTTTTTAAAATATTATTTTATTTAAAAATAAATTAAAATAATATTTTAAAATACATCAAATAATTAAACAAAATTATTGGAAGCACAGTGCTAAAAAAATAAAAAAAATGATAGCTATTTCTACGAGAAATTTACAAAAAATTAATTTGTAGCATTCCCAAACTTGTATCCAATTTAATAAGACCTCTACTCGAATTATTAGCTTGATCAAGTACATATACTCATGAAACAAATATGGTTGGTAGGGGATATTGCCAATTTCTTTATATGCCCAAATATCATCTTTTATGTAATATTTTTAAGTAAAAACTATGAGAAATATATATCAATCAAACTTGAAACACTTGACTTGACTTGATCCTTTGGAGTTAAAAATTCTTATAAATTTTTAACATGAATATAAATAATTTATTTTTAAATGTCATAAAAAAATTTAGTTTTGATACACAAACTAATTTTAAAAAACCCTTGGACTTTAAAACAAAGGAATACAAATACAAATGATTGTGATATGCTTCTCTGAGCTTAAAAAAAACAAAAAACAAAAAGAAAATGCTAATTTATAATAAATGAAAAAGTGGATGGTAAAACGGTAATTGACAAAAACCCACGTGAGTAGTTAAAAATCAAACATGGTATTGAGTTTTCTTAAGAAAAATAGAATTTTTTTTAGTTTTAAATTATTTTAGATGTTTTTATATTATTTTAATCTGTTATTTTAAAAAAATATTATTTTATTATAAAATATTAATTATTTATTTAATTGTGAGTGTGGATTTGGTTATTTTTTAAAATAATTTTTATTTAAAAATATTAAAAAAATATTTTATTTGAAAGAGAAACATTACTTTGTTTCCTCTCTTTATTTTTATTTTATTTGTGAAGCAGAGAAAAAGCTGCTTCTTCTCCACAAGCCTGCCTGCCTCCGCCTCCTCCTCCCATTTCAATATTATATTTTGCTACTAAATTTCTCTCACTTTCTCGCAGACCAAAAAACACTCCTCTCTCTCTCTCTCTCTCTCTATACCTTCATTTGCCGTGTCTGCTATTGAGCTGTTAAGTTTTTGGGCTTTTCTTTTTATATAGAAAAATAGAGCTTCATTTTTCACTGTTTCACTTCACTTTTTTTTTTTTTTATGTATGTAGTGAGGTTTTTTTTTTTTTCTTCTTCTTGAGATCGATCTGCCAGCTTTGACTTACTTTTCTTTACTGAGAAGGGTTTTCGTTTCCTCACAAGACCCAGTTTAGACCATTCAAGGTATGCGAAGAGATGCTTCTTTCTGTTTTTTATTTTCAAATTGTTAAGTTTGGAGTTGAGATTTCTGGTTCTTACTGTGAATGTTAATGGGTTGAAAATGTGAGTTTGGATATTAGATCGGTTTGATTCAGCACATTTTATTTGCTTTTAAGTGGGAAGAAAATGAGGGAAATTGGAGAAAAGTTCGGTTCTTTGATTTACTTATTATTTTGTTTTTTGGTCTCTAATGGAGAAAAATTGAAACTTCAAACTTCAATGTTCAAGTTTTGATCTTTTTCATTATTTTTTTAATTATAAATTTTGGTACCTTGCTTAAAAGCATATACAAGTCAAGTCTTACAAGCATTGTTGTCTTTTTTAACCTTGTAAGTGAGATTTGTGGTCAAGGAAGGTATAAAAGTTTGTTAACTTGCTTAATGTTTGCAGAAACTAGAGCGGTTTTCTAGTAATTCAAGTTTGAAGAACGGAGAGGAATTTGAAGAATTGAACCTTTTTTTTTTTAAGGATCCGTGTGAAGTCTCTGCTAGTGAAGGGTTGTATTGATTTTTCATTTTTGGGTTACTTGAAGGACTTGGATAGATTTTTTAAGTTGTTGAGCTTGTGAATGGTGGTGACTAAGTATCGAGGGAGCACTAGGGCTGGTTTCTAAAACTATGGTCCCCTCCATCAAGCTGTATCCAAATAAGTTTTAAGGTGTGGCCTCGTGATAAGACGTTTTTTTAGGGTGAAAAAGCTAAAAAGTTAGCCTTTTAATTGCTCCTTTATCTTATGGCATCTGTTGGAACTCAATCGTCAGGATCAGAGAAAATGTTACCGAAATCCCAGGTCTTGCCTTCTCTAGAGTCGATCAAATCTTTGCCGGTTGATTTTAGGTTTGTGGGTTCGCCAACATCCGAACGATTGGAAAAATCTGTGGATGTGAATTCATTAAATAGCAATGCAGTCTGTTTGAGTTTTCCAGAAAAAAATGATATAGGGAACGGCCTTGTTGAGGGAGCTGAGGATAGTGTTGGCAATGATGTCAGTGAGGATTCACCTTATAGTCGGACTGCTATCTTGATTGAACAAAGGCCTTCTGTGGGTGATGAAGATCTGGACACTGTGGTTATGCCTTTGCCTTCGATATCAACATCTCGCAGGGAACGCAGGTGGTCTGATACCAGCTCCTATGCTACAAACAAGGTACCCTTGCATGAATGGGATTAGTTTTTGGTCTGATTATGGCTAAATTCTTGCAGTTTTGGATGCATATTTATCTAGAGGCTGTGGAGGTTGATACTAAATTATGATGAAGCTATTCGGATTCAAGTTGATTGATTATCATTCAATTCATTGATCTTGTTACCTATGTTAAAGTTTACCATTTCAGAAACTTCAATCTTGGTTTCAACTTCCTAATGGGAATTGGGAGCTTGGGAAGATTTTATCAACTTCAGGGACCGAGTCTACTATTTCTCTTCCTGATGGAAAAGTAAGTGAAATTCTCAGAAATTTTTTTAAGATGTTTTTGTGGTATAAATAATTAGGGATGCTTTAATTTGACTTGCGTTTCAAATCATAGGTTTTAAAGGTGAATACTGAAAGTCTTGTGCCAGCAAATCCTGATATCCTTGATGGTGTAGATGATCTCATGCAACTTAGTTACCTAAATGAGCCTTCAGTGTTGTACAATCTTCAGTATAGATACAATCGTGATATGATTTATGTAAGTGTTTGTGTTAGTATTATATTTGGTTTTGAATCAGTTAGTGAAATACTGATTTCCCCTAATTCTTTTGAGTGCAATTCAGACAAAAGCAGGGCCAGTTCTGGTAGCCATCAATCCTTTTAAGGAAGTTCCTTTATATGGAAATAATTACATTGAAGCATATAAGAATAAATCTATGGAGAGCCCACATGTGTATGCCATTACAGACACGGCCATCCGGGAAATGATACGAGGTGGTTTAATTTTTCATATATTCTGAAAGATTGAGTTTCTGGTGGTTTGTAACTTTCTGAAATTTGTCATATCTTGTAGAGTTCTTACTCTTTTTTTTCCTCTCTCTCCAGATGAAGTAAATCAATCTATCATTATAAGGTTAGTAAAGCGTGAGTAATTAAGCTTTTTTTTTTTTTTTTTAAAGGTGCTTCTTCAATTAATAGCTTATCAATTAATTGTTCCTCATGCTGTTTGCTTCTAGGCAGTTTGAGTAGGAACTCATAATGTGGCATTTTGTAGATAGTTTATATGACAAGTTGAAACCATGCGTGTTTCACACCTATGTCAATGTTCATGTTGAAGGTTTATGGATGTTCATCTGGAAATAACATCTAGAGAGATACCATCTCGTTATCCTTTGGTGACCAGAGTTTTGCATTTGTTATTATATGATATAGTGTTCACTGTTAACATACAAGACTAAATAATTTGCACTATTAACAAAGGCCATGAGAAAAGGGTGAAGCTACTGGAGAATGTAATGAACTTTAACTATGATAACTTCTTTGCATCCCAGCGTGTTAGAAATAGCCCATCCACTGAAAAAATGGGTTATAGATTCTGCTAACCTAGCCTCATTGTCCGCTCATGGACTTATTGCTTCTCTTGTCTTCTTTGGGCATGCAAAGTCCTTGTGATTATTATATTTGAGTGACTCACGCTATCAGATGGAGTATAATCGAGGAAGAAATTCTATCTTTCCTTGGAACTCTGCTTGGTCGCGTACTTCTCACTTTCATTTGTCTTGTGTGTTTTGGATTTTGATGATCTAGAAGTTTTTGGATGGTTTTGGATTTATACTAGCACGTGCCTCCCTTTTGTGCTCTTTTAACGAGTTTATCAATTTCTGAAAATGATACAGTACAATGATGCATAGCATCCAATAAATGGCACATAACATGACATACCAAAGAAGCACAAGTTTATAGTGTTTTTATTAACATTCCTTGTACACATCTGAGTTCAATTCCATTTGTTTGTTGCCTCAGTGGTGAAAGTGGAGCAGGAAAAACAGAGACAGCAAAGATAGCAATGCAATATTTGGCTGCTCTTGGTGGTGGCAGTGGGATAGAATATGAAATATTGAAAACCAATCCTATTCTAGAAGCCTTTGGTAATGCAAAGACATTGAGGAATGACAACTCAAGTCGCTTTGTAAGCTCCATGTTCTTTGTTTGAACATCACAGTGTTCTTTACTCTTTAGGTTAACCTACTGGTATTGAGGGATGACAGTTATTATTGTCATCCAGAATTTAATTTTAATTATCAGTGCTTGTTCTGAACATGTTTCAGGGAAAGCTGATTGAAATCCACTTTAGTGAAACAGGAAAAATATCAGGTGCCAAAATTCAAACATGTAAGATTGCTCAGATTACTGATGCACTTCAATGATGTTGGATATATTTTCATGTTCACTTTTTTGAAATTTCCATTACTGACTGAGTTATGAATCTATGTTCGTTCTTGTTTGGTGCACAGTTTTACTAGAAAAGGTAATTTTCTATTCCTCTTTCATATTGCCTGCATCATTTTTTTGAGTTGCCAATTTAATCTATTAAATAACAGTCCAGAGTGGTCCAATGCATGGAGGGTGAGAGGTCATATCATATATTTTATCAGCTTTGTGCTGGGGCTTCACCAAAACTAAGAGGTATGTACTGCCATATATTTTCTCAATGTGTTCAAATTTTGATGCATAATTTAAGAGCTCACCGAGTTCCTTTCTTTAAAAAAAGCATCCAAATATACTGATTCCTATGTAATAATAACAAATGATCCTACCCCCTTTCTACTGTTTCTTTCATGAGCACAGAGAAAATAAACTTGAAGATTGCTAGTGAATATAAATATTTAAGGCAGAGCAATTGCTACACAATTACTGGGGTTGATGATGCTGAACGCTTCCATGCTGTTACGGTTTGTTTTTGGCTTCCCATTTTCTTGCATAGTTGCTTTTAATCTTCAATTTTTTTTTTTTGGCTTTTATGTTGAGACCAGAGGATTTGCATGCCAACTTGCTTATAGCTGCTACAACTTTTCAGGAAGCTCTGGATATTGTTCATGTCAGCAAGGAAAACCAAGAGAGTGTATTTGCAATGCTTGCTGCAGTGCTGTGGCTTGGAAATGTCTCATTTTCCGTTGTTGATAATGAAAATCATGTTGAACCTATGGAAGATGAAGGTAAGATGCTTTCAAAAATTGGATGATTAACATATTTAAATTCATCATATCCATTGTTTCTCACTATTATTATCCTAATCCCACTGATTGCCATACTCATTTGCTTCATTGAACTGTCTGCGGGGAGATTCATACAAGATTTTAGGAGAAAGGGGAAAAACTGAGATTATGATTATCCTCTTGCCTAGATCAAGATGCTAGGAAAGATGGAACTGTCAAAAAAAAAAAAAAAACCCTTGTAGGAAAAAATAATAATTCTCTTGACTTTTTCTCTTGAAAAAGTAATAATGTTCAGAAGTAAATCTATAGAAGAGTTGCTTTGATTGATTGGCCACCCTGCATTGACATGGACCATTGAATATGAATGACAGCTGAACTTATGTTGCTAGTCACGGATGGTTTGACAAATATAGTCATGAAGGATTAGATTTAGCACAGTAATTAAAACAGCTGGCAATGCTAATTAAAATGCTGACCTCCCAAGTAATGAAACATGCAATAATTGCAATAATGCTATTTCTGTTTGTTTCATTTTTCTGTTTTAGTTATTTTGTGAGGATGCAATACAACTTCAGTTGTGTTCTATTATATGTTGTATTAGTTCCAACAACATCTTATATTTGATCTTATTGATACTTCTTAGAGTGACTGCTTGTTTCTAGAGGCAAATCAAACTCCGTTTTCTTCTTTTTCCTTGGAAATTATTTGGTATGGTGTAATCAGCATGTGGTCAAATTGTTGCACTGAGGCTTGCTTTTTATCATGTTCAGGTCTAACCACTGTTGCAAAATTGATTGGATGTAATGTTGGGGAGCTTAAGCTGGCTTTATCTACTCGCAAGATGAGGGTTGGAAATGATACAATTGTCCAAAAGCTAACCTTATCACAGGTGAGAAAATGTCAAAAATCAGCCTTTTCTGTAGTTAGATATTTAAGGGGAGATTCACTGTTGTGTTTGACTTACACTTGCATATATAGCAAGGCAACAAGTATATGCTTGCCTCTCATAAGCGATGGATCTAAACAAGCACCAACACCCTTTCAAACTTTCACCTTCAAAAGTCAAAACTGTAATATTGGACGACCCTGCAGTGTGTCTGGAGGTGGTATTTATTTGAAAGTTAATTGAATTTTAAAAACTTATAGATATGTATGAATGCAAAGGGCTTTACTTGAGCTCCTATTAATAGTAATTTTCCATGGAGTGCATAAAGGCATTCAGTTATGAACAATTTTTTCTTCTACTTTTCAGGCAATTGATACAAGAGATGCTCTGGCAAAGTCGATATATTCTTGCTTGTTTGATTGGCTTGTTGAACAAGTCAACAAATCACTTGCAGTTGGTAAAAGGAGAACCGGCAGATCCATCAGCATTCTTGACATTTATGGATTTGAATCGTTTGAAGTGAGTTTAGTCATCATCCTACTGTGATATTCTCTCTGTTTGTGAGTTGAATTTTGATATATGGCATTCTCTGCTATTTACTGTATCTGTAGAGAAATAGTTTTGAGCAATTCTGCATAAATTATGCGAATGAGAGATTACAGCAACACTTCAATCGTCATTTATTCAAGTTGGAGCAGGAGGTAAGTATCTTAAAACATCTTACAAGACTCCTGGTTTCATAGTTGAACTCAAGGCAATAATGGGTGAAGGATGTCTTAAAATTTCACTCATTGATCGTCAATATCCAAAAGTGAGTTCTGGAATTCTCGTATTTGTTAAAAAAATGAAACTTCTGTCTCCTTGGGGGAAAAAAGGTTAAGAATTCTGGCATATCATTATGATGGATTAGTAGTGGTTTCAACATCTATATATGACAGAGTACTAGGCTTTGGAGCTTCTGTAGCCTAAGAAATTAGGATGTATTACAAAATTTGCGGTGCATGTGTTTACAAGGTGTTCTTGTCTTCCAGGAATACATACAAGATGGCATTGACTGGGCTAAGGTTGAGTTTGAAGATAACCAAGACTGTCTCAATCTTTTTGAAAAGGTACAGTGTAACTCTCTAGAATGTTTCATTTGTGCTTTTTATTTGTTTCTTTGAATTGTAGTTTTGGAAATAGAAACATGTACGTCTATTGTAATATTACTGCTTCGAGCCTGTTGAATATACCTTGATATGATAATTAAATTGATGTTTCTGTTCCTCACCGCATAATGTTTTGTGGACTATATTCAAACCTCTTGGTTATTTCTATGGTTAACCAATGCATTTTTGCATATCTTGAGAAGGATAGGGATTTCATCAATGTTGAATGCAAGTTTCATACCCTGTCTTCTTACAAGTCAACTGAGGTCTTGAGTCGCAAATGGGATAGTTTCTTGACGTGGTCAGCAAAAGAAATACGAAACATGTTTTTTTTAGAGTTCTAAGAAACTCTCAAGAAAAGCTATATAAGCTGAATCCCTTCTAATCATGAGTGTATTTCTCATATATTTTTTTCTAGTTTGTGTAATAGAGGTATAGAAAACCTGATACAATGAGAATTTCTTCTTTTTGTTTGACAAATTAAAATTAACAAATGTGGATGATTGTGCACTGTAAAAATGGTTTCTTAAATTTGTTTTCTGCATTAGTTCTAATGCTCAAGTTTCATAGTTTAGACTGTTTTTGAAATTTGAATTTATACAACTTAAACCTTTTATCTTTCATGCAGAAACCTTTGGGGTTATTATCGTTACTGGATGAGGAGTCCACCTTTCCAAATGGCACAGATTTGACATTTGCCAACAAGCTTAAACAGCATTTGAACTCTAATTCTTGTTTCAGAGGAGAGCGAGGCAAGGCCTTCAGTGTTAGCCATTATGCTGGCGAGGTATTGGCCTTTCAGTCAACAAATAATCTATTGTGCTTTCCTTATGTTGTGACTCAAGTGCTTATAATGGTCAAAATTGACCAACAAATTTGATATGGCACTGTTTGAAAGAATGCCATTGTTCAGATCCCTTTTACTGTTAGTGTGACCCGGCCAGCTGTGGACGACTGTGCTTCTGATTCTTTTAGTTTACCTTAAGATTAAAGTGATTTAACAATGTAGGTGCCATGACCTTTTGGTTATGAAAAGGCTACCCCATTTAATGCTGTCACTGTGCTGAATTTCAGGTTACTTATGATACAACTGGATTTCTGGAGAAGAATAGAGACTTGTTACACTTGGACTCTATCCAGCTTCTCTCTTCATGTTCATGCCATCTCCCCCAGATATTTGCTTCCAATATGCTTATACAAACTGAGAAACCTATAGTTGGTCATTTATATAAAGCAGGTGGAGCAGATTCACAAAAGCTAAGTGTTGCAACAAAATTTAAGGTATATTATGTTCTGTTGTCTGTACCCAAACCTAAAACTGGGATGCCCTAAGGTTTACCTTGGCCATGAATTATTTTTCTTTTATTTTCGTTGCCTAATGATACAAGGTTTTGTTCACTATCAAGAAAAGGGTTTTGTAAGCCATTATTTATCAGATATTGATTTGTGATGATCAAGAATATGAACTGTTCAATCCTGATAGTTAGGAAACTAGTTTCTTTTTAATTTGGATCAGTTGAGAAAGAGTTTGTTCTTAATCAAAACTTGTATTATTGATGGTAGTGCTTTGAAAAGTTTCCTTGTAAGTCAGATGTATGTTGCTGTTAATGGTAGAAAAAGGGATTATCATTATTCTCTTGCATGTTTCCCCTTACATCTGAATGGTTAGGCTTTTATATTTGATGTGTTAAGCACAGATGAGTGGATGCTAGGTAACAATCTAGCTTCTGCTTGTCCCAATAATTCTATTAACCTAGCATTTTGGTGTATAGGGCCAACTGTTCCAATTGATGCAACGTCTAGAGAACACAACACCACATTTCATACGTTGTATAAAGCCTAACAACTCTCCTTCTCCCGGGTCATATGAGCAAGGACTTGTATTGCAGCAATTGAGATGTTGCGGAGTTCTAGAAGTAGTTCGTATATCAAGGTGTGGATTTCCTACCAGAATGTCACACCAGAAGTTTGCCAGAAGGTAAGGAAAATTACTCTTTCAACTTATGTGACAACTTCCAGAATTGTCTGATTCCATAGTGTTTAGTATCTCATTTGGCTTTTGGGATGCTTATTGCCTGACACGATTTTTGCATCAGATATGGTTTTCTTCTGCTGGAAAATGTTGCTTCTCAAGATCCACTCAGCGTTTCAGTTGCAATTCTTCATCAGTTCAATATCATGCCAGAGATGTATCAAGTTGGCTACACAAAATTATTTTTCCGAACAGGACAGGTGAAATGGAGAATCTGCTCATGCACACAAAACACGTGGAAACCTACATGCATATGAACAAACATATATACAAATGACTATTAGATGATTATCATACATGGCTTCTTTAGATGGTTTCGAGAACTTTTTTTACCTGGGATAAATACCATGGATTATTATCAACCTACTTTCAAACATGATTGTTAAACCTTTATGCTCATCTCGTACATTTTATGCAGATTGGTGTGCTTGAGGATACAAGAAACCGCACTCTACATGGTATTTTACGTGTTCAAAGCTGTTTCAGAGGGCACCAAGCTCGCAGTTACCTCAGGGAGCTCAGAAGAGGAGTTTGTGCTCTTCAGTCATGTATTACCCTCTCTTTTCTAGTTTGAACCTTTGTTTACTTTAAACCATTGTCATACTTGTAAAGGAAACATCAATTATATGTAAGAATGCTTGTGATGATGACTTGTTTATTCTTTCATACAGTTGTTCGTGGAGAGAAATTCAGAAAGGAATATGCAGTCTTACAACAAAGACATAGAGCTGCTGTTGTTATGCAAAGACACATCAAAAGCACAATCTGTAGGAAAAAATACAAAAACATGCATCAAGCATCAATCTTGATACAATCAGGTATTAATAAGTTCTGTCCTGGACTTGTGAGTTTATTGTGGTAAACGGATATCTTTGCTCATCTGAATGATTGAGATCAGAGTTTGCAAGGAACAATCTCTGGCTTGCTTTCCTGGAGGTTGTGGTCTAGTTGGTTTCAATCAACACTTGAGATTGTTTACATTTTCTGTTTGGAAATGTTTAAACCAAGCTGCTTTGCTTTTATTAATAAGATGGTCTCTGTTATTCATGAAATTGTCTGTGCTATGCTGCAGTTATTCGTGGATGGTTGGTGAGAAGATTTTCAGGTGATGTAGGATTATTGAAATCTGGGGCAACTAAGGTACCTATTCCATCTTCTTTTTCCTGTACACACATTATAACTATCACTCGTTTGCTAATTTGATCTTGCTTCCAATTTTGTTGTCATTAGTTCCCTATTTGATAGAATCCTGATTTGTTTTTGTATTTTTTTGTTGTCTATTTATATTGAACATGCTATATCTATCTGTATGTATCTCAATTGCAACCTTTTTACTATTGAAAAAGAAGCTTCAGGGATATCATAACAGAGCAATGCACTGGTTTCAAATGAGATTGGGATTGATAATTTCTCGTCTCATGTATGTGCACCTATCGATGTATCTATACATACTTGTGATTTGTGACTATACTATATTAAATTGATGTAGATTTATATCCCAGTCTGTCTGGTTGCTTGGCCTAAGGACTCTGCTTTATTCCCCACCAAGAGCTTAATTTTATGAATTCCTGGTAAAATCTACATGTAAATAATGAAGGTGAGGATCCAGTTCCAAGGATGGATCATATGCAGCCTGTCACTTAACTATCATACGGGCTTAATTTTATAGGGCACTACTGTGTTGCCCTCCCCCATTGTTAAACCCAACTTGTGATCTTTATTGGCTGACTGAGACAGTATTTAATAGTGTAAATATCTTTGGTGATTATTCGTTAGGGTAATGCTTTGGTCCTTCTTTCCTAATAAGACACCGTTCATATTGGAGTCTCTTGTATTCTTACAGTTGAGATATTAAACAATTACATGTTCTCAACAGGGCAATGAGTCAGATGAGGTGCTCATGAAGGCATCTTATCTTGCTGAATTACAGCGACGAGTTCTCAAAGCTGAGGCTGCTCTTAGAGAGAAAGAGGAGGAGAATGACATCCTTCACCAACGGCTCCAACAATATGAGAGCCGCTGGTCTGAATATGAGTTAAAAATGAAGTCCATGGAAGAAGTGTGGCAGAAACAGATGAGATCCCTACAATCCAGCCTCTCCATTGCAAAGAAGAGCCTATCTGTTGATGATTCTGAGAGAAATTCTGATGCATCAGTCAACGCAAGCGAAGAGAGAGACTTTAGCTGGGATACAGGAAGTAACCATAGGGGTCAAGAAAATAATGGTGTGAGACCAATTAGTGCGGGCTTGAGTGTTATAAGCCGGTTAGCTGAAGAATTTGAGCAGAGGACTCAAGTATTTGGAGATGATGCCAAGTTCTTGGTAGAGGTAAAATCTGGTCAGGTTGATGCAAGTATGAATGCTGACCGAGAGCTCAGACGGTTAAAGCAGATGTTTGAAGCTTGGAAGAAGGATTATGGATCGAGACTACGGGAAACAAAGTTGATTTTGAACAAGCTCGGAACTGATGAAGGTGCCCTTGATAGGGTGAAAAAGAAGTGGTGGGGCAGGAGGAACAGCACGAGGTATAGTTAGATTACTTTCTATAGTGAGTTATAGTTGTTGCTTTGTTTGGTGGTTAGCTCCTGGCTATTTAACATCCAAAAATTCTATAGCAGAGAAATTGTGTTGAGTTTTGTTATACAAGCGATGTGGTGATGGCAGAGCCTAGTAGTTTTCATTGAAGCCTAAATGAAAATGTACATCATTCTTTTTCTATTATTACACAAGTTGAAGATGTAGACGTTCTTCCATTGGCAGTCTGTTTCCTATTTAATCTTTTTTACTTGAACAGGCAATTCAGTCTCTTTATTGCAATTGTTGACCCATATTGCTGACATGGAAACTTCCATAAATGTATCCTCACCTGTCAGAATTTTTTGAAACCCTAGCTAGATTCCTCCCCCACGTTACACCATCTTACGCTTAAAGCGGAGCAATAACTCCTTCAAGCTCTTGTTTGATTTGACCTGCAAACTTTCATTTTGACATTGGTTAAGCTGTAAATAGTGGCAGATAATTTCAGTCTTTGCAGCGTCGATTCTTCAACTTCGAAGTCGGTTCCTTTACAAGCTCCTTCTGTATCTAGTCACCTATTATTCCAGGCCTTGTGATTGCCGATTAGAGCTCCTGTAATGGCGGTTCCCAAATATACCGTTTCTCGCCCATGACACAAGCAAAGTCTTCTCCTCTATGGATCACAACCTATACCTTTCAAGCCTACCCAAACTAGAACCGTTCTTGTTTCAGAAAAAAATTGTTGCATATATTGGTTCGCGGTAGCACTCCCTCCTGCCACTAATCATTCTGGTTATAATGACTGGAATTCCAAATCTCACCGGCCCACTCTCGAAACTTTCTTTTATTCTACTATATCCTCGAGTAACCTGCCATGCTATGTTATGATTCTTAATTATGAAGAAGTAGAAGCTGTGACTTTTTGCAAGATCGGAGCCAACAAACATTGGAGAATTGGAATCTTGTCGTTGTCGGAGGCGGTGGCATGAAGATATGGCAAGCTGTGATGGACGGTTCTGCTTCATGGACTCTGATGGAAATTTGTGTCTTTTGATGATTTAAACTCAACCACTCCAAAGATATCTCAAATCATCTACCTCCCCTGCTGGGATTATTATTATGGTGATGATGATGAACGAAAGTGCTTCTTGGCATAAGTATCAGCCAATTACTTATTGCAGTGCAGTGAAAGAGCAAATATCAGCCAATTACTGCATCGTCTCGGAAGGTGCAGGAGTAGAAGGAAATCGCATATACTATACCGACCAAAATCCATTAATCATATAGAGCATGAGATAGATGCAGTACCTCCATTTCAAAGACAGTAGCTTGGATGGAATGTGGTTCGCCCCCTTAACAGATATTCAAGCATCAAACATAAACAATTTTCAATTAATAATCATAATTTGATCAAAATAGATTTCAATGGAAAAAACAAAACCCTAACATTAAAACTCAGAAAAACAATTCAGTTATTGATACAATCTAACCCTAGATTATTGACTAACGAACTCACGTGAAGATATTGATGCAAATAAACAAACAAAAATGATCAAAATCAAGTAGCCAAGGCAATGTGCATATGAAGAACACTGCCTAGAAATGTTATTCAACTTACAATTGGCCTTTTAAGACTCCCAACCTCTTGCTTTTTGTTCATATAAACTACATTGCCATAGTTACATATGTTTAAAAAAAAAAATCATAGAAAACATGTATGTTGTTTCAATTCCCAAAACAGTCAATTTATGATTTAAAATTGACATGTTAACACGTCACAAGACTTGACCAAGACCTAGGAGCTAAGAACATGCATTAGCAAGCCCTAAAAGTTTTTAAAAATAAATTTGCTATCATATTTGGTTGATTCCTAACCTATTCCATTTCACCAAAAACAGTCATCCAAACATTTTATAAACATTAACAACCAACTCAAAATAAAGTTAATAAAAAAAAACATTTGGAAGCATTAATCAAAATCAAAACTAAAAACATTATAACACCAAAACAAGTTCATAAACATCTTTTAACATGTAAAATAAGATAGGTGTGCACCTCGTGGATATCACCTACTAGGTTAAAGAAAGGTTATACCTCCAAAGCTCACTAATAGTTGTTGACCCTTTATGCTTTTCTTTCGCAAAGTTTAGCTTTATCACACTTAAAGCTTAAAAAATCTTTGTGCTATGCTCTTAAACCTTCACACTTAGTTTTCTTATCAAGATTTTCCTCCCCTCTTTCCTCTTCGTTTTCTCCCTCCTATCTGCTTTGATTTTTCAAGAGGTATTTATAAGGTTTCAAGCTACGATTTTGATCAAGGTTTAATTATGATTGATCAATGCTTAATCCTCAGGTCAAAATAAAAGGGTTTTAAGCAGGTGGAAGCTCTATACTTTGCTGGTTTTAAATTGGTGGTTTTTGTAACAAGCTTGGTTTTGGGCATTTTGGTGGTTTTTCTAAGCTTGGAAGCCAATGAGATTTTTTAAGCCATTTGATTTTGAGAAAAAAATTTCAACCCTTAATCAAAACCCATTGAGAAGGTTTGAGGTGTGAACACATAAAAATCTAGTAGTTTTGTAAAATGAGTGTCACAATTAAAGTTGATTGAGCTGGCTATTTTCAAGGCTTCACTAGAGTAACTCCAATGTAAAAGTCATCAAAGACCATTTGAAGTTGGTAGAGAATGTGCATACCTTTCTCTCTTTTTTTTTTTTTTTTCTTCTGGATCCAACCCTACTCAATTTTAAGGTCTGTAGTTTTACTTTTATTTATTTGAAGTTGTCAACTTGATCAACCAAAAGCTGTCTAAATAAAAAGATGAATAATAGGCAAACAACATGTCATTTGCCTTTTATTTTGAATGATGCATTTTGAACATGAACCAAACGATGTGTCATTGATAAATTAGAGTTTTTAATTTGGGATTTGGTTTAAATTCAATTTAGTCCCTAATCTTTTGATTTATTTTAATTGCACTCGTAATTGCCTTCCAACTTTAAATTTCGTGGAATTTAAGCCCTTCCTAACTCAATTGTTATCCCTAAAGTTTAGTGCCATTTTCAATTCGATCCTTGGTTATCAATTTGTGTATTTTGACCATTAATTGATCAACAAATTTCAATTTTTTTTTAATTTGGCCCCTAATTAAACCATCTTCAGTCCCTGAAGTGTTGTAGCTTTTACAAATTGGTCTTTAATTTTGAATTGCTTCAATCAAGTTCCTAATTGCCCATCAAACTTTAATATTTAAGCAATTAAGACTTTGATTTGACCAAATAAACTTCTTAAATTTATCATTTAACCTCTAAACTTCAATTTCTTCCAATTAAAGCCTAAATTAAACTCAAAACCAATTTTTATTAAAATGAACCCCTCAATAAATTCAATTAAACCCTGAAAAATTCAAATTGAGTCCTTAAACATTCAATTTTGAAGTTTCCTTCCCAAATTTGATTTTTCAATTGAAAGGGCCTTCACAAATCAATATTAGACTATCAATTTTCCAACCATTTATATTTTGATCTTTCCTAACCATTCTTTGACAATTTTTTAGGCGTTCTTCATGTTCTCTCCACTAATACACTTTTTTTTTTAACTTGTTCAAATTTTTTGTATTTCCTTTTTCTGATTTTTGTGGTTTTTTTTCTCTTTATTGATTTTTTTTTGTATATTTATATAGGGATTCAAAATATATAACAATAAATGCCCCCTCTTTACAATACTTACAGAGTTAAGGCTTGTCAAGAGCTTTGTGTAGGAAGTTTGTAAAAACAAATAAACTATTCTCCAAACCTGATGTTCTCAAAACTTTAGTTCGGTTGACCTGAAACTCTTTCTTCACAACGATCTCCTACAATTAGAACTATGATTTAATTGTTTCCATTAAGAGTTGAATTATTTCATATTGAAAACCTTTTTTTTTCATCTCAGTTGACTTGAAATAATGAAGCTCAACAATTCCCTTAAACTAGAACCTTGGTTTTAACTTTTCCTGTTTTTTGGTAGTCTTATCATATCAACAACCCTTGTTTATAACTCAGTCGACATGAAATCCTAAATCTCAGCGATTACCTTCAATTAGAATCTTAGGTTTACATCTATTAGGAGAACTATATTTTCACAGCTATTCTCCTGTGCAACTATATCTTGACAGAGTCTTGTTATCTCAATGACTTTTTTGTTAGCTAAGTTAAATTCAGATCCTACATATCAATGATTCTTTTCAACTAGAACTTTGATTTTACAAATATTAGGATAACCATATTCTCTTAGTTATTCTTAAGTGCAATTATTTGGATGTGGAGTCATGTCATCTTAGTGACTCTAGTGTTTTTTAGCTCAGTCGACATGAAATCCTACATCTCATCGATTCCCTTCAACTAAAACCTTGATCTTACAACCATTAGAAGAACCATATTCTCACAACTATTCTCCTCTGCAACTGTTTTTTGATAGAGTCCTATTGTCTCAATGACTCTTGCTTTTAACTTAGTTGACTTGAAATCTTGCATCTCAACGATTTCCTTCAACTAAAACCTTAGTTTTACAACTTTTATGAGAATTGTATTCTTACAACTATTCTCTTGTGCAACTATTTTCTAGTAAAGTCCTATCATCTCAACAACTCTTTTTTTAGGTCAAATGACCTGAAATCTTGTATCTCAGCAATTCCTTTCATTCAGAACTATCCAAAGGCATCTCAACTGTTTTGATTGAATATGAAATATTATGATTGCAAGGCTAGTTTCTTTATTGATTGCAAGGTTAACTTCCCCCTTCTTGGTTTCCTAGCTCAAGGACTCTTTCTTTGTCAATCTATAACTCATCTGAGTTTGATTTTATGGATTTTCCATGTAAAATAAAAATATTATGCAATACTTTATGGTTAGATACATGCATCCTTACCTTGTTTGGAAACATTACTTTGGTTTCCTATGAACTCTTTCTTACATGAGCTCATTTGTTTGCTCAAATTTGTTTTCTTGATCTAGGATCTATTTACTATTCTGTGTTTCTTACCCACTTCATTCTTGAGAAAAAGTCTCCAGCTTTAGTTTCTTATGGGGCACTTTCCTGCTCCATTGAGTATGTGATTTGACATTGCTTTCATTATTCTTTTATCAATATTGTAATTGCCTTTTCTATTTTAAGGGTTTTTTTTTGTTTTGTTTCAATAAAGAAATATTTTTTTTCTAAGAAGAAATATTTAAAAGACTTTGTTTTATTCATGAAAACTAAAACTTTTAATGTATGTATCAAAACTATGTTTCAAGCAATTCTTTTAAAGGTTTTATCAGTTTCATAGTGTGGGTTATCTTAGGTCAAGCTTTTACTGGAGGTTTCAAGCATTTACTTGAAAATCTATATAGAGTCAAAGTTTGTCTCATGTTAGAATTTACATTTTCCTTGCATGAATAATAGCAGGCCACTACTCATATTATCATTTTATAGGAAAGGTAAAATCATCATTTATCAACCTAGGTTGTATGCGCTTAATTAGAAAGGACTTTTAAAGACATTTAATGTAAGCTATTGTTATGGGCTATGAAATAAATGTATGTAGGTAATTAAGAATTTCTTAAATCTTATCTTGAGCATATTATGATTCATTCCTTGTAATTATGCACAAAGCTAGTGTTTTAAAGATTTTTTCAGGAAAGGAATTTCAAATGTTGTGAGATCATGCAATTGGTAAAGAAATGTTCTTTATACCGAGAATTTATGGCTAAACTTTACTTTATTAATTTGAAAAAAACTGGACACATGATACATAGTATTTCTCTACATAATTGAATATTTGATAATATAACAAGGATTGAAAAATGATATTGAAGCTAATTACAATTATGTGTATACATCTAATTGTTTATGTATAAAACAAATTCTGGATTTGTCAATGACTTATGATGTTTAAGTTCAATACAGTCATAAAAGATGAGGGCGTCATATATACATTAAAAACTACTATGTATTTGTTAGGTGGGGTTTGGTAATTTCAAAAACACCTTATGAACCATAGACTGGTAAAAAACATAGTTTAAATTAAACACTTGTATGTTTAGGGTTACTTGGAAAAAGTATTAATTTATAATATACATGAAAAGAATTACTAGTATTTAAGTACAACTAGTGGTTTCTTTATAGGTTATCTAGAAAAATATAAAACATATAAGAGCCGAGATTCAATTGAAAAGTTATAAGTTATAATAAGTTATAATGGATTCAAAGATTAAAGTGAAATGAAAAAATAAAAAGAATTGTGCGTGAATAACATGAACCAGCATGTGGAGGGTGGCAGTGAGCTTTGGGTGTGATATTATTTAAAAACAATCTTATTTGGTGTTCTTGAAACTGTCTCTACATCCCTGTGATGAAAAGGTTGCGCGTGTAGCAAATTACCCACAACACTTTTTTTTTTCCTTCTCTCTTCTTTATTTTCCCTCTCGTTTCCCCTTAGATTATTTTTTTTTCATCCTTTAAAACTTTTTTTTTCCTCAATTTTAGTCTCTCTAGTTTAAATCTCTTCGAAAACGGCTGCATCAATTTTCTGCAAAATCAGGTGTAAACCTAATAACAGGATGAAGGCTACAGAGAGAAAATGCTAACAAAATACGTAGGTTAATTTTTAAACATATCAGCATGAAGCAACAAATGTAACAAATGAAAAAATGTAACATGAAAAAAAAAAAAATGCACTGTGTGGATGACAATGCAATTCAGTCTGAAGCCACGTTAATTATTTCGAAGCGTCTTTTCATCAACGTTAAGACTATTTTTGGCAAAGCTAAGATTTATCAAAGAGAAAAATGCAGTTTTTAGTCTTTAAAATAATAAGACAAATTGACTAAATTAAAGATGGAAAGATTTTTGACTAAATTAAAGATGGAAAGAAGTGCGAAGGGCACCTTTTTCCAATTTTAGAATTTGAACGGGCCACAAATTTCTGCATGACTTAATTAATTAATAGCGAGACTTTGTCTCTTACGAGGGAAATATATAGATTCCTTTCTAAAGCATATACAATGAAATGATACTTGTGACTTCCAAGTCCATGTCCTATTCGATGTAAGATAAGGTACCATTGAAAATAACCAATAATGCACATGGACATGCTAGCTTTTTACGCGGTAACCGTGTTTTTTTTATTATTCCACACTTTACTGTATTTTAATATATTTTTTAAATAAAAAATAATTGATATTATAATATTAAACACGCGATCCAAATTTTCAAGAAAAGAATAATAACATGACTTTCTTCAATAGCTTTCGTCATTTGATTTCAACCGAGGAAATAGCATATATCATTTCATTTAAAATCTAGTACCACTATACAAAATTTATATGCCTCTTGGATTGCTAGAAATCAGCTAAATTTAGATACAAGATGTATAAAGTTAATTTTAGTGGTTAAAATCACTGCATGCTCTCTCAAATATCAATTTTAATTTTTTATCTAATCAATCTCCTACTCCATTTTTCAATCAAATTGAGTCCTCTAGTTTCAATTTACCAATTACTAAGGCCACCTTTCAACTAATGATCATTAGATGACTTCCACTTTTTTCCGTACGTAGATAAAAAATTATAAAAATAGATGAAAGGGGTTCAATCATGGATAAATTTAAATTAAAAAGGTTCTATTTAACAAAAATTAATAGGGTAAATTAAAAAAAATCCGGAGATAAATTATATTTATTATCTTAAAGTGTAAAAAAAAACCCCCTCGTATTTAAATAAGTATTTGTAAAAAACCGCTTTTGTATCCAAAATACCCATACTAGTTTTAAAATCATTCTCATTAACCTCAAGGATAGTTTAAGTATAAAATGAGAGTTTTGTAATATCTTGATAATTTTGGATGTAACTATAATTTTGTGATATTATGGGGTTATTTTGATAAAATATTGATACTTGAGGAGCCATATATGCTTTCTATGTCGTGACGGCATAATATATGGGTCCCCTCTATAAAAGTCTTAAGAAAAGGAGGCCAATCCAACCGATCTATGGTTTGGGAGTTCGTTAAATTTGTTTTATGATCGATCCATAAAATCTCATGTCGCACTCTGTCTGTTATTTTTGTTTTGTTTTCAATACATAAAAAAAAACTAGTGAAATAACACAATTGAAGAAAACAAGAGTGAAATAATATAATTTGTACCTGTCGTAATTGAAAAACACAACTTTATAGCTTCTTAAAATAATGACATCTAATAAAAAAACAAATTAAATGGGCTAGAGAGAAAAAACAAAGAGAGAAAAGAGAGAAAGTTCAAAAAAAATTTTGGAGACACATCTAAGCTTTAATTATGACACCACTATTATTATTGAAAAGATTTTGATGAGACAAGTCTAACGACTCCAAAAAAAGTTATCAACGGTGACTCGAGTGGGTCACACTTGTCATCAAAGACAAGTGAGACACTCTCCACCTTTAGGCGGCAATGTAGACTAATTGGGTCACTATTTGTGACTTTACTAGGTGTTGTTAGATTTGTCTCATCGAGATTTTTTTAATAATACCAGTGATATTATAATTGGAGCTTCAGTGTGTCTTTAGGGTTTTTCTTTCTTTCCTCTCTTCTCAATTGCAACAAGTACAAACTATGTTATTTCATCAGTTATTTTCTCAATTGTGTTATCCTATCAATATTTTTTAATTAATTGTGCTAATTTTATGAAAAAAATTCCATCATGTCTCATTTTCTTTAATAAATCTCTGCAAATTCTACTTTAGGATATTTATTTATTGCAACTTCTAATGCATTGATTAATTGTAGGAATAAAGTGATGAAGTTATCTCTTAGAAACAACTTTGAAAATGAATTTTTTTAACATTTACAAGCAACTGGAGATGATAATGATTTATAAGAAGTAGACTTTATTAAAAAAATGAGTTTATGATCAATTTGAAACTACTTCTAGTGAAACTGAATTTAATGAATCTAAAGATTTGTAATTGGTTTATTTTCAGGAAGAATCAAAGGTAAGTAGTTGGAGATCAAAAATTAAAAAATTGCCACCACGATCAATTGAGTCCATATCTTTAAGTGTTCATCCACCAAAACCTGATTTAAAGTTGTTATCATCTGATCTCAAGTACTCATTTTTGAGAGAAAATAAAGCTTTTCTAGTAATAATCTCTTCCAAACTTAATGCACATAAAAAAAGTAAGTTATTACAAATTATAAAAATGTACAAAAATACATTAGGATTGTAACAGTTCCGATTGTTCTATTCTACACAAAAATGCAATAGGATTGTTACATATATAGACACACACACAAACCACACCACCATGTATAGTATTATTATAAATTTTTTGAACTGTGGTTATCACTTTGTTACATGTAAAAAAACGATGACGGGGATATCAAAGCATTTATTTTTCTGCAATTTCGGTTAAAGTTTATTATGAAAAATCTATGTTAAAAGTCTTAACTATCTTTATTGTGGCTATAATTACGTGGAATACGCATTTCCTTTGACAACACCGAAATCAGAGATACCTGTAAGAAAAATTTATGTCCAATAGTCAAGTTTGTCGATTAAGTCTTAACAGTGGCTCCATTAGGAAACTACAGTTTTGTCCTGGACTACCCATTATAATGTAAGGATATACTTAGTTGAAATAAATAAAAATAATATTCAAGTTTTAATTAACATAAATTCAGAAGGATCGGCGATAACATCAGAGCCATCAATAGGTGGAGTGGCGAGGACCACATTGATTTTTCTTCTTGTTACGTGTTTGGACATGACTTGTAGTTCCATCAATTATTGAACTTTGTGGACATTTGATCTCATCCAAATCCTATTCAATAAGATAAATATCCAATAATAATAGACATCAAGTAGTCGAATTAGCCACACCACTCAATTTAACCAGTTTTTGCAGCTTAGTCAATCCTAACCATTCTAAGTATGGAGCAAGTATTCCAGTTTATCCAGATCCTTGTACCTTTCCTTCTCTTAATCTTCACAGTTCTGAGATTGTGGAAGAAATCACAAGGTAAAATCTCATCAACTCCAACTCCACCTCCTGGACCATGGAAATTACCCTTAATTGGAAACCTTCACCAGCTACTTGGCTCTCTACCCCATCAAGTCCTAAGAGACATGGCCAATAAATATGGACCAGTCATGCAACTTCAAATTGGAGAAGTTCCCACTGTCATTATATCATCACCAGAAGCAGCAAAAGAAGCAATGAAAACCCATGAGATCAACTTTGTCGACAGACCTTGTCTCCTTGTTGCAAAAGTCATGTATTACAATAGCAAGGACATTGCCTTTGCCCCATACGGAGACTATTGGAGACAAATGAAGAAGGTCTGCGTATTGGAGCTCCTTAGCGCGAAACGTGTAAAATCATTCAGATCAATCAGGGAAGAAGAGGTATCAAATTTTATTAGAACCATTTATTCAAGAGCAGGTTCGCCAATCAACCTTAGCAAAATGATGTTTGATTTATTAAATGGCATCACTGCAAGAACAAGTGTTGGTAAGAAATACAAGCACCAAGAAGCATTCTTACCGATTATTGAGAAAGTGATAGAGGCAATAGGAGGTACGAATATTGCAGATGTATTCCCTTCCTCTAAGCTGTTGTGCATGATCAGTAGGTTCAGGTCTAGGCTCGAAAGGTCGCATCAAGACGCAGATGAGATCCTAGAAAACATTATATATGAACATAGAGTCTGCAGGGAAGTGGCAAAGACTGATGAAGAGAGTGAAGCGGAGGATCTTCTGGATGTTCTTTTGAATCTCCAGAAACACGGGGACCTTGGATTCCCTTTGACAACAGACAGCATCAAAGCAACAATCCTGGTGAGTATATATGCGTCACAATTAATTAATGTTCTACCAGGAGTGCTGATATAACTAAATTAGAAGTCAAGAACATTTGATCTACTTTCTATATATATATATATATATATATATATATATATATATATATATATATATATATCTTGCAATATCAATTATAAGCTTATGAGGCACCTTCTGCAAAGTTTTTGAAGACATCCAAAGTCAACGGTCCATCGTTGAACCAGATGTTTTGAAACAGTGAATTTCAACGGCCAGAGACATGGCTGGCCATAGAGGTGACCGGATTTTGGAGACATCTGTCATGACTCACTGGTCGCGCCAGACCACGTGGAAGTACTAGCGCCTTTTGAAGGCCTTCAAAGACACTAGAGAAAGCACACATTGATTAAACTAAATACCAATCCCAATGTCAAACAATTGAAGCTCCATAATCAAGACAAAAGTTCTCTTCTACGAGTTGGATCAATATATGTAAGAAAGATATGATTAGCACTTCCCTAACTCTGTAATCTTGTTGCAGGAACTATTCGCCGCTGGGAGTGATACATCATCAACATTAATGGAATGGACAATGTCCGAAATGTTTAGAAATCCGAGGGTAATGCGAAAGGCACAAGAGGAAGTGAGGCAAGTCTTTAGTAATACTGAGAATGTTGATGAAACATGTCTTCACAATTTGGAATTCTTGAAGCTGATTATCAAAGAAACTCTGAGACTGCATCCTCCAGCTCCTTTGATTCCAAGAGAATGCAACAAGACGTGCGAGATTAATGGATATGTCGTCCAGGCTAAAAGTAAAGTGATGATCAATGCGTGGGCTATTGGAAGAGATTCTGATCATTGGACTGAAGCTGAGAAATTCTATCCAGAGAGATTCCTAGATAGTTCGATTGATTATAAGGGTACTAATTTTGAATTCATCCCATTTGGTGCTGGGAAGAGGATGTGTCCTGGCATTTTATTTGGTATAGCTACTGTCGAGCTTCCACTTGCTCAGCTGCTATACCATTTCGATTGGAAACTTCCAAACGGAGACCTTTTGGAAGATCTCGACATGAATGAAGTTTTTGGGGGCACGGTTAGAAGGAAACATCAACTTAACGTGATTCCCATTCCCTTTTATCCTTCGCCCTTGCAATGAAGAAAATCTGCAAAGATTTTCACCTAAAATATTTCCTACATAAACTCTACGTGTGCTATGAACTACAATAAGTTCAACTTGTACCGTAAGCAATAAATTCTGAAGGTGTTTACGTGTTTGAGTGTTATGTAAGAAAAGAATAATAGAAGAGAATTGTAGGAGCTGTAATATTGATGCTGTAGTATTATTAAGGAAAGGATTGAATACAGAAAATTGCTTATGTTTCGCACCAATTGTTTACATATTTATTGAAAATAAAAGAAAGAGAAATGCTAACTTATATCAGCTTAACATGCCACGATCTGTTAACAACCTAACAGATTAACTGATTCCTGTGCCAGCAACTTGAAGCAACAAACTAATACTCCTCCTTGGTTTATGGGTTGCATACTCCTAACCTTTTTCTTAGAAACTCAAACCTGCTTACTGGAAGTGGTTTGGTGAACAAATCAGAAAGTTGATCTTCAAATTTGCAATAAATTAACTTAACATCTCCATTTTTCTGCACTTTAGGCAAAAAATAAAGCTTGATGTTAAAGTGTCTTTCCATGGAATACTGGATTATGAGAGATTGCAATTGCTGCTTGATTGTCAATTGAAATCTCTAATAGTTCTTCTTCCTCCATGTGCAAATCAAGTAGTATTTTCTGGAGCCACAATGCTTGATTGATTGCTGCTGAGGCTGCAATGAACTCAACTTCAGCAGTAGATTGTGCTACAATCTCCTGTTTCTTTGAGCACCATGAGAAGACTCTTGAGCCAAGGTTAAAACAATACGCAGAAGTGCTCTTCATATCTTCAATGGAACCAACCCAATCACTGTCTAATAATCCATGTAGTTTAAAGCTTTGGCTCTTCTGAAACTTTACACCATAACTTATAGTCCCTCTTACATACCTCAATATTCTTTTTGCAGCTCTTAAATGCAATTCACTAGCTCCATGCATAAAACGAGATAAGAAACTTACAACAAACAAAATGTCAGGCCTTGTTGTAGTAAGATACATTAAGCAACCTATCATGCTTTTGAAATAACCCTCATCGATTTTATCTGCATCGTCATCTTTGCACAACTTTTCTTTTTTGTTCATAGGCGTGTTGGTTGCTTTGCATTTCTCCATCTGAAATTTCTTCAATATTTCACTTGGGTATTTCTTTTGGCACATGAAAACTTCATTCTTGCTAAGCTTGACTTCCATTCCAAGAAAATAAGTCATAAAACCAAGATTGGTCATTTCAAACACACGCATCATCTCTTGTTTAAATTCTTCAATTTGCAGTTCATTACTTCCTGTAATAAAGAGATCATCAACATACATAGACATTATAAGAATGTCATCATCCTTCAGTTTGATATAAAGAGTGGCCTTAGATAAGCTTTTGACAAAGCCTAAATTCAACAAATGATCATCAATCCTGCTGTACCAAGCTCTGGGAGGTTGCTTAAGCCTGTAGAGAGCTTTTTGTAGTAGATATACTTTATTCTCTTCACCTTGAATCACAAACCCATCTGGCTGCTCCACATATATTTCTTCCTGTAATACGCCATTTAAAAATGATGATTTGACATCTAATTGAAACACTTTCCACCCTTTTTATACTGCAATTGCTAGCATCAATCTGATTGTGTCCAATCTAGCTACAGGAACAAAAGTGTTAGAGTAATCAACACCAAAAATTTGAGCATACCTCTTAACTACAAGCCTGACCTTGTATTTGTTGATAGAGTTGTCTGCATTAAGCTTTGTTCTGAAAATCCACTTCACTCCTATGACTTTTCTGCTTCAGGTCTGTCAACTAAATCCCATGTTTTATTTTTCTGAATCATTGACATCTCCTCCTCCATTGCTTTCTTCCATTTGATGTCTTTGAATGCTTCTTCATATCCAGCAGGTTCATATATTGCAATGTTACATCTTTGATAGATGTCTGAAAGTAACTTTGTACCTCTAATTGGAGGTTCATCTTCTTGTTCATTATGCCACTAAGGTATTGTTTGATCCTCAGAAATAATGCTCTGCTGAGTGTTCGTCCAGTCCCATTGCTCATCTTCATTGAAGTGTACATCCCTTGTGATAGTAATTTTTTTTGTTTGAAGATGATACACTTTATAGGCTTTAGAAACAAAATTGTATCCCACAAATATACCTGGAACTGCTTTCTTGTCAAGTGTGTCACGCTTGACCTGTGGAATATGAACGAAACACACACTGCCAAACACTTTAAGAAAGTTTAGTGAAGGTTTATATCCATACCAGACTTCAAATGGTGTTTTGTCTTCCAAAAACTTGGTTGGAAGTCGATTTTGAAGATAGACTATTGTATTTGCTGCCTATGCCCAAAACTCTTTAGGCAACTCCTTCTCTTGCAACATACATCTAGCCATCTCCATTACATATCTGTTTCTTCTTTCACTAACACTATTTTGTTCTGAAGTGTAGGGAGCAGTGAGCTGATGTTCAATCCTAGCTTTTTCACAAAACAGATTAAATTCTACTGATGTGTACTCCTTTCCATTGTTTGACCTTATACTTTGTATTTTGCAGCCACTTTGATTTTCCACCATTTTCTTGAACTTCCAAAAGACACCAGCTACTTCTGACTTGAACTTCAAGAAGAAAATCCAGCACATTCTTGAAAAATCATCAATGAAGATAATATAATAAAGACTACCTTTCAATGATGGTGTTCTTTGAGGTCCTGCTACATCAGCGTGAATCAGTTGCAGATTTTGTGAGGCCTTCCAAGTTGATTTAGAAAATGGCAGTCTTTTTTGTTTACCAAATTGACATGCATGACAATTTGGTATTTGATCAGCTAGAACTGGTAGACCTTTTATCACTTCATTCTTCTTCATTTTCAACATTTGTAGAAGATGACAATGTCCAAGTCTTTTGTGCCAGACTTCAGTAATGCTAATATCTGTGGAATATGCTGTATGCTCATCCTCAGTTGGAAAAAAATAAGAAACTTTTACCTCTTATTTTGATCTGTAAAATTTTCTGTCCAGCAGCATCATAGATGAGGCAGCATTGAACTTCAAACATCACTTTGAATCCTTTTTCTATTAGCTGACCCACACTCAGCAAGTTTTGATCAATATCAAGTACATAAAGAATATCTGAAATGGTTTTTGTACCCGAGTTAGTTTCAATTGCAATGGTTCCTTTTCCTTTTGCTGAAATGTAGTCACAATTCCCTATTCGAACTTTTGAAATTTCAGTCGACTACAAGTGCTGACATGGAGGATAGCTTTTTTTTGAATTACTACCCTTGCTTTGATTTCTGTTGCTGGCAGTGTTTTCATTGCTTGGAGCATGATATTTCTTGAAATATTTCTTCTTGCCATACTCTTGATGCTTGGCTGGCAAGGCTCCTTCTGCGATACGATCCTGTCTTATAAGCATGCGTTGCTCTTGAGCCTGCAAGGCATTTATCAGCTCTACCAAGATTATCTTGGACAGATCTTTTGTATTCTCCAAGATGGTTATGGATGCTTCATATCTCTCAGGCACTATTACAAGAATCTTCTCTATAATTCTGCAATCAAAAAAATATGTGCCAAGTAACCTTACCTTGTTGACAATCCCAAGCAATCTGTCTGAGTACTCCTTTATATTCTCAAAATCCTTCATTCGTTGCAGTTCAAACTCTCTTATCAGGTTCAAACTTTGCATGCCACGAATTCTTTCATCTCCTGCATATTCCTTCTTCAAATAATCCCAAACATCTTTCGCTGATTTAAGAGGTATAATTCTGGTGAAGATTGTCGTGGAAACAACTATAAATAGACAAGCTTTTGCTTTTGATTTCCTTGTTTTTCTTTCTTTGTTATTTTTTATCTGAGCAACTGTTAGATTATTAGGCAGCGGATGAACTTCATAATCGTCTTCAACAGCTTCCCAAAGATCTGAGGCATCCACATAAGTCTTCATTTTGACTGCTCAGAGTTGATAGTTCTCGCCATCAAAGATAGGAGAAGAAATGTGGAAAAAAAAAACTTGATTCAGCCTCCATTACAAGTCCCTTCAAGAAAAGAAGCTCTGATACCAATTGGAGGTGTTTACGTGTTTGAGTGTTGTCGCACCCTAAAAAATCCAAGTGCGGCATCAATAGCCTCCATCAACGTGTTTGAATTAGTCTTTCAACTAATTCCTTCAAAATTTGGACATGATTCTCTCCCTCTCTAGGTCATGTCATCCACGTACTTTAATCTCTTTATGCATCACGTCGTGAAATAGAGTCAACATAGCCCTTTGGTAGGTGCCCCCAACATTCTTTAACCCAAACGGCATGACCTTGTAGCGGGTTTCCAAGCTTGTTCATGTTGTTCGTTTTTGTGAATCCCCTAATGTTATTTTCCTACCATTCTTCCTTTTCTACAACTAATATGGATTCTTTAAAGTCCGGCCATTCATGCTCAGTGTAAAGTGCAGGTGTAGTTATGGAAGATTCGCTTTGAAAAGAAAAGTGTTGTGTAAAAACATCAAGATGAACTTTTGAAAATGCATGATCTCTTTAAAAGGAAAAGTTTGGCTAAAAATAAAATAATAAAACTAGGGTAAAATCCAATTCATATTTGGAACCTCGATTTAAAAGGTGAAAAACACAAACAAACACAATATCATGATCAAACAAGCATTGTTGATTAAATTTTGAACATCAATGGAGCTTCTTGGGTCTCCCAATTCTGGAACATCTCTCCCTTGCTAGCTTTTGAATGAAGGTCTTAGATTCAAGATGCTTTGAGCTTAGGCTTGTTTGGATGCAAAAAGATATTATGGAGCATACATCCTAAGGATAGGTTCTAGTTCCTTTATGTGAGACATTGGGTAGGTTTACTACTTGGTCTCTAAAGAGGGTCTCTTGCTGTTCCAGTGATCACCCTTGTAAAGGCGATATGGAGGTCCAGCAGATAGCGGGATGGCACGTGTACCAATCACAATCAGTCTAAACACTCAGCTAAGAGTTGGGGTTTACACAAACTTAAACCTTGACTCAAGTCATAAGGCAAGCTGCTAGTCCCCCACTTAATCTTAAAGTTACATGTGTGTGCCCTCAAAAACATAATAATAATAATAAAGTGATGCATGACTATGCCATGTATGATAGAATGTAAAGATACATGCTAAAACTTTTAAACAAAGCATCGTAAGAAAACAAAAACCAATAACACATAGCATAAACAAACAAAAAAATCAAGCTTAGTCCAAGGGTCCCCAGCGGAGTCGCCATTCTGTCGCACCCTAAAAAATCCAAGTGCGGCATCGGCTGGCGACTTTCGTTTTGTTTTTTTTGTTTTGCTGATTTGGTTCTTTGGAGTCGCCACCTAGTATTTTGGTCACTAGGAACCCTAACTGGTCTTTCAGAGATTCTAAGGCAAGGGACTGGTTGCGTAAAGGGAAGGTATTAGCACCCCTAGTACGCCCTACCTAAGGTAAGCTGCTTGGTGTTTGGTTTGCTCTATAATTGCTATGGTGTTGGTGTTTTCTAATCCCATCAATTTTCCTAGGTTTTATTCAAATAAAAATTATATGGATAGAAATCCAAGGAGATTCCATGTGCTTCGAAAGCTCATTTTTCCCTTAGTATTTCAAAAGTTTGCGACTCGTAAATCGCAAGGAGGGACAAAAAATTTAGAAATCTAAGGAAATTCAAAGCGCTTTTAAAAGCCTCCTTTTGCCTTAGTATTTCATACTTTCACGGCTCGTAAACCGTGGAGTAAAAAATTTGAAGTTTTGAAATGTCCTCGATTATAATCAAGGCTTCTTTCAAGGATGTGTGCGGATTTATTACTCCCAATAATATTTTGGATATTCATCCTTTAAGGATTTCTTTATCCAAACATTAGCGGTGAATAATAGATGAATTCCCCCCCCCCCCAAAATAAGATTTTAATAGTTTTTGGAATATTGGCCAATACCCTTTGGAGTTTTACAAACATGTTGTAAAATCCAGAAATGCAAGAAAATAATTTGTGTTTAAGAAATATATGCGAAAACACATTTTCAAAACTTCCAATATTTTTTTTATATAAAAAGAACATTCAAAACATGTTAGAGTATTGGTCGTATGCATGAAAACAAAACTTTTTTTTTTCTTTAATAAACATTTTTTAAAATGATTTTGGATTTTTTTTTTATTTTTTATTTTTATAATATTATAATACACACACACACACACACACACACACATATATATATATAAAACTCACGTCCTGCGTGAACAGTAGGACGTGAATTATATTTCACGCCTACTGTTCATGCAGTGAACAGTAACTGGAGGAAGAAGAAGAAAAGGAGGAGGAAGAGGAAGGAGGAGAAAAGGAAGAGGGGCTCACTTGGCCGAAGGGGTTGTGGCTGCTGTGATGAGGTGGTTCAGCCGGTGGTTGCAGCGGTGGAGTTGGAGGAGGATGGCGTCCGTTTCCTGTTGCAGAGGAAGAAAGAAGAAGAAGAAAAATCTGCAGAAATTGGGCGAAAATGCTGGTTTTTGGCTGACTTTGGACCCGAATTTCTACTCCCTCAGATCATCAAAACCGACTCTATTTATAGGCTGTGGAAGAGGGCAATCTTTTCTACGTTGGGGAAACATTACAGCCCTTGATTCAGTTGGGAAGCATCTCAACTGTTGGCTCAAAGTGTGCACCTCGAGCTGCCAAATTTGGCAGCTCAGGGCTGTGAACTGCCCGAGGTGGCCACTTTGAGCCACTCAACGGAGCCGTTTCTAACTTTTCCGACCCGACCGGACCATTCTCCGGGATAAAGGGGTTTCATGTGGATTTTTTGGTGCAAGTTTGGTCGGATTTGGAGGCCACACGAGCCGGAAAATTCGCCTGGAAAGCAGCCCCTCAGGCAGCTTTTTTGAGGAAGAAAGTGAACAGTAACAGGCGACATTAGTCCTCCAGTTTTCAATTTCTTTCAATTTGACCCCGGATCAATCCCAAACAGCCCCTCTATATACGCACCTTTTCCAAATTGATCCCTGGTTTCGGATCTTCTCAATTAAGTCCCTAATTGGCCATTAAACTTCAATATTTAAGCAATTAAGCCCCTGATTTGACCCAATAAAATCCTAAAAAATATATTTTGGCCCCAGAACTTAAATTTCTTCTAATTAAAGCCCAAATTGACTTAAAAATCAATTTTCCTTGCAATCAAATCCTCTATAAAATCAATTAAAAATCCAATTAAGTCCATAAACATCCAAACTTAGGCTTTTCTCCTCAAAATTTAAATTTCCTTCTCAACAGGGCTCTCATCCTTCAAGAATATACTGTCAAAAATCCAATCTTTGTATTTTTAACCTCCTTGACCGATTTTTCTGACCATTTGTCGAGCGCTTCTACCTCCTATTATTTTTCTAGCCTCTTTTGGCTATTTATTTTATTTATTTTTGTGGGGACCCAAAAATGGGTTACAACAAGTGTTAAGTAAGAAAAGAATAATAGAAGAGAATTGTAAGAACTACAATATTGATGCCGCAATATTATTAAGAAAAGGATTGAATACAGAAAATTGATGCCGCAGTATTATTAAGAAAAGGATTGAATACAGAAAATTGCTTATGTTTCACAGCAATTGTTTACATATTTATTGAAAATAAAAGCAACAGAAATGCTAATTTATAACAGCTTAATGTGCCATGATTTGTTAACAACATAACAGATTAACTGATTCTTAAAAACTAGGACAAACATTTATTAAAACAAAAGAATAGAAACAGAGTAGTCATGCCAGCAACTTGAAGCAACTAACTAATACATTGGAATGCAGAAAGATATACCTGCAAAGGAAGGACTATATGTGGCATAGCAATGCAAGCCTCTTACCCCACTGCCTGATCAGATGTTCCAATATCTAAACACGTATCCTCTACTGCATGCTGTTGATGGCTATTTCTACCATGAATTGTAACGTGTATGCTTGCTCTCTGTATTTTTCTCCTTCATATGTTACTAGTTTTAATAGAACATTGAGGTGCAAGAAAAAAGTTGCAGAAAGATTAATTTAATCTCTTTGGCAATCGACATAACATGTATTTTGCAACTTCAAAAAGGTTGTGGGATTAAGTCACCAATTTAATCAATTTCAAAGTTCCTAAATTCTAATTTTCTTTCCTCTTTGTGCAATTAAATTAAATAATATCAGCAAATCAATAAAAACAAAATGTAAAATTATATAAACATACAACACAAAATAACATTTAAATGTACTCTAAATACGAATAGATTACACTAAATGCCAACAGATGGACCAAAATCCCTGCCAAGACCACTATAATATGTCAATCATTTGGAAGGCAGGCCTTGAAATATCAAAAATACAATTGGAGCATACCACTGTATTATTTATAATATAGAGTGAAGGGGGCACCTCCTCGAGTTTTACTATGGATGTACTTTTTTAAAAAAAGATTTTACTATAAATTTAAATTTAAGGGAAAAAGATATTAAACCCGGTTGAGTTTATGGTCTGAGTTTACCTTAAAAAAACTAAAACATGTGCAGTGAATACTGTGTAGACACATTATTCACCCCTTTATGTTTTACTGTAGATGACACCGTTCATTGTTTTTTTAAGTTTTCTATAAATTTAAGGGGAAAATGTGTGAGGTGAATACTATATTGTCGCACTATTCACCACCTCATGTTTTATCTTAGACAATATTGTTCATTTTTTTTAGGTTTGCTATAAATTTAAAGGAGAAATTTTTTTTAAAACAGGTTGAATTCATGGTTCGGGTTCACCCCACAAGTTTTACTATGGACAACACTATTCACTTTCTTTTTTGTTTAAAATTTGCTATAAATTTAAGGGGAAAAATATTGAAACTAATTAAGTTCATGGTCTGGGTCACGAGGTTTTTTTAAAAGGTTGAATATAAATTTAAGAGAAAAAAAAAAGATTAAACCTAGATGAGTTTATGGTCCAAGTCACAAGTTAAACCACAAGAACTAGGCAATTATTTTTCTTCTTATATTGCTTTTTCCACTTATCTATTTTTTTATATATCTTATTTTTAAATAATTTTAAATTTATGTTTCAATTAATATCTCTCATTGGTGATTTGTTTTCGCTTATTTGACATTTTTTGGATAGAGATTGTCTTTTGATAGTGTTGTGCATATTTAATTTTTTTTTTTTTTTTTTAAAGGTTGAATATAAAATTAAGAGAAAAACATTATTGAACCTAGTTAAGTTCATGGTCCGGGTCATGGGTTTAATTTTTTTTTTAAGGTTGAATTTAAATTTAAGGGAAAAACAATATTGAACTTTGTTGAGTTCATTGTCTGGTCACAACTTTAATTTTTTTTAAAAAACAAAACATTGAATATAAATTTAAAGGGAGAAATATTGATCCAATTGAGTTCATGCTATGGATCACAGGTTTAATGAGTCAAGCCATAACAACCAAGCAATTGATTTTTTTTATGTTGCTTTTTTATTGGTTTTTTTTATATATCTCTTTTTAAAAAATAATATTTAAATTAATTTTTCAATTAATATCTCTCATCTGTGTTTTTTTATTTGACCTTTTTTGGATAGAGATTGTTTTTTGATGGTGCTATGCTTTTTTTTTTCTTAAAAAGGTTGGGTATATATTTAAGGAAAAAAAATATTGAACCTAGTTCAGTTCATAACATGGGTCTTAGGTTTAACGAGTTAAGCTACAATAACCAGGAAATGATTTTTTTTCTTATATTGCTTCTTTTTTATTGTTATCTTTTTTTATATATCTATTTTTTAAAATAATTTTAAAATTTATGTTTCAATTAATATCACTCATCTGCGATTTGTTTTTCTTATTTAACCTTTTTTAGATAGAGATTTGTTTTTTATGGTGTTGTGTGTATTTAATTTTTTTAAAAAGGTTGAATATAAATTTAAGGGGAAAATGATTGAATCCAGATGAATTCATGGTCCGAGTCACGGATTTGATGAGTTAAGTTACAACAACCAAGCAATTATTTTTTTTTCTTGATATTGCTCCTTTTTTTGTTTTTTCTGATATCACTCATCTTTGTTTTTTTCACTAACAATTTCTAGGGAAGGCTTGCGTGTGGGCCCTAGCGAAATGGACCTAGCAGGCTGGCCTAACTTGTCAAACTCAACAACACTTGAGCTTAGCTTTTTATTTTTTCTAATTTTTTAAAATTAATATTAATTTTATTAATTTTTAGATTAATATCTCTTCTTTCTTTTATGTTATTTAGAAAACCTATTTGAAATGAAGGATTTTTTTTTTAATTATGCATTTAATTTTTGAGGTTTTTCTAATTAATCTATATTTTTTTAATCTTTTGTATAGATAAATTTTATTTTTGAAAATAAAAGAATATTTATTTTTAAATAATATTTCTAATATGTGCAACCTTGCATATTAACTGTTCCCTTTCATTTTATTTAATCAATTTAATTTATGTGTCTATTTTTTCTATCATTTGATTGAATAAAAAAAATATTTTAATTAACAAATTTAGCAAATATAATTGCGTAAATATCATGTCTTGTGAAATTAAATATTTTGATAAACATTCATCTCTTAATTGGTTTTCAAATTTTTTAGTCATTGTTTATGGTTTTTTTTCTCACTTATTAACATACATAATTTTTTATTTATTTGATTATATATATGTATAAACTTTTTAATTTTTACTTAAAAAATTTTTAAATACAAAAAATGTTGAAAAAGTCTTTATAAAATTTTTTGTTGAGAAAAAAATATTTAACCTTAGTAGCTTCGCGTTCCAAATCGATCGCACGAACCCTCCAGGATGCATCGATGTATGAGAGGGCGACCCGTTACAACATATTCAAGGAAAATGTCGCACACATAAATGCTTTTAACAGTCAATCCGGCAAATCTCACAAATGAAGAGTTGAAAGCATCACGAAATAGATTCAAGGGCCATATGTGCTCTCCACAAGCAGGTCCTTCCAGATATGATAACGTTTCTGCAGTGCCAGCCACGTTTCTTCAGTGAAAGTCCTTTTTAGAATTAAGCGATCAAATATTTATTTTTTCAAGATATTGATATATTTATTTGGCTAACTGTAAAATTTAATTGTTTGATAAGTTTAAAATTTTTAAAGTAGATGTACAGAACCAATTAGAAAGAAGGATAAAAGTGAGTATACTTCCAATTAAATGAATAATTTTTGTTAATTGCATGGTATTATATACCAAGTAACACCTCCTTATTCACCATATTTTAATTAGTTAACAGAAAGAAAAAAAATAGAATTTTAATGGATATGGTTAATCCAATGTTAAATAGTTTTGGTTTGTCTAATAATAACTTATGGGGTGAATATTGTGATGTTTTGAAAATAAAAGAGAATAGGAAAAGGCAACAAAGTCTTTGAAGATTTAGAAATAGGTATAAATAAATAAGGGGTATTGTAGTAATTGAATAAAACATAATAAATATAAACAGGAAAAAAAAAAGGAAAGAAAGAGGGATATGAAATTTGAGAGTGAGAATCGGCAGGAGAGAAGAAAAGGGAAAGAAAAAGAAGAGATAAGAAGGAAAGATAAAAGAAGGAAAAGAGAGTTAGATAAAATAAGTTTAAAATGTAAGATTTAATAATTTGATATGTATAAATGTGTTATTTAGCTTTGATTTTCTATTTTGTTGAAGATTAGGGTTTTGAAGATTTTTTCTTGGGTTTGATTGATGAATTGATTTGAATATTAGGAGTTAATTGTTATGGGTAATAAGTTATTTAGTTGATTTTAAAAGATTGTAGGTAAGGATGATGATTTTGAATTATGGTTGGTTTGAATAATGAATTTGAGTTAGATTTTTTGGGAAATCAGTAGGTGATATGTGGAATAATCTGAGTTTGAGGTTGAAGATGATGAAAATTTAGTTTGGTCTCTTAATTTGTAAAAGTTTCAATTTAGTCTCCGAACTTTGAAAAAATTACAGATTGGTTCCTGGAACATAATTAGAGATTCTGGAGAGAATTGAGGAGAATTATGGGTAAAATTCCAGTATAGTTATGAATTAATAATATTCTTAGTTTGGTTCTCTAATTTGATAAAATTATAATTTGACCTTAAAAATTTAATAAAATTCTAGAATGGTCCCTATAATATAATTTGAGATTCTGAACAAAACTGAGGATGAATTATAACCAAAATTCCAGTATACTCATGAATATATATCTTATTTGTATTAAAATAATCCTGATATGTCTACTTGTGAGAAATGAAGAAGCTGGTGTGGATATGATATGGCAGTTGCCTTTCCTCAAACGCGAAGGCAATACCTATAAAGGCTAAACTCAAAAGTGTCTCTTGTATTTGCCCCTCGGTGGCTCTTTATTAGCAAGACTTCACAGTCAAAGAAATACATTATCCACTCACTAACACCTCAGCATTCAAGAGCAGAGGTAGGTAAGAAGAACAAGCTAGAGAGGAGTCTTATTCCATTTGATCAATTCGCTTTTCCTTTGCTGGTTTTTTAGGGTTTTTCTTATCCTTGCAAGTCATCAACTTCCACGATCAAAGAAAAAGTGGCAGCCCATCTTGGTCGTCTGATGTTACAATTGACATGCTATCCAACAGCTTTTAAGATTGTAATGACCACCTTACAATTTGGTTGATCCAAGACAAAGGACATGTCTTTTTAGTTATAATAAAAAAGAGAGGGATGGCATCAGAAAGCTATAATTCCAGCTCAAAAAGCTTTATTGGCATACCCACACACAGTCAGCATATTGAAGGAAAGAAGCCATATGGTGCTTGTCGGGACTTGCGACTAAGAAATGTCCCAACTAATCAGGAGAATTTTCTTTATTTCCTTCGTCCCACTTGAAAAAGATGAAAGGTTTTCCAAATATTTCAAAGGAATATATTCTGTGGAAGCAAACTGTGTTCAAAACAGGAAGAGACCTTTCACCTCCCTGAAACCAGTTTAGTCATGAATTTAATTTACGTGTTCTGTGAATAGTTCTGTCATTTTTAATGATACTGTAACAGAATGATCCCATTCCCAGTTTATTGTAGAAGAAAACGCCTTGATCCATGATCAGCTAGCATATTTGAAAAATGGATTTCAGGAAATTTAAAATTTGACAGTCAAAAATATATTGTTATAGTTACTCAAGAGAAAATCAAAATTACGACCCCACGATATCTTTTCTTAAAGCAATCGAACATGCCATCATTTCTCCATCTTCCCTTAAAATATATATATATATATATATATTAATGAGTCCATTTGAATGCCATAGTCCTTGTCGATGAGCCATAGCTGAGTCATGCAACCAAAAAGTTAAGAGGTTCACCAACTATTGACACCTCTTTATATAGACTTGCGGAATGCTAGATTTGATCAATCTAAGCATCCTCTACATCCTCTGCAGAAGTTTGCAGCTGCACCGAAAAGACAGTTCGAGTCATTAAGTCCAGAAGTTATCAAATCTTCCCTGCGCATAAATTATGAAGACTTCACAGAAACAAGTTATTGGAATTCCAGTCAGAACAGCATCATATGCAGTTGAGAAGATGCCGAGACTGTTACTTGAAAATGCTGAGCAGCGCTATATTCCATCTCCTGCAAATAAAGCTCTCGCATGCAAGCAAGGTATATCATTCTTTTCCTCCTTTCCCCTCTTTCTCAACCATAAATGACATAAGGTTGTTTTACTAACCAGCTAGTCTTATTTGCAGATAAAATAGATTCGATGCTTAAAAGGATGAACAAGCTTGGGAAAAAAGCTGACAAATTTGCTCATGGAATCCGAGAGCATAGTAAGTTATTCAAATTTTGATTTGTGATTAAGAAACGCCAAATTTCTTCTCAATCAACGCTGGAAGGATGCTAAAGTCATCTCAATTTTTGTAACTGCAGTGAGGTTGGGGACCAAGATCACTGAAACTCTTGTAGGGAAGCTGAGCTTGGGGGCTAGGATCCTTCAAGTAGGAGGGGTGAAGAAAGTTTTTAGGCAGTTATTTAGTGTTAGTGAAGGAGAAAGATTGTTGAGAGTTTGTCAATGTTATTTGTCAACCACAGCTGGTCCTATTGCAGGCCTCCTCTTTATCTCTACTGAAAAGCTTGCCTTCTGCAGTGAGAGATCAATTAAGATGTCTTCTCCAGAAGGAAAATTGGTCAGAATTCATTACAAGGTAACAAACAAAATAACATGACGTCTCTCTCTCCTTCCCCTCCCTCTCTGGCATCTCTGATCTCTAAATAATATCAATTTATGCAGGTAGTTGTCCCATTAAGAAAGATAAAGACAGCCAACCAGAGTGAGAATGCGAAGAAGCCATCAGAGAAGTACATAGAAATAGTTACTGTAGATGATTTTGATTTCTGGTTTATGGGTTTCTTCAGCTACCACAAAGCTTTCAAGTCTCTTCAGCAGGCAGTAACTCAAACTCAGATGAATACAAGTCATTCAGCTCCTCATTTGTAATCAAAATATAGGTTTTTCTTTGCACTTTCAGAAGTGGCAGCCATGATGGAAGGAATCTCTCAGCTAATAACTGGTATATTGTTCTCCCTTTTAGAGCAAGAGCTTGTTGATTGCAACATCAAAGGTGAAAATCAAGGCTGTAATGGTGTTTTGATTGATTAGGTTTTTAAATTCATTGAGAAAAACAATGGCCTAACTGCTGAGGCCAACTCCCCATACAAGGGAATGGATAGCACTTGCCACGCCAACATGGAAGCTAGCCATGCAGCAAAGATAACCCGGTTTGATGATGTGACTACAAACAGTGAAGCTGCATTCTGAAGGCTTTTGCTAAACAAGAAGTTTCCGTTTCCATGGATGCTGGGGGATTTTGAGTGCCAATTCTACTTAAGTGGCATCTTTACTGAGAACGTGGCACTCAACTTGACCATGGTGTTACAGTCGTTGGTCATGGAGTTAGCGAGCGAATAAGGTATTTGTTGCTGATGAACTCGCGGGGTGTAAAATAGGCGGAGAGGGATACACTACTTCCTGAAGTTTCCACATCTCAAAACATATGCCATCACCTGCTGTTGGTTATTTCTATCACCTATAAAACGTGTATGCTTGTTTTCCACATTTTCTTCTTTGTTTGCACAATATCCCAGGACGAACTCACAATAGCATCTCGAACGAGTCTCTAATTCTTTCTGTACATGGTGTCTATTTATCACTTTACCGATGAAAATATTTTATCGGTGTGTGATTACGAGTTCATCGGTAAATTATTTTCTGACATCATCACCGACAAAATACGTCAATCGGTTTTCTTTTCGTTGGTAATTCCACATTCCGTCGCTATATCAATCGGAAACACAAAAAAACCATTTGCCGATAGCTTTACAGATGGAATTTGCATGCCAAAAAAAAAAATTCACGCTTGAAATATACCAACGGATTTTATTCCGCCGGTGATATCGTGAGTTACCAACGGAAATATACCATCAGTAAATTTGTCGGTGAGTGTTAGAAATACCGACCGAATACATCTGTCTGTAAATTCATCGGTAATTATGGCAGCTACTGTCAAATGCCAACGGATTTAATCCGTCGGTAAAGCTGTCGGTGAAATAACTTTCTCGTATTGTTCCAGAAACTTGCATCTTGATATCAGTTAAATCAGAAGTTAATATATATAGCAAGAAGGAAAAATGAAGATGTAGGTGCAGGTGCAGGAAATGATATGTAGAAGGAAATGTAACTAATTATTCTCTTTGTTCAAGAAAAAAGATCTATTTGGAATTTAACTGTGGTGATTATTAGCATAATGCCTATCATAGCTTCTGTCAAGGGATCACCATCATACTGTGATGCAATGTCGCTCTAGACTCGAGAGACTTGTATATCATCAGAATCTTAGGAGAGAGAACACATTTGCTTTTGATCCGAATAATATATGTTGCCAATATTACCTCCATTTACAATGTAATGCAAGATTTATAAAAAGGTCAAGATTCAAGCTGAAGTAGAAGCCTCCGATGCTAATAACGCGTCTGTATATGCTATTGTTACTGTGTAACATATACATGAAAACTATCTGATTTTAGCATAACTTCTTCAAGGGAACCATCCTTACATTCTCTCCCTGCTTCACTTTGTTCTACAAACTTGCACTTCCATAAATAAAAAACAAATAATTGAATATCCTAAACCATACAGACAAACAAGACTTGCATTGATAACAAGCTACCAAAACAGCATGTAGAAGACAATTTGATCTCTGTTAAAGTTGTAGCTTAGTGGTGTACTATAACAAGATGTTGAATTGTCGCTCGTAACCAATTCTATATTGTAAGAAAAGAGATCATAGAAAATGTGACAAGTGAAGCAGCAAAAATTTCCATTCAGACCAAACCCAGAAAGCAAACTTGTATTTAGTATTGAATAACCTTTTTTAACAGTTTGTATACTTTGATTGTATGTAAAGAACAAGTACAAATGAAAAACTGAAAGTAGCTATTTTCCGGCTGTATTTGACATCTATTGAATAAAAATGAATTAATTCTATGGGTTGTATAATGTGATTCATGGAGAAAAATAAGCTGGGCTAAAATAATTGCCTCCATGGTTTTGGTTAAGAATGCTTGCGATGAGTAAGCACATAGTCATCTAAAAACTGGCTGAGCTGAGTAGTATACAGTTGTGGATCATTTCTGAAATGATCAACATGAGGTGTGAACACAAAGTTACAGGCCCTAACCTCATGCCCAGCTCTTCGCTGCTTCTCTATAAATGATTCCACAGACCCTGCAGGAATGACTCTATCTGCAGAGCTATATATATACAACTGTGGACAGCTTGGTTGTCCTGATGATAATAAGTTTAGCACATCCGAGAGCCTCCTGCAATGTAATAATGAAAAGTTATATAAGCTTCCAGTCATGGAGAATCTATCAATGGTAATAATGATAAGAATTACATTATTAAGCATTTATCAACATGTGGTTTCAGATGTTTCTTTTTTTGGTAAGAGGGTATAACCTGTTCACCATAGGAATGTTCAAAATCACATCAAAGAACTTCTCCAGAACAGCTAATAAAGCTGATTCAGCTATGGCAGGCTTGGGTTCCATGAATGTTTTGCTGCCAACTAATACCTCCATATCTGACTCTTTTGAGCTTGCATGCACTTTCGTAGCAACACTATGCTTTTTCAGAAAAGCTGCAGAGAAGCCTGATGCCCAAACCTAAACAAAGGGAAAAAAAAACATATGGACTCAGACCCGGAAGACTACAGAAGGAGAAAGAGAGTATCCCAAATAATGATTTAAAGTGAACATGAATAACATTTTCATCATTTATTTGAATTTTGATCACCAATAACATGGTCACATGAAGGAAAGCACAGACCCTGCAGATAATATATAATCAGCCAAATGATAGTTCAATAACTATACAAAAAGGCTACTGATAAATTAGTCTGCAAATCAAAACACCATCTCCTACCCACAAAGCTAAGATGGAGGTGGTACAGAGTGTGTGATTATCGGTAGCATGGCTGTAAAGTGTAAAATGACAGTTAATTCATGAACTTAATGAGTAAAAAGAAACGATTCAAGGTTTTCAAAGGTTTGCCAGCTACAACAACCATAATCACAACCAACAGTTTCATTAAACACAGCTAAACATGCTTGAAATAATACAAGACACGCAGAGAGGATAAAAATAAGAATTCCATCCCCTTCCTGATACCAATAATATGTTCCTGTTACTGTCAAAAACAACAAAGACAACTGCAAGCAGTATTTACCTGAGGGTCAGGGGCAGCGACAGGGGCAGAATCCACGATGCAGCCCCTGATCCTTCCCAATAAAGAAAGATCCTGCTTCTGAAACTTCTCAAGTATAGCCCCATAGCTGCAAAAAAGTGCATCACACCAAGCATGTCAAGCCAAATGGTTTCACAAGGAACAAAGAAAACAAAATGGTTAGTGCAGAAGCCTGAGAGAGAGAGCTTTACGTTAACCATCCAGTATTGCTGAAAGTGTGGAAAACTAAGTTCTTTCCATCCTCTTCCAACCAATCAGCCAGGTGGGTCGCAAGCAAGTCAATGTCCTGTTCTGTTTTCCCACCAACTTGGTAACTAAGAATCTCGGCCAGTGGAAAAGTAAAAGTAATGACATGGAATCCCCTCGAAGTATACCACTCAGCATATTTATTTAGATGTTTCTGCTTTGATCCTAACCACCCTAGCAAAACTACCACTGTCCTAGACTTTTCTGATGAACAATCAGAAGATCCAGAAACATCAAAAGTACTTGGCTCGGGCAAATGCCATCTATATAATATATCAGGAGAGGATGGAGGAATAGTGGTGGTTTTAAATGCACTTGATTTTGGCCCTTTGGCCAACTCCGCAGACCGATACAAATTAACAAGAAAAGGAGAGGAAGCAACAGAAGAGCCTGAAGTATTGGGAACAAAATTTTGGCTCACATCCAGAACTGGGAAGCTAACATTAGGAACAGGCACCCGAATCCTAGTTACGAATGACAAATTTGCAAGTTTAGAAACTGAAATGTGAGAAACCCAAGAAAAATTTGAATCCTGAAATGAATTAGACAATAAAGAACTTGACTGTTCGGAGGTAGAACAAGTATCAGATGATCTAAAAGATTGGAGTTCATCGGAAAATTCAACAGAAACAGAAGCTAAAGCTGCCACAGCTGCTGCGATCACTGGTCTTTGAATGATTCCAGACAACGAGCCCATACTGAATACACAAGAAGAAATCTCTCGTAAACAAACAATCCTATATCACAACGATCTAAACAAAACAAGGCCAAGAATTCAGTCAAGGAACTGAAATTCAATTTTGGTCACAACCCAGAAAACCAAACGTAGAATGTTAAACAATCAATCACCTGCACAATACTTAGAACAATTCAATGAAAACCAAAACCAACAATACCAAACACAGATATAAATATCCACAATCAAATTCACGAGAAAAACATGGAAGTAGACAAAGATGGAATATTCTATGTTGTTGCTTACCTTATTCTTTGTAAAGGGTCTTTGAATTTTGTTCTCGGGCCGCCAAAATTTGTTCTCTTTTGACAGCCCGATAGATCAAACGTTAGACACCAGCCAAGAAGCTTCCTTTACCAATACAAAACGCGTTCCTGCTAGCACAAAATAAACAATTTCAACATGTTAATTATTACCTTAAACCAATTAGCAAAACACTTATAAGTGACAGCATGACCAGATGGGACCAAACTAGGTTTCCAAATTTGGACAGACCAATAGAGCTTACCACGAGGTACTACATCGTGGCTTTTTGCAGAGATGGTGATTGATAGATAAGTTGTGATAGATTTCTTCCGGTGGTCTATGAGACCAGGGATTTTTTAATTCACTATTTTTTTATTTTATGTGTTAATTGCCCAATTTGTGCATCAAAATAAGAATGATTAAGGCAGTATTTGAAATTACGTTTGATAAAAATTTTAAAAATATATTTTTTATTTTTAAATCATTTTAATATTTAATATTAAAAATAATTTTTAAAATAAAAATATATAAATTATTTTAATATATTTTAAAGTAAAAAATATTTTAAAACTTAACGCCTTCTCCGCTCTCATAAACCTTGTAAGTGTATTTAAATCTATAAAGGCATCTCCAACCGGAAAGGCAAATAAGGAGGCAAAATTAAAATAATAATTTTTTAGCTTTTGTTTCTCTAATTTAACATTCCAACCCATCAGCCAATTAGAAAGCTAAATTGGCTCTTTAAATTGAAAAGAGCTATTTCTACATGTTACATTAGAAATAGCTAAAAAAAAAGTAACTTTGCCAATGACTATTTTTATAGTCATTGGTCAACAATATTATTTTTTTTTAAAAGTAAGGAAATAAACTTGTTCTTGTTTTAAATTCTTTCAAAGCATGATTTTTTTAAAAAAAAATTAAAAATTAAAATTTAAAATATTAATGATTTTTTCAAAGTTTGAATTTAAATTTACTTTTAAAAAATTAAAATTTTAACAGTAATATATAAAACTGAAAATTAAAAATATTCATATAAATAAATTTTAAGTTTAATTTTAAATTATATCTTTTAACTTTCATATTATTTCATTAAATTTTATATTATTTTTATAAATTACTCATATTAATTATATAATTAATAACATCATAATTATATTATATATAAAATATCTAAATTAGTTATATAATTATATAAAAATAAATTTAACATGAAATATATTAAAATATAAATAGCTTTTTTAAATAGTTTTTTATCATTGGAATGCATATAATCAAAAAAGCTATATTTATACTATTCAAAAAATCATTTTATTAATTTAATTTTTTAATTTGGTTTTTTGCTCTAAGAATCGGAGTTGGGGAGGGTGAGGGGTAATAAGAGTGACGTGTCTGGTGTAGGATTGGAAGATGAATTAACTACCACCGGTGGACAGGCGCCAGGAACAGGAGGATGCCATTTAAAATGACAGGTCATGAAAACGACTCTTTTGCCCTTAATTAGATTAATTGAAAGCAATTCAACTCTGCCTGACTCGGATGAATAACTCAGAATTGTTGTTTAAAACGAACTCAGAGTTCTTGTTTAAAACGAACTCAGAGTTCTTGTTTAAAACGAAACTTTCTTTCAATTAAAGAAAACAATAAAAACCCAATTGGAGATACAATAAATAAATAAATAACTTTAGTTCTTTCGCTAAAAACAAAAGCCAATGCAGGGCCATTGAAAGTGATGATTAATTTAAAAAAAAAGTATGAAAACAGATTGAAAAAAACCAATCAACACAAACAAGAAAAATAAAAGAAAGAAATAGTATAGAGAGAGAAAACTAACCTGAGAGAGGCAATACGAACGGCAATTTAGTTTGCTTCTTGTTTTATGTATAAGGGAGAGAAGAGAGGAACGAGTGCCCTTCCGTGAGAGATTTCTTGTTTTTATTTTTCCAGAGGTTTTTGATTTATGGGGATGTTGGTGGCTTTGCTTTAAATATGTTTTTCTTGGATGCTATGAGGTGGGTGGAGGCTTGTAAGATGGGAATGGTTTATAGAATATCCAAATTGGATATTCCAACGAAAGATTCTGAACGGAACGATGAATTGGAATATGGAAAGGAGGAGAGGGTTTTTTCTTTTTTTTCTTTTTTTAGTGTCCATTAATTTCTTGGAATGGTTTATAGAAATTTTATTTACTCTTCCAACCTTTCAACACGACTATTTATTTTTTATTTTAAAATTTTATTTTTTTATTTCAAATTAATATTTTAATATTAAAAATAATTTTTTTAAAATAAAAAAACATTATTTTATTATATTTTTCAAAAATAAAAAACTTTAAAAAACAATCATTCCTACAAAATTTCAACAATATCTTTCTATATTTTAAAAAAAAACAGTTATTTACATCTTAAAATCAATTTATTTTTTTATTTTAAAAATACTTTTAAACAAAATAAAAAAAATATTTTTTATTTATTTTAAATTAATATTTTTTAATATTTTCAAATCATTTTAATTTTAATATACTAATATCAAAAATAATTTTTAAAAATCAATCACTGTAATTATCTCAAAAATCCTCTAAGCCATGTCCTAGAATCAGCAAATAAATTTCCAGTTTTTAGCTAAAGAATGGAATTAACATTACGTATGTATATGTAAATTATTAAGCAAACAAGTGAATGTGAACTAATGAATAGTTACAACTCGATTGGATGAAACTACTTCAATGGAAAAAAAAGTAATGTGAGGACTGATATGCTTAATCTCTATCAGGTCTGGAATCACCAAATTCAATGCCCAAGAGATGCAGCTCTTGATGGGTCTCGAAATCAATAGGATCTGCCTCGTCCGTTTCTAAATGGATATGCAATGTATCCATGAATACTCTACATGTTACTGGATTCTTATTACCGAGTAAGAGAGAACAGTTCTCGTAGAAACCATCCCTTGGGGGTAGATTCAATAGAGAAGACTTCGGAGCTGAGACCCTCCATCCACCGCTAGTTTTAGTACGTTCTTCCTTGTCTTTCAACATCAATATGAGACGATGATGACGACCTAGAAGTTCTGACACATATTTCATATCCCCTACAGCTAAAGCTTGACGAACACGGGTAGATGAGACTTGTCCTCTATCTTTTAGATCATTTGAGTTCATGCTTCTGTAATCTTGATTGTTGTCCATCACAGAACTTATAATGTAAGCCCTCATACCATGCTCCTCGCACAGTCTCACCAGCTCGGAGGCATCACCAGCAGCTTTATATCCAAATCTGTAGTTTTCCCCTGACAGAATCAGCCATTAAGATTTGAGACTTCAATTCCATAAAAATCAAATGCAGGAATTACATCAGTGACAGGAAAAAAAAGAAGAAGAAGAAGATGGGCAGCAAAGTGATTTTAGTTTACCTGCCACAACTCCAATTACTCCAAGCTCCTTAGATAACTTCTCAACAAATTGTCGTGGGGTGAGATGTCGAACGCATGAAAATTCAATTTGGACCTCTTCTGGGACGAGATTGCCACAGTATGGGGCCCAAGAAGAAAGAACTCTACTTCGGTCACATTTGGCAACTATGGGAGCCCTGTCCAGGAAAGTGAAAATTGTCACTCAAATAAAAAAAAACAATGTGTCTTCAACTGATCGAACACCATTGAAAATTTCTTCTGCAACAGAAGTGGTGAAGTTTATTCTCAAAAAGTTGAGACATCTGAGAAAGAAGAATTGTAATATGTATATAGTTGGCAGAGTTATGAAAATATGTCAATTTCACATGTAAGCAACTGATCTTCATTCTGCAAGAGAATAATTCTCTTAACCACAATAAGACAAGTCAATAACACCACTGCACAATGAGTTACCAACCATCATTTTTCAAAAAAATCCTCCAGCTTATGCATGTTTCAGCAAAGTTTACCAATACTCTCTCCTTCACTAGTACATTGATTCCAAGCAACATGTGGCAAAAAATTCACCCCAGAACACCATGGTACATCATGTGCATATTGGACACTAATTCGTAAACTATTTATGAGCTTAGCTTTAGACTTAGTTTCAACTCAAACTTGCTTCAAATTATCCTAGACTTCTTTAAAGATGGAGAAATTTAAGACACTAAGCATATCCTAACAAGATTAAAAAAGTACCGAGTACAGGAAGGACAGAGCACATGTTGGCTCCACAAGAGTCATTCTACAGTACAAACAAGACAGCCATGATGAAGATTGCTACCTTCAAACTGTCAAAGAACTGGAATGCTTTGGAAAAAGCAAATAGAATTCCTAGTAAAAAAGTAACCAACTTAATTCACAAGGCACAAAAATAAAGAGCAAGCATCTCGAACTCATCAGGTAGATGGATGCAAAATTGAAAGGATTGGAAAAGTTTCCATATATCCAAACACACAAGTAAATGTGCACTCAAACAAAAGAATAAACTGTTACCTAGGCTCCCAACCAAGTATTTCTGCCATTCCCACAAATGATAGAAGACTTGGGGCTCCAACCTTTGATGCTTGAATTGCAAGTTCTCGATGGCCAATGTGAAGAGCGTCAAACTTTCCTAGTGCTACTATTCCTCCTGCAAAAATCATGACGAAGCAATCAATAATCAACAAGAGCGTAAGGTGCCCTAAACATAAATTTTTAGATGTATTCAGCATCAAATCTAATAAAGGACAAACAAAGAAACCTGCTACTGAGGCCAATCCTTCAGAGGGAAGCTCACAATCGTTATCTCGCTGGCTTTTGCACAAAGAAAAACTCATCAGCTAATTGAACAAAAATGAGATGTATTAGACACACATATTGAATGACAAACGAATGACAAACGAATATTAGTTCATCTGAATTTTTAACATTATAAAAATAGTGTTGATATGTAATTTACATCAATCAAACATCTGGTTCCATTAAGAGAGTAAATAACTGAACCCGATTAAATTAAGCGTGCCAATCATAAGAATTCACAAGAATTTTGATCTTTTTCGTGTAATCTCTGAAATTTTCATCTAAACCAATCACTTAGCAAGTAATTAACCAGCAAACATTAAACTCTTAGCAACCAAAAGGATTGAAATTGCATGAATTGTATAATTAAGCTTCCGTTGAACTTTCATTCATGCATGATCCTAAAACACAAACAAAACCCATATGAACAAAAAGCACAAAACTTTACAGTATTTTCACTTTCTTTCCTAGAAACCAATGAGAACCCGGAAAATGAGAACTTTAAAGAGCAGAATTACAAACCTTACACAATCAGAAAGAATGGGAGTTTCTCCTGAGGATGATTTTGTTTGAAGACTTGAAAAGGAAACAAACCCATGCTTACAATGATTATAATTATTATGCCTATAATTATCACCACCAAATATCGTTACAAAAGAGGGAGGTTTCAACATGAAAAGAGAGAAAGAAAGGTAGGAAATTTTGTGAATTTTTGTGTTGCAAAACCCTAACCCAAAATGGGTTTTCTGATTGTAGTGACAATTTGTCAAGTGCTGTGAAATACGAGAGCCACTACTAGCTAACATTATCAAGGTTTAAGTGAAGAAAAGGAAATAACTTTGGCCTGGTGCTTTGTGTGTTTGGTACTTCTTGACTAATACATGTATTCATTTCCTTTTATATATATATATATATTTTAAAGTGTTTTACATTTAAAAATATATTATAATAATAATTTTTTATTTTTAAAATTTATTTTTCATATTAATACATAAAAATAATTTTAAAAAATTTTAAAATAATAATTTAAAATTAAAAAAAAAAATCAATTTTTAACAAAAATTCAATTACCCTTAAAATAGTTTTTAACCTCAATATCAAATTACCCTTAAAATAGTTTGTTTCGAAGGCAGCCAGCCCATGCTTCCCTTCTAATACCATGAGGTGTTCTTGGATGTTTTTCTTTTTTTATTTCAATGTTAAGGTCGACGTATTTTCTTCACTAAATTCTTCTGAGTAGGATGTCAGATGGCATCTACAACTAGATTGGTGCAAAGTTTTTTTAATTCTCTCATAACCTCTACTTATAACGTCAAATTAAATTTGTCATCTAATTTTGTAAAAATTACTCTAACCTCCTAAGCGGAAAAAATTAACAGAATAATTTGAAAAAACATAAAATTGAATTAATAACTTAAAAAACTATTGTAATATTATAGTTTTTCCATCAAAAAAAAAATTATCATCACCGTGATATTTTTTCCTTCCTAGAATTCAGTCATCCAACCCTAAAAAATTACGCCGAGAACTAAAAGGGTCTCGTGTTACATTATAAACACATTATGTCTTATGAACGAGAACACAATGAAATCACACTATGTTTTCTTTTTTTATGTTTTTTCAATTTAGTTATCGAAAAAAAATCTTTAATTTCATCATTTAATACTGTGTTGATTAGTATTTTAGGTTAATTATTTTTTTATTAACCTTTTCTATTGTTGGCCCAGACTTGAAAAAAATATATTGACATTGGATTGTTGCTTGATTTCTCAAAAAAAAAACTTAATTTTATTTTTTATTTTTTGGAATTAAAAGTAAGAGGACCACGATGAAACAAAGAAATGATGGCATGCCTTTTAAAAACTAAGGTGTCAATTCCAGTCCTATTTCGTTTTCTTTTTCTTTTTCTTTCCTTCAGCCATTAATTAACTCACAAGAAGTTGCAGCCACAGATCGATAATCCGCTTCTGAGGATAAATAAGCTATTGTAACTTGCTTCTTGCTTTTCCAGGACACCAACAAGTTTTCAAGGAAAATACAATAATCAGTCACTGATCAACTTGTGATAGAGCAATGAGTCCAATCTATGTCACAGTAACTAATTAAATGTAATTGATTTTGAAAAGTAAACATCAAACCTTGCCCAGGAGATCCTATGAGGTATCGAAAAAGTCGATAAGCTACATCAAAATGATGTCATTATGGATCAATTATCCAACTAAGCGTGTATATCTTACAGGTTCGTGAAGTGAACTATTAGCTGTAAATGTTAGTACCAAATCTACATCCATTGGAACCTTTTATGGGTTTAGCACTAAATAATCCAGTCTCCTTCAATATGTCCAGTGTATATTTTTGTTAGCAAATTATGATTCCAACTTTTAAACATATGACCTCGACTCCAAGGAAATACTTCAGAGGTCCGAGATCTTTAATTTGAAATTGACTGCTATAGAAAGCCTTTAGATTCTTAATTTCTACCTCATTGTTATTTGTAATCATGATGTCATCAGCATATAACAATACAATAATAAGTGAAGTACATTTGACTTGAGTGAACATAGAGAAATCTGCCTTAGATTGGCAGAAACCAATGGTATTTATTGCTGACAAGAATGCTTAAAACTAATTTTTGGATGTCTATTTAAGACCATATAAAGATTTATGGAGTTGACACACGACACTCTTCCCCTATCGACGACAACTCGAAGGAGGCAACATATAAACCTCCTCTTGAAGTTTGCCATGAAAAAAAGTGTTTTGAACATCCATTTGATGTAAGGGACAATTACGGATAACAACCATAGTCAATAAGCAATGCACAATAATGAGTTTGGCCACTAGTGCGAAGATCTTCTTGTAGTTGATACCTTTACGTTGGGTGAAACCTTTGGTAACGAGACATGCTTTGTAACATTCAAGAGTGTCATCAGATTGGTACTTAAGTTTGAAAACCCATTTGCAGTCAATAGGTCATTATCTGGGTGGAAGAGGAACAAAAGTCCATGTTTTATTTTCTGCTAGTCCCATGAGTTTGGTCTGTATTGTGACAATCCAGTGAGGAGTTTGACAAGCTTGCTCATAGACAAGAGAGACAAGCTTGCTCATAGGTGGCTCCACCAAAAAAGAGATATGAGAAATAAAGTTTTGATAGACAAGAGATAAACATGAATAAGAAGCATACTAGTGGATGGCATGTGCTGAACATAGATCATGAGGGGGCCTCCGTAGATGTGAGTAAGGTGGAGTGATAAGCCATATAATCTTTGAAATGAGTAGGCGGTTTAGTGCGATGAGTAAAGTGACGGAGTAGGGATTGATAAGAAATAAGTGGTGTAGATGATTGAGGAAGAGAGGTGTTAGAAATGATGGGTTCAGGCGATGTGTTGGTGATGGTAGGTGCTATGGGAAGGCTGGAGGTGTGTGAGGAAGGCTCGAAGGTGGGAGAAATGGGGACCGTGGTGTGTGGTGAATCAAACATCGTTTAATGTTGACCAAGATTGGAGTTGATATGGTCATTAAAGTTAGAGTTGTGTGTTGGATAAATAATATGCATGTTAGGTTGGTCTATAGTTGGTGAGGAAGTGTAAGGAAAGATATGTTCATGAAAGATGACATCACATAAGGTAACAAATTTATATGTGGCTAGAGCATATACCTTGTAATCTTTCTGACCAAGAGGATAACCAAAGAAAACACAACGACGAGCACGAGCATCAAACTTATTAGTGGGTGTGGGGTTAATGGCATAACTAGTGGTGTTCACGGTTCGGTTTGGTTCGGTTTAGGCTTAAAAAATCAACTGAACCGAATTACAGTATTTTTGTAAAAAATTAACCGAACCAGACCGGAAACCGGTTCAAACCGAACCAGTCCGGTTCGGTTAAATTCGGTTTTTTTAGGAAAAAACCGGGAAACCTAATCCCATCATACATGGGTTTTTTTTTGTTTTTTTTAATTGGCTTAACCTTACATTAAACAGCGCGTACTCCATTGAAATTGAAATAATATTGGCCTACACTGTTCCAATGGTCTTAGATTGAGTGCCTAGTTCTTCACTAGATAAAACTTCAAATTTGGTGGATGATGGTCGGGTAGAAACAGAGGGTTGATCAAACAAAAAAGCAGAAATACAAAATATTTGGCGTAATATCTTGTACGATAATTATACACTAAGCGACCTTATTTTCATTTCCAATCATAATCCTTTAGCCTTAATTTTAAGCATTCAAGAACAAGGGCCATTGCAAACTAGGGCTAATGCCAAAGCTTCAAAGAAATTTATTCCAGTTGAGATGAGCATTAATGATAGTTGAACTGTCAAATCTACATGACACGGTCCCCAATTGCTTCTTCAAGAGGACTATTTCAAACAGCAAGTTCTCAAGGGTCAAGGAGGGCTACTTTTGCAGATGGCTCTCTTTTATATATATATATATATATATATATATATATATATATATAAAAGAAGAAGATACCCAAGTATTGATAAACAATAAACTTTACCTCTTTCACTCTTTTTGCTACAAGTGAAGATTTTATTCAGGTTTGTTTACGGCTGCAAGTATACTAGATGGATGCCGAGGTGTGAGTTATTTACTTACTGATCGGCTAGAGAAGAGACAGATGCGGGGGCAAGAGGCAGAGAAAATGAAAATTAAAGGGGAAAGGAAGAAGAAGATAAGACTTTTGTTCGTGTGGGTGGCGGCTTCAGAAATAAATTGTGATCTCATTTAGGTTTAGGTTTACTTACTGTACTATTTATACTAGTTTGTTTATAACTTTATTTTATGGGTAAACCGGTTCGGTTCACCGGTTTCTATGGTAAAACCGAAACCGAACCGAACCGAAAAGATTTCTTGTTTTAGTAATCGGTTTAATTAGTTTTTCATCTCGGTTCGGTTTTCTTGGTTAATTTTCCATCGGTTTTCTTGGTTTTCTCGGTTACTCGGTTTTTTTGAACACCCCTAGGCATAACTAAGGCATCCAAAAACACATAAATACGCATAAGTTGGTGTTGTGTTGTGCAAAAGTTCATATGGAGATTTATGAGAGAGCAAGGGTGTAGGCAAGCGATTTATGAGATAACATGCAGTTTGGATACTTTATCTCTAAAATTTAAAGGTACGTTGGCCTAAAACCTGAGAGCATGACCAACATTTAAAAGGTGCATATGTTTACATTCAACCACCATGTTTTATTGTGGTGTATAAGGACAAGAATGTTGGAAGGAGGTGCCACATTAGTCTAGGTAAGGATGCATGGAAAGAAATTCACTACCATTATCCATACGAAGAGTTTTAATGTCATGTTGAAATTGTATTTCGACCCAAGAGAAAAGGGATTTCAAATTTATTTATGTGTCGGATTTGAAATTTATAAAATGCACCCAAGTAAAACAAATGAAATCATCTACAATACTAAGAAAATATTATACCCCATTTACATCAAATTTAGCTTCTTTTTTTTTTTTTTTGTATTTATAAAATTTGAGCAACCATCCTCTTTCGCTCTTTTCTATTGTTTTCCGGTGACTCTCTCTACTATCTTAAACTTTGAACTAAATGAAATTTTAAACTAAAATGTAAAGGCTTCAAACTAAAAAGACCAATAAAAAAAAAGTTTTTTTGGCCAAATATTTTATAATGGCACCAGGGACATTGTTCGAAAAAAAAGGCTTCATTTTTTTGTAACTCTCAATGTTGGTTCCTGTATTTTTATTTTCACAAGCAATAAATTTTTATTTTTTTTTACAAAATCAAGAATCAACACCCATATTAGAGATTGAAGATTGTTTTTGACACCATGATTTTTTTTTATAAAATAAATTAAAATAAATTATTAAATCAAATTCTCAATCAAAAATAAAAAAAAAAAACTCAATAACTAGAGTAAAAAACCATAAAAAAAAAAAAACACTATTAAAATTCATAATATTACCTCTCACATTGAATGGCGAATAATATAAGGAAACTAACACATTTATTAGTTTTTTTTTAATTTAATAAGAGGGTACTAGGTGAAGCATGAATGTCAAATAATTTATAAAATAATGTGTGATTTTTAACAAATAAATTTTAATAATTTACAATTATTCAAATCTCTGAATATCTAAAATGCTTATAACTTTTCCGTTTATAAGTTAATATTATATTAACAAAAATTTAGAAGTGCTTAAATTAAGATATAGATTATTATAAATTAAAACAGTAAAATAATTATGTTATTTTAAAAAAAATTTATTAAACTTGTTTTAAAATACATTATAGTCTTTTTATATGATGATTTGTTATTTTCAAGTTGAACAGGATTATAGAAGTTCTTTATTATTTTTAAAGTATATTAAAATAAATAAATTATTTTTAAAAATAAAATTTCTTTATTGAGTATTAGTTAGTTTTTTTTTTTGGAATGATTTTTTGGTTATAATTAATTTGACACAGGAAAATTTTAATTATTAAATAATATAAAACAATATTTTAAAAAATAGTTAACACGTGGTTTGTGGTTATGCCATTAGAATGACTCGTGGGGGGTAATGCGGCCGCCAAACGGTGGCTTCCAAGGATGTGTTCGAATTGTCACTACGGTACCTCAATCCCTGGGCGAGCTGAGACCAATATTATCAAAGCTAGAGAATGATAAGGACAAGGAGATATTTGGGTTGGTTTCCAAGAGATGGCTAAGGTTGCAGAGTACAGAAAGGAAGAAACTTGCTGCAAGAGCTGGACCTCACATGCTTCAAAAGATGGCTGCTAGGTTTTCTAGATTGATTGAATTGGACTTTTTCTCAGTCTATTTCAAGGTCTTTTTATCCTGGTGTTACTGATTCTGATATTGCTGATGGTTTTAGATGCTTAAAAGTCCTTAATTTGCAGCATTGTAAAGGTAAAAACAATTTTTTTTTTTTTTTTTTTTTTTTTTTACAATTGGATATAAAAAGGGTTTGTTTATTTCGATGCCATGGAGTCGTAGAGAAGCTATGGTGCATTTGTGGGTTTTTATGTATGAAAATTTGGTTATGATGAAAAGAGGGTTTTGTGTTTCTGAATTGAACTGCAGAACTGTGAGGGTAAAGTCAATTGTTTGGTTAATCTTTGTGATATAATTAGAGGGTTTAGGTGGTTATATATTATCATGTATGATGGAAAATATCATATTGTGAGAAACTTTGAAGTTATTCTTTTCGTGTATCTTTTAACATGGTGATCTGATTGAAAATACTTTAGATTGTTTGAAGATGCTTAATATGCACATTGCATTAATGATTTAGATTCCCATGATGGGTTTACTTCCCAAATTGTGAGATAAAGACTAAATTTTGCCAAATTTGGAGCACTGTTGACTTTGTCTTTTCTCTTGATAGCCTGCATTGTTTTGGCTTTCATGTGATGGCTGTAACAGTTAGAGATTGAGTTTACAATATGGAAAGCTGAAAATTCAGTTAATCTTATGTTTGCTGAGTTTTTGTAATGTTTTTGTTTGTGAAATCTTGCAAGGCACTGACTAGTACTGGGAATATAAAAGTTCCCATTTGGTGTCAGTCTCACTCATATGGTGTTATTATGCCCTTCGCTGCATTTTCAGTATGCTGTAACACTAATTGCAGTGTTAAGCGTACCATTTAGCCTTGGATTATCTTGCAAATAAATATCTCAAAATCGTCTCTTTCTAGCCATGCATGCTCATTCTGTATACTGGCCAAGCTGTTTAATCATTATGATACAGGTATTTCAGATAAGGGGATGATGTCAATTGGAGGTGGTCTTTCATCTCTAGAGTCCTTGAATTTATCATATTGCAAAAAGCTAATGGACAAGGGATTGTCAGCTGTTGCTGGGGGCTGTCAAGATCTGCAAATAGTTATTGATCCTGCATCTTGATGGATGCAAATTTGTTACCGATAAAGTACTAAAAGCTCTTTCTAAGAACTGTCCAAACCTACAAGAGTTAGGCCTGCAAGGTTGCACCAGTGTAACTGACTGTGGACTTGCAGTTCTTGTAAGTGGATGTCGGTGGATCCACTTCTTAGATATCAATAAATGCAGTAATTTGGGGGACAGTGGGATTTCCAACGTTTCAGAGGCATGCTCATCTTCCCTGAAGACACTAAAGTTGTTGGATTGCTTTAGATTGGGAATGAGTCTATTTTATCTTTGGCAAGGTTTTGCAAAAATCTGGAAAGCTTTATCATTGGTGGTTGCCGTGACATCTCTGACAAGTCTATAAAATCCTTGGCCACTTCCTGTGGAAGCAGTTTGAAGAACTTGCATATGGATTGCTGTTGAAATATCTCGTACTCCTCATTAAGCTGTGTCCTTGCTGAGTGCCGAAACCTGGAGGCTCTTGATATTGGGTGCTGTGAGGAGGTTACAGATGCTGCCTTTCATGGGCTAGGGACTGTGGGAACTGAAAAGAGGCTGAAGGTTTTGAAGATCAATAACTGTCCAAAGATCACAGTGACTGGGATAGGCAAGCTTTTGGATAAATGAAACTCTTTGGAATACCTTGATGTAAGGTCCTGTCCGTACATTACCAAGTCAGGTTGTGATTCGAGGGTGTTTGGGAGTGTTTTTCAAAAGTGTTTCCGAAAAAATTTGAATTTTTTTTTTTTGCTTTGAATTAATATGTTTTTTATGTTTTTATATCATTTTGATGTGCTGATCTTAAAAATGATTTTTAATATAAAAAAATATTATTGACATGCTTTTCTAAGTGAAAAATACTTTAAAAAGCAACATCAATCACACTTCCAAACACGCTTGCAGTTCCCTTATTACTGTAAAGTGAATTACACAGGAAGTCTAAATGAGCCGGATGTTCTACTATGAGATCCTCGATTTCAACAGTTTGGAATTCTGTGGATATTCATTCTGCAATAACTCCTATATAATGAATGCTCTCATACACAGTTTAGTTAGGATACAAGACTGAAGACTCTCATACGATCTTCGCCAGAATGATTATGTATATCATGCATGCACACTGTTTCTTCGATTATAAGTGTGTAACTCTAGTTCCCTTCTTCTGGCTGTTGTAAGATGTTTACTAATCTCCAGAATTATGGATTCTGATATGATTATAAGATTCTGTATTTGTCGATCCCACAATCCTCTCTATCCCGATGCTAAATATTGGAGATCTCTTTGCTTTTGAAATGACTGCAACTATGAAGTTCAGCGTTTTTCATTTGTTTTTCCTTTGCTTTTAAGATGAACTGAACTGAAGGTTGAGGGTTTGGAAGTTTAAATTAATTTGTCATGATATAAAACTCAAGCTTGGGTGGACTCGGTGGAAGTTACTGAATGGAGGACATGAATCAGTTGGTTTGTTTAGTTTAAATTAATAGCTGACAACACTGACAACAGTAATGGTCATACCTTAAATTATCTCTTGTGCTGGGAAAATCAAATAATGTTTGTCAACAAAATGATTTTTGAGGCAATGCTGTGTATCATGGGCGTTGCCTAGCTGCTTATGCAAGATTCCATCTGATTTATTTCCTGGATTGTCCGCTTCCACTTTCTTGGATCTTCTTTTAGGAGCTTCCGTAGTTTGCAGATTTATAATGATTTGCAGCCATAATGGAATGTGTGGGTCCTGATGTTGGAGTTTCTAAGAGATTACAATGCCAGTAGTGTTCATGCCTGCCATGTGAAAAGAATGAAAAGGTGTCATGGTCTGCTCTTGATCGTGGAAACGACCATAAAAGATATCGGAACCATTTTGTCCTTTGGCTCACGTGGTAGTACCAACTTAACCTCAAGATTAAGGGTTCATTTAGGACTACAGTACTCAACCTGCTTTTGCATACCCCCGAAGGTGGTTTTTGGTGGTTAAGGCGCTCGTTCATCCTCGACGTGGTCTTGGGTCGAGTCATTTTCACTGGTCTTTGGTGAGGTGGTGGTCTATCTACGTCCCACAGCCTTGCTCGCGGAGGTACCCTTAGCTGCGGCCCGTTCTGTGCTTTTTCATTGCCTTGCATACTTTACCAGACAGGCATTTTGTGGATCTAGGACTAATTAATGGCTTGAGAAGCCACTTCCAGCAAAGTTGCTTAATCCTGCTGGAATGTCATCGTAGGAGGACTTATCGTCTAATGATCCACAGTTATGGCCTAAGGGCATTTTAGCCCTTCAAATATATTTCTTATGGAGTCAATAGCCATAAATATTGCAACTTGAGGATCCAATGGACCACTTAATTAGGTCTTCGTTGAGGTGACAAACACACTCTTAACCAGTTCTTCTGAACTTGTCAAACAGCTTAGGAGTAGATGCAATCTTGACTACTTGGTCTGGTCCAAAACAGTTTTTTTTTCCACATGACGCTGCGTCACCTAAGTACCCCAGCTGCCAAAAGTTGTTACTGGAAAATAATTTCAACCTCAGATAACAGGATAAGTTCACTGAAGATGTCACTAAACTTGATTGTTTGGTAAAGGATCTTCCTTCCATGTAATGCTCTACCAGTGAATCCACAAAAAGGAAAAAAGAAGAAGCTTGCACCAGTCAAGTATCAACTGATGTACAGAGTTGCAGGGCTAAGCTGATGGTGCTTACTACACATCAGAGAGCATTAATTGTGACTAATCACCATATGAGGACTAGCTTGGTAGACGTGTTGTCATTTGGCCAATGACCATGTGTAATGTTTAAAGCCAGAAAGTTGAAAAATCATTAACCATTAATTCTCATATTTATAGGAGCTTTCTAGCTACAGGTACTTTTATCAACTGGTGATGTTGACCCCTCTTCAAGTCATTAATTTACATTTGATGAAAGAAAAGAGCTGGGAAAAACTTATGTTTACATCAGAGTTGAATGACTTGTATTCATCTGAGCTTGAGTTACTGCCTGCTGAAGAGACTTGAAAGCTTTCTGGTAGCTGAAGAAACCCATAAACCAGAAATCAAAATCATCTACAGTAACTATTTCTATGTACTTCTCTGATGGCTTCTTCGCATTCTCACTCTGGTTGGCTGTCTTTATCTTTCTTAATGGGACAACTACCTGCATAAATTGATATTATTTAGAGATCAGAGATGCCAGAGAGGGAGGGGAAGGAGAGAGAGACGTCATGTTATTTTGTTTGTTACCTTGTAATGAATTCTGACCAATTTTCCTTCTGGAGAAGACATCTTAATTGATCTCTCACTGCAGAAGGCAAGCTTTTCAGTAGAGATAAAGAGGAGGCCTGCAATAGGACCAGCTGTGGTTGACAAATAACATTGACAAACTCTCAACAATCTTTCTCCTTCACTAACACTAAATAACTGCCTAAAAACTTTCTTCACCCCTCCTACTTGAAGGATCCTAGCCCCCAAGCTCAGCTTCCCTACAAGAGTTTCAGTGATCTTGGTCCCCAACCTCACTGCAGTTACAAAAATTGAGATGACTTTAGCATCCTTCCAGCGTTGATTGAGAAGAAATTTGGCGTTTCTTAATCACAAATCAAAATTTGAATAACTTACTATGCTCTTGGATTCCATGAGCAAATTTGTCAGCTTTTTTCCCAAGCTTGTTCATCCTTTTAAGCATCGAATCTATTTTATCTGCAAATAAGACTAGCTGGTTAGTAAAACAACCTTATGTCATTTATGGTTGAGAAAGAGGGGAAAGGAGGAAAAGAATGATATACCTTGCTTGCATGCGAGAGCTTTATTTGCAGGAGATGGAATATAGCGCTGCTCAGCATTTTCAAGTAACAGTCTCGGCATCTTCTCAACTGCATATGATGCTGTTCTGACTGGAATTCCAATAACTTGTTTCTGTGAAGTCTTCATAATTTATGCGCAGGGAAGATTTGATAACTTCTGGACTTAATGACTCGAACTGTCTTTTCGGTGCAGCTGCAAACTTCTGCAGAGGATGTAGAGGATGCTTAGATTGATCAAATCTAGCATTCCGCAAGTCTATATAAAGAGGTGTCAATAGTTGGTGAACCTCTTAACTTTTTGGTTGCATGACTCAGCTATGGCTCATCGACAAGGACTATGGCATTCAAATGGACTCATTAATATATATATATATATATATATTTTAAGGGAAGATGGAGAAATGATGGCATGTTCGATTGCTTTAAGAAAAGATATCGTGGGGTCGTAATTTTGATTTTCTCTTGAGTAACTATAACAATATATTTTTGACTGTCAAATTTTAAATTTCCTGAAATCCATTTTTCAAATATGCTAGCTGATCATGGATCAAGGCGTTTTCTTCTACAATAAACTGGGAATGGGATCATTCTGTTACAGTATCATTAAAAATGACAGAACTATTCACAGAACACGTAAATTAAATTCATGACTAAACTGGTTTCAGGGAGGTGAAAGGTCTCTTCCTGTTTTGAACACAGTTTGCTTCCACAGAATATATTCCTTTGAAATATTTGGAAAACCTTTCATCTTTTTCAAGTGGGACGAAGGAAATAAAGAAAATTCTCCTGATTAGTTGGGACATTTCTTAGTCGCAAGTCCCGACAAGCACCATATGGCTTCTTTCCTTCAATATGCTGACTGTGTGTGGGTATGCCAATAAAGCTTTTTGAGCTGGAATTATAGCTTTCTGATGCCATCCCTCTCTTTTTTATTATAACTAAAAAGACATGTCCTTTGTCTTGGATCAACCAAATTGTAAGGTGGTCATTACAATCTTAAAAGCTGTTGGATAGCATGTCAATTGTAACATCAGACGACCAAGATGGGCTGCCACTTTTTCTTTGATCGTGGAAGTTGATGACTTGCAAGGATAAGAAAAACCCTAAAAAACCAGCAAAGGAAAAGCGAATTGATCAAATGGAATAAGACTCCTCTCTAGCTTGTTCTTCTTACCTACCTCTGCTCTTGAATGCTGAGGTGTTAGTGAGTGGATAATGTATTTCTTTGACTGTGAAGTCTTGCTAATAAAGAGCCACCGAGGGGCAAATACAAGAGACACTTTTGAGTTTAGCCTTTATAGGTATTGCCTTCGCGTTTGAGGAAAGGCAACTGCCATATCATATCCACACCAGCTCCTTCATTTCTCACTTTGTCAATGGAAGTATTTAACTTAAAAAATGTCTTCTTTCAAGCGTAGCACCAAGCTGACTACAGCAAGAAAGAAGAGAGGGATAAAGAGTATTAGAACACTTAGAAGTTTACAAAGTAATTTTCAACATAATTTTATTGATGCTCAGCCTATTATTATATACTGACAATTACATATTCTATTAAGGAAAGATTACAGCAATCAAAAGTATTTATGGACAGAATATTTGTATTAATTCACAAGCATGATTGTAGGCTTGGTTACTGCAGTAAATCATTAGCAGATTTCCTTCACACTAATGCTGCAATTACTTGCAGATTTCATGCATCTGCAAATTGCCAACATCTTCCTTAATATGCCTCTGCAAAATTAAACTTCCATTGGCAAGTTCAATTTTGACTTGTAATAATTCAGTTTGTGTTTGAGATAGTGGCTTGGTTAATAAATCTGCAAGTTGGTCTTGAGTGTGGACATGGCGCACATGAAAAATACCCTTCTGAACTTGATCACGCACAAAATGAAGATCAATTTGGATATGCTTCATTCTTGAGTGGTGAACCGGATTGAAACTAAAGTGAGTTGCGCCAAGATTATCACATAATAGAGAAGGTGGCACTGTCAAGGGAAATCCAAGTTCATGAAAAAGTGCAAGAAGCCATAGTGTTTCTGAAGCGCCATTAGCAAGTGCGCGATACTCAGCTTCCGTAGAGGATCAAGCAATAGCCCTCTATTTTTTTGAACTCTAGGAGATAGGATTGCAGCCAAGAACGCAATGTAAGCCGATGTGGACGTGCGATCATCAATGTTGTCAGCTTAGTCAACATCATTATAAGTTGTTAAACACAGTGCAGCAGCTTTCCCGATATGAATACCATGAAAAATTATTCGCTTGAGATAGCAAAGAAGCCTCTTGGTGGCAGTTGACACGACCAAAAGATTGATGTCTTCTCCCAAGTGCAGGAGTGTTGAAGTAATAAATAACCCGGCAAGACCGGGGTCGAACCACAGAGAGGTTAATTGTATAAATTATAAATAACAACACAACAATAACAATAATAACAACAATAATAATAACAATAACAGTAATAGTAATAATAATATTAATAGTAATAATAATAATAATAATACTCAGTACGTGGCGTTGTTATACCTGAGAATGATCTAAAAGATCGGGTCACAGGTTTCCAGCCTATATACTGAGTTTATGGAAAGATCAAAGAGATATATTATATAATATAAACAGATTTCTGATGCGAATGAACAAGGCAAGACCAACAATGTCAGGATCCTTGATCAAACACAGAGCATACTTAACGTACATAAAATACAACAAGAATGTAAATAATAATAATAATAATAATAATAATAATAATAATAGTAATAACAATAAAAAGAAGAGGAGGAAGAAATTAATGAGAACTTTGAGATGGAAGATTAATGTAAGGATTAAACAATGATAAAAATAAATGTCAAGGTTAGAGGATCCACCAATGGTATTTCAAACAAGTATAGTATAAACTCTTATTACTCAATTTGGAAACCACACACGAAGGAGGTTCCATTCGGATGATTTGTCATTAATAGCTCATTATAAATTATTAACATGATCATATTAATTATCTTATTTACATAACACCAAACTTTTAAATATTGTCAGGAATTCATGATGTTAACTGATGTTAACAACAAATCAAGTACCTTTCATAGCCCATGTGTAGGTAATACCATACGGTTGGGCTATAAGAGTGCCAAGCATTTGTTGTACCAAGTATTATACAACATAAATCTAGATTAACCATTTAACAAGCAAGGTATTAAGAATTAGTAAGATAAAAAGATAAGACATGTTAATATTAAACATTAAGGTCCATGTTGAGTTTACACCATACTTGTTCTTACACCATTAGTGTAACCTTTTCACCTTGACATAATAAACTTAGCTAAACATAATGAAGAAGAGAAACATAAATAAACAAAACAAGAACATAAATAAAATACAAGTTAACTAAGGAAAGGAAAGGAAATGAAAAGCATAAACAAGAAATTTATGAAAGCAAAACTTAAGAATTACAAAAAATATAAAGAGAGAAATAAAGAGCATGAACTTGATCTGAACAACCAAGCCCCTAAATACATGGCAAATGCCTCCTTTTATAGGCCAAAATTCGGAATTATTGCTTTGATGACTAATTGTTGAGTGGGTGGCCAACTTTTGACTTGGTGAAAATCCTTATCACCTTGTCTAAATAAAACGAAAATGTTGGCATCAGAACTGGGTCCACTTGAAAGCATGAAAGTTGTAGGAAATTGACTCAGATTTCCAGGAAAAAAAAGTGGAGGTGATTTGGATTTCTAGAACTTCATATATGGGCCAAACACTGAACAGTGTTTGGGCTGCAAGACAGATTCGGACTTCTTCGTTGTTGCTATAATTTGGACTTGAAAACGGCCTTCTTAGATCTTGATGTCCAAATGAAAGTTGTAGGCCTATGTCTTATCAAATCTCTGTAAAAATTTCAGATCATTTAGATATCTAGAACTCGAGATATGACCCAATTACCGAACAGTGTTCCAGTTTGGACTGCACCAACGTCTCTTTTCTAAGCTTCACCCTTCTTTATCTTCAAAATTTCAGTAGTTGAATTCATCAATCAATCCTTTGATTTATGTGATATGGCTGCATTTAAGATGAACATTTACCATATATTAGGGTATTTTATAATATTAGACTTGTTATTATAAAACATGCTTTAGTTAAGGAGTTATTGATACTTTAAGTGCAAAATGATGATATAAACCCTTGATAACATGCACTTTTAAGTACTAATCACACCCCCCAACCAGCTTATTACTAGTCCCTAGTAATCAAAGCGTTAAAATAGAAAAACAATTAGCAAGTTCCACAAAGCAAGGCATTCATCATTCAACTTCCATTAATCTATCCAGATAAACAAACTCTCATTTCTGCTTCATATTTCTTAAACAAGATATTAATAAACCTTCTTTTTTATGTGCTCAATGTATGAAAACATATATGATGGGGCTATTGTTGGAAGAAAACAATATTATGTTCTAATGTTTAAGGTTAACTTCCTTGGGTTGGGATTATTTTTTTTTTCTTTTTTTTTCTATTTACACATACAACTTAAAACACAATGCATCTTTAACCCATGTAACGAGCTTTAGGCTAATGACTCCCAGACCAGTTGGTCTTAGGGCATTAGGTGTTGAGACACCTCTACGAGCTTAGCAACTCGGGTTGCAGATACTGATACGTAGATAGTGCAATGTTTGATTCCCTTAAGCTTTTCTCCTTAACCCATGTAACAAGCTTTGGGCCAATAGCTCCCAAGTCAGTTGACTTTAGGGTATTAAGTGTTAAAACACCCCTTCGGGCTTAATTGCTTAGGTTAGGGAGGCTACAAAACCAAACTTATCTATGTTTTTATTCATCATTATTATAAAAAAAAATTGTTTTTTTCTTTTTTTTCTTTTTTTTTTATGCAAATTATGTACTATCCCTTTCTCTTAGTTGTTACCTTTAACAAAAGAACATAAATAATGTAATAATCGAATGTGCAACCCACAATCATATGTTAAAGTGTGTGTGTGTGAAAATGAAGATTTAAGAATACTTGTTAAATGAGCATATGAGCAGAATCAAGTGTTAACAATATGAGAGTTTGTAAACTTAGATATTTCAAGAAGTATTCTGATAGACCTTGTTAAGAATGTTTACTAAGATGCGTCTCAAGAGTCACTTTAACAAAAGAACTCCTTTTACTCTACCATCCTAGTAACAACAGTTTTGCAAATAGTTTATGAAATAAAAAACACAGTTTTTTTTTTATTTTATCACTACTACCCTTTCCCCCCCAACCAAAATGAGACATTGTCCTCAATGTTTGAAGGTAGAAAGATAGAGTATAGAAGACATCACCTGAAATAACAAACACTGACAAACCTAAAACACACTTAGACAAATAAAAGAAACAACAAAACACAATAATAAAACCAAAAGACACAAAGTTTGTACAAACGAAGGCTCAAATCCAATCTAAGCTTTTTACGGCTTTCCTGAGTTGACCAATTTATGCGACTCATGGAAGGATTAATGATAGGGATGAAAGATTGTAGTTGGTCAATCAATTGTTCAGCAGTAGCAGCAGAGATTATGATTTGTCATGCTGAAGATGTTAGAAATTCCTATTCCACAGCATGATCAAGAAAAGACAACAACTTATCATAAAAACCATTAACATTTAACAAACCTATGGGTTTATGGTGAATGTGCAGTTGGGCCCAAGAGGAAATATGAAAGATCTCTTCCAATGTGCCCAGACCACCTGGTAAGGCAATGAAGGCATCAGCATGGTTAAACATTGCATTCAGTCGATCAGACATTGTGGAGACCTGTAATTCCTCTCCAATTGTTTTTCCAATGATGTCCCCTTGTGCTAAAGCTTTGGGGACTACCCCCAAAACTTGACTACCTCCTAAAAATGCAGCTATTGACACTCCCCACATTAACCCAAGGCTGCCTCCTCCATACACTAAATGAATCTTTCGCTCAACTAGTACCTGACCAAGATGATTTGTTGATTCTAAAAACTCTTTTTCTTTCCCAGGACTGGATCCACCGAAAACACAAATATTGTTTATGTGATTACTTGAGGAACCTACCATTTCTACACACGTCTGTATTTGATGAATGTATGGGTTGAGTAGAAATGAAGGGAAGGAAGAGAAGAATTTATAGATGAGAAATTGAAAATGCAATCATACCACCTATATGTAGGCCAGCCGTAGTCTCACTCTCTTTTTCTCTCTCTCTTTATTTATTTTGAAAAGGCATATGTATGTACAGGTAGTTGTGATTGTGGCTCACATCTTCCCTTGGTTTTACGTCCAAGAACGGCTTAAACGCCCTTTATGGGCCGGGGATAGGCTTCCCATCCAGTTTTCTTAAAAACTAGCAAACAGGGTCTTTTTTAGTCAGATTCTCAAGACTAAGTCGAGCATGTTCTTTATGGAATTGGGGCCATAAATCATAAATTGCACGATGCACATCTCCACTAGGGTGCATCTCAAGAGTCAATAGAAGATTATCTAAAGACCCCTTACTCAGGCCATCCTTCATGAATTGTATTTTATCTTCACAGTTTACAGATACCATTCCTAAAGAACGACATGTCGCATTACAAGTCCATCTGGCACATCGGTGACAGACTTTCAGTCGTTTTGCACGACGTTTCTTCGTAAAAGTGCTTTTACCTATTCCAGGCATGTATGAAATGAAAGAATTGGAGGACTCACCTGATAATCGGACCTTTGCTTCAATCAACCAGCGAATATCTTCAGGAATTCCATGGTTCATTAACAACCTCAATCTTGCACATCTACCACGGTAAATTTTTGTAATCGCATTCTGAGGCAGAGCGGGAAAATACTTTTTCAATTTTTCAAGAGTGGTGTCCATTTTCAACTGAGAATTGGGGGAGAAATTCAAAGAAAGAAGAAAGAGCAGAGAATTGCACAATTATATACACAGATATCAGTTATCATGGAAAACTGAAAGAACCGACTTAAAAGTCACGGAGTACCGTTATCCGCCATTTGACCGGGGTGAGAGAAACTAGCAAAATAAAAGATATATCAAAACAAACACAAAACAATGTGAGAAAAAGAATCAATCTTTATATACAGGATCACTCAATTCAATAGAGTCATTTTCAACTGAAAAATTGTCAAAATAAACTTTCAACCGATGCCCATTTACCTTGAAAACATTGCCATTCTTTGGATTTTCGATATCACATGCCCCATATGGATACACATATTTCACAATAAAAGGACCATTCAATCTTGATCTTAGTTTTCCAGGAAATAAATGGAGTCGAGAATTATAAAGCAAGACTTTTTGACCAACATTGAATGTTTTTCTCAGTATTTTCTTGTCATGAAACTCTTTGATTCTTGCTTTATGAATTCTTGAATTGTCATATGCATCATTTCTTATTTCCTCAAGCTCATTTATTTGCAATTTTCGTAGCTGACTAGCATCGTCAATGTTTGAATTGAAAGCTTTAATAGCCCAAGCTCTTAAATTTTCTCAGTATTTTCTTGTCATGAAACTCTTTGATTCTTGCTTTATGAATTCTTGAATTGTCATATGCATCATTTCTTATTTCCTCAAGCTCATTTATTTGCAATTTTCGCAGCTGACTAGCATCGTCAATGTTTGAATTGAAAGCTTTAATAGCCCAATAAGCTTTATGTTCAATTTCCACAGGCAAGTGACAAGGTTTTCCATAGACTAGTCTATAAGGTGACATACCTAATGATGTTTTATATACAGTTCGATAAGCCCAAAGTGCATCATTAAGTCTTAAAGACCAGTCTTTCCGATTAGGGTTCACCGTTTTCTCCAAGATTTGTTTGATCTCCCTATTAGCAAGTTCTACCTGTCCACTCGTCTGAGGGTGATAAGGGGTGGCAACTTTGTGTGTGATTCCATATTTCTTCATTAAAAATTCAAATGGCTTGTTGCAGAAATGTGTTCCACCATCACTTATCATGGCTCGAGGGATTCTGAATCGACTTAAAATGTTTTCTTTCAAAAATTTTATCACTGTTTTGTGATCATTGGTTCTACTTGGAATTGCCTCTATCCATTTTGAAACATAATCTACTGCGACCAATATATACAAGAAACCAAATGATGGAGGAAATGGACCCATAAAATCAATACCCCAACAATCAAAGATCTCAATGACAAGAATAGGATTTAAAGGCATCATGTGACGTTTTGAAATAGATCCCAACTTTTGACAATTTTCACAAGTCTTACAGAATGCATGTGAGTCTTTGAACATGGTGGGCCAGTAAAATCCACTTTGTAAGATTTTTGCAGTTGTATTTCTTGATGAGAAATGACCCCCACATGCCTCAGAATGACAAAATTTAATGACACTACTTACCTCATTGTCAGGAATGCATCTTCAAAATATTTGATCAGGACAATATTTGAACAAATAAGGGTCATCCCAATAAAAGTTCTTCACTTCGTTCAAGAACTTTCTTTTATCTTGGGTACTCCAATGAGCTGGCAATTGTCCTGAAACAAGAAAATTAACAATATTAGCAAACCAAGGCATCGTAGAGACAGAAAATAAAGATTCATCAGGAAAGTAGTCATCGATTGGTGTGATGTCAGATCTCGAATCGATTGTCAATCTTGACAAATGATCCGCGACAACATTTTCGGTGCCTTTCTTGTCTTTGATTGTGATATCAAATTCTTGAAGTAACAAAATCCACCGCACCAATCTAGCCTTAGAATCTTTCTTAGAGAGAAGATATTTCAATGCTGCATGATCACTAAAAACAACAACAGGTGAGCCAACAAGATAAGATCTAAACTTGTCACATGCAAATACTACTGCAAGTAATTCTTTTTCAGTGATAGTGTAATTCATTTGAGCATTATTTAAAGTTTACTTGCATAGTAAATCACATAAGGTTTCTTATATTTTCTTTGTCCCAAGACAGCACCCACGGTATAATCACTAGCGTCACACATTATTTCAAAAGGTAATGACCAATCAGGAGGTTGAATGACAGGAGTAGAAGTAAGCAAGCTTTTAAGTTTAACAAAGGCTTTTTCACATTGTTCAGTCCATTCAAAAACAGTTTTCTTTGATAGAAGGTTACACAATGGTTTAGATATTACACTAAAATCTTTGATGAACCTTCTGTAAAAACCAGCATGTCCTAAGAATGATCTAACATCTTTAATAGATTTTGGTGTTGGTAAGTTGGCAATTAACTCGATTTTAGATTTGTCAACCTCAATTCCTGTCGATGAAACAATGTGACCAAGTACAATGCCGTTTGTTACCATAAAGTGACATTTTTCCCAATTCAGTACAAGATTCTTCTCTTCACACCTGTTCAAAACCTTTTCCAAGTTAGTTAAGCAATCATCAAATGAATCACCAAAAATAGAAAAATCATCCATAAAAATCTCAAGAAAACGTTCAACCATATCATTGAATATGCTAAGCATGCATCTTTGAAACGTGGCTGGTGCTTTACATAACCCAAAAGGCATTCTTCGATATGAAAAAGTACCAAATGGACAAGTGAAAGTAGTCTTCTCTTGGTCTTCCAATGCAATTTCAATTTGATTGTAACCTGAATAGCCATCTAGAAAACAATAAAATTCATGACCTGCAACTCTTTCTAGGATTTGATCCATGAAAGGTAAAGGAAAATGATCTTTTCTAGTCATTAAATTAAGTTTCCTATAGTCAATGCACATACACCAACCAGTAATAGTCTGAGTTGGAATTAACTCATTTTTCTCATTTGTTATCACAGTGACTCCAGACTTTTTGGGTACAACTTGGGTAGGACTTACCCATTTGCTGTCAGAAATAGGATAAATGATTCCATTATCTAGAAGCTTAATGACTTTATTTTTCACTACTTCTTTCATATTAGGATTAAGTCTTCGTTGCATTTCTCTAGATGGTTTAGCATTTTCCTCCAAATAAATCATGTGTGTGCAAATCAAAGGACTAATTCCTTTTATGTCAGCTATGGTCCATCCTAATGCATTTTTGTGCATTTTCAGAGTCTGTAGTAACTTACCTTCTTGATGTGCATTAAGTTTGGAAGAGATTATTACCGGAAAAGTTTCATTTTCTCCCAAAAATGAGTATTTGAGGTTGACTGGTAATGACTTCAAATCAGGTTTTGGTGGTTGAACACTTGAAGGTATGGACTCAATTGATTGTGGTGGTAATTCTTCAATTTGTGGTCTCCAATTACATACCTTTGCTTCTTCCTGAAAATAAACCATTTGCAACTCGTCAGGCTCATCAATCTCAGTTTCACTATAAGTGGTTTGAAATTGATCATGAACTAATTTTTCAATAAAGTCCACTTCCTGTAAATCATTATCATCTCCAGGTTGCTTGCAAATGTTGAAAATATTCATCTCCAATGTCATGTTTCCAAATGATAGCTTCATCAGTCCATTCCTATAATTAATCAATGCATTAGAAGTTGCAAGAAATGGACGTCCTAAAATAACAGGAATTGAATTACATGCTTCAACAGATTGTGTATCCAAGACAATAAAATCTACAGGGTAAATGAATTTATCAATTTGTACTAACACATCCTCAATTATTCCTCTAGGCACTTTTACAGATCTATCAGCAAGTAAAAGAGTTACAGAAGTTGGTTTTAACTCACCTAGATTGAGACCTTGAAAAACCGAATATGGAAGTAAATTCACACTAGCTCCAAGATCAAGTAAAGCTCTTTCAATTTTATGTTCTCCAATAAAGCAAGAAATTGTAGGACAACCAGGGTCTTTATATTTCAAAGCATTATTGTTCTGAAGAATAGCACTTACTTGTTCGGCTAAAAAGGCTTTCTTTTTCACATTCAGTTTTATCTTCACAGTGCATAGATCTTTCAAAAATTTAGCATAGGAAGGTACCTGTTTAATAGCATCCAACAAAGGTATATTGATCCTTACCTGTTTGAAAATTTCAAGGATTTCAGAATTGTGATTGACTTTCCTTTGTTTCGTCATGGCATGAGGAAATGGAAGTGCTGGCGGAGAATCAGTCTTTTCTTCACAATGTTCAAATTCAACACCTTCCTTACCCTCAGAGATTGACTCATCATCTTTCTCACAAGGTTCAAGAGTGGGTTTTTCAATAACCTTACCACTGCGAAGAGTGATGACTGATTTGACTTGATCCATGTGTTGGCTTTCGGAACTACTTGCATTTGCATTGTATTGCCCCTTTGGATTTTGTTGTGGTTAAGATGGAAACTTACCTTTCTCTTGAAAACTGAGAGCAGGTGTGAATTTTGCAAGAGCATCTTTAAAATTTGTCATGCTTTGAGTAAGTTGAGTGTTGATTGTCTCTTGCTTTTCAATGAATGCATGCAATGTTTCCTCAAGATTTCTTCTAGGAGGTGGAGCATAAGGAGGTGCATATCCATGAGAATTTTGGAAATTATGGTGTGCTTAAAACGGTGGTTGTGAAGTTTGTGCATTATTGTTATCACTCTTTCAACTGAAATTTGGGTGATTTCTCCAACCAGGATTGTATGTTTGCGAGTATGGGTTATGATTGAGCCTTTGGAAACTGTTTAAAGCATGGGCTTGTTCATGGAGACATTCCTTGAAAGAAGGCAAAGTTGGACAGTCATTGGTTGCATGTTTATTTGTTTCACAGATTTGACACACAATGTCTTGAACAGATTTTAATTGACCACTCTTTTTCAATTCTAGTGCCTCGACTTTTCTAGCTAAAGATGTAAACTTGGCTTGGAGGTCATGATCTTCCCTAAGGTTATACATACCTCCACTAGATGTATGAGGTTGGGTTTTACTTGGTGCCTCATAAGTGCCCTTAGTGTCCCAATTTTGTGCATTTTCAGCTAGTAAGTCTAGGTACTCCATTGCTTCATTAGGGTCTTTATCTTCAAAAGTTCCATTGCACATCAATTCAACCATTTGCCTATCTTTAGGTGTTAATCCTTCATAAAATTATGAAACCAATCTCCATGTTTCAAAACCATGATGAGGGCAAGTATTAAGCAAGTCTCGATACCTATCCCAACATTAGTAAAATGTTTCACCTGGTTTTTGAGTGAAAGTAGTGATTTGTCTTTTGAAAGAGTTGGTTCTGTGAGATGGAAAAAACTTCTTTAAAAACTGTTGTTGCATTTCATCCCAAGCACGAATGGATCCTGACCTAAGATTTTGTAGCCATGTTTTAGCTTTATCTTTTAATGAAAAAGGAAAAAGCTTTAATCGAATGGTGTTCATGCTACAATTTAAGTCATTATAGGTGTTACAAACTTCTTCAAATTCTCTCAAATGCAAGTATGGATTTTCTAGATCTAAGCCATGAAAAGAAGGTAAAAGTTGAATAATGCCTGGTTTAAAATTAAAATGGGATGCATCAGGAGGGAAAAATATGCATGAGGGTGCACTTGTTCTTGTAGGATTCATGTGGTCTCTAAGTGTCCTAACACGGTTATTCTCATTATTCTCATTATGAAGTAACTGGTTATCTTTTTCGGCCATATTTTTTGAAAATGATGAGGATACCCTAGAAAGTCTACCACTTAATGTACGTGACCAAACACTCATGCACGTGTAGAAAGAGAATAAAAGGAAGAAGAAAACAAAAGAAAAAGAAACAAAAAAAAAAGAAAAAAAGAAAAAGAAGCAAAGTTAGATACAAGAAAAGTGAAAAGAGAAAACAAAATAAATACTATGATTTGTACAAGAAATTACCTCCCCGGCAACGGCGCCAAAAACTTGACATGACCAAAAGATTGATGTCTTCTCCCAAGTGCAGGAGTGTTGAAGTAATAAATAACCCGGCAAGACCGGGGTCGAACCACAGAGAGGTTAATTGTATAAATTATAAATAACAACACAACAATAACAATAATAACAACAATAACAACAATAATAATAACAATAACAGTAATAGTAATAATACTAATAATAATAATAATAATAATAATACTCAGTACGTGGCGTTGTTATACCTGAGAATGATCTAAAAGATCGGGTCACAGGTTTCCAGCCTATATACTGAGTTTATGGAAAGATCAAAGAGATATATTATATAATATAAACAGATTTCTGATGCGAATGAACAAGGCAAGACCAACAATGTCAGGATCCTTGATCAAACACAGAGCATACTTAACGTACATAAAATACAACAAGAATGTAAATAATAATAATAATAATAATAATAATAATAATAATAGTAATAACAATAAAAAGAAGAGGAGGAAGAAATTAATGAGAACTTTGAGATGGAAGATTAATGTAAGGATTAAACAATGATAAAAATAAATGTCAAGGTTAGAGGATCCACCAATGGTATTTCAAACAAGTATAGTATAAACTCTTATTACTCAATTTGGAAACCACACACGAAGGAGGTTCCATTCGGATGATTTGTCATTAATAGCTCATTATAAATTATTAACATGATCATATTAATTATCTTATTTACATAACACCAAACTTTTAAATATTGTCAGGAATTCATGATGTTAACTGATGTTAACAACAAATCAAGTACCTTTCATAGCCCATGTGTAGGTAATACCATACGGTTGGGCTATAAGAGTGCCAAGCATTTGTTGTACCAAGTATTATACAACATAAATCTAGATTAACCATTTAACAAGCAAGGTATTAAGAATTAGTAAGATAAAAAGATAAGACATGTTAATATTAAACATTAAGGTCCATGTTGAGTTTACACCATACTTGTTCTTACACCATTAGTGTAACCTTTTCACCTTGACATAATAAACTTAGCTAAACATAATGAAGAAGAGAAACATAAATAAACAAAACAAGAACATAAATAAAATACAAGTTAACTAAGGAAAGGAAAGGAAATGAAAAGCATAAACAAGAAATTTATGAAAGCAAAACTTAAGAATTACAAAAAATATAAAGAGAGAAATAAAGAGCATGAACTTGATCTGAACAACCAAGCCCCTAAATACATGGCAAATGCCTCCTTTTATAGGCCAAAATTCGGAATTATTGCTTTGATGACTAATTGTTGAGTGGGTGGCCAACTTTTGACTTGGTGAAAATCCTTATCATCTTGTCTAAATAAAACGAAAATGATGGCATCAGAACTGGGTCCACTTGAAAGCATGAAAGTTGTAGGAAATTGACTCAGCTTTTCAGGAAAAAAAAGTGGAGGTGATTTAGATTTCTAGAACTTCATATATGGGCCAAACACTGAACAGTGTTTGGGCTGCAAGACAGATTCGGACTTCTTCGTTGTTGCTATAATTTGGACTTGAAAACGGCCTTCTTAGATCTTGATGTCCAAATGAAAGTTGTAGGCCTATGTCTTATCAAATCTCTGTAAAACTTTCAGATCATTTGGATATCTAGAACTCGAGATATGACCCAATTACCGAACAGTGTTCCAGTTTGGACTGCACCAACGTCTCTTTTCTAAGCTTCACCCTTCTTTATCTTCAAAATTTCAATAGTTGAATTCATCAATCAATCCTTTGATTTATGTGATATGGCTGCATTTAAGATGAACATTTACCATATATTAGGGTATTTTATAATATTAGACTTGTTATTATAAAACATGCTTTAGTTAAGGAGTTATTGATACTTTAAGTGCAAAATGATGATATAAACCCTTGATAACATGCACTTTTAAGTACTAATCAGCAGTCCAATGAGTGACCGTGGGCTTGTGCATAAATTGAGAAAGCTTATTGACTGCAAAACAAATGTTCGGACGAGTTAAGGAGAGGTATTGTAGGCTACCAATAATGCGCCTATACTCAGTGCTATCCATTGATGTTGTTCCATCTAGTAGATGAAGAGATTGAGTAGTGGACAAAGGGGTGGAAATGTCCTTAGCACCAACCATGTTTTGAGTCTCCAAGATGTCCCGGATGTATTGGTGTTGGGAGAGAAATAAACCTCCATGTGTGGGAATGACTTCAACTCCTAAGAAGTAGTGAAGTAAGCCCATATCCTTCAAGGAAAACCAAATACCAAGAGCAGTAACAACATGTCCTACGAACTGAGTATCACTGCCTATAATCACCAAATCGTCAACATAAACAAGCACATAACAAATAAAGGAGTTATGATGATAGATAAACAGTGAGGAATCAGTTATAGAATTCTAGAAGCTTGTTTGAGACCATAGATGGCTTTCTTTAATCTGCATACATAATCAGGTTTTGACAAATCTTTGAAACCCGGAGGCTGGCAGCATATAAACAGTTTTAGACAACATGCCATGTAAGAAAGCATTATTGACATCCATTTGTCTCAAAGACCACCCATTCATAACAGCAATGTTCAACATAATTCTAATGGCTGCTGGTTTAACAATCGGGCTAAAGGTTTCTTTATAATCAACTCCAGGACGCAGATTATAACCCTTTGCAACAAGCCGGGCTTTGAATTTATCAACCGAGCCATCTGCCTTTCGCTTGATTCGAAAAACCCACTTACAACCTACGGGCTTATAGTATTTGGGAGGAGGAATTAAATCCCATATACCATGACTCATAAGGGCTATTAACTCACTAGACATGGTTGCACGCCATTCAGGATGAGATACAGCTTGGCTCACACAAGTTGGTTCCAGGGAAGGCGGAAGGGAATGCATGGACACAGTGTTCAATTGTTTAGGTTTGAAAATATTGTTCATCGATCGAGTGGTCATGGAGTGATTACGGGTTGGAATAGTGTCAATTGGTGTTGAACATGTTAAGGGGAAAGTAGATGCAGGGAAAGTAGATACAGAGAAAGCATGTGAAATAGAATGGAGATGCTCATGATGCAGATTATCAATTGACTCAGAAATAGAAGGTGAGAGAGATGGGGTAATACCTGGAGATGACACGGAGGAGGCAACAACAGTGTCCAAACTCGTTGATGATTCCAATGGTGGAGTGGAGATCGGCGAAGATGTCATAGGAACGAGAGGAGTAGGGGAAGGGATTACAGGACATGGAATTGGTTTGAGAAACTGATGGGTATGGTTAGGCGGGCTGGTGGATGATAAATGTCCAGGTGGGTTGATTTTTGAAACTAGACTTTGAGTTTCATCAAACAGTACATGTTTTTACACATAAATTTGAGCAGTTAAGGGATCAATGCATTTGTAAGCATTTGGGTTGGTGAGTATCCTATAAAAACACAGGGAGTGGACTTAGGCTGTAACTTATGGGTGTTGTATAGCTTAGTGAAAGGGTAGCATAAACATCCAAATTTCTGTAATTTGAGATAATTTGGTTGTAGACAAAAAGAACTTTAAATGGGGACTTATTTTGAAGGAGAGGAGTGGGTTGCCGATTTATGAGATAAGCAGCAGTTTGAAATGCATGAGGCCAATAAGAGAGAGGTAAGGAGGCATCATGAAGCAAGGTGAGACCTGTTTCGATAAGATGGCGATGACGTCTTTCAGTAACACCATTTTATTGGGGAGTGTGGGGAGCAGTAGTGTAATGACTTATACCATGATTGGACAAGTAAGGTTTTAACTTTAGAAATTCGCCACCATTATCGGAGTACAAAGCTTTGATGGTGGATTGAAATCTTTTTTCCACCAGCATTTTGAATTGGGGAAAAATGCTAGATACCTGAGATTTTGCAGAAATTGGATAGAACCACATATATTTGATATAATGGTTCACGAAAAGAAGATAATATCGTGCACCATAAATCCCAGTAATGTGAGCAGGACCTCAAACATCAGTTTATACAATGTCAAGTGAAGAGTGACTTTGAAAACTTGTTAAACCAAAAGGTTGTTTATGCGCTTTATTTGTGGAGCAAGAAGTACATAAAGATTAAATTTTTTTTGTTGAAACAGGAAGGGATAATATTGATTGACAAGATGTTGAACAATTTTAATTGAAGGGTGTCCAAGACATTTGTGCCACCCATCAAGTGAAGTTCGTTCATGCACATAAGCAATTTTTTTTGGAGTGGGAGAAGCCATCAAGGAGTTTGGAAACATGTATACGCCATTCTCACACGCACATCTTAGAAGTATTACCCCCGTGGTTTTGTCCTTCACAAGAAAAAAAAAATGGGTGGAGTTCAAGAAAAACATTATTATGTTTAGTGAAGTGATGAACTGAAATGAGATTCTTGTGAGTATGAGGAACATATAAGGTATCATGTAAATGAAAAGTTTTGGTAAGTGTGGGTAAAGCTAAGGAACCAATGTGTGTAAACTGCCAAACCTGTACCATCACCAAGAAGAACCTCATCAGTGCTGTTATATTCAGAGTGAATAGATAGGTTTTGGAGATCACCCGTAATGTTATGAGAGGCTGCAGAATCAATTAACCATTTATTATCTTGAGTATCCGAGGATCCAGCACAATAAACAGTCATTGTAGAGGATTGAAGTTTCGGGTAGATCTTGGATGTGTGACCCAATTGGTCATAATATTGACATTTTAGCTGGAAGCACCGGTTTGGATTGGGGCGGCTCAAATTATTATTGTTGCACTAGCGGTCTCTAAATGAGCCATTTGAGGGGCGGTTTTGTCCTGGTTGGCGAAAAAAACCATTTCCTCTGTTGCTTCCTCTGTTTTGATGAGATGTAGAGGAGGCGGTTTCCTTGTTGGCAAAGCGGTGGCTGGTAAAGTTTGCAGCAGCCACGAGCTGCTATGTAGCAGCCTCCATCCTCCTTAAGTAACTCTCATGCCCAATGTCGCGAGGGCGTGCCGACACGACGTCGTCTAGCGACGGTGGAGGCTACTTGTTGTGCCTCCTGTGTGAGGTTTTGTGTGTTGGGAAGGTTTTTTTTTATTTAATCATAAAATTATGATTAATGTAAGGAGTTGTCACCTAGTATTATGGTCACTAGAAACCTATGGTCTGCGAGAGTCTGAGTAAGGGACTGGTTGTGTAAGGGGAAGGCACATCACCCCCAGTGCACCCTACCTAAGGTAAGCTGCATTGTTCTTTGATTGTTTTTTCTAAGTCGTTTGACTGTTTTTTCTAAGTCGGGTTGGTCTTTTCTAAGGTTCAAGGGAAATCTTTCTTCATGAGAGAGTCTCTACCTTATTCGGTTAAATCCTAACCATTCTAAATTCTACATTTTTACACTTTGTATCTTTAATACCCGAGGGTATACGTTATCGTGTAATTTTACACCTCACAAATATTAAAGTCTACATCTGAATCCTAAAAAGAAGATTGGAAAAAAAAGATTTTTGACATGTTGGCCAAATCATAATGGATAATCATAAACTCGCTATAATATCCATTTTTTTATGAAAAATATGTTTGGAAAAATTTTAGGATTTGGACATATGCAATAAAATATTTTTTTTTAATTTCTTTTTAATATTTCAGAGAAAATCAGGTATTTTAATACCGAATTTGTATCTTACAGTGTAAGTATACAATCCAATATTTAACAAAATTGGTAGAAAAATATTTGAGAAAATTACAAATTTTTTTGAAAGGATTTTTGAAATTTTTTTGGAAACTTTTCATTTATTTTATTTTATTTTTATTTTTAATTATATATTAAGTAATTAAATATATCAAAGCATGTGGGTTGGGCCCAGCACAAGCCCAGAAACAAGTGTGTTGATTATGGGCCCAAAATGATTGGGCCAAACTCGGGCCCAACATATTTTTCTTCCTGTATTTTAAGGACGGGCTGGACCCGGCCTAGCCAACTAGGCTGGGCTAAGGCAAGTCCAGCCCGTAGCAGCTTAGTCACTAGGTAGCCCAGTGACTAAGCTGCAAGAACAGTGCAACGTGAATTATAATTCACGTTGCACTGTTCACCTATAGTGATGGCGATGAGGAGAAGAAGAAGAAGAAGAGAGGAGGGAGACTCACCTGGCACTGAAGGAGCTGACGACCTGACTGGTGGCGCATGGTGCGACTGGAGGTGGTGAGGTCGGCGGCCGGCTGTGGTCGCAGCTGGAAGAAGGAGAAGAAGATGCTTGCAAAGGAGAAGAGAAGCTCACGGTTGGAACTGTTGGAGCGGCTGAGGAGAGAGTTGTTGTCCTAGCGGTCTTTGGGAAGGTCAAAAGCTTATGGGCGAGGTGGTTGTTGCTGCTACTGCTCCTAGGGTCGTGGTGGCAGAGGAGAAAATTTTCATAGAGGAGAGGGAGACAGAAGTGGTGCAACCACTGCGCGTGATGTTTTGATGGCTGCTTGAGGTGGAGATGACAGTGAGAAGACGAGTGATGATGGTGGTGGTGGCTGAAGGCCACGACAAAGAGAGAAAGAAGAGGAAGGGCTGGTTGTAGGAAAAATGGGCAGGGAAGGCTGGTTTTCGGCCAACTTTACGTTCAATTTTCTTCCCCCTTAGGTCATCAACAGAGCTTCTATTTATAGGCAGTGGAAGAGGGTAATCTCTTTTGCACCGGGGTAAAATTTCAACTCTTGATTTGGTTGGGAAGGATCCCAACCGTTGGTTCAAAGTAGCCTCTCTGAGTTGTCAAATCTACGGATAAAGGCTGCCTGAGTTGACCTCTTCACGTCGTCGCCGGCATCGTCGTGTTGTCATTCATCTTGAATCATTCATATGGGGCTGTAGAGGAACTGCAGGGGATTCGTTTCATGCAAGGTTTGTTCGATTTGATGGAGAAATCAAACATTAAATGCACCTGCAAAGTAGGTTCCCACGATGTTTCTTTCAGGTAAAAGGGGAAAGACAATGAACAGTGACCAGACGACGCGTCGTCTGGTCTTTTTTTTATTATTATTCAAAACGGCGCCGTTTTGGGTATGAATTAGGGATTTAAACTGAATTTCAATTTAGTCCTCCAGCTTTCAATTGATTTTAATTAGACCCTCAATTGACCCCAAATTTTTGATTTAATACAATTCAGCCCCTGATGAACTTCAATTGGAACCCCGAAGTTAAGTGCCTTTTACACAATGGTCCTTGGTCTCGGATTTTGTCAATTTAGCCCTTAATTGACCATTAAACTTTTAATTTCTTCAATTTCACCCCCGGTTTTTGTCAATTGAACCCCCATAGTTTGTCGTCTGTTGCAGATTGGTCCTTGGTCTCGGATTTCTTCAATTTAACCCCTAATTGACCCCAAAACTTCAATTTTCTTGCAATTTGGCCCCTACTTTCAATCAATTAACTTTGTAAAAATTAAATTTGATCTCTTAAAATTCCAATCTTCTTAATTAAGCCTAAATTAGGCTCCCAAACTTAATTTTTCACCAATTAAGCCCCAAATAAAATTAATATGACCCATTTAAAGTATAATTAAGTCCTTGCACTTAACTAAATCATTTAATTAGACCCAAATTAATTCTTAAACATAATTAAAATCTAATTTGGCCCATGATTAAATCAATTTGGCCTATTAAAAATTTAATTATGTCATTGGACTTAATTTTTCACTAATTAAGCCCCAAATAAAATTAATTTGACCCATTTAAAGTATAATTAAGTCCTTGCACTTAATTAAATCCTTTAATTGAATCAAAATAAATTCTCAAACATAATTAAAATTCAATTTGGCCCATGAGTAAATCAAATTGGCCTATTAAAAAATTTAATTATGCCATCGGGCTTAATTTTTATGCAATTTCATCCAATAATCATTTAATTTGACCTTAAATTTGTAAAAAAACATTTCTCCATTTTTGGGTATAATGGGGTACAATTAGGCCTTGAATTTCCTCCAAAAAAAATTGCAGCTTGATTTTTTCTATTTTTGTAGCCCTCCTTGATCTGTTTTCTCCATATTGCCAACCTTCATTTTATTTTTTTATTTTTATTTTGAAAAAAAAAATTATTTTTAGGAATAACCTAGAATTGGGTTATGACACCCAACAAGCATATCATGGAGTTCTTCAAAGGCAAGAGATTTTTCTCGTGCTCGAATAGGAGCAACAATCTCACAAAATTCTTGACCTAACCCATAGAGGACATAGAGGGTTAAGTCATTATCAGAGATGGGGTGATTAATAAATGCAAATTCATCAGCCAAGCTTTTGACCATGTGAAAATACTTTGAAATCAGTTGATTTCCACGCTAGATCAAGGTTAGTTCTTCCTTGAGTTGCATTGCCCTTGTACATGATTTACTTGCATACAATGTTGATAATTTTTTCCATGCCTCGTGTCGCACGTTGAAATCCACGCGGCATCGGCTGGCAATTTTTCTTTATTGCGTTTGCTTGAATCGGTTCGTTGGAGTCGCCACCTAGTAATTGATTGCAGGCTACTAGGAAACCCGATGTACTGGTCTTGTCAGAGATCGCGGGTACAGGACTAGTTGTGGTTAGAAAAGGTATTAGCACCCCTAACGCACCCTATCTGAGGTAAGCTGCTTCGTGGCTTTGACGTGTTAAAGAAGTTTTAAAATTGTCTTTTCATCGGATATTAGAAATACAACTTACGTATAAGTTAATAATTCTTGACCGTGATCCAATCAAAATATTAAATTCTTCTTTAATCCTTGTAATTTTATCATAAAAAAATAGATATAAAAATAACAAATCCATAAAACAAATACAAACACACACATACACTTTCACTATATTTTTTTCTTTTCTTTTCTTTTCCTTTCTTTCCTTTCTTTTTTTGTTACATTCAAATTCACAACATACAAATAAAAAATTCAAAACTAAACAAAAATTACATCACATGATTGAAAAATTACAGAATAGTCCCTAAAACTCAGGAAAACAATTTTTGGGGTTGCCTGAACAGTAGCTGCGCGTCTGCCCAAGCGCCACCGAACCCACGCGCCGCCGTGAAATCCAACAGCGTGGAGGTGCTGTAATGCCTTCCTCCCATCTTCACTTTCCTGCCGCCTGTGAGGACCCCGTCACCTGTAAATCCAAGAAAACACAACAATGGCAGTTGATTTTAAGCTTTTTCTTCCTTGTTTTCGGATCTGCCTCATCTCTCTCTATCTTCTTCTTTAGATCTGCTTCACTGCAGATCTGTTCTTCAATGGGCTTTCTCGCCCTCCCCTCTGCTACGGGTACCTGGCCAGTTGAAGATCTGGCGGTGGCCGGCTTCGTTTGTTGGGTGGAGAAGGCAGGTCTGGCGGCGGCTGTGCTGCTGCTGGTGGCCGATCTGTGTAGGGGGACGGCTCTGTGGAGCTGATTCTCCGTTGTTGTTGGTAGCCGACCGAGGGAGTGTGGGCAGCGCTGCTGCTGACCGGTTGAAGGAGATGATGAAAGTGTTGCCCCGGCGCTGCTGTTCGGCTACCGCTGCGGAAGGAAACCAAAGGGGAAGCAGTCGTTGTTAGTGGGGAAGGAGACTAAACCCACAGATCCAAGCTAGGAGGGGGCAGCGACTGGTTTGGCCAAGGAAAGGGGAGGATTTCTGTTTGTTTTGGCAGAGAAGACCGGAGGAAGAGGGAGGTGAGATGGTCCGGGGAGATGAAGATTAAAAAAATGATCAGAAAACGGGGGGGGCGTCGCTCCTTTGGTTTTCTATGGTTTTGGGAGACTGGGGTGAAGAGCAAGATTGTCAGGGAAGAAGAGGCTGGAGTCCGGTGTGGAGAAAAAAATTCAAACCCGGGGGTGGGGGGGCAGCTGTGTTTGGGTTTTTTAGGTTTTTTGTGGTTTAGGGTTTTTTTTTTGTATTTTTCTCGTGTTTCAAAATTGCCCCCCCCCATTTAGTGTGTTGAGGGGACTAGTATTTATAGGCAAAAATGTTGCTAGGTTTCCAAACTTGGTCCCTCAACTTCTTTCTTTTTGTAAATTTGATTTTTCTTAATTTTTTTGTATTTTTTGAAAACGAGCAATATCAACGTCGACTCAATGAGGAAAATCAATAATTTTTAAAAACAATGCGTGAAAAGTTGAACGCGTTTAAAAGACCCTTGAAAATTTAAATTCTTTTTAGACGACGCTGAAAATACTAAAAACGATGCAAATATATTAAAAAATGTATTTTTTTGGATTTTCAATGTTTTTGCTATTTTTGGATTTTTTCTGAAAATTTACCGAAACATGGGTCAAAAATTGGGTAGCAACACCTCGTGTGAGGTTTTGGTTGTGGCAATGAGAGGCGTGATGAAGGGTGAAGTGGATGCAAGGATGGCGCTGCAAATTAGCTTGTCTTGCCTTACCCACCTTTTTTTTTTTTTTTTTGGCTGTAGACTGTGGAGTACCATCTAAGAGAAGGTACTGGGATTCTCCACTTCTAAGACAGGATCAAACTCGTCCAGGAGATCATAGTCGATGATAACAGCCTTAAACTATGCTCGCCATTGAGGAAAGGATGAGGGTGCGAGTTTCTCATTGATTTGAGTGGTGATGTTGAAAACAACAAGGGAAAGTTCAGGGGAGGAGGTTGGCTGATTTGTGGAAAACATGGGAAAGTTTACAATGTAATTTTCAACATAATGTTGTTGATGGTCAGCCTATAATTATATACTAACGATTACATATTCTATTAAGGAAAGATTACAACAATCAAAAGTATTTATGGACAGAATATTTGTATTAATTCACGAGCATGATTGTAGGCTTGGTTACTGCTATAAATCATTGGCAGATTTCCTTCACACTAATGCTGCAATTACTTGCAAATTTCATGCATCTGCAAATTGCCAGTATCTTCCTTAATAAGGGAAAGAGTAAAAGACTTCTCTGCCTGGAAATCAAACAGTTGGGAAATGACAAGAGCATGGATCTATCAAAACTCAATTTATCTCTAAAACCCATTTACGGCCTATTATGTGGCAAATCAATCAAAAAGCAGTTATTGTTAGAAAATAAATAGTGGATCGCTTAATTCTAAAAAGGAGTTTCACTAGATAGATACCATGGCTTCGTATATGTTTTCTGGAAAATGATTTCTAAAAAATTATTTTCCAAACTTTCCTGTGTTTGATATTAGAAAAGTTGATCAACAAAAAACATTTTCCAATCAAAAGAAAATTTAGCTTGGTTTCCAAAAAAGTGTTTTCCTAGAAAATTGAGACGGAAAACAAATTCCGGAAGTTGTGAAAAATTTAGAAATGTCATATTATTTGCTGATTATATCAAATTTGATCCTCAAACTTTTGATTGCTATATATATTTTGTTTTGAATATTTATTTTTCAATTTCATATCTTAAAATTTAATTTTTATATTAACTTTGGTCCTTCTTTTTATAATTGTTATTTGCTTTCCCTTATCATTTTTTATTGAAATTTTTTCTCTATCAAATTTGATCCTCATTCTTTTGATTGTTACTTATTTTATTTGAAATAATTTATGAAATGATAATTATTATTATTTTAATTTCTTCATCTTTCATTTTTTTTATTTTTAGATTTGATCTCTATTATTTTTATTATTATTTATTTTATTTGAGATAATTTATGAAATTATATTTTTTTTCAATTTCATTCTCATTCAACTTTTTAATTTGTAAGATTGTTCCTCATTATTTTAATAAACTTGAGAAAAATAAAACATTAATAAGTTATTTTCCAGCTTATTTTCCATGACATAACCAAACACTAGAAACTGTTTTCCAACTTATTTTTCATTACACTACAAAACATCGAAAAATAATTCACTTTTCCGGAATTTACTTTCCAAAAAAAACTACTTTCCAGCAAACAAACAAGGCATTAGGTTCATTTCCAAATAAAGAAAATATAAAAATTAGCACCAAACTATTTTGCACTTTTATTTTTGTTCACTCTCCATAATTTCATTAAAAGCATTGATTGTCAATAATATCTAATTTAGTAGAAAAACTTTTAGACAACTTATTTTTTATTGAAAAAATATTTTCAAAAACAATTACATACATGATTCAATAATTATATTATTTGTAATTTCAAAAAATTCAGAATTAAAAAATAAAAAATAAAAAATAAAAATCTATAAGAAGTACTATTAGAAGAATATCCAACAAATACATAATTTATAGTTTTAGGACCTATTTTTCTTTTCTCAGTAATTAGAATATTTACCTTGACAATCTCATACTTTAAAATATTTTAAAGAATATTTTTTATTATTTTAAAATTTATTTTTTTATAAGGAACTATGTTAAGAATATTTTTAATATGATAAGCAGAATATAAATCTTCACTGTCACGATCCGATTCTCAGATCCATGACCGGCACATAATAAGGTCTTCCTCCAAAATTCTATACCTATGCGAATCTAAATTCACAAACGAACTTCACCTCTAAATAACTCAATCAGAGTTCAACGCAACAATAACAACAAAACTAAATTTATAATATAATTTGATTATCTTAATATAAAATGATTACACATTTATAATAATGGAACACTAATTAGACATAAAAAAAAATACAAATTATTTTTGCGGTTAGTTTTGTGGTTGGTGTTGCTCTATATTTCTGTTGGAGGTCCTTGTGAATTTGTCTTGATATTGTGGTACTGTTGGTTGCTAGCTTTTGGTCGTTTGCTTTGCTGTTCCTGCGTTTGGAATTGAAGTTGGTGGTGTAGTCCTCCCTTGATGCAGAGCTTGGGCAGGTTGTGTTTTGGGTTTTGCTGTTGGTTCTTTATGCTGTGATGCATGTTTCGTCTTCAGTTTTGCTTGCTTGGTTTGTTTGGCTATGCTGTAGCCTGGTGATCCCTGCTGTGGTCTGGTGGAGGTGGAGGCAAAGGCGGAGGAGCATAGGAAGCTAAGGTAGGTTGTAGTCCAGGTTAAAAAAAAATTATTAAAAAACTCAATACTCTCTTGTATAATCTTTACATCATATTTATGAAGGGAATTAAGGGTCGCTTAAACGGCACCCTAAAGGAGAAATAAAGGCTTAGCAATTACTGATCCAATTTAAAAGGAGTGTCCTGATCTTTCGCCTAGGATTGCAAGTGCAGCTGATGCTAAGAGCTTTAATTTGTCTGTTCTTTTTGTTTAGAAATCATATTATTGTTTAAGTCCTATATGTTTTTATAGGGTTAATTTTAGTTTTGTTTTTGTTATTTTAACTAAATTTTATTTGGAGCTTTATATGCAGTAATGAATTTAATGGATTTTGTGCAAGAAAAAAAAAATTTTGGGGCTCCACCCCCAGCCCAGTAGAGAGCGTGCTGTCTCCTACAAATATATATGTTAAAATAAAAAATAAAAATTTTCCTTTTGTTTTTTTTTTAAAAAAAAAAAAAAAAACCCACTCCTTACAAAGATTTTTTCTTCTATTATTTATTAAAATCCACTCTTTTATCTTTATTAATACTCGAGAAGCAGCATGGAATTTTAATTTTCTTCTTCTCAATAACATCGGGTTTTAGCTTAAGTTTTGAAAAGGAATTTAAATAGGGAGTTACAAGTAAGAATTTTCAAGCTCTAACTTGGCTTTACAATAAGGATTAGTAATAGCCCAAGATAAAAAAAATTTCCTAGCTCCACCCTTGGGTGGAGGTGGCTGTGGTTGGGGCAGCCCTCCTGTTGGCTGAAACAGTTTACGTTGCTCTCCAGTTGCAGTGCTGGATGCCTCTGGTGTTCCTGGTTTGCTTTGTGCTCTGCTGGTTGCTGTTTTTGAGCCTCCTTTTCTGGGGTCAAGGTGCTGTTCTCGTTGTGGATGGTCAGCTGCTGTCTGTTCCTCTCTGTGGATCGAGAGGGTTGCCGATGCTGTATTTCGTTCAGGCTTTTCATTTGTTCAAGCTCCCGTTGGGTTTCTTTGTTCACGTGCTTTGTTCTCTTGGTTGTTGCTGGCCGGTTGCGTCTTGCTGCTGCTTGGGTGCTTTTGGCTGATTATGCTGCTTCCTCTGTCTTTGTTGATGAGTTAGCTTGTGTCGTTGGCTCGTCCACTGCAGACAACCTGGGCTCCTGTTTCTAGATTACTTTCTAATTCTTTTGGTTTAGGCTGTTTGTAGTCTCCGAGGGGTTTGTTTCCCTATGTGTAAGCGAGTCTGTTTCTTTTCTCTGATTGTATTTGTATATATTTTTAACTTGCTGGTTTAGCTTTATTTCTCTTTTGATTTATATAATTTTTTACATTTAATTAAAAAAAATACAAATTATAATAAATAAGTAAAAAGAAAAAAGTTTCTTAAGATCTAATATGACTTGGTAACAGCTATAAGTCTAAAAACAATAAATAATAAAAAGATGGGTTTAATAATTCAGTAAGTAGTTAACATTTAATATATATACATGAGATAATATATCAATAAGGAATATATATATATACACACACGGCTCTAAATTTTTATAGAAAGGTTTTAAGCTTTATATTGTATCTAAAGTATTTGCCTGTCCATTTATGACTTGGCTACCAGATGGTGTTTTTTTTTTTAATTAAAGAAAATGATAAGAGTATAAAAAAATAAAAAAATAAAAGTTCATCTAAAAGGTACGAGAATCAGAACCATTCTGGCTTTTAGATCATTTGTGTTTGCCTGGGTATGCATTCATTAGTGGGCCTCGGTCAAAAAAAAACATGGCTATGCCCATGTTTCATATGAACTTCGGCCACTGGAGCAAGGATTTTATTACACTGATCCAGAGAAGCAATTAAACTCAAAAAGAAATTAATTGCAAGGTGTAGCAAAATATGTGCCTCATATGCTACTGAGAAGAGTTGAGATATAAATGGATTCTTTACAACTTTGGCCATAAAAGAAAGGGAAAAAAAAATACATCAACTGACTACTTCTACAAGTCTAGGTTTGTAATGTAAAACTACAAAAGATAAATAAAATGTTGTCCTATCCCAGAAATGCTGCCATATTTTCCACAGCTGCTGCCTATACAGATGTCTATAGTTCTCTCCCTATGGCTTATTTGAGAGTGGCACCAGAATAAACAAAATGACATTAGACAACTTTCGCTTGCAAATAAGCAGAAGCGCAGAACCTTATTCAGGCTAAAATGGTGAACTCAGTAACCCAACATGAACACATGCGAAAATTCTTCTGTCTTTTGTACATTTGAAGCCGACCACGTTCGTTTACCTATGAGTGCTTGTAGGCGGCATCGGATATGTCATAGGACCCATGTTCATCGGTGCACCAGGAACCATTGCTCCTGGTACTGGAGCTCTAACACCATATGCCATGTGTGCTGGTGCTGAAAGATTCACTGGGGTGCCAACTGCTGAAACAAGGGGACCTCCTATAGGCTGGCCTATAGTTGGTGGACCATATATACCGATTCCTGGGGGACCAGCTGGGTGTGGAGGTGGTTGTTTAGCTGCTTTGCCTGAGGAACCTGCCACAGCAGAACCATTTGTTTGACCAGTTATCGGTCCTTGAGGTGTTGCAATGTCTCCATTGCCAACACTGGTGATATCGTGAATGCTGGAGCGCCTCCTATCTTTGTTCATTGAGTTAAGACGAATAAAATACTTTTGAGCATGGCTGGCTACTTGGGTAGGTGTTCTTGTCACCACAAAGTTTCTTGATATACTTCGCCAGTCACCCTTCCCATATTTGTCCAAACCAAGGAGAAATAACCTGTTCATCAGAAGGTTACAGGAGTCAATACCACCAGAAAAATTCTAATATGCCATGCTTATAGGTTCTTACTAAGTGTGTTAATTGAAAGAGAATATGCACATTGCCACAGAAGAGAGCTTAGGAAAACACAGCACATGTCCTTCAAGTTTTACAATTCCAAAAACCATACAATCATAGCTCCTCAACAAAAACACATAATACAAACTCACATCTTCCGCTAATTATTTGTGTAGCATCGAGCAGGAAAATCCCACTGCAAACGTACTGGGTGAGAGAGTATGCCTTTTGTTGTGTTTGTCTGTGTTGGGGGAGGGGGGGTTGAATCACGTTGTTAGAATTATTATTTTTCCAAACCTCTGATAGCAGTCACAAAGAGGCCATAATCACAATGAAAATGACCAATTGAAATTAGCTTCGCTTCAAAGGCCTGAATGAGAGAGGTGGTGGAAAAAAAGAAAGTGGTCCCACTAAAACCCTCTAGGAATCATCTTACTGGACTTCGACTGCTAAATGTGTGCAAATTTATGCAACGGTATTCTTCAATCAATCTCTCCAATTGTTGTTACAAGACTCCCTTATTCTGTAACATAAAGCCAACATAATCTACGCTCTACTAGTCTCATTATTCAAAGAGGAAAGACTTTCAACAAGGAACTGTTGCAATAATCCATAGATCTAGGCTTTTGATTGGCAATTTGAAGGAAACTAGCAAGACAATGGATGAAGAAACCAGAAAATCCAGTAATAGAAGCTAGAGCTTAATAACAGCTTCCAAACACCACAGAACCAGCAATAGATACATTTTGACCTAATACAGGAAAATCCCTGTAACCTATCCACCAACTGAACAAATCAAATGAAGCCAAAAACACTTACAAGTAGCTCCACTACTAGCCACGAGACCATTGCTTTAGCCATCCCTATCATCTTGGTAACAGGCTTCGTTACTTGATCAAAGATTTCTCAGTTGTGATCTTTCAGAGAGAGAGAAGAAACAAAGTGAAATGACTTTGACAACCAAGCTCCATTAATTTGCAACAAGACCTCCCTGATCCCATGTACAGAATTTTTTTCTGATTTCCCCCATGGAAGAATAAGACAAATTTACCCAAATGCATCTAGTGCCATGTGGAAGCAATGGCTGAAACCACACTATTTTTTACGAATCTTTAGAATTTCCAACCTCATCGCTAAAGCCTAAAGGTCATAGGGTTTGAACAAATAAAACATCCAAAATGCATAAAGGAATATAAAAGATGTTAAGGACGCAATCTGGGATGTAATTTAGTGCTGAAAAACAAGTTTACATGTATTAAATCTTCTTGAAATATTGAACGTTTTCGTATCTCATTTGAATAGTCTCCCCCTGATCAATGGTATAAGAATTTATCCAACTCTAAGGTGGAGCCAAATCAGAGGGTTGCCTAAGCAAATGAGATACAGGTTTAATGTTTATCCAACTCTAAGGCCTTGAACTGTAAGCAAAGAAGAAACTTGAGACATGAATATTGTGCTTTTCTGTTTTAGATAGACAAACATCTTGTTTGAAGAGAAATAGTTGTATTAAGGCTAGGGTATGTAAGAGAGATAGCATTCTAAATCTCCAAATTTAAAGTGAAATTCTTTCATCATCTCTGTTAATGGAGTAGTTCAATCAACCAAAGAACAAAAATCTTTTTTCTCACTCTTCTTTAAAAATACTATTATTGCAATGGAAGAGAATACAGAGAAGCAAACCAGATCCCTATTCCAAGCAATGATGCACCAAGGAACGATTCTACTTTATACATCAGTTTCAAGCTTCCATTCACATGCTTGAAACATTAAAGTGCTCGTCTACTGGAACAACTTTCTAGACAATCAGCCCTGTCATCTTAGCTATTCTCTGACAACTGAATCTACATAAAAAGGTTTCTAGCAATTTAGTTTTATCGAATCTTTAGCTTTAGAATAAGAATCACCAGTCGTTTCATCCTCCCACAAAACTGAGGACATTTCATTTTCCCAATCCCTAGACCAGCATCTACAATTGTTGTAGGTAAAACTATGTACTAGCTGTTTTGAAACAAATAATCCAAAGCAAAATATGAGGCTGAACACAATTCAATCATGAATACACTAGCGTAAAAGAGAATGAAAGGGATAGTACACCCTAAAAGTCTTGGAAATCCAGTTCAGATCCCAAACAAGCACAATGGTGAAAGATTCTGGTAGCAAGTGTAACAAATACTTCTCTCATGGTTTTGAAATAACCTCTTATTCACCCACTTTCTATCCTCTTAAGATTTCCAAAACCTACAGATTTGATCAGTGATTAGCTAGCCCTAGGGTACATTCAGCAGAAAATGCATAGTGCAATAATTTGAGCAAAGTCAAAGGAAAATCAAAGCTTGCAACAACTCTATCAACAATAACCACCAGGACACCTTGATTTGAAGATAAATAAAATGATAATTTACCTGTGCTCATCCTCAGTCCAAGCAATCCCCTTACGGCGCTCCTGATCTGACCTTGAAGCTTTATTACCATGATTGGACTCACTATTATGATGTCCTAAGTGACCACCCTTCTTTCCAGTTCCTTCATCACCAGCATGGCTCGTTGAACCTTCTGAAGAAGAACTATAACAAGGTAAAGGCACACAGCCAGCTTCAATCTGGTTAATATCCTCAACCAGAAGCTCGTAGTGATGTTTAATCTCTTCTAGAGTTTTACCAGGTACATCCTCTGCAATTTTCTCCCACCGATCTGAAGCATCTTCAGGATAAGTAGCAAGGGCATTCTCGAATGCCTTGTCATGTTCTCTAGTCCACAGAGAGCCACTGCCTCCTTCATCTACAGACATCTAGCCTTCTCTGAATTATCAACAGCCAAATCACTCACGAGATGAGGAAAAGATATATACCAAATTGCTCCAGAATCTAGGCCAGACTATAAGCCAGTCGCCAAAACCATGGATTTTTCTTGAAGGTTGGATCTAAATTATTTCTATATTTGGTATCACTAACAATCGGATTGACAGTAGACTATAATTATGGAAAGCAGGATATGTAAAGCTATAGAGGTAAGCAAGAAGAGGAAAGAAGATAGACACCAGAAAAGGCCAAGAAAGATGAACCAGAGTTCACCTCCAATAAAAACCACACAGCCCCAGTGGAGTATGTGAAGAGTTCAATGGTGATTTGCTCCTCAATTCAAAAACTTGGACTCTTGTGAATTACTGACCTACTGATAAATGAAAAGGCATCGAAGTATGGTTAGACCATGAGAAATATCTGAAAAATTACTAATTAAAAGATGCAATAAATAGCAGCAAATAAAAATATACAGAAATTATGCCACGGTGAATTTAAGGGTAAATGGTAATTAGGGTACTGGACAGTGAGATATGAAAGAGACAATGGAGAAACCAAACAAAGAAGAATAATAACTCAGAAGTCTACAGTGAATAATAAGAGTATTCACAAGGCCATTTCTAATTCCAACAAAAACAAGTTAACTGTGTGCCCTACTTGACAACAACAGTTTTAACAGCACAGGCCCACAAATAATTTATCACTCCACAAATTTTACAGTATATATAGGCTCCAACCTCCTAACTCTCTGTTTTTTCAAATGAAACTAAACAGTTGAATTACTCGCATATAAACTGCAAGATTGCGATCCAAAATAGAAACTTTCAAAACAGAGGAGGAAGGGCAAACGAATACAGCAGAAAGTTTTGAAGTAGGAAATAAGCCATTGCATCCATCTAGGTCTCGATAGAGAGGAGAAACTCAAATCAAACTATAAAAAAAAAAATCAAAAAAGTCTTAATTTGTCCTAAATTCAGAACCCTCAGCATAATCACTCCTCTTGGACTTTCTATGATAATCATGTTTGCTTGCATCAATAAAGCACCAACAACAGTAAAACTTTTAAGTGATACCCCAGGAATCAACTACAGAATTAAATACCCACCTGGGGAAAGACAAACTTTCATTAAAGTGAAACAACCAGTAATCAAGGATTTCTGTTTTCCAACTCTTGGTTTCATGGCTTAAAGGAAAAACCTAACTCCAGATTCCTTCTTTTTTCACAGTCCAACCTCAGTAACCGTACAAAACACCATAAAATGAAAGACTACCTACAACTCGGTTTCACAAGATTTTGACATTGCAACTAACACACAAAACTTTACTTTCAAAACTGGTACTAATCAAGTATGAAAAACAATAAACTATGGGGGGGAATTAAAGGGGTAAACAAAAACTAACCTTTACAGTGCAAAACCTCCCTTCTCCCCCACCTCCTTCTCCATATCACTGTGAGTTTTTGAACTTCCCTTTGAAACTAACAAAAGCTGATAACTTGGCAACTTCTACAATGCTTTATTGACAGAACCCACATGTTCAATAAAACAGAATTAAGAGCTAATAAGCACAAAGATTGGGAGTATCCAGAAATCGGATAAAGCAAAAGAAAAAACCAATGAAAGCAAACAAAAAATGAGGCAAGAAAATAGCCTGTAAAGGAAAGAAATTTACAAAGGGCAGCCATAGAAATTATGAATGATGTTGATGGGTTCTCCTGAGAGAAAAAATCATGTAAGGAAGGGTCCATCCATGAACAGGACGGGTCATTGGTCCCATCTTCAATAATAACAACTTGCTTACACATATAAAAAGACAGCTTGGATTGATAAAGGCTCCCCCAAGTTGACACACACTGGAGACCGCTATACCCCATTAATATCTGACAAAAGATAGCAAAAAAAAAAAAACACCCTTGTGAGTGAAAAGTGAAAGAAAAAAAAAATTGTTTTCATCTTCTTCACTTTTTTTTTCTCCCTCTTCTTCTTTTCTTTTTATCCAAAATGGACCAAACCGAAGATTAATTGTCAGTATATGAAGATAACCATACAGAGGGAAAAAAAACAGATATTATATTTAAATTTAAATAATTATAAGACATGTGAATGATCACCTTTGTGTTTTCTTCTACACGGATATGAGTGAAAAAATCTAGTAAAGGTTCGATCTTGAAACTGGTTGGTGCTGCCTTTCTTTTCAGTTTCTGATGAGTGATGACGATGGTGCTGCTGTTAAACACCAAACAGTACAGTAACACAAGATTGTCAATGATTTTTTAGGATAATTTTGTTAATTAATATATTGAAATTCCTATTTTGTTTTTTCGGATAAGTGAATTTCCTATTTCATATGTCTATGAATTAGGTATATTATTTTTATTTTTGTAAAGACTCTTCCCCAATCATTAATTATTTGATGACGTGATAATAGATGTTTTTAAAAAAATTTAATATATATATATATATTAAAAATTATTTTTGATATTATCATATCTAAAAAACACTTAAAAATAATTTTAAAATAAAAAAATTCAAAAATATTTTTAAATTACAAAACAAAGAAGTTCTTCAATAACAAACTCTAGAGATTCAATTATTGAAGTTCCATTATTTTTTTTACAGATATGGATACAATGACATAATTATATAAATCATTGTATAATATAGTTTTTGCAAATTAAATGTAGAGTTATCTTTTATAGTAAAATAATGTCACTTATGAGATAGGGTTATAAGATATGCGAAGATTGCAAAACATGTATGCAACAATAAAATTTGTCGCATGATATGTCAAAAATAAAAACTAGAGGCTAAAAAAAAGGCATCATCCTTAATAAAAAAAATTAATTAATATAAGTGTTTGGGTCAGCTTACGCATACTTTGACTAATTCTACAGGTCCTAAAGTTAATAATCATATAAATCTCAAATAATCATTATATTAGCAATTATAAGACTCGAACCTGAAATCATAAAGAAAACAAACTTTTTAATTTTAAATTATTATTATTGGATCAGCTACTAGATAATTTTCTTAATATTTTTTAACTAAGTTCAAATGCCAAATGTTATTATTTCAAATCAATTGTAAAACTTCAATCTTTCCTATCTTTTCAATCTAGATATGTTATCTTATTATATAAAATTATCATCATGTTATCTATTTGCCTTATTTTTTTTTAATTCAACATGTCCATCGATAACATCATTTGACGTGGTTGATTTTATTTGGTATTATAATAATAATATTTTTTATTTTAAAAAATATATTTTTGACCAATCCAAAACACTAAAAACATTAATTAAAAATAAATAAATAAATATTTTAATTATTTTTAAAAATATTTTTAAAATACAAAATCATACACACTCTAAATTTTATTCTAAATTAGTTTTTTCAAAACACATATCCTTGCCATATTTCAAAATATAAAGACTTTGAGTGAATTGCGTAAAAGTATCTGGTAATTTACCATTATAAATAACTTAATTTGGTATGTAAAGATTTGTTACTAATATTATTGAAAAAAACGATGATGAAAATTACTCCCCCAGTTAACTCAGTGATACTTTTATTATTATTATTAGTATTTTGACTCCTCTTCAAAGTTTTGTGAGCTCAGCAACCAACAGTTTCCCATTATAACCCACTAATAAATTGATGCTTTGCAAGTTGTCGTGTCTTTATGTGCACCAATAATTATCTGCCACGTAAAAAAAGTCAAACAACTCAAGCTCATCAAACACATGTTCAGTCGGTTGTCGCAGCAAGTGGATTTTGTCTTGCCTGAAATCGATTTCTTTTTCCCAGTTGAAGATATCGCTCTGCTTATTTCCTTACGCCATGAATTAATCTTTTTGTTTATATTATCCATCAAATAATTCTTAATGGATAACCTTAGCCTCTGTTAAAAAAATAAAACAAAAATCAGCACAACAACTAGACTGAATTGAGTAGAAAAGCTCAATTGATATGATTGAGGGTGGGATTTAGATTCATAATTTTATTTATTCCGTGTAATATACATAGAAGATTGCGATCAAGCTCGTGAATGATTAACCATTTTTGAAATTTATATCTTATTTATTTTTATATTTTAAAAGTTTTTTAAAAAAATTTAATTTTTTTTATTTTAAATTAATATATTTTTTTAGTGTTTTTAGATTATATTTTGATGTACTGATGTTAAAATTAATTTTTTTTAAAATATATTATTTTAATATATTTTGAAGTAAAAAATATTTTGAAAAGTAACACAGATTTTCAAATATATTTTTAAAATAAATTTTAAAAATTAAAAATTATATTATTTTAATATATTTTTAAATAAAAAAATAATCTTATCCTATATTATATTATCTGACACTGCAAGTTGGAAGCTTTTTGATAAGAAATAAAGTTTGCAATTTGTGAAATAAAGTAATAGACCGTTTCCTTGAAATCATGAGAGGTTTGTGATTAAAATTGGCTAGGCGCAAAAGGTGGGTAAATGTCAAACTATAGGGGCTAGCAAGAAGGGCGGTCCATAGTTTTGGATAATTTATAATCCTTTTTCTGTCCCCATGAATTATATTCTACTTTCTTCGATCTTTTATGGACTTGATAACCTGAACTCGTATATTCTATTTGGAAGTCTATCTTCTAAATTTAATTCTAACTATTTAATACTAACAAAACTAAAACAATACTATTTAATTTAATTCTAATTAACCGAAACTCGTGATTTACTAGCTGATAGCAACACACCTATTACATAGTTTTATAAGTTGTAAACGATACTATTCGTTGAGCAATGTTATTTTCTCCATCATTAAATTTTATTTCTTTTAAATGTTATCATTTTAAGTGTAAAATCTCGTATCGACAAGTAAAAAATGATAGATAACCTTATTAAAAGTGTTGACTGCTAATTTGTCATATATGTTTTGGAACGTCAGGCTTAAAAGTGGATTCGTGTCACTAGGAATAAAACTATGAGAACGATAAAGCCTAAAACAAGTAATGCATAGCAAGTTAGGATGAGCTGTTACATCAAATATTAAGAGAAAAAAAAAAGTTTTTAAAAAATAAGAATAGAGAAAATATGATCGATTAACTATATTTTAGCCACAAAAAAAGTCAATCTTTAATGTCAATGAATCTTTGCATGATGGATTTGTATGAAGATGATTTGAAACTTTCATCTTGCTAAAAAATATGGATTGAAGCTTGAAAAAAAAAATATTTTAATTAATTTTGAGTTTTTGGCAGAATGAATAGTGTTTTAAAATTAAAAATGATTTTAGTTAGATTACAATGATATATGTTAAGGTGAAAATAAGTTTTAAAAAAAAATTAAAACTTGACTTTTTAATGGCCTAAAGTGGTCATGATTCAAAGCAAAGGACGACATATTGTTTATGCAAGCGAATATCTCTCCGTTCATCTTATTAAAAAAATTTAAAGTTGATGATGTGTTATCCTTTTTTTAAAAAAAAAAAACCTTAAACATGCATGGACTTCTTTTTTAAAACCAAATGCACAGACATATCCTCACAAGTCCAAGCACCTCACCTCATTTTATATTGCCTTTTTATTTTTTTAATAAGATTCACTATAAATAAAAAAAATATTAAATATTATTCAATCTTACCTGAAAAAATTTTGATTTATATATAATAATTCATAAAATAATTGTTAATATTTCCATAAAAGTCATAATCATATTTGAAAACTATGGTAAGATTGAAAGACAAAATATGCCTATGAATATTGAATGAGAATAAAATTTTTATTTATTTTATATTTTATTATAGATTTTTTATATTAATTATTTTTTCTATCATGTATAAATTATCAAGTTATGATTTTTTGTGTTTGTTATTAAAATTTATTTTTCAAATCATGAAATTTTTTAATTTAAATAAATGTTTTTATAAAACAACATGTTTTCATCAAAAAAAAAAGAAGAAAAGAAATGCAAGAATAAGGGAATGGAGTTTTGATTGAAGATGTATATTTTCTCTCCTTTAATTAAAATATTAAAATGATTGAAATTTTTATGAATATTTATTTCAATTGCTATTATATTGTTATTAAAAAAAAACACGCAACTAATAATAAAAAAAAGATATGTTTTTGTTAATTAAAAATAAATGAATAAGAGAAGTAAAACTTGTCTAATAAAATATATATTTTTCAAGAATTTAAAACATTATCTTTTTCTATAAATATTTATTTAATTACAATATAATTAAACAAAAATAGATTTGAAAAACCGACTTACAGTATTGTGAGAACAAACCTAGCTAATACAAATGCCAAGAGTTTTTTTCTTTTTGTTAATCATACTCTCAAGTTTGTGTTCCCAATTACTTCAACATAAACATAAAAGAATATATTTCAACACGTCATGACATAGAACGTCATTAAAATACAATAACTCTTAAATATTTTAAATACTCTTGTGCCCAATCCGTGCCCTTAATTACGGAATTAGAAAGGGAGGTTCGAGCATGGATTAAATAATCCGTTTGAAAATGTACTTATAATTATTTTTTAAAGTATTTTTTATTAAAAGAATATATTAAAAGAATATATTTTATTTTTTAAAAATTATTTTTAATATCAATATATTAAAATAATCTAAAAAAATTAAAAATTTAAATTTTAAAAAAATTATTTTTAAAATATAAAAATAAATAGAGCTTATAAAAAATAAATGATCAAAATCATGAAAGCCTTGACATCTGGGCTTGATCTATCTAGCCTGTTTTAAGAGTTTATTGGGCTAAAATTACAAATATTTATTGGCTTTATCTATTTAGAATTTACTATACAGGTGGCATGTGCTAAATTGAATATTTATTGGCCGGCATGGGTAATTGATTTGAACGTATTAAATAAGTTTTGTTAATTTAATAGTAAGATTATATAAGGAAAGTGAACTACAATTAAAAAACTTGGCAATGACTAAAATAAATAAATTATTGTTAATATTATGAAAAAAAAAACACTCTTTAAATATTCTTAAAATATCTCAATGATTTTATTTGACAACAAAATAAAACTAAATGAAAACATGATAATCTCATAAAGAAAAACAAAATTCAAAGCTTAATTATCAATAAATAAAACATTGAAGGAATAATTAAAAATTAATTTTTAAAAATTAAAAAGACCTAACTCAAGTCAATTGTAATATCCTCACATAAATTTTATCATTGAATATTTAAATTGACAATTCTAATTCAATAAAGATTTCGGCAAAGGTTTTCTTAAAAATCAATATACCAAGTTATTGACCCTTTCACTTCCTTCTTTTATGTCAAATTATACATCCTTAATTATGATCAAAACAAAATAATATTATTAATTTAAAGGCTACTAAAATTCACAGCAAGAAAAATATTATGTAGTTTCAAAATAATTAACTGTAATGGACCCATATTGGGTTGCAAACCATTGAGCTTTTAGTTAACACAAGCCTAATGTTTTAAATAGACCTAAAACATTTAATTTAGGCCAAAACAAACTTAATTGAACTTAAAAATCTAAACTAAAATATTATGGTTCAAATAATACTTAAAAAAACATAAAAACTATGTAAAATATTCAAAATAATACAAGGAAATAATCAACCCCCAAAATTGTCCATAGCTTAATTAATTTTCTTATGTAGTCGGGTTTGACTTATATAAGAATAATATGTGCTTATCGACCTTTTAAGATCTCTTTCCATGCTTGGAACAAATTGCCTTGAATGCTTGATCTTCTTTTCTTATTTGATCGAATTAATGCTCTAAAAAATAAAGAAAAGAGTTGTTGAATTCTTTCATTTTAAAAGCCTTCCATAATCTCCATTTTAAGTAAGGAAATTATGCAAGAGAAAAGAAGACAACAAGGAAAGTCCTCCAAATCTGGTCGCCTCTTGTTCTCCTTGTAAGTAAAGGAATCTTTACTTGTAATGAGCAAACAAATACAGGAATTTACTCCTACACATTGCCACCCCTTTAACACAAGTTCCTAACTGAATCCTCATTATGAATAACCCAAGGCCAAATCATAGGGTGAACTATCATACTTCTAGAAAGGAAAACATAACTCTTGTTTGGCATTTTCACAATATAGGTTTCCAAAAAAATAATCATGATTTGCAAACCTTAACTCCTAGTATTTGTAACCAAAGTCTCATTCATATATAATAGGTGGAAAAGGCATGAACAAAGGCCATTTAGCTAAAAAAAAAAAGAAGAGAAACTTTTACTCACATGGACAAGAGTGGTTGTTGCTGTAAAATTTTATTGGTGTCTCATGTCAATAATGCTACTACTAGCTTTTAAGGCTGTTATTGTTACTTCTTGGATTTGTTATTAGGGTTCTTAGAACATCTAGACCTCAAGAGACACAACGAAAAAACAACTGCAGTGTATTGTATCTAGCAAGAACGGAATGCAAGGATCTTTGCAAATGTGTCTAAAGCTTCGAATTTGGTTTTTGATCAAATCGAACGTATCATTTGCGATAAGCTTGTTTTGATGAGGAATGTTCAACAAACAGATGAAAACATAAGGATCCAAAGACTTTGGAGGGTCAATAACATTGACTTTTAATTTGATGTTTAACTAGTTATTTTTGTATCCCTAGCATATCTAATTGGTCTAAGTTTTTGTTATCGGGAGAAGGAGGTGGAAGAATTGTTCAAGACCTTCATAACGATGATGTTTCCTTTAATATTTTTTTTATTATTCTATAGTCTTTTGATTTTTCAATTTTGTTCAATTTTGATATTAATCCAAGTTTTTCTCTTCAATTTCGTTCAATTTAGGTTAGGACCCTAAATTTTGTAATCTTTTCGCTTTTTTTCTTGGCCTTTAGTTTTTTCAATTGCAACCAATTCTTTTCAATAATACCCCTAATTAGACCCCAAATTATTCATTAATTGTGTACTTGTTTTAATTTAGCCCTTTTCTTATCAATTTTATTTTTTGTCCAGTGTACCTCTAATTATTATTTTTCTTTCTTTCTTTTTTCAATTGCATATATTATTTTGAAATATGTTTTTGGAAATTTTTTTTAGTAAATATTTTTTGATGAAAATTTTATTTTTTTATAAAAGTAAAATTGAGTTATAGCAACTAAGTCGAGTGTTTTCAAATTTGATCCATAAAAATAAATTTAATAATAATGTTAAAGAGTTACCCGCAATCTTAAACATTCTTTTTTATATTCAAAATAATTTCGGTTGCATAGCTGCATCATAATCCTATAACGGACGAGGTACTTTTAATATACATAAATTACCTTATTATTATTTTTTATAATCCTCAAATTAGATTATGCTAGTTATGAGTTTTGTGCATGCAAAAGATGGGAAAGTTAATGCCTAAGGAGGCGAGAAGAGAAGTGCGTCTTGGAGGGCATGAGGTCCATAGAAGCTTTCATGATTTTATTTGGGTCTCTCAATTTTATGGACTCAACTCTTCAAAATGAGGAAGTTTATGGGCTGGACTGAAATTACTGGGCCAGACTGCAATTACTGGGCTGGACATAAGTTTAGTTGGGCCCTTTCGAGGATTTGTTCTGTTCAGTTTTATAATATAGCCCGTCCTCTGACCACCGGGCCTGGCTTTCTAATTAATATATTGTTAACTAGAGTTTTCATTAATTAACATCATCATTAACTTCCAGTTCCAAATATCTATTCATAGTTTTTTCTTTTTCAAAAAAATAAAAAATAAAATTAGTTTTTCTTTCTTAAGGGGGCAAACCTTTTTTAGTGTATATATATATAATAGAGCTGCCACTAAACTACAAATTATGACATATTTGACTATAAGACATGAATAATTGAATATTATCCCTCGTGTTATTTATTTATTTCCTCTCCATGTTACTATCACATGGCAATCTCTAATGACTAATTAACTCATCCATGCTTGGATTAGTCTTATGCGTGTATATATCATATGAGATGTGACCAATCATGCATGCCAAAATTAATAAATTTGGGATGTCCAAGTTTGATGGTCAATACTTTTAGATTATAAATAAATTTATATTAAAAAAATAATTTTTTTTAATATCAAAACAAAATATCAAGTTAATATCATTTTCACCTTAATATATCATTTGCTCTCCCTATGTAGCTAGCATATTATAAATCTATTTGTTATTATAATAATAATTGTTTAAAAAATATTATTTATTTAAAAAAAAATTAAAATAATATTTTTTAAAATTTATTTTTTATATAAGTAAATTAAAAACATAAAATATTTTAATTTAAAATAAAAATTTAATTTTTTAAATGATTTTAAAATATAAAAATTCTCATCGAAACATGATGCTACACTATTTGTTATTTTATGTAAATTATAAGGTGTGTTTGAGAATGTGATGTAAATCGTGTTTAAAAAAATTGTTTAAATTGAAAATTTTTTATATTTTTTAGGTTATTTTAATTTATTAATATCAAAAATAATTTTTTAAAAATAAAATAATTATATTTTAATATATTTATTAGTAAAATGTATTATCATTATTATTATAATCTCAAACGTACTGTGTAAAAGTACAGGGAGGGAGGGAGAGAGAGTCAGAGTTGTTCTCAGCTTCAAACTACACAACGTGAGAGACTATCTACTGCTTGTGTCTCTCTACTCTCCCTTTCCCCATCAACTGTCCAACTCCAAATCGTCAAACCACTCCCTCCCTCTCTAAAAACATATCTCTCTTTCTCTCCAAAACCCTCTGTAAATTCAGATCTCTCTTACAATGGGCAAGACCTCGATCATCATGTACATAACTATAGCTCTGCTTTTTCTCTTACTAGTGACTCATACTCCAAAGAAACCATCGAACCTCCGCAACCGCCGCATCAAGATCCGGAATGACTTCGCCTTCGACCCCCGCCACCACCACCATGAACCGGTGCCTTTTGATCCTCTTGTTGCTGACATTGAACGCAAACGTGAAGACAAGGAATGGGAGAGACAGTACTTGGAAAATTCACATCCTGAACTTGTTCATCACTCGGCTGCTCCTGGTCACGAGTCACAGCCCGAGGGGGATGATTTTATGGATGCTGAAGATTATTTGAATGATGAAGAGAAATTTAATGTTACTAATAGGTAATTAAATATTGGGTTTTTTGTGGTGTTGTTGTGAGAAAGTTTGGATTTTTATGGTTCTTATGCTGTCCGTAGCAGGTAATAAAGAAAATGGTGTCTAGCATTTTGTAATTATGTGCTGAATATTAGATTTTTGCATGTTTTTATATGATAGGGAATGGATTATTTGTGACGTTATGTGGCGAAGATTGAATTTCTTTTATGTGGATGGATAGGTTGTTGGTGCTATTTCCAAAGATTGACGTGGAACCAGTTGATGGTTATGTGAGTGAACATGAATTGACTGAGTGGAGTTTGAAGCAATCTGAGAAGGAAGTCATGCATAGGACTAAAAGGGAGATGGATGTTCATGATAAAAATCATGATGGGCTCATTTCATTCGCTGAGTATGAGCCACCTAGTTGGGTACATAATTCAGGTAAATGTCTTTGCTGCTTACTTGCAGCACATTCTTTTATGTATAGATGTTTGTATGAGCATTCTCATATGTTTTTGAGCTATATATTTGAAATTTATTCCCGTTCTGTCTAGGACTGCTTCAGGAGGATTTGCTTTAATAAGAGTATTGTGTAAAATCATCTTTTCAACAATAAGAGTTGAAATGCTACCCATTTACTGAACTAAGATTGCATGACGCATAGGTTATGGTTATAGCCTCTAAGTTCATAATGTATATCAGTATCCAACAATCCAGGTTAGTTATCTAAGAAACCACTAACATTGTGTTGTTAGGGGATTTGAGGACTTTTCTAGAAACTGCTCGAAAAATAGACGTTTTCTCAGACACCTGAGATTACATTTGAATCCTGTGCTAATATGTGTACTTTACCATTACTAACTAAGTTCCCCCCTTTTCTCCTGAATTCTTTCATGGAGGACCTGTGTCAGCATCCTGTTGTTTTTGAAATTTTTAGTGCAACTGAAAGTAGCTGATTGCTGAACCATAAGCCATCGTGACCTTGTTTTATGTGATTTTCAGATAAAAATTCTTTTGGCTATGATATGGGTTGGTGGAAAGAAGAACATTTCAATGCATCAGATGCAGATGGAGATGGTCTTCTGAACATAACCGAGTTCAATGAGTGAGCTTCTACTTTGATTGCCAAGTTCAATTTTGGAAAAAGAGAAACTTGTTACTCTGTTCTGATTGGTGCGTGCCATTCCCAATTCTTCTATATTATCTTTCAGCTTTCAACATCCTGCTGACAGCAAAAACCCAAAGCTACTTCAATGGTTGTGCAAGGAGGAAGTAAGGTGACAGAGATTACATCAATTTGCCAAGAAATTTGTGTTTTGCTTCTTCTTGGAACCTGTTTATTCTTTGATTTGGCATTTGGCTTTGGCTTTTATGTGAGAGATTGAGGGGGGTGGGCTTAGACTGGTATTTGAATCTTACAATAGAAAGGAAAGAAAAACATAAACATACTACTGTTTGTGCCCCAGATTCTACCTGCTGCTTTTTTCCTCATTGCAGTATCATAGCTAGAAAAAAATTGCTTTTTTTAGTGATCTTTTTTTAAAATCCCCGACTCCGTTATGCTTCATTAAGCTTCCCACCCTAATAGAAAAACGAAAAAATTTACCCAGTTTCAGTTAATTGCTTTGACCTGATTGATCGAGTTACCAAAGTTGGGTTTTACCAAGAGTTCCGGAGGGTCATTTTACCAATTAGCCTATTGTTCTGTGTTTGAACTTAGAGGAAAACATAGAATTAGAAGTTAATGTTGATTCCATGAATCAATACTCTGATTTAAACTATATACAGAGAGTCAGTTTTGCCAATTAGCCAGAATTATATTGTACATGATTTCATATAATCTAAGGGGTTGTGTTTTAAAGACATTTGATGGACTTTTTTCTGATGTTCGTATGGGAGGTTATTTGTCACAAGCTTTTGAAGTTCAAATTTTGTGGAAACTTTTAGAAGGAAAAGCTGGAGAAATATCGCCATCTCATTTGGAAGTGATACTACCATACGCACATAAAAGGTTTCCATAGACAGTCTAGTCTAGCATGGTGGTTTTGGATTTAGAATTTGCGGTCCTTGCAGAGAAGAATGGGGGAGCAATGTCAGGAATAGAAAATATAAGCCTGCAGAATGTAGTACTCTCTCCTTGGTTTCTAGGTTCCTATTGTAATGAATTAAATGCATTGCAAATCAAAATTCACCTGGTACTTTTACATACAGTTGCACTTATTAGTCTTTGTTGTTCCTTCATTCTTCCTTCCTTCTTTTAGGGAAAGAGATTCTGACAAAGATGGGAAGGTTAACTTTCAAGAGTTTTTCCACGGGCTATTTGACTCTGTGAGAAATTATGATGAAGAAGGTCATAATTCATCACATCTGTCGGATGATTCCGTGGAGGCCCCTGCTAAGAAGTTGTTCAATGAGCTGGACAAAGATGCTGACGGGTATTTATCTGGTGTTTTCTCTGTATATTTTTGTCTGTATTCTTTAACTAGTAATAATACATCCACGAATGGTTTAGAAGCTACATTAATACTTTGACTTGGCTGTGTGCTCTTCATAGATTCTTGTCAGATGTAGAGTTGCTACATATAATTGGGAAACTTCATCCATCAGAGCATTACTATGCAAAACAACAAGCTGATTACATCTTGTCACAGGTATTTTCTTGACTGCAAATAGCTTTCATGTCTTGATGTATAGATGTGTGCTTGCTAGCAGTGTTACCTTCGTATTTTTTTAACAGCAACATGACAATGGAGTTGATATTTTGCACGTGGAAGCTCTGTTGTTGAACATTGTATGAAATCTATTGCAGTCAGATACGGACAAAGATGGACGGCTATCATTGACAGAGATGATTGACAACCCATACGTATTTTACAGTGCTATTTTCAGTGATGAAGATAATGAGTACGACATACATGATGAGTTCCGTTAATGTTGGCTAGGTAAGTAGCACGGCTGCTACACTACCTTCCCTTTTTTTTCTAAAACATACTTAATCATTCATGCTATGTTTTACATTTATTTTTTTGAATCATTAATTGCAGGATATTTCCCATAAAAGAAAACAGCTGTAGGACTTGAATTCTTTTGTAGCAAGAGTATAATGGTTTATACATTAGTAATGGTAAAGCTCGTACAACATTCACGAGGATCATGCACCACAATTTTCTTTTTTGGTGAGTATTTGTGCTGTCATACAATAATTCAGTTTTTTCTTTTAATTTTTTGAATGATTCAAGGTGCACGAAATTAAGACTTCTAGTCTCATTCTTGCAGATCATTATGGAGCCCAGCTCATTCTGTTGTGAAACTTTCTGGCAAATATTTGTTTGATTTACGTTTGATTTTTAGATTTTTGGCTTTCAATTTCTGACATTTCTATCTAGTTAACATGAATGTATGTATCATAAAAGGCTTGAGCATCGTTAATTGTTTAGAGCAGTCATTTGAAGTAACATACAGTAACTTTGTACACTGTTGAAAATGAGTTTCAAAAAGTATCTGGAAGGGGCATCTGTTAAACTTACGCAAACGTAGTTTCTTTCTATTCTGATTTTGCCACCATCTTAAAGTTAAAGGCTGATCAATCAATGGATCAAGCAAGTTCGATTTACAACCAGATCAGGTTATATTGAGCGTGTTGTCCATGGCGGAGATGGACTTGCAATGTGGGTTTCTATATCTATGGCGTGTTCATTGATTCTGCAAATTATGCTTATGTGGGTAATCAACCATTCCCATCGTTGGAGTCCCGAGAAAAAAAAAACTTCAGAAAATACAGAAAGTCTTGAAATAGATGCTCTAGTTACAGACCCGACTAGGGCGCTGTTGAATTTGCTACAAATTCTTTTAAGAATGCGTTCTAGCATTTTGCTCCTTTGAAAAGTAATGGACATCCAATCAACGCACGATGACTTTATCAGAAGTAACTAACATCCATGTTTTTAATTTATCGGAATGTAATAAAAGTTCCTTCGAAGAAAAAAACTCTGCGTTTGTTGATGTGGTAGCTGATCACAACTCATTCCATCATTATTCCAAAAATTTCGAAGCACTTCTCTCTTGTTTTCAAGATAAACAAGGGGTTTTTTTTTTGTTCTACCCAAAGAAAAGAGCAGTGGCAGCTGAGTTTCTTCTTACGCTCGCCTTGGAGGAGACATTTGCAAGGGCGGGTTCACTTGCTACTGAAGGGATCAGAGGTGCATGGGGTTTGAAAGGACAGCTACAAGACCTAAAAGGGTCAGCGACAATGAACAAAGCTGTACTCCAAAATGCTGAGAAAAGGAAAGTGACAGACGAGTCGATGAAGCTATGGTTGGAGAAGCTTCAAGACGTGGCTTATGATGCTGAAGATGTTTTAGATCATTTGATGACTTTGCTTATGAGGTGCTTCGCAAAAACCAACAGAAAATCTTTACTGTTCGTGATAAAGATAGGGTTTGTGTTCTGATCTTTATAATTGCTATGAAGATAGTGTTTTTGTGTGCTATAAAGCTTTACTATTTGTGATAAAGCAAGGATTTATATGTGCTAAAGATGGTTTTTTTTTTAAATAACTGTGTTCAATGAGTGTGATTCTACCATGATTACCAAGTCTATTTTTGGAGAGGAAAAAAACTAGTAGTCGTTTAGATTCTTTTAGTTTTTATTGCCCTCTATATTTCTAATTCTTCTATATGATTTTGCAGCTTCCTGCATCAACCCAAAGCTACTTCAGATTGTCGAAATCAAACACTGATTGAAGTATCAGGATGGTTCTGTGAGTCTGTTTCTGCCTAAGTTCTAGCACAATAAAGTCCCTAATATAAGCACCTAAAAGGCCCCTATGGTGTACATGTATCGACTGTTTACACTTGAGATGTTCTAGTTTATCATTATGAGCTTTAAATCTAAGGCTTCTTCGCGCAAAAAAAGAGTAAAGAAATGTTCAATCCAAGCCTGAAGAACGTGATATTTACTCCATGGATGCGGGACATAGCTCTTAGCATCCGTCGGATGATTCAATGGAGGCCCGAGCCGTCTGCCAGGATAGATAAAGATGGTGACAGGTACTCCTTCAGTATTCCAAGCAATTATTCTACAGGCATTTTACAAGTTACACTAATAATAGTTTGACTTGGCTGTGGGGCCCCTTCAAAGATATTATTTAGGCGTAGAATTACAATGGAAAACACCAGGCAAATCATATCTTGTCGCAGGACTCCATATCCATGATGAGTTCCAGTTTCGGCTAGGCAAGGGGCCCCGCTGCTATACCAACTATTTTCTTACTCTCAACTAATTATGTTTCCACTTCTTAAATAATGACAAGTTTCTTCTCATGAGAGATACGATTTTGTTTACCATTTTTGAAGAAAACAAAGGAATATGATAGTTTATTCATCATGAAAAGCTTATGTTACAGTAGGACATCTATATGTACAAGGCAGAGATGTCATTGATGGGAAAGATGCTAACTATCAATCTCCTATAATCTTGGTATATCAAAATCTATCTATACTAATAATTATCCTGTCAATTGTTTACAGAACAGTAGTAATATGAATTGGAAACAATGTAGCGATCACAAGCTAGAATATACGAGATAATATAGGATCCACTGCAACTTTCCTGAGTGGATGCAATACTATAGGAACTGCACCACCGTATGAGATAATGTAGGAGACAATATAGCATTTTACCCTTCAAGAATTTTCATGACAATGATTTTCGAGAATTCTCTTTGCTTCAAAGATTAACTGTTGTATCATGTCACAAGATCATCAGTGCTCCTGATAGTATACGAGAATCGCATTCTTTTGTGGAATTAGAAGTTGTTGGGTGCTGGAGTTTGACTTATTTTCCAGAGGATTGCTTATGTGGACACACCCGCTTGAATCATTACGAATCAGTGATTTCTAGGAGGAGCTGGAGGTTTTCCTGAAGAAGCTCTAAATTTGAATGTTGGATCTCTTGAAAAACTATGGATGGTATAAACTGAAGAGTTTACTGCATCAACTTCAACACCTAACTTCCCTTACAGAATTGCATTTAGAGATCTTGGACGGAAGCTTTTCCAGATTGGATAGGCAACCTTTCCTCTCTTCAGAAGCTTTGTATTTGTTATTGTGAGAATGTAAAGCATCTACCTAGTTAAACAGCCATGCAAGGACTCTCCAGATTATATTACCTATATACTTCTGATCATTTCTTGAGGAAAATGGTTGCAAGTACAATGGCGTTGAGCACCTTAAGATCTTTCGATCCGAAGTGTCCACATAGATTCAACGGAAGGAACGTAAGTTAAAATCTCTCAGCAACTCATTCTTTGTTTTCTTTCTGAATGCCTCCTCCTTTAGGAAAATTTCAATATTTCTAGTTAATTTAACTTCATTGTTCTTTGTTTTTATGCAGGAACACAGCTTTTCAGATTAAACTTGATTTTAGCAGCTCATTTTCTTTTGCTATTTTCATTTGCTTAGTCATGAATTTGAGCAACAAACAAGAACAGGCAAGTTGAATCTCAAATCTCTGTATCCATCTGTCTCCTCTGCTCACTTTTCCCTCCGTCCATACTTTACTTATTTTCTCCCTCAATAATTTACTTTTGTTGTTCTTGTTTTCATCAGACGTACAAGGCTGGCAATTACAAACAAGCATTAGAGCATATCAATGTTGTTTATCTTTGTAAGAAGTCTGCACCACACCTACTGATCATATTTGCCCCAAATTATAAATTACACAATATAAAGCCTTTATATATATTATATGTACATTGCAGAAATAAGAAAGCTAGCTCTTGGACTTGAGCAATGTTTTGATGAGGTTCTTCTCCGGTCCCTTTTCATTTCAAGACCTAAATCGATTTCAGAATTGATTCTGATTCTTTGCTTTTTAATATACGAAACCGAGGGCTGCGAATACAACTTAAAAGAAGCACACTTATGAGATTCAACTTGTACATGAGAATATTAGGTTTTATGAAACACATAGACGCAATTAAAGGTGAGCAAAAGAATTAAAAAAATAATTAAACTGAGAAAACAAAAAAAATATAACTGAAAAATCCAAATAGTAAAAAAAATACAATTTAACCGATTAAAATTTTGAAAAAACCAACCGGTTTGGTTTTGGTTTTATAAGTCTGAAACCAAAAAACCGAATCAAACCCAAACCGAGTCAAACCGGAAAAAACCGAGCCAAACCGAAAAAATCGAGCCAAAACCGGAAAACTAATCCAAAACCGAGCCAAACTAAAAAAACCGAGTCAAACTGGTTTGAACCGGTTTTTTTTCTAAAAAACCAAACAGAATCGAAATCGGTCGGTTTGAACCGGTTTCGGTTTGGTTTTGGGTTTTTTAAAAAAATAATAATTTCAGTTTGGTTACTTTTTTATAAAACCGAACCGAAGATGATCACCCCTAGATGCAATGCAAGGAATAAATTTAATAATTTTTTGGGAGTTTTAAGATTCCATTTGATAAATTTAGAGTTGTTTAGGGTTTATATTAAGATTACCTGACGATTATATATTTTCTCAGCTTTAAATAATTATTTCAATGCTGATTTTTTGCAAACCACAAGTCATTCAAGTGTCCAATCTCTAACAATAATCTACACAAACTACTAATGAAAAATCACTTAAACTCTTTTAGGAGAGAGAGAGATTGATATGTCTTTGAGTGCTATCTATTTTCTTGTGTTTTTCGGGTGTTTTGTAACTTACATAGTTTTTTTCTTTGTTCAAGAATACAAAAAATAAGAGACATAACATTTTATTTAATAGAAAAATTAAAAACCCTATAAATAGCAAAACACTTATTTTCCCCTAAATAATATCACATATATTATTTCAGCATAATTTTATAAATTTATCCAATCAAATTCCTAATTAATTTTTCTAAGTCTAAAATTATAATTCACTGTTTAAATTACACTATATTCATTAATTTCTAAAACTTATTTACAATTAAGTCACACTTAATTCATCATTTCATTTTAATTTCTGACCAATGGTTCTCATGTATATGACCCGTTAGGTTCTCTAATAAATTGATCAAATATAAATCACAATCCTAAATAAAATATGATTAAAAAATTAATTTATGATTAATTCAACAATTGATTGATTTATATTTGAATATCAAATACAATGTCTAACAACCTATTAATTTTTGATCAATGGTTCTCATGTATATAACCCATTAGGTTCTCTAATAAATTGGTCAAATATAAATCACAATCCTAAATAAAATATGATTAAATAAATTAATTTATGATTAATTCAACAATTGATTGATTTATATTTGAATATCAAGTACAATGTTTAACAACCTATTATGATTCTCCAAATATTATGAAAATTATAAGTGGTTTGATTTAACCTTTTAATGATCAGTTTCTTAATATAATTATTATTCATTCATCAACAATGTCTCAATTTAGATATTATAATATGAAGTGTGTCTACCATATCAAATCATGTTTATTCTCAACACTATAATCATTGATTCTTTGAATAAAATTTAAAACTCTTTTCAAATCTCATTCCACTTTACACAAAGATTTACAATCAATACTATTTGAGAACAGATAAAATATTTACAGTCAATTGATTTATTTATATTTAAAAATCAAGAATAATATCTAGCAACCTGTCATGATACCTCAAATATTAGGAAAGTCCTAAGTTGTTTGATTTAACTTTTTTTTATTCTTGATTTAATTATTTCATATCAAGTTGAATTGAGATTGAGGCTCCGTTTGTGTGCAGGAAAGTGAATTTCTTTTGGAAAATGAATTCCGGGGAAAGTGAATTCCTGGAAAGTGAATTCCGAGAAAGTATTTTCCGATGTTTGGTAGAGTTATGGAAAAATAATTTCTAGTGTTTGGTTATATTATGGAAAATAATTTATTAATAAATTAATTTTTTTTCAAATTTATCTAATATATATATAATATTTAATATAAAATATTTAATCACTTACAATAAAAAAAAATCTAAAATGTATAATGATGAATTTTTTTTATTATATTCTATATTCATACATAGCTTATTTTATATAATATAACTATATATATCATATCATATTATAAAGAAATAAGCTTCTGAAATATTTTTTATTATTCCATGAAACCATTTATAATTTCATTACATATGAAATACATCCAACAAAAACTATAGTTTTAATAATATTTTGAGCATGTAATAAAATTGGATAAAATATTAAGGTATAAAATTCACTCTAAACTATTTTTTTTTTAAATGTTAAAAAAATAGCACACTTAAAAAAAAAAAAAGTTCCCGCAACCAAGTGAACAGTACAATAGAACTGTACTGTTCACTATTTTTTAGTATCACATCCTAATCCTAAGATAAAATATAAAGTAATTATTATTATTACAATTCCTAGCATGAATATCACATCCTAATCCTAAGATACAAGGTAAAAATGGTGGGACTTCTTTGCAGTAAAAGATAAAAGTTTCAAATTTATTATCGTAGAATGGTTATAACACCACCAAAATACTCTAATTAAAGACTTAACTCCTTAGTCCAAATTCCTAGCATGAAGATCTCATACTCATGGTCTTTTTAGCTCAGAACAATATGAGAAAGAGCATTCCAAATCATCAAGCAGCTCCTACAAAGCATCAAAAACAATGATTTCTCTTTATCTTCATCATCCTTAGGTTCTATAATCGACCTAGCAGATGACAATAAAGATGATTGTTATGGTATTGCCCCACCTATACAAAATCTTAGGCAGTCAATGTCTCTACAAAATAAAATAAGTATTTTAAGAGGCACAAAATATTTTGGCCCATTTTATTTCTTAGTTAAGATCCTCTAAACCACTAGGTCCAAACCATCAGGCTCATCTCTAACTTTCAACACAAATGATTAAAATAACTAGCTATCACTTTAACTTTTTAAAAGTTGATCCCCCACTTGTATAAATGACAAACAACTTTTAGTGGTAATTGGCATTTATGTTTTTTAACTTTTCAAAAATTGAATTATTTGCTTTATAAAATTTTGATAGAAGACAATCTTGTCCTGTTTTATATAAAAGGACTCCTCTTAGGCTTTTAAGGGAAAACTTCACAAAAGCTTTCCACCGTAGAAGGCATCAAATACTTATCCCTTTGTAACATATTCAAATTTCCTTGTAACATTTTGTATTACTATCTCATATCTTGTAAAAAAAATCTATACTTGTTGGATCTGAACCTCTACAACCAATATGTTATGTATTAGTCTCAATATAAATTTAAGTAAGGTTTCGTTCAATATATCTCCTATTTAAATTTCTGAACTTTTATCTTTTGCAAACTTAAGTATGATATGTGTTTGTTAGAGGATTTTGTCATTATTAGAGTTGCATCTTCATTTATATCTGAAATTTATATGTTCTGTTTTAAAATCAAGTATATCAACTGGAAACTTATAATTAGATTATAGGATTATTCTCACGTGTAACAACGCCAGGTATTTGTTTCCTTTGGTTATTGTGTGTGTGTGTGTGTATAGCAATCTTTCATATTCCATTTGTCAAATAGATCGTGATTTAATAAATGTTGGTATTTATTGATGATTTTTTCAAATCCTCATGGGATGATACTTAACTCATTGATTTTATTACTTGTTACGATTCATGCACTTGCGATTTTGACCAAGAAATACATAATTAATCAACCCCAAACACTATTCTTCAACCTCTTCTTTTAGAGAATTTCAAGAACCAAAAGTTGATGGACTTCCCCCACCAATAGCTTTGATTATTCACCATCAATATTAAACATGAATATTTTTTAATTTAAATCATATGACTTTTGAGCTAAAAAATTATGTTTATCTATTGTTGAAAGAGTTATGGAAAATCTTATCATTCTTCCTTCCATATGTTAAAATCTTATCAGTTATGGACTAGACAAACCAATATGTTAAAATAAATAATTTTTCATGGACCAAATTCAAGTTCAAATTTCAATTGACAACAAATATTTTTTTGTAACCAAAAATATTATTTTAAAATAAACTTATGCTCATGCTCAACCCGAGCCAAGCTAACGTGCTTGTGTGATCACTTTACGTATGATATTTTTTTCTCTAAGAGCTTGGGTGTTTTTTTTGTCCAAAGAGTTATGGAAAATCTTATCATTCTTCCTTCCATAGTTAAAATCTTATCAGTTATGGACTGAACAAATCAATATGTTAAAATAAATAATTTTTCATGGACCAAATCCAAGTTCAAATTTCAATTGACAACAAATAATCTTTTGTAACCAAAAATATTATTTTAAAATAAACTTATGCTCATGCTCAGCCCGAGCCAAGCCAACGCGTTTGTGTGAGTTTAAACTTAAAGCTCACTTTACGTTTGATATTTATTTTCTCTGAGAGCTTGGGTGTCTTTTTTGTCCAATTTTAATTAAGTTCTTTTAGAGATTTTTAAGTTTCACTAAAACATGTTAATTAGGGTTTCATAAGATTATTTTTTTATTCATCATGATTTTTGTAAATTATTTTTAAAAAATATATTAAAAATTAAATTTTAACAAAATTTTACAAGTGGATAGTATTTTTAATTTTCTTATAAATTTTTGGTCGGTAAGTTCACGTCATTTCATCATGGTCATTTTTTAGTTGGACAAAAACTTGCCAGTAAAAAGCTAAAACAAGACAAAGAGGAATGAATAGTCAATCATGTTCATTCTTGCGCCCTTCAAAGTCTTTTGTAGGGTTAAACCCATCATCATCAATCCAATATGTTTACTGCATGATTTAAGATTATTCTCACGTATAACAACATCATGTATTTATTTTCATTGGTTATTATGTGTGTGTAGCAATCTTTCATATTTGATTGGTTAAATAGATCGTGATTTAATAAATTATAGTATTTATTGATTATTTTTCAAATCCTAATGGGATGATACTTAACTCATTCATTTTTATTACGTGTTAGATTCATGAACTTGCGATTTTGACCAAAAAATACATAATTAATCAACCCCGAGCACTATTCTTCAACCTTTTTTTTTAGAAAATTTTAAAAACCAAAAGTTGATGGACTTCCTCCACTAATAGCTTTGATTATTCACCATAAAACCAATATTAAACATGAATATTTTTGGATTTAAATCATGTGATTTTTTAGCTGAAAAATATGTTCATGTACCGTTGAAAGAGTTATGGAAAATTTTATCAGATTCTTCCTTCCATGTGTTAAAATCTTATCGGTTATGGACTGGATAAACCAATATATTAGAATAAATAATTTTTTATAGACCAAATCCAAGTTCAAATTTCAATTGGTAAAAAATAATCTTTAGTAATAAAAAATATTATTTTAAAATAAACTCAAACTCATGCTAAGCCCGAGCCTGAGTCATCGCGTGCATGTGGCTTTAAACTCAAAGTTCATTTTACATATGATATTTTTTTTCTAAAATCTTAGGTGTTTTTTTTATTCAATTTTAATTGAGTTTTTTTAAGAGATTTTTAAGTTTCACTAAAACATGTTAATTACGGTTTTATAAAATTAATTTTTTATTTATCATAATTTTTTTAAAATTATTTTAAAAAATTTATATTGAAAATTAAATTCTAATAGTATTTTTAATTTTTTATATATATAGATATTTGATGAGTAAGATCACGTCATTTCACCATGGTTATTTATGAGATGGACAAAAACTTGCCAGTAAAAAGCTAAAACAAGACAGAGAGGAATAGTCATGTTCCTTCTTACGCCCTTCAAAGTCTTGTCTTGTGTTAAACCCATCATCATCAATCCAATATGTTTACTGTTTGATTTTAGATCCGTCCTAAAGTCAATGATAAATTAAATTAATCTATTTATTTTTATGAATAAATTTAAGTATATACAGACACATTTATTTTTATTTTAACTGCCGTACATTACGACCGACAACCGAGGGAAAAATCTTCGACCGACAAGTTGGCCCATGAATTTTTGGGCCCCTCCCTCCCCTTCTCGCCTTGGAGATTCGGTGGTTCACTTTTCACCAAAGCAATCGCTATCGCCAGCTGTCGACAGAACCATAGCGACCCGGAAACAACACCAAATCAAATCGAACCCGGCCCCACTTGGGTCCACGCTGAAATGTGAAAGCAGGTTCCTCACCCCCACCGTCACATGCATCACCACGTGGCACGCTTCGATTAGAGAAATCATGGTGATCATGATAGCGTCTTCTATGGTGAAAATCATTCATTAACCACATGGTTACACGTGTTTTTTCTTGCGCTATCCGCTGTTTGTGTACTAACCACAGCGTTCGGCATCGAGTCAATAAGATAAAATATATCATAGCACCTTCTAGGGCTATTTAATTAAAATAAAATATGATATTTAATTAAAATAAAATGAAAACATACACTCCAGGGCTTGTTGTGTTTGCATTAAGGCGTTATAATAATAGTACCTTCAAGTTTATGAAGAAATAAAATGGTGTTAACCATGGAATAAGTGTAAAAACAACTTCTTCACATCTTGAGTGATATTTTTATCTTCTCTAAGATAACAATTTCTTCTTTTTCTTCTTCTTCTTTTTTTTCTTATAATGTCTATAGTAATCATAGAACAATTAGTAAGATTATGAGAAATTAAGATGATTTTTTTTTACCTCGAAGAGTATAACTTAATTGATCAGGTCTTGAATTTGCTTTTCAGAGATCATCAATTCAAATCTCATAAATCTCAGAACTATTAGAGACTTATATGATCGTTAACTTCAGGGTTTATTAGTTGAGATATATGTAAATTGATTCAGATACCTATATTAATTTGATAAAAAAAAAATAGCAATATTTATTAAGATTTTTTTTCCCATAAAATGCAAAGTGAATACTTTCTCCAAGTTATATAATTTCTTGGAGGTAGTCTTTCTATACGACATATTATGCGAATATATTTGACATCTCATACTCACTTGCTTGTTACAAAAACGAATAGTATTTATTGATTTTTTTTAAGTAGCAATGTGCTTTTTTAGCCATAATTGGATAATAACATTAGTAACTAGAATAGTTACAGGGAAATTATTTATCTTGTGGTTGGCGATTTTGAAAGGCGAGGAGGAGGAGGAGGTTATCCATCACGTAGCTTTTTCCATGATGTAATCATTAAAGTCGTAAAATCAATATAAGTCATGTTTTGTGAAAGCTAAGTCTTCTTTAAAGTCCAGCACTAAAATTAGCCACCTACAACCCATGTGTGTCATGGCGTTATAAAAATAAAATAAAATTCAATACCACCCTAACCATGCAGGGTGCAAGCCAGCTGTCACATCTCGAACATGTGTCGGTTTGATTTTATTATTTAAAAAAAAATTAATTATTTTTATTTTAAATTATATTATTTTAATGTGTTGATATTAAAAGTAGATTTTAAAAAATAAAAAATAAATTAATTAAAAACAATTTTGACTGAAAAATATTTTAAAAACAATATATATATATATACCACAATATCAAACAGACTTTTAAATTATTTATAAACTACAAAACTTAACATTCCATAAATACTCCTGAAACATAATAATTGTTTTTAAAAAATTAGAGTAACCTTTAAATGTTTTTATTAAAATATAATATTTTTCTATCCAAAAAACTCAAAAATCAGTTTTTTAGTTTTTCAAATTTATAATAAGTTTACAAAATACATTTTATAGATTTTCCACTATTTTCTTAATAAAAATCTTCAATGTTTTTTCATGTGAAAAAAAAACATGAACAGCATAATTATTTTCTCTTAATTACATGTACCTTTTAGCAATGTAAAGAGTGAAGAGTGAAGAATAACCTTTACCTTTATTTTTTTACATTTAGTTAGTGTTATTAATTTAATTTATATTATAAATATAATATAATATTTTTTAGTTGACAATATAGATCTTTTATTGTAATTTGTAATTTGAGAAAAAAAAATAATTAGATTATCACAAATAAAAAAAATATTAAGATGACTATTAGACTTATGACTTATGCTTTGAATGTTTTATGAAAATAGTTGTAATATTTATATGTGTTTTTAAAGAAAATAAATATAAAGTATTGGACTCTCATTCTATTGTCTACTCTATTTTTTTTTATTTATTTACGGGAAGAAAAACTTGTGTTTTTTGAAAAACTCGTACAACTTAGTATTAATTAATTTATTTTCTGAATAAAAGCTTCTGATTTGTTTTATAAAAAAATAAACTCATATTATATTTGTCTTTTCTTACAAAATAAATCTTATAAGTTACTTATAAGATTTTGTTTTTTCAAAATAGATATCATTAAATAATTTACATGATGCTACTAGTTAATACCATAAATTTTTTCATCAATATTTTTTTTATAATGAATCATAATATAAATACCAATATTATCAACAAAATCATTATTAAACAACAACAATAATAATGATATGTATACTGAAGCTATATATATTATTTTTCAGACTTAAATTCCTTTAATATTAAAATAAATATTTTACTTGTCTATTTCAGACATTCATTATTTTTCTCGTGGCTATTTGATTGTCTATCGATGATATATCCAATAAATAGATGTGATTAAATAAGAAAACACGTGTCATCCTTCTAGTGAAGTTCATTATATATAAAACTAGAAAAAAAGGGAGAAATTTACGAGACATTAGTGATAATCATTTCTGATTCCATTCGATTTTTATAAAAAAAAATAACTAGGTTGAATTGAAAAAAAATAAAATCAAACCGAAACTACTTTAAACCGACCAGTTTCAGTTTTATTTTATTAATAAAAACTGGTTCAAACCAGTTTTTTCATTTTGACTCGATTTTTTTCCGATTTGACTCGTTTTTTTTTTTGTTTTGTTTAGTTTAGGTTTGGTTTGGTTTGGTTTGGTTTTGTTAGTTTTTTTCGGTTTCAGACTTATGAAACTGAAACCGAACCGGTTAGTTTTTTTAAAATTTTAATTGATCTAACCAATTTTTTTTTAATTTTTATAACTTAATTAATTTTTCAATTTTTTTCTCGTATATGCTAGAGATGTCATCGATAATTTAACAAGTTGTAACGGAGGCACTTGATTAAAGAAAAAAACCAGAGGTAGAAACAAGAAGACAGTTACAGGCTTTAAGAATAGACTAGATATATGACTCACATGATACCGCGGGTCATTTTTTTTGTATAAAAAATATTTTTTTAAAAAAATTAAAATTCTTTGGTTTTTCTGCAAAGCCATACCTAAGAATATTAGATTTGGCTGCAACGCCTAACCTAAAAGGAAAAATTATAATATTAATAATAAATTTAAACTTGCATGACCCAAGTTTAAGCGAGTCTGGCTGCAATACCGAACTCAAGAATATTGGATGTGGGTCTAGCTATAAGGTCGTGTCATAAAAGTGTGATAATTAAATAGATTAATTAAAAAACACAAAGAAAAAAAATCAACAAGAAGGAAAAAACTAATGAAGAAAAGGAAAAAAATGAATTAATTGGGCTAACCCTTTAAACCAGGTTATTCCATAAAACCTGGGATTCGCGTTATGAAAGTTTAATAACTAATTAGAAAAAAAAATGACAAGTTTACCTAGAATTAACTGGGTTAACCCATCAAACCAAGTTAACCTGTCAAGCCTAGGATACGTGTCATAAAAGTATGAAAGTCTAATAATTAAATACAAAGAAAAATAACTTTAACAAACTAAATTAAATAAAAAAATAATTCGTCAAATCAGGTTAACCCATCAAACCTGATAACTAAATAAAAAAAAATTAACATTAAAAAAACGAAATCAAACAAAAAAATTTCATTAAAAAAATAAAATAAAAAAAGCTAATATTGTAGTAATCTATTGTGTTTTTTTTTTAAATGTAAAAAAAGAAAACAAAAGCGAGAAAAAAAAACACATAGAAAATGTGTAACAAATGACAATTTTGAAAAAAAAAAAGAAAGCATGTGGGGAAAGCTAAAGCTAAATTATCAGCCAGCTAAATATTGAAAAAATAAATTCGATAAAGATAATTTAAAAAAAAATATGTAGGGAACAATTCATATTGTTTTTTTTTTAAATATAAAGTTAAATTCTCAACTAATTTAATATAAAAAAATAAAATGTAAAAAGTTTATTTTGAAAAAAAAAATCATATAAAAAAGAAAAAACCGTTACAGTAAAAACCTACTTTTTAGAGTTCTTATTAATGATTGTAGAAGCAGAGGGTAGCATGAGAACACGTGTTTTGCGTAATAAATCATTAATGGTTAAGCTATGGATAATTATTGTTCAAATGCATCCAATCACCATCCCATCCTACACAAATTTAATGCTTTTCAAAAGTCCAAAAAGAAAACGAAGGTAGCCTTCTGCAATGATGTCATCGTTAAAGTCGTCAAATCAATATATATATAAACAAAAGTATGTTATGTGAAAGCGAAGTCTTCTCTGAAGTCCAGCATAAAAATTAGTGGCAAATTAAGTCCACCGACACTTGATGCACTCGTGGCATAAAAGGACAAACCATCTAGAACAATAAAAATAATAACTGTGAGGCCTCGAAGGAAAATTGCAAAACACACAACGTGGCGCACGTGGCGCGCTACAAATAAGATTTGGACTGGTTCAAACATGTGAGCCTTCTTTTGGTTCATTATATTTTTTTTATTTCAAATTTTATATATAATTATATTTTAATTTTTAAAAAATTAAAATAAATAAAAAATAATATAAATCATACGTATCACCTAACATGTTAAATTTTTAAATTTAAAAAGTTTTGTAATATGATATCAAAATCTTAATAACTAAATAATAACAAGTTTCAATCTCATTAAACTTAACCTCTCTTGTGATTAATAGCATAAAATAACTTAATGCGAGCTTATTAAAATTTTTAATTTTAAAAGGTTTTTAACATAAATTATATATTGAGATTTCATTTAATAATATATAATTTTTATTTATTTATTTTATATACAATAACTTAGCTTGCATTTAATTAAACATATATTTTTTAATTTATTTTTAAAACATAATTATTTTTTTAACTACAGTACAAAAAATACCGCTGTAACAACCACACTAAATATTTAGTGGTGGCTAAATACACCTTGTCGTGTAAGAAATAACTAAAGATAGTTGTCAGGAATTGCCCACCCTCTTTTATATTCTTAAATTATACATTCTTTTGTCAAGGAGTTTTGTCATTATATCTGCACTTTTTTTCTATTTTTCAAAAAAATAAAGAAAAACAAACGGAGAAAAGAACATGAAATGATGAAAGAATTAATTTATAACCTAATTTAAAAATGTGATAGCTAAATATTTAAAACCATGGGAATTAATTAATTAGTTGGTTTAGTGAAATTGCTGGAACTAATTCATGATTATCTTTTTTATTTTATTTATTTCTTTTCTTTTCGAAGCAAAGCTCAAAAGGATTGTGAAGAGGCTGCTGCTGCTAGAAAAAGCAATGTTCATCGCATCCATGTCCTCAACGTATTTCGGCATGTCTGGAGAACACATAATAATTGCTCTTCATGAGTTGTCCAGTTCCAGTAAACGGCATCATTGCTAATCAATGGCCGAAGAGAGAATGTCTCTAAAGATTTTTTGGGATTTTTTTTTGGAAGAATAATATAACACAGAAAAGTATATAAAAAAATAGCACACAAATATTATTTTTAATAACAGTTATTTAATTAAAATTAGTATCATGTGAACCAATTAGCAAATAAAAATCAATCTACAACTCTATAAAAATTCAATGATTAAAAAATAAAATTCAATACTTAAAAAAAGAAAGATATAAGTTAACTTGGTAGAAGAGGTTATGATAGAAGAAAAAAAATTAAAAAAAAATAACTCAAAACATATTAAAGTTTTAGTTTTTATATATTTGGTATTGTTAAAAAAATCTGGATGAAACAATCCTAATTATATATTGAAAGATCAAGAAACGAGCTTATAATTAATTAAGAGTTTTATTTCATAATTAATTTATAGTTAATTATGATTTTATTTGATGATTTTTCAAAATACAATTAGAATTAGTGTGTCAAGATCTATTTTTATTTTTCAAGAAAATTATTAAAAAAAGCATTTGTAGCATGTGTCCTGAAAACAATGAATGACTTCAAATTCAATAACTCCATTCAAATAAAATATCAATATTAAAGTCTTCCTTATTTTCTAGTTAAATAAAATGTCTATCTTTTTTTTAAAATTGATTAATTATCTTAATAATTCCAGACATATAATAATTATATCATATATTTTTTTATCTAACAGCAAATACATCTCTAGACTAGTTGACATTAATAAAAAAAAAATCACGATGCCTTAAGCATGTTACTACACTTAAATCGTGGTTTAACACACAATTTTCCGTGGTCTATTTTAAGATCCCAACGCAAACATTAACAATTAACAATGATAAATGATAAATATATTATCCTACCGCACCTCGCTGTTGCTAGGGAACCACCATGTCATTAAAATCCCATCTTAATTAGAGAGCTCGTGAACAGGACAAGTGCTGCATAAAAATAAAAATAAAAATAAAGAACACCACAAGTGTACCACCATGTTATCAATTACTAAAAAAAAAAAAATATTACAGCGAATAAAGATTAATTTCAGGTAAATAGACATCATCTTATAGCCTATTTAGGAGTATAATTATAGTTGTTTGTTAAAATATTTTTTTTATGTTAAAATATATTAAAATAATTTTTTTTAATATTTTTTTAAAATTATTTATAAAATCAGCGTATCAAAATAATCCAAAATACATAAAAAATTAATTCTTAATAAATAAATAAATAAATTTTTATAAAACATGATTTGCATCGCGTTTCTAAATATTTTGTAAACCTGGAATATTTTATACAAAATTTTTGCTTGATATTATAATAAATAATGTGGTGTTTGTAATGTTTTTAAGGTATTTTTTAATTAAAAATATATATTCTTTAAATTAACATATAGAATCATTGAAAAATATATAAAAAATTTAATTTAATAAGTAAAAATTAATTTAAAAAATATTTTAAAAAGTAAAAACTTAACTCCAAATAAGCAATTAAAAAGGTAATGTAATTTAGTATTATTTGCATTTTCATTTTTTTTTATCTTCCGAATTTTTTGATATAAAAACAAAAAACTAATAGTTTTTTTTTTCAAACTAAAAAACTAACAATCTGAAAGCAGAAAGAAAAATACCAAACTACCCCTAAACTTACTTAAGAATGATCAATCAAGTATCTGAAGAGCCATCACGGTAACCAATACAATAAAAGTCAATGCAGATGAACAGTGAAAGTCAAAATTGTCCGTACACGGAAAAGTAAAAAAAAAAAGAGAAGAGGCTCAAGAGGCACGGCATTAATTGTACTGGTTTTCCCGTGATAAAATAAAATAAAGAAAGGCAAACTATTATTTAATATTCGAATCGATAAAAACTTGATGAGGTCAGTTGGATTTGGACATGCTAACATCTCAAGGATCTAATTAATAATCGAAACTCTTTAATGTGTTTATATTAATCGAAACTCTTTAATGTGTTTATATTAATCGAAACTCTTTAATGTGTTTATATTAATCGAAACTCTTTAATGTGTTTTCCCGTGATAATAAACTCTTTATTTTTATGTTTTAAAAATAGTTTTTTTAAAAAATATTTTTTATATTTTTTTATATTATTTTAATATTTTCATATTAAAAATAAAAAAAATATTATTTTTATATATTTTCAAGTAAAAAATACTTTTTTAAAAAATCACTAATATAGTTCTAAACACCTTAAAAAAAGGTTTACATGTATAAATTTAGATTGTTTTTAGGAATATTGTTCAAATCATGTTTTTTTTATTAAAAATTCTTTTTTATATATTTTTAAATTATTTTGATGTATTAATATAAAAAATAATTTTTAAAAATAAAATAATATTATTTTAATTTATTTTTAAATAAAAAATATTTTAAATCAAAACTATCATCCAATTTTAAACCTATCTTCGGAAGGAAACGTTAAAACAAAAAAGAAAAAAAAGAAGTTGACCACGTAAATTATAAGGAAGAGAAAAAAGCTATGAATTAGGATCTGCTCACGCATCGTAGATCATGTTTCATATCACTTTTTAATTGTTTTTTAAAATATATTTTTATTTAAAAATAATATATTTTTATTTTTTAAGATTTAAAATTTACATAGAAAAAATCAGAAAATATATAAAAACATAATTTAAAATAAAAAATAATTTTTTAAATTTTTTTTAAAAATCATTTTAAAACACCGACCATTACACTCTCTGCCTGTACTGCACTACACTGCAACGCGCTTTCGTTTTACTTTCCTCTTCGCACACTCTTTCGCAAAAGGTGATAAAAAAAAAACATCATCTTCCTCTTAAAAATAAAAAATTTCCATCATAATTTTTTTTTATTTTGTAAAAAAAAACTAATATACCTAAACAAAAAGCCAGCCTGCATCCTCATTTTCATTTTCTGTCAAAAAATACGGTTTTTAAGTTGCCTCCACAAAATATATTAATACAGAGTTAAAGTTTTATTTGTTTTTGCATTTTAAAATTATTTTTTAAAAAATTTAAATTTATTTATTTATTTTAAATTAATATTTTTAAAAAAATTTTAAAATTTTTTTATGTGCTGATATTAAAAATAATTTTTAAAAAATAAAAAAATAATATTTTTATCCATAATTATATAATATTGTCTTTGTCTTCGTCGACCCAAAGAAAGAAAAGAAAAATACAAATTAGGTAGACACAGCTAAATGCTAATATACGAAAAAGATGGAGAGAGTGGGTGGGGGCGGCAAGAGACATCGCCACCATCACATCTGGTCCCCACTGTTTTTTTTTTAATCTTTTATTCTAATTTTTTAGATCGATTAATATTTTTATTATTGTAAAATCAGCATAACAAGTGGTAGTAGTACCATCATCAGCTTTTCTTGATCTGTCTGGCTGTCAGTCCCCACTCCCTCCATCTCTCTCTGCCACAGATTGAAACCAGCTAACATACAGAGAACAAAGCGACTTGGCTTCTCCAACAATCTTATACATTCAAAGAATAGAAGAATAACCCTGCAATTAAAAAAAAAAGCAGCCAGCCCTTCTCCTTCTTTGAGAACAAAAAACAGCGAGTGGTTTTTCTTGGGAGAAGCAGTGTGGAATGAATGAGCTGACTCGGTTTTGAGCTGTGGTTTTGCTCTTATTTTTAGATTTGAAGAAAATGAACACCGGGGGTCGACTCATTGCTGGTTCTCACAACAGGAACGAGTTTGTCCTCATAAATGCCGATGAAAATGCAAGAGTAAGGAACCCATTTGCTCGTTTTCCTGATTTCTGATCTGGGCTGGTTGTGTTTTTTTTTTATTATTATTATTATTTCTTACTTATATTTAGTGATTTCACTTTCTGATTTTTTTCCAAAGCTGGGTTAAGCTTGCTTATTTCTTATTTGCTTGAATTTTGGGATTTGCTGGAACAAATCAATGCACCTCAAGTTTCATTTTTTTCATTCTGTTAATATAATAGGATGGTATTTTGATATCTGGAGAATTAGATTGTGTTTTTGATGTAAATGCTGGAGTCAATCTCCATTGTTTTTGGAAACTGGCAAGGAAATGAAAGTTGCAGGGCAGATTTGTATATGTTTAGTCTTTTGCTCTTCCAGATCCATATGCATTATGTTGATCTGAAGTTCATGACATGAGAAAAAAAGAAGGGGACTTGGGTTATTCGACAATTTTGTTGATACGGGAACAAAAAAGTGTACTTGTTTGTTTGCAATTTAGTATTTGGATAGCGTTCCGGTATTTTTAAAAATTATTGTTGGAAGTTAGTGTTTTATTTGGATTTTTATTTCTTATTTAGTTTATATTATTAGGTTTCTTTTCAACCTATCACTTTATATCTGCCAAAAAGAGTTAAATTCAATTTCTTGGTGTTTTGCTCGGTGAGCTAATGAAATTCGGGCACGCGAAAAAGGAGATAGTACATTAGCGTATCATTGAATTGTGATGATAAATCAACAGGACTTGCTAGATTCAGTTAACTTAAATACTAATCTTCCATGCATTTCTTGTATTTGTTGAAGTTATCATGTTTCAAGATCAGGTGTTGAGATAACTCATTTTGGGGTATTTGGGTCTGTACAGATTAAGTCGGTTCAAGAATTGAGTGGACAAGTGTGTCATATATGCGGGGATGAGATTGAGATTACAGTGGATGGAGAGCTATTTGTTGCCTGCAATGAATGTGCTTTCCCTGTGTGCCGGCCCTGCTATGAATATGAGAGAAGAGAGGGAAATCAAGCTTGCCCTCAATGCAAAACCAGATACAAGCGCCTCAAAGGTTAGGTTTTTCCTGTACTCTTGTGCGTGTCTGTACTCGATTAAATTTTGTGCACCATTCTGAGTGTCCTTAACTTCGAAATATACTGCAGGTAGTCCCAGGGTTGAGGGTGATGATGAAGAAGATGATATTGATGATTTGGAACATGAGTTTGATTATGGAAATTTTGATGGTTTAAGCCCTGAACAAGTTGCAGAGGCAATGCTCTCTTCACGCATGAACACTGGCCGTGCTTCTCACTCTAATATATCTGGAATCCCCACACATGGGGAGCTTGATTCCTCTCCCCTCAACTCTAAAATTCCTCTTTTAACTTATGGAGAGGAGGTAATTCAGTTTGCCATTGATACGCGCACGCAAACAAATACCAACACAATTGGTTAAATAATGAATTGAACTTATTTTCCTCTTCTTTTATTTTAGGATACAGAGATTTCTTCTGACCGACATGCACTTATTGTTCCACCGAGTCATGGAAACAGATTTCATCCGATTTCTTTTCCTGATCCATCTATACCTTGTAAGTCATGATCCATTTTCTACTTGCATTTCCTTCTGTTGATTGTTCAATTTATCCAGTTATTTTTTTGAACTTAATGTTTCCATGTAGTAGCTCAACCAAGACCAATGGTTCCAAAGAAAGACATTGCAGTGTATGGGTATGGGAGTGTGGCATGGAAGGACAGAATGGAGGATTGGAAGAAAAGGCAGAATGACAAGCTTCAGGTTGTTAAGCATGAAGGAGGAAATGACAATGGAAACTTTGAAGGGGATGAATTGGATGATCCTGATTTGCCCATGTGAGCAACTCCTGCATTTTTTTTTATATCAGTTTTACGCCATATATATACTTGAATTAACAACTGCAGATGTTTGGTGAGATAACATGCAACAACAAAGTTTTAGAAAATCTTAAAAGATTTACTAATCACCTGAAATGCCCTGTTGGACTTCATACTCTGTAATATACACAACCTTGGCAAATCATCACTTTGGAAAGAAATACATCACATGAGATGCTTGACAGCAAGATTGCTTATACCGCACATCTAGGCTCTGGCCATTTAAAGGGGAGAAGGAGAAGTCATTCATTGAAATCTTAACTTCTTGTATCACTAAACCTGCTGCCTAGCAAACAAGTGAAACGGGAAGGGCATGTGATCCTCTATTGAATGCTGCCTTTTCCTACTTACACAACCTAATGTGTTCTTTTGTCTTGAACCTGACCTTTCAGAGAGGGGTTTATCTTTTGCATGTTACATTTCCTATGCGATACTCTTGGCTGGACTCAGTAATCTGTTAATTGATACAGTTGTAGAATATAGACAATTATGTGAATTCTAATTCAAAATTTCTACAGTATTGATCCTTTTTCCTTCTATCTATGCTGTTTGTTGGTTTATCCATTCATTTATTTGGGCTATTTATATACTTTCATGATGTACTTTGTCAGGATGGATGAGGGCAGGCAGCCACTTTCAAGGAAGTTACCCATTCCCTCAAGCAAGATAAACCCATACAGAATGATAATCATTCTACGTCTTGTAGTTGTTGGCTTATTTTTTCACTATAGAATTCTCCACCCAGTCAATGATGCGTATGGTTTGTGGTTGACATCAGTAATATGTGAAATATGGTTTGCAGTATCATGGATTCTAGACCAGTTTCCAAAATGGTATCCTATAGAACGGGAAACATACCTTGATCGGCTGTCACTGAGGTATATGGAACTTACCCATTTAGTTCCATTAGTAATGATTTCTTGACTTATTGAAATTATTGGGCTTCTTGTCATTCTCTTTCCCCTGAATTAACTTTCTTCTTTATTGATCTGTGCGTGAAGTATGATAGCTTATCATTGTGTGTGATTTTCAGGTATGAAAAAGAAGGGAAACCATCTGAGTTAGCCAGTGTAGATGTTTTTGTAAGTACAGTAGACCCTATGAAAGAACCTCCGCTGATCACTGCGAACACTGTCCTCTCTATTCTCGCGGTTGATTATCCTGTGGATAAAGTTGCATGCTACGTGTCAGATGATGGTGCTGCCATGCTCACATTTGAAGCTCTCTCTGAGACATCTGAATTTGCTAGGAAATGGGTTCCGTTCTGTAAAAAATTTAATATTGAGCCCCGAGCCCCTGAGTGGTATTTTTCCCAGAAAATGGACTATTTGAAAAATAAAGTTCATCCAGCATTTGTGAGGGAAAGGCGTGCCATGAAGGTTAGTGACTTCTCATCATTCAGATTCATGTTGATCTAAGTTTTGCTGTAGTATAACCCCAAATTTGATATATATTCTCAAAACTGATGTAAGATCTTGTTCAGTGACGTGATGATTATCCTCCCAGTATTAGCTCATGATTGTATTTAGCTGTATTTTTGTACAGAGAGAATATGAAGAATTCAAAGTGAAGATAAATGGGCTGGTTGCCACTGCACAAAAGGTTCCAGAAGATGGTTGGACAATGCAAGATGGAACTCCATGGCCTGGAAACAATGTACGAGACCATCCTGGCATGATTCAGGTAATATTGCAATTCTTTCTAAAATGTATCGATAGTCTCTGGATTCGTCTATTGCAAGAGTAATGCATGTTCTGGAAGTAAAATTAGTACTTTGTCCTCAATAAGCGCACAATATGTTTTTGGCAAATCATGATATCGAACTTGATGATCCTAATTTTTACTAATTTTTTTATATGCTTGGTTTGTTATTTGTCAAATGCATTGGCAAAAGCAGCACTTATGATTCATTGAGGCGCTACTCTTACCAGTAATCTGTCATGTTCAATGAAATCCTGTCATCCAAACTGGTTCTGAAATGGCTTGTTGATTTGACAAATTCTATAGTTCTTACCTCCACAGACTGTTGTCAAGTGACGAATCAGTCTATTAGTACTAGAGTCCCTTACTAATTATGGGGTTTAAGCTACTCAAGTAGATGATTAGCACTGTAAATTTTAGTGATGTACTCATGTGCCATATAAAGAGTATTCTTTTCTTTGTAGGTGTTCCTTGGACAAAGTGGTGTTCGTGATGTGGAAGGAAACGAGTTACCTCGTTTGGTCTATGTTTCTCGTGAGAAGAGACCGGGATTTGAACACCATAAAAAGGCTGGGGCCATGAATGCACTGGTAAGCGTGGGACGTTGGATGACTTGTATATTTATAATGTTTGTAGATGACTTTTTTTGGTCCTGTTATGTGCCTTATCTAACAATTTACATGTGACCAAGAACTAACAAGCTTTGCCTACGTTTCTATGATTTTGTAGATGCGGGTCACTGCAGTTCTGTCAAATGCCCCTTATCTTCTGAATGTTGACTGTGACCATTATATTAACAATAGCAGAGCACTTAGAGAAGCAATGTGTTTCTTGATGGATCCAACATCAGGAAAAAAAGTCTGTTATGTGCAGTTTCCTCAACGATTTGATGGCATTGATCGTCATGATAGATACTCAAATCGGAATGTTGTATTCTTTGATGTACGTGCAATCTGCTCTCCTGCTTTTCTTTTTCACTGATCATTTTATTGATTACGATGAAAAAGCTAATTTCCCAACTGAAAACAGATCAATATGAAAGGATTAGATGGCTTACAAGGACCAATATATGTTGGAACTGGGTGTGTTTTCCGGAGGCAAGCTCTTTATGGTTATGATGCACCTGTAAAGAAGAGGCCCCCTGGCAAGACCTGCAACTGCTGGCCTAAATGGTGTTGTCTATGCTGTGGGTCCAGAAAAAACAAGAAATTGAAGCAAAAGAAGGAGAAGAAGAAGTCAAAGAACAGGGAAGCATCAAAGCAGATACATGCTCTTGAAAATATCGAAGAAGGAATTGAAGGTTTTACCAAGCTATTTCACCTATTGTATATTATTAATTTGTGTTTAATTTTTAGAAAATCTCTTAACCGGTAAAGAGTGGGCTGATATTGCAGAATCAACTTCTGAAAAATCTTCCGAAACATCCCAAATGAAGTTGGAAAAGAAGTTTGGGCAATCTCCAGTGTTTGTAGCTTCCACTCTTCTGGATGGAGTTCCTCGAGATGCAAGTCCTGCATCACTGTTGAGAGAGGCCATTCAAGTTATCAGCTGTGGTTATGAAGACAAGACAGAATGGGGCAAGGAAGTAAGTGAGAGCAAGAGACCTGAATTGTTTGAGCCTACCATAAGCAAGTTGTACTTTTATCACCCACATATCATCTAACATTATTGTACTGTACCAGGTTGGCTGGATTTATGGTTCTGTAACAGAAGATATCCTGACAGGATTCAAGATGCACTGCCACGGGTGGCGGTCTGTGTACTGCATACCTAAGCGGCCTGCATTTAAGGGGTCGGCTCCTATTAACCTCTCAGATCGTCTACACCAGGTTCTTCGGTGGGCCCTTGGTTCAGTCGAGATTTTCTTTAGTAGACACTGTCCAATTTGGTATGGTTATGGGGGTGGATTGAAGTGGCTGGAACGATTTTCTTACATAAACTCTGTTGTGTATCCTTGGACATCCATCCCCTTGCTTGTTTACTGTACACTACCGGCTATATGCCTTCTCACTGGGAAATTCATTGTTCCTGAGGTAACACCCCGCTGTCTTATTGTCATGTTCACTTTAAAAAGTGAAACATAGTTATTCTTTATAGCAAGTAGTTGCTTTTAATGAAATCTTCTTATCTTATTATTGATTTAAAAATTGTTTTTCAACCCGGCATGTGTTTTCAAGTAAGATGACTGAAACCATGTTTCTGTTTTGATTTGTTGTGGCTCTATTATGTTTATCAGTCATCCCTTGTTTCTACAAGACTTGTTCTGTTTAACTAGGTTTATTGCATATGGTTCATCAGTTTAACTAGGTTGATTGCATATACTTGTTCTGTTGTCATATGAAAAGCTTGTTTTCATGCAGTAGTATTTGTGTAGAGTGGAAAAATACAGTTTTTTTCTCGTGGTTGATCTCACCACTTCTAATCATCTAGGTTTTGATCTAAATCGGGCCTTTTATGTTATTCAGATCAGTAATTATGCCAGTATTGTGTTCATGGCCCTCTTCATATCTATAGCTGCAACTGGTATCCTCGAGATGCAGTGGGGTGGTGTTGGAATAGATGACTGGTGGAGAAATGAGCAATTTTGGGTGATTGGAGGTGCTTCGGCACACCTTTTTGCTCTCTTCCAGGGTTTGCTCAAGGTTTTGGCAGGTGTCAGCACAAACTTCACTGTGACATCAAAAGCGGCAGATGACGGAGAATTCTCAGAGCTTTACCTATTCAAGTGGACATCACTGTTGATCCCTCCTACAACATTGTTGATCATGAACATTGTGGGTGTTGTGGTTGGGGTCTCAGACGCCATCAATAACGGGTATGATTCATGGGGTCCGTTGTTTGGGAGGCTGTTTTTCGCCTTGTGGGTCATCATCCACCTCTACCCATTCCTCAAGGGGCTTCTTGGGAAACAAGATCGCATGCCCACCATCATTGTGGTATGGTCAATTCTGCTGGCTTCAATCCTAACTCTTTTGTGGGTTCGCATAAACCCATTTGTGTCCAAAGGTGGTCCAGTTCTGGAACTGTGCGGATTGAATTGTGATTAGGTGTATTTGGCCATACATAAAAAATGATTCTGGAGCCAAGAGGCATTCCACAGACAGGGCGCAAAATGCGTTGCCCAATGTGACATGCCATGGCCGCGATAAAGAGAGATTTTTGTGATAAGAAAGCTGTAATTTGGGGGTGTAGATACTCTTGGGTGTGGGGAAGACACCTTTTTTTCTTCTTTACAGGGTTTTCATTAATTCTTTAATTATATTCTTATGGGTTCTAGAGGGTTTTGTTCTTCAGGAGTTTCTGTATGTTCAAGGGCATTGAATAATAAAGTATCCCGGTCAATGTGGGGATTCATGTAAGTGTCGTTAACTACATCCTATTGTTTTTATTGTCTCCCTGCTTGTGACTTGCACATTTATGTTGCGTGCAAATATTATGGCATTTTGTGGTCTCACATTTTTCTTGAAATAGCTCGAGATTCATACTCCTTTTGTTGTCTGTCATTGTAATGTTTCTGACAAGAACCTCTGTTCTGGGATTGGATTTGAGATCTATCAACAAATGCAAAGACTGCTTTTATTGAAGAACATTAGAATTCTAAGCCTGCAAGGACTTGATGCTTAATCAGAGAAAAGAAGCCTAAACTAGTTTTTTCGGCTGAAAAATTAGTCCAGGACCTAACTGATAACCGGTTTGGTTTGGTTTGTGTTGGTTTTTGGTTTTAACTTCTATATAGAGTTATACCGGTACAAGGAAAGATAACTATGCAGAGGGAGAAGATACTAATAAGAAGACAAAAATTACTGATAAATAAGAAGACAAAAATTACAGATAACAGGAGCAGATCGAACAAGCATCAACACCAGGCATTGGATTACTTGAAAGTTTCCATTTTTGATAGAAGCAAAAAATCAACACTTTGTAATCTTAAATCCAACAATAAATATTAAATAATCACAAGCAAGACTAATTCATTAGAAACAAAAACACTTTTACAAAGGACAAAGAACAAAACAACAAACCTAGTCAAATGGCTTATTACTTTGAAATTTTAAAATGGAGATGCCGGCCCTTGAAATATAAATCGTCCAGCTCCTTTGTTTTCTTTGGTGGTGATTCAAGACCTGCTCCAACTTGTTTTGTTATTAAAACAAAAAAAGGTAAATCATTGAATACACCTTTTTTACCCTTGTAACTTTGTAATGTAGAAGCTAAATATTTAACTTCACAAGAGAATGTGAAGTCTGTCAGAGAGCTTTGCCTATTCCGTTCAAATTGATTTTAGTTTTTTACAATCAAAATTAAACCAAATCGATTGATTTTTAAATTGATTTCTTTAGTTTTTTTCTCTTAGTTTCATTATTTTAATTTCTTCAGTTTAATCGGTTGATCGATTTTTTTAAATATTTTTAATAAAAACTTCTTTTCAAAACAAAAATGATAAAAAAAATTCAATAACGATCAATACCTCTCACCGAACCATAACAATTCTCCCCCCCTTAAAATTCCTTGCCCTCAAGGTGAGGATAGGTGGTTTCCAACCAAGATTCCTCCACCCATCCAGTGTTTTTCTTAGTACATCCCTCCCATTGTAACAATACCTTTTTCTTGGTCTTTCTTCTCGAGGTTTAGCTCCTATACACGATATTTACTGGTTTTGGCATGTTTTATTGTTTAGAATATAAAACAAGTAGCTTTGATTCAGTGATATTGTCTTTTCCGACCCGTTTCTTTATCAATGAAACGTGGAAGGTGTTGTGGATGTGTGCTTCTTCGAGAATATTCAACTAGTAAGTCACCTCTTCCACTTTTTTAAGAATCTTAAATAGCCCATAATGTTTAAAAGTTAACTTCTGATTTTTATTTTTGTTTATGGTGGACTGTCGAAATGGATGGAGTCTTAGGTATACCCATTTATCCTCTTCGAATTTGAGCTCTTTTCTCCCCCGGTATGCATGCTTTTGTTTTTGTTTGTCTTGTGATTTTTATAAGTTCTATTTGAGAATCTCTAGTTGTTCCTTTCTTTTTCTAATAGTAAACATGATGCTTCATTATTAGTTGAACCTGGTATGTAGTTTGTAATGCTTGGAGATGGGTAACCACAAACTGATTTGAATGGGGTGGTCTTGATTGAGGTATGATAACTGGTGTTGTAATTATATTATGCCATGGTCAAACAATTTAACTAGCCATTTGGGGTGGCTTTCAAGAGTCTTGTTGGTGGCTTTGGTTTGGCCATTAATTTGTGGATGATAAGCTGCAGACATCAACAATTTTACTCCTTGAATCTTGAATAATTCTCTCTAAAATCTACTAGAACAAGTAGGATCTCTGTTTGAAACTATTTTGTCTGGTAATCCATACAACTTTATAAAAAGTTGTGAAAATAATTAGGCTCTTTTTGAAGCACTATAGGGATTATACAAGGGTATAAATTGTGCATTTTTTGCTAATCAATCTACAATCACTAGGATTACTTAATAATGATTTGAATTGGGTAACCTTTTTATGAAGTCCATTGATATGGATGACGAAGGCCTTATAGGAATTGGTAAGGGCTGCAAAAGCCTAGAAGGTTTGGTATTCTCCCCCTTTGCTTTCTGACAAACTTCACATTGTTTAGTGTAAGCTTGAATTTCTAAATTTATACCAACCTAAAAAAAAAATTCCTTCATAACCCTCTTTAATGTTCTTCTATAACATGTTTAGCCTGACATAGGACTATCATAGATGTAATTCAAAACTTCTTCTTTTAAATGACTATTTTTTCACTTAAATAAATTCTACCTTTGTAGTATAAAATCTCTTCCATGAGTTGAAACTTAATGAACCTACAATCTCTTTACTTGACTACTGAAAGATCCCTTGAATTTCATAATCTTTCTCATAACCAGTTTTTAACTAATCTGCCAACTAACAAAGGTTTGCTAACAGCTCAAAAAGTACATGTTTGTGTTGAGTCATTGAGTCTGGACAACGCGTCTGCCACGATATTCTCTTTCCTTTCTTGTCACTCAACCACAAAGTCATGGCCAATTAGCTTTGTCAGCCACTTTTGTTGTGCTAGTGTCCTGATCCTTTGTTTTAGTAGATACTTCAGGCTTTGATAATTGGTTTTGACCCGGAATGCTTGACCCAACAAGTAGAACCTTTACTTTTGAATTGTTGTAACCAAAGCCAAGAATTCCTTCTCATAGGTGGAAAATGACAATTCTTTACCCTTAAATCCCTTACAGAAATAAGATATCGGTTGGCCTCATTACATTAATACAACCCTAATACTTGTTTCAAGAGTATCACATTCCACTATAAAAGTTGATTAAAATTTAGTAGCGCTAAGACTGGTGGAGATGACACTGCTTTCTTTAATTGATTAAGGCATGATCTGCTTCTATATCCTAATTAAAGGCCCTCTTTTTTAATAACATAGCTAATGGGCATTCAATAGCCTTATAACCCTTGACAAACCTTCGATAGTAGTTTGTTAAGTCCAAAAAAACCCTTAGTGATTTTAGGTTTGTTGGTTGGGCCGTTTGATCATGGTCTCCACCTTTCTAGGATTGACCTGAACTCCCTCGCTCGAGACTATATGGTCTAAGTATTTGATATCTTTACTAACAAACTTACATGTAGTCCGTTTAACATATAGCTTGTTCTGAACCAAAGTATTGAATACCTCTCTTAGATCCTTCACATGGTCTTCCACATTTTGACTGTAGACCAAGATATCATAAAAAAAGCACAAAATTCCTGAAAAAAGGGTTGAAAAACCTCATTCATTAACCCTTGAAGAATTGAAGGGGCATTACCAAAAATTCAAAATGCCCTTTATGAGTTTTAAATGTAGTTTTTGGTGCATCCTCCTCTTTTATCATGATCTAATGGAAACCTAACTTGAAGTTTAGTTTAAAAAATACATGAGAACCATAAAGCTCATATAGAAATTCCTCAACCACTGATATAGGAAAATTTTCCTTTACTATCTCTTTGTTCAGGGCTCGATAGTCTACACACATTCACCATGATCCATGTGCTTTTTTTTTTATTATTATTAACATAACTAGAGATGAAAATAGGCTTTGGCTAGGCCTAGTGGCCCCTAACTCCAGTAACTCCTTAACCAAGTTTTCTATCTCTAGTTTTTGGTAATATAGATACCTATAAGACTTGAAACTAATAGGAGAAGTGCCATTCTTTAGCACTATACCATGTTTATGTGATTTAGCTGGAGGTAATTCCTTAGGCTCTTGAAACACCTCTTCAGATTCCAATTGCAGTTCTTTAATCTATTTAGGAACTTCATTGTATACCACTCCCATCTTTCAAATATGCAGGATCAGCCTCTCTGTTACTCTTATCATTTCCTAAAAGAAGGTAGGTCCACAATCTACCTCTGAATCTTTTACCCCTACCCCTTTAATCATGATCTTCTTGCCTTCATGATGAAATTCCATCGTTAAGGTTGTAAAGTCCTATAGAATTGGCCTAAGAGTTTTGAGCCATTAGATTCCCAACACAATATCATAACCATTTATTTGAATGATATAAGCCTGTATAATAAACCCGGCCTCTTGAATTAATAGCTTTATGTAAAAAACACTACCCTCACTCTATATTTTAGAACCATCAATGATCTTTACCCTTATAGGCTTATGTCTTGACATATCTAACCCTACCTTCTTGGCCACCTTAGGATGAAGGAAATCATGCATGCTTCTTGTGTTTATTAATACCACAAAACCTGACCATTCAAATTGACCTCTACCATCATTGTCTTAGGGTTTGGACTCCCTATAATGGCATGGAAAAAGATTCCTACTTCCTCCTCTTTTTAGGTTCACTTACATTAATAAGGTCTCTTGGAAGATTAGTAACAACTTCCTTAGCCTCCTCGTCCACTTTCTCTGTTAAAAACATCTTTAGGCCTACACATTTATACCTTAGAACTCATTTACCATCATTCTTAAAACACAACCCCTTATCCATTTTCTCCTTCATTTATTCTGGCATGAGTCTTTGTATTAGTATTATTAGTTCACTATCAACCTTTGCTTGAGTTACACTTTTGGTTTGAAACCTGTTGGGCCTGATCTCGAAGACTTCTTCATAACAACTAAAATTCCTTCTTGAATCTTGTCCAAACCATAAAAAACACCAGATTTTAAGGGTCCAACATTTTCACGTCGATCTTGATCTTCTCTTTTAAACCTTCCAGGAAACAATTAAGTCGATAAGAGTAAGAAAAACCCTAACTTGATTTGAAGAAATTCAAATTAGGTTTTGTATATTTCAATTGTTGAGGTTTGTTTAATATTAATTAGGTCCTTCTTTGGATCATCATGGGTTGATGACCTCAACCAAATTTGTAGAGCATTTATAAAGGCCTCCTAACTTGTGTGAAATCATGTTTCCTTCAATTCTTGGAGTTACAACCTTCCTTTCCTAATGGAAACTAGCTATAAATAGTCTATAAGGGGGTGGGTGTTATAGAAATTGAAAAACTGGTAGGCCTTGTACACCTTTCCAATTGGGTCAACCCCAAAAGGATTGATTTAAGTTGGATTGGTTGGGGTTTTTCTTGTGGAATAACCTCATGTCCTTGGTTTCCACTCACTAATCTCATGAGAGAATCCGATGGAGAGTTCATAAGTCTTTTCCCTTGAGCCTTAGATAATTAGTCCATCGTAGTTGACATGACCTTTAACTGCTAGACTATATCTTCTAGTAGGTGTTACTGATTTTATTGACTTTCTTGTTGTGTTTTTTACTGTTATTTTAAACCTGTTATGATCTCTATTAATTGTGAAATTTAGTTCCTTTTGCTATCTTTTGCTCCAAGAAACTCCTGCTATGCTCTGATACCACTTGTAATGTTTTTAATAATAACATCTTTTTTGGATTAAATTTGAGAGTTATCAACAAATAAAACACTATTTTTATTTAATAAAATTAGAATTATAAACCTGCAAGGATTGAATTGGAAGAGTAATGCTTAATTAGAAAGGAAACTTAAACTAGTTTTCTAGGAAAATTAGAGGTAGCCTGGGCCTCCTGAGTGAATGAGATTTGCTTCAAAGCATTTTCTTGCATCTTCTGCTACTCCATCTTTATTTTATTAAAAATTTCCTAGAGTTCAAATCTGAAATAAGATCTATATGTATGGCAAAAGATCATAAACTATTATGTTACTTGGACCTATTCTTGATATATTACAATGTTGTTCCTTTTTATTGATATTGCTTTGGTGTAAATGATATTATGTAGTTTGAGGAGATCTAAATATCTTCGCCACATGTCAGCCTTTTGTGGTGGAAAAATCCTCATCAGTCTACGTAAGCACCTCTCCCTTTAATCCTATTCATACACTTGCTAACCTAAATTAATTATTTACAAGTGCCTTAACAAGCCCAATTTTTAAATAATTTAATATTAAAGGATAAAATAATAAAAAAAAACTTGTCAAAGAAAAAATACAAATCAAATCTGAAAGAACAAAAATAATGGAGGGTGAAATTGAAAAAACTGAAATTCAAAAACCATTTAAAATAAATAACAATCAAAAGAATGGAAACCGAATCTAACAGACAAAAAAACTGAATGAGAATAAAATTGAGAAAAAGTCCTATTTTAGAAATTAGTTAAAATAAAACAAATAGGAATACAAAAATGGAGGGACTAAATCCAAATAAAAAAACCCTGAAGGGCTAATCTGCAAATTTGAAGGGCTAGGCAGGGATTTCTAGGAGGACAGAAAAAATAAGAAAAAACAATGAAAGGCAACCGGCACCGAGCCAAAGGTCCGTGAGCCATATATGTTAAAATAAAACGATGGTTTTGATTGTTGTAGTCGACCATAAAGACCTTTTAAAGGTGACATATTAATTGAAACGTGCAATGCACACATCAATAACATTTTTTATTTATTAAAATACCACATTGCCCCTATAACCAAATAATTACAAGGAAAAAAACGTTGTGAAATAACAAATAAGCCTATGTAGTCAAGCTTCGAGAATTTTTATTTTAAAAGCAATAAAGTCATTACAATGTGATTGAAAAAGTGAAATATCAAATAAGCCCATACAATGTGTTTTCTATTTTTAAGGGCAATTGAGTAATTTAATTGTGCAAAAAGAAAATGTTGTCCCCAAATAATTCAAGAATGATAAATGGACCTCGTGAAAACTTTCATTTACTATCCAAGGTCAATTTACTCGATTTCTTTTATGAAGAAAAAAACATAAAAATATTCAACAATAAAATTTTGAATTAGGATTCCTATGTGATTTTTTTATCAATATAATTTTGTGCTAATGTGCTTGCTATTGTTTTATGTTGTTTCCATCTGGTCAGTTGGCATCAGAGTTTAAGGATTCTTGGTGGTTAGTTGTTGAATAATCATGGCTGGAAAAAATCACGAAATAGAACATACTTTTGTAAGAGGGGATAAGAAAGTTGTTTTCTCAATATATAGAAATGGTGAAGAACTAGTGATAGAAAACATGCAGAGACAACCCCTTAAATAAATCTAAAACTCATCTAAACCAACAAGAAAACTTGAAAATAAAAGAAAAGTAATAAAAATCTTAAATAAGTTAGGAAAAAAGTCTTAAATAAAGCTAGAAAATATTAATAAAAAAGGAACTCTAACCCAAAATAAGAAAATAATCCAAAATCAACTAGAAAAATATAAAAATCCCGGATAGTAACTTCTATACCTTATTTAAAGGCTTTGCTAAACTCAATAGGTAGATGCTAGTGTTGTGAGTGCATTTTTTAGCATCATGAAAAATTGTAATTGTGAAACAAAAAATTTATGCGTGTGTTTGATAAAATAAACCAAAATTATATGAACAAATAAATGATAAAAAATAGTTATTAACACTAACCAAATACTAAAATTAATGGAAAGCGAAAAGATAGATATACAAGAAATTTTTATTTTTATTTAATTATACAATAATGAATTTTGTTAAGAAAAGTAATGATTGAATTCATGTTTTAAAAAATTAATTTTCTATATGTTTTTTGAAAGTATAACTTTTTGTAGCTATCTATTGTCTATTAGATAAAAATGAAAGGATTTAAAATAAATAATAAAAAAAACTTGATGATTTGAAATAAAGATTAAAAGCTATCTCTTTAATTAAAAACCACTTTATCTTATTAATACAATTTTTTTTTCAAATTATTATAATCCAATTTTTGACTCTATAATTTGTATATATTTAAAAAATATGTAAAAATTCTAAAAAAAAAAGGTCTTTCCATAAAACTGGTGAAGTTTAATCTTTTTGTTACTTTTCATTATTTTTATGTGTCAAATTAAGTTAAAAAAAAGTGTCATTTTATAGCATGAATTGAAAAGAAGCACAAGGGTGTCGTTTTAATCTTGCAAGGAACACCAGTTTTGCATAGCAAGTGTTCCTAAAAAAGCATCAATTTTTAATTCTTCAGCAGATATTACTCTGGCAATCACTTTGGGCGTGAATCACTCAAACAAATCTCCAAGAGCCAGTCTAACGTCAAAGTATCCACATTAATTCATATGGTCAACCTACGAAGAATCATTTCCTTGCACCAACCAAGCATGCATCATCTTGGCCTTCCATTTTCCCAGCTACAGCGAAATATCTAATAAATAATAATGTATTAAAATGATATATTTTTATTATTTAAAAATTATTTTTAAGATTAGCATATTAAAATAATTAAAAAATATAAAAATAATAATATGTTTTTAATTTTTTAAAAAAAATATAATCTAGACCGCTCATCTCCGATGGTAAATAAAAAAGGGAACAAAAAGACAAAAGAGAGACCGACCAATCATTCATCTCTCGGGCAAGAGAAGACAAAAGGCCTCCATTTTCCAAAAAACAAAAACAACAACCGGCCGCCATTCTCACAAAAAGACCAGCCGTTATATATCTCCCCCTCGACGGACAAGAGAAAACAAAAATCCTCCGTCGACCATCAACCCTCTCTCAAAGACATATATACAGAGAAGGAGAGCAAGAGAGGAGGGTTGGAACCAATCTCTCTTGTTTTTACACTGACTAGCTCCCCATCTCTCTTGTTTTACACAGACCATCCATCTTTTTTTTAAAAAAAAAACGACTATGTGATATGTCCATAGCCACCCACACACCACCATCCCCTCCATTGTCCACTGTATAGCTTAACTCTCTCTGAACACCACCACCAAGAGCGAGCATAACCAAACCAACAACAACAAAGGAAACTGCACGTACCTTGGGTAGGCATCTTTAATTTTTTTTATTTCTATTTTTAAGGTCATGTCATTTGCCCTTCCTTCTCTAGAAAAAAAAAAAAAAAACAACGCATCACATGTTGCCGAGAATTCAACTATCACTGTAGCGGTTGGAAAATTAGGATTTGCTCTAAAATCTCATTTGTCAACTCTTTTTTATCTAAAAATACCATAAAAATTTATATAAACTACACAATTACCCTAAAACATTTAAAAAAAAATCAAACAATCTAAATCAAACTTGATTTGTCATTCCTGCTATGTTAGAGAGAAAAAACATGTCCTACAAACTTTTCTTAAGAAGAGAAACTTATTAACTCAAAGATTTTTTTTTTTTGGTTAATTAATGACTTTCTCTTCCACCGCCATTACCTGACAAGTTTATTTCTCTTTTCTCTATAACTTAATGATTAAAAAATAAATAAAATAAATTTTCGAACCACAATGAGAATTGTCATGAATTTAAAAATGGCTATGTATTTTCTTTGTATTTTACATATCATTTTTTTTCTTTTTCTTTTTCTTTTTTTTCTCTAACATAATTTCTCACTTAATCTCATCTAATTAAACCATAAAATTATTTAAAATGATTCAATAAAAAAATAAACAACAAAAGGACAATTTAGAAAAAAAAAGGGATGGAAATTGAAAGAAAAGGAAGAGAAATTAAGTTCATTTTTCAATGAAGCTTCACAAAGAAGGCCAAATCTTTTAGTATAGAAGGTAAATAGCTAATTAATATTAATGTTTTTCCTTTTTATTGAAAAATCGTAATTTCAAACCTTAAAAAAGTCATATAAGCTCGTTGTCTAATGTGTACTGTCAAAATTATTCAACTAACAATAACATTTGTATGTCGGCCATTACACCATTCAAATTAAAAATGTGTACCTGAAAAGGTTTGGCACCATGGAATTAACACATGTAATAATATAGTATTAATTATTTTATTTGCATTTGTTCATTGCCAAATAAAACACTCCCCCAATCCCATTGTGAAAATGGGAAAAGAAAATTTTTAAGAAAATAAAAAATATAATAATTTTTTTGTCAATGATTTCATATTCTATTTTATTTTTTATTTTTTATGAATTTATGACTAGAAGAAGCCTCAAACTAGTTTTAGTACATCAAGAGTAAGTCTATTTCTTTATATGTTGAGAGCAAACATTAATCCATGTAAATACTAGAAAATTCACAAAAAATCTACTTTTCTTAACTTGAGAATGAATCCTAATTAATTATCAGCTAATTAGAAGAGAACAGCCATACTTAACTATCAATTGAATTTGGTTTTGCTAAGAGAATGCGAGGTGATTTTTCTATTTTTAAAAACTAATCCAAGATTAAGGCATATTAATTGTAACTCTTTTTTTCTTAATCGTTTTATAGCATTTGAAAATATTAATTTTAATCATAACCCAAAATCCAAACAATAAATAGAAATTGCCTCTTTTTTTCGTCCATTGCTTCCATTTAGATTTTGCACCGAAGGAAGCGGATCCAAGATATATTTTGATTATTCTTTTTAAATCATGCTGAACAGTACAGAAGTCAAGCAAAACCCCAGACTTAGTTGTTGAGAGGGAAAAGAAGAGCTCCATTGAAAAGCAGGTCAGCATTCTCCATTGCTATTTTTCCATAATCCAAACAGCGACGAAGTAAGAAAAACAAGAAAGCACCATAAATACTGTTCCTTGGTTTGAAAATCTCATGGAGCTAGGGCTCAAATTCATGGAAAACAGATCAGGACGTGTAAACCCAATGACTCGAAAATCTGTGAGTATTACTGGGACATGATCTTCTGGTACTGATTTGCATTAATTGATGACTTGGGTCAATCTTGTGGAGCCCAGGGAAGCAAGAAGTTAGAAGAAGTCAAATATGATGAGGGTTTCAAGTCTTAAAATAATCCTTAATTACCTATCCTACACTTCTTCCTGCCATCTTCAAAGAATCAACCTTGCAGTTTCTTTCAGACAACACACGTACGTATATACCCTCAAAACGCGCTATCTCTGCGCCCATGTCAAACCCATAAACCGAAATCAATAAAGCCGTCTAAAATATGGAAGAAATAGATGCCTGAAACAACAAGCTTAATTACTCTCTCTCTTTCTCTCTCTCTCTCTCTCTCTCTTTCTCTCTCTCTTCTTGAATCCTGATGGCGGCCATGGCAATGGCAGAATTGAAAGCCTTGTGTGCAATCCATCCCAAGACCATCACAGACTCGGACGTGGCTGCAGCACAACAACTCGTCCAGCTAAGCGGTGAAGACAGCGGCAGCAGCAGCAAGAAGGGGAGGAAGAACGAGAATGAGAGTGGTTTTGAAGATGATCAGGAGTCCGATCGAAGCAGCCAAAACGAGATCACTTCGAGGATGATTGAACAGATTTTCGGGATAGAAGAGGAGGTTGCTCGACCGAGAAAGAGAAGATACAGGTCTCTTGCGTCTATTTACCAGGCGATGGATATGCCACTCAGGAATAATGTTAGGTATGGGAAGAAGGTGAGCACTGAAGAAAACCCCAAGATAGTTGTAGCCAGGGCAGAAGAGGGTAATCAAAGTAGTAGAACACAAGCAATTAAGTGATTATTTTATGGAAAACTGGAGATTTTGCACTCTACGGATAACAATTAAGTTAAATTTTTATTCTTGATGATTATGTGCTGCATTGGTATGGACTGGATGATCACGAAACTTCAATTTTTGCTGGGGGGATTTTTATTTTATTTGTTTTCTTCTTGTTCGTTTCAGTATCGTTGTGCAGGCTTGTTGCGTAAGCCCTATCCCTAACTCAGAACGTTGAACGTATGGTGCAAAAGCTTCTACTCGTTTCATAGAGTACTATGCTTGAAAATCCCAGCAACAAAATGAAATATTGTAAACTCCAGGGAATTAATTTTCTCATTGGAATCGATTTGAAGTGAAAATTCCGACTTGAAAATCAATTGAGAAAAGAAATTGATCATGGACTAGAACCTTGTGATTCAAAGGAACACATAATCAAGCAAGGTTATCTTGGAATCACAAAAAAACTATAGGCACATTGCGATATTATATATTGTTGTGAAGATTAACAAGGATGGAAGAAACTCAACGTTCACGGCTATGCAATCTTCTTGTAGGACTTCAGAACTCACTCCTCAACTCTAGTTTTGATGAGTTCTTGATTCATTGCTAGAGCACTCTCTCGCTCCAGACAAGTTGCCATTGTTGCAGGAAGATAGGTCAAAGCTTCTTAAAGGTCTAAGCCTTGTGTGGAATGGTGGAGGGATAAATATTCGCAAAAGGTTCAGGAATATTTTGACGTGTTTATGTAGGCGTTCTCGTGGCTTATAGTTATTGGATACAAGGGGACAGTGTTTGTATTTGTCTTGTAATTTTGTAGACGTGTCTCTGAAGAGAGCTTACCAAAAAAAAAGTGTCTCTGAAGAGAGCTTACCAAAAAAAAGAGAGCTTATTTATAAATAATAAGTGACACGTGCGCATTAATTACTTGTTAGCATCAACAAATTTTATAGTGTTCATATCAACTTTTTTTTTTATTTAAATGAATAATTCATTGCTTATATGAATTTTGTTGATTTTTTAATAAATTAAAATGGATCACACATAAAACGTGTTAGTCAGAAATTAAAATAAAATATTTAATCAAGTATAACTTAATTATAAATAAAATTTAGAAACTAATGATCAAGGTGTAATTTATCCATTGAATTATAATTCCAGATCTATAAAAATCAAATAAGAACTTAATTAAATAAATTTATAAAATTATCTTGAAATAATATGTGTGATATTATTTATGATCAGACAAATTAACATTTTATCATTTATAGGTTTTTAAGTTTTTCTATAAATACAAAGCCATGCCTCTTGATTTTTGTGAGTAAGGTATAGTACAAAAACACCTAAAAACAATTTAATTAAAAGAGCTGGCACTTAAAGATATATCAATCTCTTTTTTTAAAAAAAATTTATGAGATTTTTTACTAGTGATTCATGTAGATTATTATCAAAGGTTGAACACTTGAATAGCTTGTGGTATGTGATAACTTAACCTTGAAATAAATATTCAAAGTAAAAAAAAATATTTAATTTTTAGGTAGTTTTCACAAAAATCCGAAACAACTATAAATATATATGTCCAATAAGATCCTTAAAACTCTCAAGTCTATTTTTTTAAGAAAACCCAATAGTGTTTTTATGCATACCTAACAGAGTGATATAAACATGTTTTTTCATGAAAATATATTTTTTATATTATAGGTAAATTTTAAAATCATATATACGCAGGAGGACAATAGGCTTAACATTTTATGTATGAAATCTGTGGGAAAGCCGGGCTACAAAGGTGACAAAGAATACCAAAAAGGTGACAATAACAATGGAGTCAACAATATCTATAGTTTAGGAATAGTCCTTGTAGAGATATTTTAAGTATACCTTCGTTTGGTTCATTAAACCTTGTTTAAATAAGATATTGTTAAAATTTTAAAAAGTTTTTTGAAATTAGTTATTTTATATTAAATAATAAACAATAAATCTTGAAAGACAAACGAATGATCATCATGATCATCGACAACAACACAAATATTAGATTGATTAATTATATTCTAAGTTCTTCAATTGATAAATACTTTAAATTAGTTTTGTTTAATTATATATTTTTATACATGTTTAATATCTATACTATGATTGAATTATCATATCTTATGCAAGTTTATGTATTTGTTTAGTTTGTATATTATCTTTATTTGATTACAATATTACCAAATTCTTATATTTTTGCATGATTATGTATGCTTGCTTGTTTAATCATTTAATTATTTTTATGAATTTTAAATAATAATGATTTTCTAGATAATTTTTCTAGTAATATCGTCCAAGTACAAGAGCATCCTTGGAATGCTCCATGGAGTTTGAACCTTAATAATATTCTTGGGCTATTTAATGTTAAACTTGTCATGTCCTTAAATTATGATACTAATCATATGAGATTTCGAACTGTTTTTTTTTCTTTATAATTATTGTTCGAGATTTGACAGCGGTGCTTGATGAAGAATTGAATATAACATATAATTATGATATGCTGATAGTATTATGCAAGACAGATAACGTTGAAGATATTCAAAATTTTTGATTTTTTTATGTGTTTTTGAATATATTTTAATGTGTTGATGTTAAAATAAAATTTTAAAAATAAAAAATATTTTAAAAATCAACCACCACTTTAATATCAAAAACAACCTAGCAAAACTTTTTTATTCCATCATAGTTATTCTTAGTTTAATTTTATTATTGTAGTGTAAAAAGACTATAATGAGAAAAAAGGCTTTCTTTAATATTTTTTATTTTTTAAAATTTTAAGACGTTGATTCATAAAAAGTGATACCGAGACATTCCATAAATGTTTGTAATCCAGACCAAAATGTTAAAAGATTGTTAGAGCATCTATTATCATTTTTGTTTTTTTAATATCTAATCTTTTAATCAAATCATCAAAACATTACTTAAATCTCTAGCTAAGCTTATAAAAAAATTAGCACAAATATATATTTCAAAGTAATTTTTTTTTATATATTTTAAAAACCATTCAAACTAATCTTATCATAAACCATTCAAACTTTACATAAAATTATTCAAGTTTAAAAGATTTATCATTTAATTTAATAAAAATCCAAACATATTCATTTATTTATATAAAAATTCAAAACATTCTATTATATTAGAGAAAACAAGAAAAATACTACAGTGCAAGAGTAGTTGAGTAATAACCAGGGGTGAACAAATAAACTGAAAAACCGATTAAACTGAGAAAACCAGAAAAAATTAACCGAAAAAACCAAACTGTAAAAAAAACCGATTAAACAGATTAAAATTTTAAAAAAATAACTGGTTCGGTTCGGTTTTATAAGTCTGAAAAAATCAAACAGAAACTGAAAAAACCGAGTCAAACTGGTTTGAACCGGTTTTTATCCTAAAAAACTGAACTAAACTGAATCAAAACCTGTTGGTTTGAACTGATTTTGATTTTTTTTTTTAAATTTCAGTTTGGTTAATTTTGTTTTTGATAAAAAACGAACGGAATCGAAAATAATTATCCTTAATAATAACCTTTTGATTGTGAAAAAAATAAAGCGACACACATTTTGCACCATTAAAAAAATAAACATACATGACAAGAAAATTAGGTTGAAAAAAAAAAAAAAATAACACCCTAAAATCCGGAAGAATTAACTTTATTATAACATTGTATAGTTATCCAGCTAAAAAGCAGCTTAAAAAATAGAAAGAAAATGAGTCATTCACGGGAGCCAACACAACCCCACCTCCACGTCTCCCCACCCTTTTTTTTCCATCTTTCTTGCTTTCCATTTTGATTTTTATTTCTTTTATATTTAATATAGGTAGTATTTAGGGTTATAAATTAATAGTAGTTGTTGTTTAAAATATATTTTTTAAATATACTTAAATAATATATATTTTTATTTTTTAAATTTATTTTTAACATAAATATATCAAAACAATAAATAATCATAAAAAAATTAATTTTAAACAATTTTTTTTTTAAAAAAACAAATACACTTATACACACTTTTAGTTACCTTTCTAAACTGATTATATATGAATTAAAATAATTTATTTTATGAAAAAAAATTGCTTTTTATAGCTCGATATAAATTCAAAACAGTAGTGGTTTGGAAAGAAATATTTTTGGATTAATTTTTTTATTTTGTGATTATTTTTACTCAATTATCTATATAAAAATTTAAAAAAAGATATGAAAAATTTATTTTTTATAATATAATAAAATTAGTTTTAACTACGGTGGTTTTAAGTGAAATTTTATAGTTTTTTAGGAAATCTAAACGAAAACATTTTTATAACTTCTTAATGAGTTCGAATGTGATTTTTTTATTACCCATTTATTTTTTAAATAAACTCATTAAATAAATATTAATAATTTGTGAGAGTTGAAGGGAATATACCTGCATGTAAAAAAAAAAAAAGGAGAAAAAAAGTAGAACAAATAGCATGGGCCCGTAGCGCCCACCTACCTCATAGCCATTCCAGCTCCAAAAGATTTACCCGCCATAGCAACCCTCTGAATCCGAAAACACAACTATTTGGCGCCGCGCTCATATTTCAAATTCTAAAGAAAAAACCTAAATTGGTGTTAGAGGAGGGAAGAAAACTCAACATCCCTAAAAATCAAACCTACCCACCCTCTTCGTCTCTCTTTCTCTCTTCCTATATAACAACACTTTCTCTCTCCCATTTCTTTCTGTACTCAAAACCTGTTTGATAAAAGTCTCGAAAGAAGCAAATATGTATGTGGTCAAGAGAGATGGGAAACAAGAGGCTGTCCACTTTGATAAGATCACTGCTAGATTGAAGAAACTTAGCTATGGCCTTAGCACTGACCACTGTGACCCTGTCCTTGTGTCTCAGAAGGTGTGTGCTGGTGTCTACAAAGGTGTCACCACTAGCCAGCTTGATGAATTGGCTGCCGAGACTGCCGCTGCTATGACTGCTAATCATCCTGATTACGCCTCTGTGAGTTTTTCTTCTCATGAATTGGTCCTTTTCTTTTGTTTTGATTTCCGGGCACGCTCTAGATCTTGCCATTGTGCGTTCCACGCCCGCATATCTATGTGGATTTACTGACTGTCCAGTGGTGTCTAGAGAATCTTCTTTCATACTTAGACACACACATGTTGGATCTTTTTGGTTGGGTCTGTTTGATTGTGGGGCAATGTTTGAGATGTTTGATTTTGAAAGGTGCTGGGATCTGGGTTTGATCTTCTTTTATTTACTGTGGTGTTTTGCTTTGTTTCTTCTTGTTTGGGTTAAATGGCTATAAAGTTTTTGGATAGTCTGATTGAATATCGAATAAATATGTAAATTTTTTGTTTGTGTGGATAGTCAATTGTTTGCGAGTTGTTAAATGTGTTTTGTGAAATGTTTTTGTTTTCTATAATTTTCATTTGGAATTTGTAGAATTTCTCCGACAACTATTAGCAGATTCATCTTGATTGAGCCAAGTTGTCTCTAAATCTTGGGCTTGATACAATTGAATATAATCCACACTAACCAAAAAAATACAAATTTCATTGATTCTCAACCAGAGTATCCTTGTAAAATGTTTTTGTTTTCTATAATTTTCATTTGGAAGTCATAGAATTTCTCCAACAACTATTAGCTGATTCATCTTGATTGAGCCATGTTGTTTCTAATTCTTGGACTTGGTACTATTTTTGTGTTGTAACAGGAACACCTAACAGTCTGTTCCTTATTTAACAAAATTGGAGACTGGACAGTAAATGATCTGTTTCTTGATTTTTTCTTTGAATATTATTGTGCTGATGCAGTTGGCTGCGAGGATTGTTGTTTCAAATCTGCATAAGAACACTCATAAATCATTTTCTGAGACGTAAGTTACATTTATATTACCCTGTTTCTACTGAACCAGTTGGCTTCATTCTTGGAAAATGTTGTTTGATCTGGGTTGGTGGTTGCTGCAGGATCAAAATCATGTACAACCATTTTAATGAGAAATCTGGACTGAAGGCTCCTTTGATTGCTGATGATGTTTATGAAATAATAATGAAGGTATTTACTCAATCCAAATATTATTCAATTCTAATAGTTGTTAGATTTATTTGTTTCTTTTGTTGAAATTAAAAGGGGAAAAAGAAAGTGAGTAGTTCTTGTTATTAACATTGTTGTGGAGCGGCCATGTTAGCAAAATTGTTGCCATGCTATAGATAGTTATAGAGGTACAATGCTCTGTTTGGATTTCTATGTGCCTGTCATTAGATTATGAAACTCATTTTACTGGCAACTTTTTTTTGTGTGCATGGCACACAATTGAGCAATATTATGCAAGAAGCTGACTGTGTAGTTAATATGGTTGCAGAGGTTGCAATGCTTGATTGCAAATGAAAAGGGTAATGTTAATTCCTTAATGAAAAAGAGTTTCTAGATGGTACTTATCAACATGATTGAAGTAACAATTTTAATGTAATGGTTTTTTTGCTTGTTGTAGAGATAGATATATCCACCTAATTTCATGAGCTATGGATGGTCAGTAACATTTTCCTTCTGCTTCAGAATGCTGCTCGCCTGGACTCTGAGATCATCTATGATCGGGACTTTGACTACGATTACTTTGGCTTCAAGACCCTTGAAAGATCCTACCTGCTGAAGGTCCAAGGGAAGGTTGTGGAAAGGCCTCAGCACATGCTAATGAGGGTTGCTGTTGGAATTCACAAAGATGATATTGATTCGGCACTCAAAACATACCATTTGATGTCTCAGCGATGGTTCACACATGCTTCTCCCACCCTTTTCAATGCTGGAACACCTAGACCCCAAGTATGTGTTATGTTATGTGCATATCTGTTTGTGGGAGTACAAATTAGTTTATGAATATGGTGTTTAGGAAAGAGTTTTTTCTTTTTTGCTAAAAATTAACACAGTTATTTGCTGTATCTTGGCAGTTGAGCAGCTGCTTCTTGGTGTGCATGAAAGATGATAGTATTGAAGGAATATATGATACGTTGAAGGAGTGTGCTGTTATCAGTAAATCAGCTGGAGGAATTGGTGTGTCTGTTCACAACATCCGTGCCACTGGAAGTTATATTCGTGGAACAAATGGGACATCTAATGGCATTGTTCCAATGTTGCGGGTGTTCAATGATACTGCCCGCTATGTTGATCAAGGAGGAGGCAAGAGGAAAGGTATGTTCATAATGTTGTGCTTGTATTGTCATTTTAAATCTATTGCCTGATGTTACTCTATTAAATCATTGCTTATCATGTTTGTAGGTGCTTTTGCTGTGTATTTGGAGCCATGGCATGCGGATGTATTTGAGTTTCTTGATCTTAGGAAAAATCATGGAAAGGTATGGCTGAAAAGTAGCAAAATTTTCCACTTCCAAATTGTCTTGGCCTGCTTTATCTGCCAGCACCTTTTGTTCACTGCCCCATTGTGCCTTGCTGTTTAAATTTGTGTTGAAATTTTCATTCTAATAGGAAGAACACCGTGCTCGGGATTTATTCTATGCTCTGTGGGTTCCTGATCTCTTTATGGAGAGAGTTCAAAGCAATGGGCAATGGTCATTATTTTGCCCTAGTGAGGCTCCGGGTTTGGCAGATTGTTGGGGCAAAGAATTTGAGGAACTATACACCCGCTATGAAAGAGATGTAATTTCTTTTTTCCTTATCTTGTTTTAAGTTTGTATTTTTTGAAATTTTTTACTGGATTTTGGATGTTAATAATACTCATGCATATATCTAGGGCAAGGCCAAGAAGGTTGTCCAGGCACAAAACCTTTGGTTTGAGATTTTGAAATCTCAGATAGAGACTGGGACCCCTTACATGCTTTTTAAGGTGATTTGTGTGAATCTGTTGGATTTTTAAATTCTTTTCTATTATGGCATAGTATTTTCTTGTTTACTTATTCCTCTTCTGTGTTCCAGGACACTTGCAACAGAAAAAGCAACCAACAGAACCTGGGTACCATAAAGTCTTCAAATTTGTGCACTGAGATAATTGAATACACAAGTCCAACAGAAACTGCTGTGTGCAATCTGGCTTCGATTGCCTTACCACGATTTGTTAGAGAGATGGTGGGGGCATACTTGCAAAGCAAGCCTATTTGAAAATTATCTTTTAGGTCATGTTTGTTTTGTGACCTAGTGGCATGCCATTTGTTGCAGGGAGTTCCTATAGAGTCTCATCCATCTAAACTTGTTGGCAGTAGAGGTTCCAACAGAAGATATTTTGATTTCGAGAAACTAGCTGAGGTTTGTTTTCCATTCATTGCATCACAGCATTTCCTAGCATATGCACCTACATGCATCTTCTGCTTTGTGGAGCCATTTTGTTTCATAAGCTCAGCCTGCAATTTCTCTTTTCCTCCTGCTTTTGGGACAGGTTACAGGAGTGGTTACAGTCAATCTTAACAAAATAATTGATGTTAATTACTACCCTGTTGAAACTGCTAGAAGGTCAAATTTCCGACACAGACCCATTGGCATTGGAGTTCAAGGTCTCGCAGATGCCTTCATGTTGCTTGGAATGGCATTTGACTCACCCGAGGTAAAATTTACTCCCAACAGCTAGTCTTCTTGAACATTAACTTTGATTAATTGGTTGGTCTGATTGTTTAGTGGCAATCAATTTCAGGCACAAAAGCTGAATAAGGACATATTTGAAACCATTTATTATCATGCTCTGAAAGCTTCTTCTGAGATTGCTGCAAGAGAAGGTCCCTATGAAACATACGTTGGAAGTCCTGTGAGCAAGGTATGCTGGGTTTCTTCAAATGCAAGCACCTCAAAGTGCAATTTTATAATGTGTTATTCTTTTCAGATATTTTATTTTCCATTTCATTATATAAAGAAGTCACAATGGAGCTGCTGTTATCCTTTTATTGCTTAGATATTTGTTATGCACAGCAATATATTTTTCACCAATAATGTTTTGCATTAATTTGCTTGAATTGATTAAAGATTTCGTTGTGTCCCCTGTGCAAGTGAATATTTTAGTAGCTTTTGTTCATCAGTTGTTGGTTGCTGTTTTTCTTTGTAAAGTTTTAGCTCCCATATGAAAGAATTTTCAAGACCTGCTGGTCCAATAACCAGCAGAACAGATTACTTTCACTAGCTTCTGATTAGTAAATTATCCATTGAATTGTGCAGGGCATTCTGCAGCCTGACATGTGGGGTGTAACTCCTTCCAGTCTGTGGAACTGGGATGCCCTAAGAGAAATGATATCTAAGAATGGGGTGAGAAATTCACTTCTTTTGGCACCAATGCCAACTGCTTCAACCAGCCAGATTCTTGGAAACAATGAGTGCTTTGAGCCATATACTTCAAACATTTATAGTCGTAGAGTTTTAAGGTTTACCATGCCAACCTATTCTATTCAGTTTATTTTAAGATCAATTGCCTTATGTTTGCCCTCTAATTCTTTCTTCAGTGGTGAATTTGTTGTGGTCAACAAACATCTTCTACATGACTTAACTGAGATGGGCCTTTGGTCTCCTGCTCTGAAGAACAAAATAATCTATGAAGATGGCTCTGTCCAGAAAATCCCAGAAATCTCAGATGATCTGAAGCGTATATACAAGTATGGATAAGTGAATTTCATCATAGCCATTGCTCCGCTCCCTTCTCATTTTATTTTTAACCCTTGAACTAATATAACTTTTGTGACAAATAGGACTGTTTGGGAGATCAAGCAAAAGACATTAGTTGATATGGCAGTTGATCGTGGATGCTTCATAGATCAGAGTCAAAGTCTTAATATACATATGGACCAACCCAATTTTGGAAAACTAACTTCCCTACACTTCTATGCATGGTCAAAGGTAGGTGCATCGAAATGACAACAAAGAACATAAACATGAAATACAAATATAACATGCTATATCTATAATGGATTATATGCAGCCTGCTTACAGCAGGTTTATCCAATATTTTTGCCGGCATATAACCAATTTCATTCTTTTTCTTTGAACAAGTGATTTTATTGTTATTGTAGATAATTTACAGGATAATGGTATTGTGTTGCAATATTTTCACTGTCTAACCATTTCTTTTCCTGTTTTAAAGGGTCTAAAGACAGGGATGTATTATCTAAGATCACAAGCGGCAGCTGATGCCATCAAGTTCACTGTTGATACTTCTGTTTTTAAAGTAATTACCAGTCATAATCACTGGTTTTCTACCATTCCAGTTTATTTATTTCATTGAAAGAAGTCTCATTTATGGGTAATGCAGGAAAAGAAGCCAGAATTGGATGATGATGATGATGCTGCTGACGATACTAAAATAGCTCAAATGGTTTGCTCCCTTACAAACCGTGAGGAGTGCATCGCTTGTGGAAGTTAAGGGTTCGATTTAGGAGCCAGAAAAGATGTGACTTTGGTTCAGGTTCTTCTTGCATGCAGGAGGGCACAAAAATGATCTGGTGTGGCCAAGCACCTCTGTTAGGTGTTGCTTTTAGGGGATTTTTGTGTATGGGTCAAGTCCAATCCAGTGAAATTATATAGGTATATGTTATTTTTAATGTCTGTGTAGCTTAATCCTGCTACTGCTGATTAAATCCATTAAACCCTTGAATTGGTGGCTTAAACTCAGCTTCAAATTGCAACTGGAAATGCCTTGTTTCCAAATTTCAATGTTGAGTGTTCATCTGCGGTTTTACCGACTCAGGGTCAGTTGTAGGAATTGCATTTTCCGGACCAGAGACTCACAAACAAGTAGAGGATTAACTAGATACTTGAAGCAAAAGCATTGCAAGTGTTTTTTAGCAAAAAAAAAATTAAAATAAAAGTAATAATAAAAAACATGAACTTGAAATTTGTTTACTTAAAAAAAAAAAACAAACACTGATAAATCACAAGATAATTATCTTGATAATCCAATAAAAAATTAAGTACAAATCAAGTTCATATGTTTAAGAATAACAAAAATGATATTGAACTAAAAAAACAAAAATAAAAGCAGCTTGAGTTAATTAATTAAATTTATGACAAGAATAAAGCAAATTGAAAAAATTAATTCATTTTGAAGGGTGAAATTTAAGAATTTTTTAAAGAAAATGAAAAATAAAAAACATATAATTTGAGTTAACTAGGTGTAATTTGATAAACTTATGACTCAATTATAAATAAAAAGAAAACTAGAAAAAAATATAAAATCTAATTAATAATCAATTAAATGTTTAAAACTGGAAAAAAAGAATGAAAAAAAAATATTCAGTTACTTCGGGCTAATCTTTGAAATTCATGATTTGAATTATGAGAACAAGATTATCTCAAATTAAAAACAAATAACAAAACTTAATTCTTAACCAACTCATTGTTTGAAGGACGATGTTGGAGAAGAAAAGTTTATGAAGAAAATGAAAAAAAAAAACAAAACCATCAATCAATCAAGGTTAAAAAAAACAAACACTGATAATGATCTTGATAATTTAATAAAAAATAAAAAATAAGTACAAATCAAGTTCATATGTTTAGAATAAAAAAAATGATATTGAACTAAAAAACGAAAATAAAAACAGCTTGAGTTAATTAATTAAATTTATGACAAGAGTAAAGCAAATTGAAAAAATTAATTCATTTTGAAGGGTGAAATCTAAAAAGAATTTTTCAAAGAATGAAAAAAAAAAAACACAATCTAAGTTAATTAGGTGTAATTTGATAAATTTATGACTCGAATCATAAATAAAAATAAAACTATAAAAAAATATGAAGTCTAATTAATAATCAACTAAATATTTAAAGTTGAAAAAAAAAATGAAAAAAAAGAAAAAAATACCCGAGTTAATTCGGGTTAATCTTTAAAATTTATGATCTGGATTATAAGAATAAAATTATCTCAAATTGAAAACAAATAACAAAACCTAGTTCTTAACCAACTCATTGTTGAAGGACGAGGTTGGAGAAGAAAAATTTCTGAAGAAAATGAAAAAAAAACCCTTCAATCAATCAAGGTTAACTAGATAACTCGTGATCCAAGTCATGAAACTCAAATAACTTAATAAAAAGCAAATCATAAAATATCATGAAACTTAATTTACAACAAATTAAATATTTAATGTCAAAATATAAAAAAAAACATAAAAAGACTTGAGTTAACCTGAGTTAATCTTCTAAACTCGTGACTTGGGTTATAAGATTAAGTCTACTTTATAGAAAACAAATAAAAAAAATCACGAAATCCTTGAGGATTGAAATTAATACAAAGGGAAAATTGATAAAGCATGGAACAAATCCCGAGTAAAAGAGAGAAAACAGAAAAAAAAAAAGGTGGTTACTAGCGACATGCCCCCCATCATTGTTGACCACATGTTGCACCACCGTGTAACCCTTGCCTCGACGTTTCAACTAACATGGTGAAACGTTATTTTTAATGGTGGAAAGAGATCACACACACCGCCTAATCTTGGCAACTCTCCCCACTATCTAGTGTGCTAGATATTTTGCTTTTAATTTTTTTATATTTTAAAATATCAAATTGTCCCCAATATCACATGATAATAATAAAAAAAAAAAAATCCAAGATGATAGTACAAATAAGCTTTTGGAGGCAACCAAAAGAAATTTTGATGGGAAGGGATAACTCTATAAAAATAAATATTTTTAAAAAATTACGAAGCCTGATTTTCAACTAACCTAATATTGAAGGATGAAATCGAAAAAAAAAATGAATTACAAAAAGTAGTGAAAAAATGACCCGAGTCAACCCAAATTGTTCTATTAAAATTACAATCTAAATTATAAGATTGAGATAAATTTATAGAAAGCAATCGAAAAAAATAATTTCATTTCTAATAGATCTAATATGAATGTTAAAATTGAGAAAAAAAACAAATTTATGAGATTGATATATGACTCAACAGAAAGGAATTACAAAAAAATTATGAAGCATAATTATTTAAAAAATCTAATATTTAAAGGATAAAATTAAAAAAAAAATTAATAAAGCATAAAATTAAAAAAAAAAAAACCAAAGAAAAAAAAGCACAAAATAATAATTTAGACAACTTTTAGTGTTCTGTTAATAAGAAGGCAGTTCTGCTTGTTCAAAGCTGGGCAGGGCTTATTCAAAATGTTGAATTAATGGACTGCCTAGGAACTAAAAAACGGTGGGAAGCAAATGGAAGCCTTAATTTAAGATTGGATACATTTGTGGGTACTCAATTCCTCTTATAATAAAAATGAAATAGTAAGTGAAGCTCAACTGTTCAGGTTTTAGGTTTGTTTTTTTAGAAGTTACTAGTTCAAGTCCCACAAACCTCAGGGCTCTTGAAGGCTTATATGATCATTAACTTCAGAGCTCATGAAATTAGTTAAGATGTGCATAAGCTGACTCAAATACTTAAATTAATAAAAAAAAATTATATGAGTGTAGTCAAACGTTTTCCATTTGAAGATTCAAACATGACTTCAAATTCTATAATCAACAATAATTTGAGGTTTAGTATTTCACAATTCATCAAATCGATTACAGGACAAACAAACAGGACGTCGATTTCCATTGATCACAGGACACTGCAAACCAGCTTACTTCTCCTGTAGCTGTGGTAGGGGCATTGAATTAGTCGAGGAGTTGCGTCGAGAAAGTTATGCCCACACCACGAAAAGGACTAGTTGCTTTAAGGCGAGCTAGCAGATGAGAGCTTGTCCTGTAAATTCTCCCGGCCCCTACAGAGCCAGCCTAGGTCTTCTCTCTGCTTTGATTTTTTTTGTATTTAAAATTATGAAATTACTTTCTCGGGCTTGGATCTTGACATTCTGCTTCTTTTGACCCTGAACCATTTACATTCCTCTGCTTTACGCAAATTCCTCATCCTTTTTTGCAAGTAAACCAGAAAAAAAAAAACAAGGAAAAAAGAATTCTGAGCTAGGATAGCAGAGTGGTGGAGGTGGCCTTTCACATTACAACATGGCTTCGAGCGTCTGTACAATTTAAATGTCAAATGCCCCATTGGATCTGGTGTTTATGATGGATCATCAGCAAGGTTTTGACCGATACTGCTCAGCAAAATACAATATGCAGAGAAGACAGAATAAAGGTGGTCCAAAGCTATATTCAAATGCTGTGCTTTCTAATAGTATAGGCCCAAAGACTCAGATTTCTTATGACTCGGGCAAAGCATAAGCGTGTACTGGTCATACATATATATATATATATATATATATGACCAGTCAAAAAGCTAGGAATTAACAATAATCTCATGCATTCTCTCGATCGGAATTTCGAAGTTTGAACGTGACTTCTCAGCCATGGTTTAAGTGAAGGATATAATTTATAATATATTTTTAATACATTTCTTTAAATAAAAAATTTTTAAATTTAAAATTTATATATGTTCAGTTTATTTTTTTCTAATTAAAACAAGGTGATAAAATTTAAATTTATGAATGTTTGATCAATAAAGTTGTTAAAAAATCATCATAACCTAAAATATTAAGATATTAGGTAGGCTTCAAGAACTAATTTAATCTAATAGCTTAAATTATTATGTGAGATTGTTTTTGATATAGTATTAAAGTCTTGTTGATCAAGTGGTCACGAGTTCAAATCTCACCATCTATATTCTAATTAATAAAAATTAAGCACAAGGTAATATAAGTCTGTGTAAGCTTTAAATTTAAAGAGTTTTTATTTAAGAAGATATATTTAAAAGTAATATAAAACTATTATTAAAATCTCATCTAACAGATTAAGTTTTTTAATTGAAATGATTTTTTTTTTAACAAGATGCAAGTATTGATCTAGAGTATTTGATGGTTAAAGTAGTATAATAGGTGAAATTTTTATAAATCCTCTAATCATGTAGTGCATTTATCTATTTAATAAGATTAAATAAAAAATAGATTTAATCTTAGTGTACATGAAAGAAAATTAACTTGAGAACACCCCTGACTATAAAACAAAAAATAAATATTGTTCCCTAAGGAATATTTATTTTAGGGAAAACGTTAAATTTGTTCCCAAACTGAGTCCCTTATTATTGAGATTTTGTTCAATTAACTCTATGTTGTTATCTATATTTAACAACTTAGTTAATTTTGCAATAGAATCACACATGCCTTTACTTTCAACTATACTTCAAATTGAGGTTACCACAAATATTTTGGTGTTAAAAATTCACAGCATACTATAAAAAGGGTTGAAGAAACCATAAATCCCTCATTTTCTCTTCCAAAAGGGGCCTGATAGGAAGCCTCAATTTTCCTAAAAAAAAAAAATCTATATTAATAATAATAATAAGAGGGAGGGTTAATTGAACAAAATATTGATAGATGAAGGTTTTAATTGGACAATTAATTGGTGCGGCACTGAGTTGGGACATAAATAATTGTATTAGGATATTTTCTTTTAAAAAAATCTCCACCACAAGAACAAAACTTCAAGATCGTTTTTGTCCTTAAGCAATCATAAAAAAATACAGTAAAAAAATTAAGATGAGATTCCTATTCATATAAACATTATTTATATAAACAGTTAAGCTGCTTCTAGCTTCTTTTTTTTCTTCTTTTTATCTATTTTCTAAAACCATCTTAAGACTTCTTTTTTAATTTAATTATTTTATGATCTAATTTCATAAAATACATTAACAAATAGTAGTAGAAAGATAAAATTAAAAAAAGAGAGCATCATAAATCAAAACATGGAGAAACTTCATGATCAATCTCAATGGCTTTTTAAATTTTATTTTGGTCTAAGAATTTATTCTGTAATCATTGGGTTTGAGAAAGGAAAAAGAAACTCACTTAAAAAATAAGGAAGGAGAGAATTATTTGTTTGCCATATTTTAAAAAAATAAAATTATTTGTGTCAATGAACTTTTTTTATTGATATGAGTTTAATGGAGGTGGTTTTCTTTTTTAAATATATTGAGAAAAGTAGATTAGATTTTATTTTTCTTTTATTTTTTAAAGTGATTTTGGGATGTTTTGAGGTTGTTAAGTGGATTTTTAAGGTTAATATCGTGTTTTGAAGGTATTTTCATGTACACACAAGCTATAATTGGGTTTTAAGGGTTCAAAAACATGGAGAATATATATATATATATATATAGTCTGCGACAGGTCGTTTACAAGAGTAGGCATCCTATTATCCATCTTAAAAACAAAAATACAAATGTTAATGACCTTAAGGGGAAAAAAAGACTAGGCACAAGCCTATGCGGGCGTGGCCATCAAAGTCTAGCCTTTGTTTTTTTTTTTCTTTTTTAATATATATATATATATATATATACTATTCCTTTTCATTAATTATTTAAATATTGATTTATGCTCTCCTTTATTTTTTAAACAAATTGATTCTGTTTTAGTTTCTTAAATATTGATTTATGCTCTCCTTTATTTTTTAAACAAAATGATTATGTTTTAGTTTCTAGATAGTGGTTGATTTTTCATTTTTTTTAATTGTATGATACTTTGAAGAGATAAGTTTGATTTGTTTTAAATGTTTTTCCTCCTATATTTTATATGAAGTTGGAGTATTTTTATGAATTTTGTATAAAAATAAAAATCATTTGTTATTAGCAGATAAAATTAATGAAAATGTTTTTTCAAGCTGAGAAATGAGTTGACAATGCTTGCATTTTGTTTTTTTGTTGAAAAAAAACATGTTATTCACCCTTTCCGCAAAATAAAAATAAAAAAGAAAATGTTAGGTATGCAGGTCTGGCCTTGCTTGATCACAAGCATGATTTTTTCTTTAAATGAATTAGACGCGCTAGGCCACCCAGGCCCACGCTATTGGCCTTTATTTATTCGGTCCATTATTAATTTTTTTATTTTATTTTTTAATGAAATTAAATTAAAATTTAATATATATATATATATATATATATATTGAGATGTTAAATTAAGTTAACTTGAAAACAATTTTTGTTTTTTGTCTATTCTGCACTAGTTTTATCATTATCATTATCGTTATTATTACATAAAAAATAGAGTTCAGGAAATTACAATGTATTATTATTATTATTATATATTTTTAATACATTTTCAACATAATAATGAAACCATTAATTTTTTTACTAGTCTTTTCTTTTATGATTCTAATATTTATTTGCTTCAAAAATAAACTTTTTGATAAATGAATTGCTGAAAAAGGAATCACATTAAAATGATAAAAAGGTTTTAGTTTTAAAAAATTCTTTTTTATTGTTATTTTGTATCATTTACATCATGTTTAAAACCCTATAAATCAAAATCAATTTAGAGGTTTTAATGAAATTTTAGGATTGGAATCATTTTGACCGTTAAGAATTTAGAGCTTTATTTTCTATTTACTCCCTGATAAATTATTATGAATTGAAACAGTAAGTTATTTTGAGCTCAAATTAGCATACAATTGTATATTGTTTTGGGGAGAGAGGATTGAATTGAAAGACGGAGGAATGAGGTAAAAAAAACGGTAAAATAGATGGTTTTAAAATTTATTTCAAAAGTTCATTTTAGTCCCCATCTTTTTTAGTTATTAGGTGATCGGTCCTTTTCATTTTAGAAAATTTAATTTTGATACCAAATTTCATTTTCTTCATTTTTAGTCCCTTTTTATGGGAGGGAAGAAAGTTAGCTGAATTCCAGTGTAGAGAAAGAAAGTTGTCATTGACGACGAATCCAAACACCAAAACAGTCAATTTTTGTGTCAAATGTTTTTATATGTTGAGAGGGAGTTCAAATGAGGTGTTCCTTTTACATTGAAAGTGCCTAGAAAAAATAGATTTGTGCTCAGGAAGATTTTTAAAACAAGGTTATTAGGTAGTTGTTTATGTTTTTAGATGTTATGAATTGGTTTAACAAGGTTTCTAAGGTGATTGAGTAAAAACTGGGTTGAAAATAGGTTTTTGGGTGAGAAAAACCAGGGAGCCTATTTTTCCAGCCACCATTATGGTTGCAATCTAGGGAATTCTAGATAACACGTTATCTATTTTTTTTTTTTTAGGAAAATCAATGGCCTGCATGAAGGCTCTTCCTTTTTTTTTTGTAACCCGGGATGTCCGGGCCAGCTTGCGCGCACCACAACTAATCATCAGGCTCACTGAACATCCTGCAAGCCCAGTAAGCATATAAAACACCGCGGGGGTGACATACGTACACAAGTGAGGCTTGAACCATGGTGCAGAGGAAGGGAACAAGTCCCTTCAACCGCTGGGCCACAACCTCATGTGTGCATGAAGGCTCTTCCTTGATTAGCTAGGTCCTTGGTGTGGCATACCAAGCCCAGTAACACCTGACCTCATTCTTTTCTTATCTTTTTTTTTCCCTTCTAATTTTACTTTTTTTTAACTAATACCTATTTATATGTCTTTTTTAAAAGAATTTTTAAGTTTATATTTTGATTAATACTCATTCTTTGTGATTTTTGTTTTCGCTTATTTAGTTTTTTTTAAATAACGATTATTTTTTAATTATATTGGATATGTTTAATTTTTGAAGAGGTTAAAATGATTCATCTGTGAATTATTTTATATTTTATATAGATTAAATATATATTTTAAAATAAAAAATTCTTATATTTTATAATATTTTAAATATGTCCAGCCTTGAATTTTTTTTTTTTTGCCTTTAATTTCATACAATAAATTTTATGGAAGTGTTGATCTCTATAATAAACTGATTTTAATAAACAAATTCATTAACAATACTAGATAAATAACCAGTGTTGCGATATTAAATATCTTGATTTATATTTGTTTCTTATTTTTTTCAATTTTGTTTTTATTTATCATTAATGAATTTTTTTCTTCATTTATTTATACAATAGTTCTTGATTTATTTAATAAGATTCATGTATAAGTTGTTTTATTTACATTTGGGAATTGTTTTATGTAAAAAAACATGTTAAAAAAATTCTAAATGCTCAATTTTTTTATTTTTTTTATCATGTATTGATATTTTCAATTTGATACTTATTCTTTTAATTTCTAATTTTTCCCCCTTGATTCTTTTATAAAATTGCTATTATTTTAATTTCACACTTCAATCCAAGTTTATAGTGTATTGTTTTTTTCTCTGTGATCCTCATTCTTTTTATTTTTTTTCCTTTGGTTAATGTTTTTATTCCTTTCAATTTAACTTTCAAATTGAAAATTCGTTTGTTTCCCTTTAATTTTTTTTTTATTTTGATTTTACCCCTCATTATTTTAATTTCTATTTTAATTTTATTTTTCAATTTCATCATTCAACATTTCATTTTATAGGGATTAGACTTTAGAATTTTTTCCCTTATAGTGCTTTTGGTCTGATGACCAGGGTTATGAGTTTGAAAAGTTAACGGGTGTTGACATTTTGTTTTGTGTTATTATCTTTTTCAATATTGCCCTTCAACATTGTTTTTTTTTTTTTTCAGATTCTTTTTTATAATTGATTTTTTATGGTATCATACTTCTATAAGGTTATCTTGATCTCTTATGTCTGGTAACGAGCTTTACGTGTTAACCCATCTTTTCCTAGGACAATATTTTTTTAATTTTTTTTTGGTACCTTATTTTTTATTATTATAATATGAAATTAATGAAGATTTAAATTGGTTATCAAATTTCTTTTACTTCTTTAAAAACATAATAATTTCCTATTTTTGTTTTGAAATTTAAACAGCGTGAAGATTTCACAATAGCTCTAGACATAGATTACTGTGGATTGCAATAGTAAAATTACTCTTTTACCTTTTAGTGACTTAAATTTAAGCCTTTGGTTTAGGAGTATTTGGGTTTTTTAATCTAGCTCATTTATCATTGGAAGATTGTTTGTGGATATTTGCATGTTTTTCATTTTTTTAACATAGTAAAAATATTTTTTTACCCCTAGAGTCAATAAAATTTAGGGACCAAGGGCTTTTTTAGCTTTTCACAATATTCGTAATTGCTCTCAAGATAAAAAAAAAAAAGAATGGGCTGTTGAACAAAGCTATTTCACATTTTTCTAATTTTCATGTACAACAAAATAACACTTTTCACCTTAGAAAAGACAAAAAAGAAGTTTTGCCTTTAAAAGTATTTGAGTATTTTTACATGGGTATTTTATGTAAAAAAAGAACCATGGAGGGAATTTTAGTATTTTTCATGTTTTATGTGTTATATTGTAATCGAAAAGCTATTGGTGCGTATTTCACACACCCCAACAAGTGGGTCGCACTTGCGCTATTAAAGAGGCACGGGAGACGTTTTCCAGTGGCCAAATCTGGTCATCCATCCTCTAACTACATGCATAGTTGTGTCCTTTTTCACATGGTAAGGCGTATGTAAATATATAATTGTTGGATTGTCATTGGTGATCAATTGTTTGTGTTTTTTTTCTCTCTCTCCTGACAAATAAAGTGCATAAATTATACTCTTTATTTGTTGTTTACTTTGGTCTGGCATGGTAGTCACGCCTAAGCACCTTAGATTTGGCATGGTCGCCAAACCTTACCATTTTACCATGGTTATTAAACCTAGCCCGGGGATTGACCCACCAAGGGGCTGGGTCCTGGGTTTCTTGGGTCAACCCAGAAAAATTAAAAACATTATTTAAAATTTTAACATTTCATATGAAATTGTTTTTAAAAAATTGTTTAAATATAGGTTATATATGTTATAAATAATAAATTTTTAAATTCTTTTAATCAAATTCATGTATTTTACTCATATTAATTTATAAATACGAAGCCTTTCTCAGTTTTGATGGCAAAATAAGATAAGGGCAAGATAAAAAATTCACCAATGCATAGCCAACATGTATATAAACAACCCTTTCAAAACCAAAGCCCTAATTTATCAAGTAGCACCACTTTAAGAAAAGTGAAAGCTTTTGCCTAGGCGGTGCATGACAACTCCTCAACAGCAAGAAGAAGACTCTGAAGATGACTTAGACCCCATCAAGATCCTTCTACTAGACAATGAAAATGGATTCTCTAAATTACAACATGACACACCAGCACATGAAGTATAGCAGCATTACATCCATTTGATCAAGTCAACGGTGATAATCAAACAACTACCATCATGAGGTGTCTCATTCTAGCTCTGGCTAGTAGCTACAACTCTCTTTACTCTCATTGACAACCATAACACTAGCCCTTTAACACCAATTCTTAATACAATATCCAACGGGTCTCGTCTGAGTTTGCCTGGGTCATGCGGGTCATGGGTCAACCTGTCAGGTCGACCGGGTTATTGTCCAAGCTGGTCTTTTATTAAACCTGGACTGGTCCAGCCACCAGGTCTCAGGTCAATCCATCAGGTCGAGTTTAATAACTATGCATTTTACTCTTTAGTGACTTAAATTTAAGCATTCGGTTTAGGGGTATTTGAGTCTTTTCATTTGGCTCAATGGTACTTAGAATATTGTTTGGGGGTGTATGCATGGTTTTTAATTTTTAACACAGTTAAAATACTATTTTACCCCTAGAGTCAAGAAAATTTAGAACTGGTGACCAAGGGCTTTCTTTGCTTTTCATAATATTTGTAACAGTAAAAATACTTATTGCCCCAAAGATCACAAAAGGGTAGGCTACTAGACAAGGGTATTTCAGGTTTTTAAAATTTTCATGTATGGTAAAATAATGCTTTTAGCCTCAGAAATAAATAAATAAATAAATAAAAGCTTGCATCTGGCATGTTTGCCACACCCATGCGCCTTAGGTCTGGCAACCACGCCAGACTTGGGTCTGGTAGATCCAAGCGCCTTAGGTCAGCAAGCATGTCAGACCTAATAGTCATGGGTCTGGCAACCACACTAGACTGAAGGGATTTGGGTCTGGCAAAGGCGTTAGACCCAAGCTATTTGAGTATGCCAAACCCATGGCGCTTGGGTCTGGCATGGTTGTCATACCCAAGCCTGACCCAAGCTGTTTGGGTCTGACAACCTTTAAATTAAATAATTCATTTTAAATAAGTTCCCACACGGTTTAATTTGAAACTCAAGTACGTTAGAAGGCGGCTTGATAGGTCTCAAGATCGAATTGCTTGATTGGATTTAATGATATTGCCGAAAAATCTTCATACTCAATATATTTTTTTTAAGTTTAGAAAAAAATAATCTAACTCGAAGCGCTCTCGAATGTAATAGTATATATATAAAGAGACAGAGATATGCTTGTCTTTTATTTGTCATAAATTTAATAAATAATAAATAATAATATTTTTGTGAAACTATAGGTTTTGGCTTCGCTGGACCTTTTTATCAGTAAAGTTCTAATATGATGACGTCGACATGAGCTTGAATTTATATTTGAAAATTGACTCCACTATTTGTTTACGGACTTAATTTTTCCTGCAGTATTCTCAATTTATCATGATTAAATAACCAAACTCAAACTCTCACTTTTCTTATTTTTGTAGAAGCATCACTAAATTATTCTAAGCTTAATAGAGTGGAAGTATACCATTCCCAAAGTCTAAAGAACATTTCAGAATTTAATTCTTTTCCTATTCCTAAATATTATCACTTCTTTAATCTCAACTCCCAACATATATTTTTGGTTCACTCTAATATAATTCAAAATAACCAACCACCAATTTTACAATTCTTTTAAGGAAGAAATGACTAAATTATAACATATACTAAAACTCCTAGGATAATTAATGTAGCCTTTTTATTTGTACTTTTTTTTTCATTTGCACCCTTCTAAGCTCAAATTGATGATCAATTTGTCAAATTTTGTTAATGATAGAAATATAATGGCCAATCTAATATTATGACGCAAAGTTCATTTTCCTTATATTTGGTTTCTTAAGTTTTTTTTTTTTTCTATCAATTACATTCTTTTCTAGCCTAATTGCATGGAATAAGGCTTGGAATTATGGTGAATATATCAAATTAAAAGTTTGAGGATCAAAAAGTAAAAAGCAAATAAAACCGATGGTTACCCACATGTGTTACCAATTTTTATTTTTGTCTTAAAATACATTTTTTTAATTTTTTGTCCTTTGGATAATAGAAAAACAAAGACCTACCAAAAACAGTATTAGAGAGAGAGAGTTTTTGGTTGTCAATATTTTAGCAACTAAAATTGTTAAATTCACTAGTTTGGTGCCAAAATGTTTCATTTGACACATGAAGTTTAGTGGTGGTGGTTTTGAGTCCTCATGTTACCAGAAAAAATAAACCGGGCATTGGAAAGATTTGTGACCTTAGTTGGATAATTTGGTTTTTAACAAATTGTTTTCAACTTAAAAGGCACATGAGGGTTTATTGAGCTTTGTAGGGTGTTTCTCATATATTTTGAGGTGATAATTTGGTTGAAAAATGAGTTGTTTTGGTTTAAAAACACAAATTTAGTATTTTACCCGGTTTCTAGCCACTATGACTACTAAAAACTAGGAAAATGAATGACATACAACTTTAAAAAAAAAAAAGCAAGGCTAGGCGTGTGGTTTTGGCCTCCAAACCCGTGAGCGCCTGGCCTTCTCTTAGGGGGTCAAGCCATATAAGCCCTTTCTTGCTCTTTTTTTTTATGTTGTTTTTGTTATTTTTTTATCACTAAGAAAAACATGCTCATTAACTTACTCTTTATTTGACATGGTTTTTAAACAATTTATTTTATAATTTCTTAGTTGAGTTTTAACAATTTATTTTTTCAATTATTATGTATCTAATATGACAATAATAAATTGGTGATGAAAATTCTATTAAAATATTTTTTTAATTAGATATTTTTTTTTATCATACATTTACAAAAAAATAAATTATCATGAGTTTGTTTATGATCATCTTGAATTTTTTTATTTCAAAATCAATTATTATCGATCATTTAGGTTGTTTGTTTATCCACATGCTTGAGCTTCTTTTTTTTTTTTTTTTATCTATACTTTTTTCTTTGATTTTATTGTTTGCATTAAAAGAAAATATTGGTTCAACTCATAGTGTAGAGTGGGATTGTAACCTAATTCAATCTATTTGGATGTGTGTTAAGACTCATTTTTGATATAGTATTAGATAGGTGGCTCACATTTCACCACGGGCCAAGTCAATTTCTTTCATAACCTAAAAACTTGATGTTAAAGCATTGTCACGGTGTTTTAAAGCAAAAGAAAATTACATGACTCCAGTTATAGAGTTTAATGCTAAAGGATGAAGACAAAAAGAAATTGTAAAATGAAAAAAAAAAAAAGCTTTGACCAAATCTAAGTTAGCAAGACAAACTTGTAACCCGAATCGTCAGGCCGAGACATCCTCATAGAAAGCCTATAGAGAAAAAAAAAACTCAATATTGAATAAACTCAAAGTCGAAGGCTGAAATTGAAAAAGAAAATAGATGTAAAAAAGATTAAAAAATAAGACTAATGTCAACCCGGGCTAATATTTCATCGAAAAGATAATGAAGCCCAATCCTCATTAATCAAATGCTGAAGGCTAAGAATAAAAATAAAATAAAATAATTTTTTAAAAAATAAGGATAAAAAACAATTAAAAGAATGAAATATAAATTTGACATAATGATAATAATAAAATAAGGAAGCCTTGAGCCAATCTGAGATAAAATGTCAAATGTGTGACCCAAACCACAAGGTTGAGTTGTCGTCATTGAAATAAAAAAATAAAAAATAAATAAAGATGACTAATCTTCAATAAACCAAATTTTAAATAATCAAATCAAAAAATAAAATTAGTAAAAACAAAGACATAAAAAAAGAAAGATGTCAATTTAAGTTAAAATTTTATACTTGTTGTTGCTTTCTAATTTTTTACTCAATTTTTGATATTTTTTTGAAAAACAAAACCAAAAATAGCAAAAACAAAAAACAATAAAAACTCAAAAATATGTTTATGATGTATGTCGCACGTGTGCGGCGTCGTGGCGAAAATCATACATGTGTTTTTCCATTTTCTTAATCTATAATGTAAATCTATCTATATCTATGGGGATACAACAAAAATATTGTCTTTTATTGGTAGAAAATGGAATGGGAGTCGCCACCTAGTATTTTGGTCACTAGGAACCCTAACTGGTCTCAGAGATCGGGTACGGGGACTGGTTGCGTAAAGGGAAGGTATTAGCACCCCAAATACGTCCTACCTAAGGTAAGCTGCATTGTTTTATTGTCTGATAAAAACTAAGGTATTTTCGTGTTTTCCTAGTTGTTGGTCTGTCTATGGTTCAAGAAAAATCCTCCTCGGTAAGAAAGGCTTTATCTTATCGGGTAAAATCCTAACCGTTCTAACGTCCATACCAAAATTTCATTAATAATATTTAGGAATACGTTTTACGTATAAATTCGTAATCCCAAATACTAAAAGAAAACAAAAAAAAAAGATTTTTTGAATTTTTGAAATATTGGCCTAGTTCTCATGGCTTAAATAAACTGGTTATTAAACCCAAAATGCATGCTAATACATATATTGTTTTGAAAATTTTCTTTGTTGTGTGAAAATATGATGTTATAATATTTATATATATATATTGGAGAGACTAGGCCGTATGCATGAAAACAAAACCTTTTTTTGGGAAATATTTATTTTTTGATGCTTTAACAAAAATCGGGTATTTTAATACTGGGTTTGTATTCTTACGGTATAAAAATACAACCCAATATTAATCCACTTTGATAAAAATATGCAGAAAAATCAACAACATTTTTAGGGACTTTTTAGAATTTTTTTGAAAGCAAAAACATTTTTTATTCTGAAAATCTTTGATATTTTGACGAAAACCGGGTATTTTTAACACTGGTTTTGTATCTTTACGGTATAAAAATACAAACCAACATTAAACCACTTTGACAAAAACATGCAGAAAAATCAACAATATTTTTTAAGATTTTTCAAAATATATTTTTTTAAAAGAAAAAATATACATATATATATATACATATATAATATAATATATTATAATATATAATATAATAATACACCCACACACACATATATATAATTCACGTCCTGCGTGAACAGTAGGACGTGAATTATATTTCACGCCTACTGTTCATGCAGTGAACAGTAGACAGGGAGGAAGAAGAAGAAAAGGAGGAAGAAGAAGAAGAAAAAGGAGGAAAGGAAAAGGAAGGAGGAGGAAAGGAAGAGGGGCTCACTTGGCCGAAGAGGTTGTGGCTGCTGCGATGAGGTGGTTCAGCCGGTGGTTGCAGCGGTGGAGTTGGAGGAAGACCACGTCGGTTTCCTGTTGCAGAGGAAGAAAGAAGAAGAAGAAAAATCTGCAGAAATTGGGCGAAAATGCTGGTTTTTGGCTGACTTTGGACCTGAATTTTTCAACCCTCAGATCATCAAATCCGACTCTATTTATAGGCTGTGGAAGAGGGCAAACTTGTCTACGTTGGGGAAAAATTTCAGCCCTTGATTCAGTTGGGAAGCATCTCAACCGTTGGCTCAAAGTGTGCACCTCGAGCTGCCAAATTTGGCAGCTCCAGGCTGTGAACTGCCCGAGGTGGCCACTTTGAGCCACTCACCGGAGCCGTTTATGACTTTTTCGACCCGACCTGATCATTCTCCGGGATAAAGGGGTTTCATATGGATATGTTGGTGTATGTTGTGTCGGATTTGGAGACCACACGAGCCGGAAAACACGCCTGGAAAGCAGCCACTCAGGCAGCTTTTTCGGGGAAGAAGATGAACAGTAACCAGCCGATTTTTTTTTTTTTTTTTTAAATTGATTTATTATTTTTGTGGGGACCCAAAAATGGGTTACAACAGATGCCCCCTCTTTATAATGCTTACGGAGCAGGGGTTCTGCGCAGTAAGTTTTATAAAGATAAACCAAAACTGAACTCCCGAAACTGATATGGTCGAAGCTTGATCGAAGCTGGATCAACCTGAAACTTTGTCTTTACAGCAATCCTCTTCGGCCCAAAAAAAAAAACTATGATCAAAATTTAGTCATCTTGAGATCCCTCCTAGCGATCTCTTTTAACCCCAAAAACTTGGAATCCCATCTAGCGATTCTTCTTAACCAAGGCTAAAATATGAAGTCCCTTCTGGCGACCTCCTTTGACCAATATCGAAATGCGAGATCCCTTCTGGCGATCTCAATCAACTTGGAATCTCATCTGGCGAATCCTTTACCCATAACCAAATACAAAAACGCGTGTGTGGTCTTATTATGATGGGTGACTTGCCCGAATGGAAAAGGGAAAAGAGTGGTCTCATTATTATGGGTGACCTACCCAGGGGGGAGAATGGCCTCATTATTATGGGTGACCTACCCAGGTAAAAAAAAAGATGAAGAATGGTCTCATTGTATGGGTGACCTACCCAGAAAAATAATGGTCTCATTGTATGGGTGACCTACCCAGAAAAATAATGGTCTCATTGTATGGGTGACCTACCCAAGATAATGGTCTCATTGTATGGGTGACCTACCCAAGAAAAATAATGGTCTCATTGTATGGGTGACCTACCCAAAAAAATAATGGTCTCATTGTATGGGTGACCTACCCAAAAAAAAAAAAAATGGTCTCATTGTATGGGTGACCTACCCAAGAAAAATGATGGTCTCATTGTATGGGTGACCTACCCAGGGGGAATATGATGGTCTCATTGTATGGGTGACCTACCCAGGAAGAATAATGGTCTCATTGTATGGGTGACCTACCCAAGAAAAATGATGGTCTCATTGTATGGGTGACCTACCCTGGGGGAATAATGGTCTCATTGTATGGGTGACCTACCCAGGGGGAAGAATTCTTAGTAAACTCCATGCTTTTCTAAGAAATGGTTTCAATATGAGGTCCCTTCTGGCGACCTTCCTTGATGAATGTCGAAGTACGAGATCCCTTCTGGCGATCTCAAATAACTTGGAATCCCATCTGGCGATTCCTTTTATTCAAAGCTAAAATATTAGGTCCCTTCTGGCGACCTTCATCGAAATATGAGATCCCTTCTGGCGATCTCTTTTAGCCAAACAACTTGGAATCCCATCTGGCGATTCCTTTTATACCAAAGCTGAAATTTGAGGTCCCTTCTGGCGACCTCCATTGATGAATATCGAAAACAAGACCCCTTCTGGCGATCTCAAACAACTTGGAATCCCATCTGGTGATTCCTTTTATTCAAAGCTGAAATATGAGGTCCCTTCTGGCGACCTCCATCGAAATACGAGATCCCTTCTGGCGATCTCAACAACTTGGAATCCTATTTGGCGATTCCTTTTTATCGAATGTTATCGATATCGTTCTTCCTGCTGGCAGGGTTTGAAAACCATTATCTTCTCTTCTTGTTGTTCTAGAATCAACTCAATGATTCTTTCTTCGTCCATAATCTTGTTGGAATGCGCTAAGATCTCCTCCTGTAACGATCCAAAAAAAAACATATATGCAATGATTTATGGTTAGATGCAATGCATGCATTTATACCTGGTTTTGAAACATAGGTCCCAGCCTCTTCTTCTAGTTCATGAGACTCCCTCTTAACATGAACTTGCTTTTGAAGTCGTGTGCTGGATTTATCTCTCGTGTTGCCTATCATATTCTTGGAGAAGAAGTCTTTGACTTTCTTCAAGTAGTCCTTTTCTCAAAATGTATGACTTGTATTTGCCTCTTTGTCATGCTTTTGTCAAATGCTTTAGCTTGGTTTTCAAATCTATAGGCTTTCGTAAAACTTTTCATAAAACATCTCGTCTTGCCCCCAGTGTAGGGGTGCGATCCTAGTCTGGGATTTTATATAGAGAAGAAATTCATTTCGACTCAAAACAAAACCACCAACAAAAAACTCTTTAGAGAGTGAAAGGACAATAATTTTTTTTTTTTTAAAATGCACATTGTTAGGATTGATAAACTTTATTTTTATCTTGAAAGAAAATTTACAGGTGATGTATCAATTCATTATGTTATGCAGAGGTGAGGTTGTATTTCAAGGGTAGCTTTTCTTAAATTTCATATTAAACCCTTTTATGATACTTTATTTGTAACCACTCAAACTTGTTCAAAAAGTACATAATCTCATCATTTATTTAAAGAAAAGGTAGGCTCAAAGACAAACACAAAATCTGGCTGACATCATGAGCCCTGATTGCCCATTAGAGAAAATAAAAGCAATGACAAAAGCAAATGATAAAAACATGTTAAGGCAAATAAAGTTATTTTAAATTGATTTATTATTTTTGTGGGGACCCAAAAATGGGTTACAACAATGTATTTGTGTCGTTTACAATATTTTTTTCAATGAATTTAAAATTAAAAAAAGAAAGAAAGAAAGAAAAATGCATTAAATTCTAAGTGATCTAATTGTAATTGTGGAAAAGAAAGGACCAATTTGAAAATTGAAAACCCTCTCACCAAGCAACCCATCTTTTTTTAATCGAATGGTTTACAATCAATGCTCTTAATCCAAAGGTCCATTTTTCTTTGCTTTGCCTCCAAGTTAGCAAATGAAAGGTTGTGATTTATTCTTGAAATCCAATGGTTGATCTTGATTTGCTTTGCCTACAAGACAAAGAAAATTTTCACCTATAAATAGGTGGTTACACACACGGGGGGGGGGGGGGGTAGAAATTTAGGGGAGAGATTGGAGGAGAATTGGAGAGAAATAGTTAGAAAAATTATACACACTTAAAAACTCTGCCACTCACCAGCACATTGATAAAAAAAAAAAAAAAAACCAAAGTCACAAACTTGGGCACTCCATCTCGCGGCACAACCCTCTCCTATAGCAATTAAAAAAAATCAAATCCCATCTCTTCCAGCTCATAAATTGTCAACCAAAACCAGCATCTTGAGACCTATTTTCACTGTCCAGCAACACAAAGCTTCGCCCCTTTTTTTAGACAAAAATAATTAACTCTCACTTTCACTGTCCATCATGACCTAAAACCACCTTCTTAGACACCCATTAACCAGTGCTTCTTAGCCTCTCTTTTTTTCACTTGTAACGAGGACCTATCTTCTTCCTTTTAACAGCAATAAACCCACCTTATCTTCATCTTCAACACCTATTTTTGCCTTCCCTTATAATAATTGCCATATTTCTGCTTTATCAAAACAAACCCAGTGCCAACTGCAGATCTAACCTACCTCATGTCTCACGTAAAAGGATTATAACCAACATTTAGGGTATATGCTCCCTACACATTGTTTTGCATCAAGGTAAGCTCTTTTTGAAGCATCTTGAACTCAGGAAAAGTTTTGCTGTAGAATATGGGCAAGATTTAAAATTCTTATTTCATTATGCAAGATTTATGATCATATGTCATCTCTTGAAGGGCGAGTTCATCATATAAAAATATGCTCATATATTTAACATGTATGCTTCCAAGTTGAAACATAGGTTTCATAACTAAGGTATACTTGACTGAGAGAAAAGATGGAAAATAAAGAAAGGGCTTAAATAAAAGCTCATTATTAAAAGGAAATTAAGAGCATCAAAGGTGAAGTAGCTAGGCTCACAAATTTACTTGAATGAGTGTTGAGTTTAAGAAATGGAAAGGAAATGTTTGCATAGCTTTTCGTGGAAGCCCTGTTAGCCCACGTCCCTCGCACATCTCAGAACTTAAGGGCAAAATCAGTAAATAGGCAACATTTTATCCATTTTCCCTTCATCCAGCCAACTCAAGCTCAAGTCATCGTAGATCCAAAAACATAAAGAACTTATAACAATAGGTTTACCAGTCCTGTGGACCATAATAAATGGGTTACTCTAGGAGAAAGATTGAGAGTAGTTGAAGGAGATAATTTGACTAACCTTGTATTAGTAGTTAAAGTTTGTTTAGTTCCGAACATTATGTTGCCAAAAGAGTTTAGAGTTCTAGACTTCGTCAACTATATCAGACTAGAATGCCCAAACATTCATTTCTGGTCATACTACAATAAGATGGCTGAAATGATCCATAACGATAAGATGCTGATATAATTTTTCCAAGATAGTCTCATCGATTTCGCTTTAAGCTAGTTTATGAAACTAGACAAAACATGGATCAAGAAACGGAAAGGCTTGATAGGCACCTTTTTAAAGCAATATAAATTCAATATGAAAACTGCTCTTAACATAACCAACTTAATAGCCATAAAGAAAGGAAACTAAGATTTTATGAGGGCATATGTGAAAAAATGACGAGATGAGGCAACACATGTCTAACCTCCACTGATATAGACAGAAATGACGATGTTGTTCGCCAATACCTTCCAATCTCATTATTATGGACATCTGATGAGAAGCTCAGCTCAATATTTTTATGATATGGTCAAGATTGATAAAAGAATTAAGCAAGCTATCAATAAGAGGAAAATTATATATCCTACCATGGTTTCAGAACAACTATAAGAAATCAATCATAAGATGGCTCTCAATTGAGAAATCTAAGTTATGTGGTCTAGTTAGGTCTCATTGTAGCATCAACTACTTAAATGTCATTTTCAAATATTGACATACCTCTACCACTTGAGTTTGTCTACCAGCATCTATTAGATTCCAGACTTATTGCCCCGACTCCATCAAATCTCATGCAACCACCATTTTCTAGGTGATATAATCCAGACGAGAGATGTAAATATTGAGGTAGGGTCCTGATCCATTTGGTTAGTGAGAAACTTTTAGAAGTTGTGAAGAGAATGATCATTGTATTTTGCTTCAATATGCTTTCATAAATCATGAATGCATCACATATTTTCAATGAATTGTACTTTGTTCTTTGTCTTATTATTGTCTTAAAATAAAGATATGTTTCTTTCAAATGGTATTTTAACAAAATATTTTAATCAAACTCTAACATGCGAAACTAAAGCTAATCAATCCCAAAAGATTAAAGGTGTGTTGATTGCAGAAATGACATGATGAACAATATGAGGTGACCAAACAAATTTTGGGCTCACATAAAAAATTAAACCACACGTCATGGAGCTAAGTTTTAACAGTATATATAATGACACATTGTGGATTATGTAGTTATGGACTCGAGAATTATTATTCTTTACAAGTTCAAATCATTATAGTGGACGACGTCAAAATTTATCAGTTTTAGCTGACCTTGCTTGAAATGAAAAGAGGTCATCTTTGTTTATTTCCTTCATTATTCTTAAAGTATATATCCTTTGCAAATCCCAATTTGAGCCTAATGGAATCTTTCTTTAAAAAAAAAAAAAAAGAAACCCTGACATGGTCACACCCTATACCATGGGCAAACGAGGGATTTTTGGTTGAAAAATGAAGCCAATAATAGAATCATTGGTAAAAGGAATGCTAAGAACAAAAGTCCAATGATTGAGAAAATAGCTAAAAGTGAAAAAGCCATAGACTAGGGGGCTTCCAAGGAAACTTTAAGGAAGGCTGTGTGAAAGCCAAAAAGTATAAATCACTCACATTTAAAGGCTAGTCAAGGTTAAAGGTAGGAAAAATCCTATCGAGTCTGGAAGGGCAAAAGAGGTTTTTTTAGGAAGGGCACAACAAATTCTAAAAGTCAATGTCACGGGAGAGAGTTCGAGAAAAAAAGAAGGATATTGAACCATGAACATGTCTTTTGGTATCTATCATAAAGCCTATGGTGTTTTTAAATGATTAGATTGGTTATCCATCAAAGAAAAAAATTTGATTTGCATTATGGCCTCTGTCAAGAGAATATTGATCTTTTAGGCGAACATGGAATGAGTGGCATGGTTATATATCACTCTTTTTCAAAGATAGTGAAATAGAAATAAGAAAATAACGAGGCTAATGATTGGCAAAGAACATTGACATTTTCTATCAATTGGAATTTGAAATAAATGAGTATCATAAAATAAATGATAGGCAATGAATTTTAATGCTCTCTTTAAGTTTGAGATTGATAATGAAAGGAGTGGCATAGTTATATGTTAATGTTTGATCTGATTGATAACATTGAAAGTTTTTTACCAATAAACAATCTTGTTAAGAGGCATGGTTATATGTCATATGATGAAGTTTCTTGTTTAATTTTAGAAAATAAGATTTATTGATGAAATATATGGCATGTCATTTTATTCCAAAAAGATAGCAAGAGAAAGAGATTTAATGAATAGTTGATGGTGATCCCAGGTCTTTAAAACCCTCAAACACTTTTAAACATATTAATTTTCCTTTTTTTTATAGCCATGAACCATAGTTTGCATTATATACTTTTAAAAGCTCTTTTTAATCAAGTAAGTTATTTGAACCGATAAATGATGCTCTCAAAACTTGAAGAACTTTTCCATAAAGGTCGTGACTTCACGAACTAAGCTACTGGTTATTATGCATGCTGATAAAGTAAGTGCTGAAAATAAGACAAATTTTTAATGAAATCTCGATTCTTTGCTCAAACCTCATGTTGTTGAAATCCACAGAAGGTCACCTCGTGATGTATTATCAAATGACATACCTAAATCAAAGATTAAAATTGACACAAAGAACCATAGGAAAACTATTTTAATCTTACAATAGGTCAATTTATGTTTTCAAAATACAAGACAATCAAATGATTGCATGTGTTGAATTGTGTGTGTTGGGTCTTTGACCAAAAAAGCTTGATTTTCAAAAAATACTTTTAACACTGACATCTCTTTTACTACATTTCAATAATTAAACTTGAATAGACATGATCTTTAAAAGGTACGAGTTGATTCTAGAACAAGAGAAAATTCTCGAACAAAAAACCATGGATCGTGTTTGTAAAATCATTGACAAAAATAACATCAACACTTCTCGACACTCCTTTAATAGTTGAGTAGTCAGGGGCAATGCAATTGACCCTATGAGGGAATGCAAACAATATTTAGATCAGTTGGGGGGCAAAGAAACATAATCAAATGATGATCCAATGAAATCCATCGAAGCTAAGTTTAGCATCTAGCAATAACATAATCAAACCACAAAGGTAGAGTGTGCTAGGAGTGTTAATATCTTTCATATCCACAATCAGTCCCTTGTCTTTGAATCTCTCATAAAACCAATATACTCGGGTTCTTAGCGACCCTGAACCAAACAACTAGGTAGTGACTCCCACGACTCCCAGACACTGCCTATCCATATGCGACACACTTGTGACCCGAGTCATGAGATTAAGATCGCTGCACCAAACAAATTAACGAAGCTCAATTCTAAACAAATCAAATATTGAAGAATGAAATTGAAAAAAGAAAATCAATTTCAAAAATGAAACCAGGAAAAAATAATTAAAAGAATAATGACCAAATATGATATAAAAATCAAATCAAATCAAATAATAAGGGATGAAATTAAGAAACAAATCTTTAAAAAATAAAAATCAAAAGAATGAGGACCAAATTTTGATATATATATATATATCAAATACAACAAAATACTAAAAGATGAAATTAAATAAAAAAGAAATAGAGGACAGCCTTTAATTTTGGTTGGGCTGACATGTTTTTCAAGGGAAAGAGAGAGGAAAGGAGTGGGGAGAAAAAATCTAACCGCTATCTAACTACTATGAGATGCCTTACACGCACAACTTTTGATGCACCTCCAAGTGCTCTGTCAGAATAGATGGCAATTGCTTTTTTTGGTCATCAGAGGTGTTGCACACACTGTCCAAAAAGCATGGGTGCCTCCCATATTCTAGTGTGTGCATTGCATATGCCAACAACTTTTCTCTATTTTTTTTTATTGAGTTTATCAAAAGATCTAAGTGACCCTGACCCCATACAATATTAACGAAAAAACCATATCAAAATACCAAAAAACAATTTGATCTAAGTTATAGATTTCTTGCTTTTAAATATATCTTAGTAATTATATTGTGTTAAGAAAAATGAAAACTAGTCCCTGCCCAAACAATTAAACAAACTCAATTTTTAAGAGTTTTTTAGATATTATACTGTATAAATATAAGTAATAATAATTGAAAGATACACTATACAATAATAATAATAATAATAATAAAATATTAGTCCGAGTAGTGAACCGACAATAATAATGGATATTAGTCCGAGTAGTGAACCGACAATAATAATGGATATTAGTCCGAGTAGTGAACCGACATTCTTTAGTCGGCTATTAGTGTCTACATCTCAGCACAGAATACAAGACAGAATACAAGTGTACGCCATCGGTCCGATGCTTCACACTAAACAATAAAAAACGTGTTTTTATTTTCAAGGTTCACACCAACAATTGACTGTCCTTTTAAACTTATATGCTATGTCTTAGTCACCTGTTGTCGCTAGGGAGAGGAAGTAGTATTCACAAATTGATTTTTTTTATTATATTTATTATTTATTAAATATATGGTTTATATCTTTATTTGATTATTCATTGTCTGAATATTATTAATTATTTAAGATAAAATAAAAACAATATATATATTTGAATTATACACACATATTGGGTTAAATTGCCATCCTACTCGCTGAAAATAATAAAAGAAAGCTAAATTGGATTTTTGACAATAAATAATATTTCTTAATTACACCAGATTGCTTTACGGTGAAGCTAGATGTCGATACCGACTTGAATAACAAAATGTCAAAAATGGAGGTTGATATTCTGACATGTAACTTCTTTTCGGTGCCTCCAAAACTGTGTTGTTGAGACGTTCTTAAAAGGTTCTGGTTTCTAGAGAGTAGATTGAAACTTATAAGAATATTACAAAATTTGCATGTTTCTTCTTCTTTCTTGGGGGGCTTAATTAGGTAAGGAGGTGGCTAAAGCTTTTCAAGGTTCCGTGTGGGAGCTCAAAAGGTGCGATCAAAGAGGATAAAATTAATATATATAAAAAAGAAGGTGGTGGTGCCGGGGAGCGGCTGCAAAACCAAACTCTACCAATGATGCTTCCCGACTCGAGTAGGGAAAGAGAGATGTCAATTATTGTGAATACTTTAACACGTGTAGTGGCTGGAAATGTACCTGCAGATGATTCGGATTCCTCAACAGCATTTTCAAATGATCAAGGAGATTGTATTCATGGTGGTTTGCCGGCGAAGAGAGAAAGGGAAGAAGAGGGTGGTTGCAGTGAAGAGAATGAAAGGCTCTGTAGAGCATTTGGTGATGACTTCTTACATGGGGACTCCTCTGCTGGGAGAGGTAAGCTAGTTAGTTTTACGGTTGGCTAGGGTTACTCCCGAGCTAGCTAGTTTTAATTTGTCTAGCTTAATTTGTGCTCGTCTTATGCACTAAAATGCCCCCTTAATGATGTAACACTCTGTTTCTCCCCTCCCATGTCTCTACAGCTGCAGGAATTTCCGCCGTCGCTACAAGCACCGTAACACCGGCATCTTCACAGATGACATTTACTCCAGTATATGAACACAATGAAACCCGCAGATACGAGCCAGAGAGAAAATATAGGGGAGTGAGGCAAAGGCCATGGGGCAAGTGGGCTGCTGAAATAAGAGATCCGATCAAGGCAGCTAGAGTTTGGTTAGGCACTTTTGATACACCTGAGGCTGCAGCAAGGGCCTACGATGAAGCTGCTCTGAGATTTCGAGGCAGCAAAGCCAAGCTCAACTTCCCAGAAAACGTCAAGCTTCGACCATCTCCTCCCCCAAGTCCAACAGCAAACCAGTTGACTGTCTCTGGTTCTCCAAGTTCCGGCCTTCTGTCCCTTTTTACATCCGCTGAGCCCATGCTTCACTCCCAAGCTCTTCACCATACACAAAACCGTGAGATTTCAAGAGAGCAAGTTAGCCAACCTCAATTGATCTTGGGTGTTGGTGATTATCAAAAGCAACCCGTGAGTCTAGACGACCAAATGTTTTTGTCATCTTCGTTTGTTTCTTCTAATTCTTCATCATCCTCCACAAAACCTTCCGATCGTATGCTTTTTCCGGCTCAGAAACCAGGTGAGTTTAGGCCTGCCACTAGTAGTCAGAGTAGCGGAAACGATTGTCAGTTGCCGGCCTGGTCAGGTTATAGCCATCGTACTTCCTCTTCCAGATAATCCGTATACCACCACTCTTATTCTTCCACGCAGTTTTTTTTTTTTTTTAAATAAAGTGAATGTTTAATACAACTTTTGAATATTTTAATTAATTTTATGAGCCCTGAAGTTATCAAGTTATCAATCATATAAACTTTCAGAAATCCATAGGCTTGTGATATTTAAAATCTGACCAATTGAGCAACACCTTTCAAAATAAAATTTTTACATAGTTTTAACCATATTGATAGGATAGTAGTGTATTTTTTTTTAGTACCATGAATTTGTAGTTTTTTTCTATAAAATAATGATAGTGTAAAGTAAATTTTTAGAAAATAAATTATATTTTGGATGGTTATTTAATACAACTTGAGAATTTCTTGATTAATTTTACGAGTTCTAAAGTTATCAATCATGTAAACTTCTAGAAATTCAGAGGCATGTGACATTCAAAATAATAATCTTTAAAAAACAAATTTAAAATCTAACTAATTGAACAATACTCTTCAAGATTTTTTTCTACATAGTTTTAACCATATTAGTAGGATAGTAGTGTATTTTGTTTTACTACCATTAATTTATATTTTCTTTCTATAAAATAATGATCGTGTGAAGTAAATTTTTAGAAAATAAATTATATTTTGAATGGTTATTAATATCATAAAAAATAAATTTTAACATTTTTTTATTTGTATTTGATTTATAAGAAAAAATAATTTATTAATATTTTAATTATTTTTTTCAAGTTTATTAAAATTAGAGATTAAAGTTAACATATAAAAACATTGGAAAATGAAATTAAAAAAAAATTCTAAATTATTTAAAATGAAAAAATAACAATTAAAAAAAAATTGAAACCAAATCTAAAAGATGATAAAATAAAAAAAATTATTTCAAATAAAATAAATAATAAAGAATAAAAAAAATATAATAAATAAAAATTCTCAATTAAAAAAAAAACCAAAACTAGTATAAAAATCAAATTGAATTATATTTTATAGGATGAAAATGAAAAAGTAAAAATTTAAACCAAAATATATAACAATTCAAAAATTAAAAATTAAACTTGATATAATTAACAAATAACAATATTTTTTTAATTTTTATAACTTCTAGAAAAATTTTCCATTTAAAATAAAAATATACATTCCTGAGTATTTTTCTGGAAAATATTTTTTATCAATCAAATTTTTTTAATATTAAACAAATGCAAGACAATTTAAAAAAATAATATGAAGAAAATCAGTAAAAATAGCTTGCCGTTTTGCAGAAGCATCTTCGCTATTCCAACAACGGTGAATTGACAGGAAACTTTAGAGCGCAGGAATGTGCCCAGGGTGGGAAATAGGAAACAAGATTTGTATCTCTTCCTCCCAGGCTTCCTTGGAACTTCACGACCAAGATGCGACCATGTAATCACAACCTGTAAAGAAACTTAAACAGGCAATCACAATTTGTTCCACAAGGGACCCCCATTCTCTTTCAAATGGGCAAATGACATCCGTAAATCCGGACATCAACAATAATATAAAAAACAATTTTTGCTGATTTCAATCTCCAGAATGGGAACGACATCCAGCTGTCTCGTACATTGTCCAGGAAATGTGAACAATCAAGAACAGAAGGCGTGTTTGCTGACAAATAAATTGACATTAACAAAGAAACCATGATAAAATGCCCATGTAATGATGATAAATGACAGATAAACCATATTAAACAAATGAAGAATCTTAAACAAAGCTGAAATTGAGATTTCCTTCCGCTGCTATAAACAAAGCCCATTTGGGTCCTGCCATTAGTCAGAGGTACAGCATGTGCCAGAAGTATACAGCAATCTTTACTCTCAATTCTAAGCAGCATCACAGCCTAGCCAACAAAAGAAATATCTTCAGGATATGATGAATGTCCAACCAAACCCGCTCAGCAGAGATTTAATTGGGTTCTTAGATCGCTTCCATCTGCAAACACAATTAAAACAGAAGTACTGTCACCTAAAAATGATTTTTTTCCCCTTTGTATGAGCTCGGGCGTGGAGAGGGGGGGGGAGAGAGAAAGAGACCTTCATGCATTCAGTGGCATCAGCCCTATCAAACTTTTAGAGCAGCTTTGTGGACCATAGTTTCTTTGTGTATTTGGTGGCAACTCTTCTCAACAAGATCCAGCAGCTTCTCCAAGTTCATTGCCCATGAGTTGAGTATGTCATTGCTATCCTTCGCTACTTGGAAAGACACTATTCCCATTGGCCTGTCAATCTTTGCCACCAGAGCTTTGGACACAACCATATCAGAAAGATGCTTCTCAGCTTCCTGTATTAAAAAACAAAAAAAATGGTGGATTAAATGCAAAGTACCTTGATCAACGTGCACACTTCTCATATTATTAACATGTTTGATAAACTAACTAGTTCACTCAAAGTACTAATTTAACTTCTATTTTTTTAAGATTTCAGCACAAGAACTAAAAAATAGCAATCATTGTTGGTCTATAAAAGCTGACCAGCTTTTAGGGAAACCTGTAAGATCCTTTACATGGTTCAAGAGAATACAAAGGCCTGTTCCTCTGTTTTTTCAAACCCCAGTCACCAAAGCAAAAGGATGGCTGTTTGCCAAATCATGCAAACCACCATCAACCTAAATTTCGTGCAATGTGAGTGGAAAGATCTTATTCCTCTCTAAGCCAACCTGACCCTAAGCCGAATTGTCTTACCAACAACAAAATAAATTATGAAAAGCATTAATTGGCAACAAGTCATTACTGATACAAGGACCACAAGCAATAACAGAAAGGGAAAGAGATTGTTATACAAGGCAAAGATGTGAATAAGTATGTATAGGCTGGAGGGTTGCTTGGGAGTGTCGATTGCAAAGCAGAGCTCATGATTTTGTAAGCTTGCTCCGAATATGCTTGAAACAAGATTAAAGGAGAATGCATCCAAGAGGATTAGAGCAATCATTCTTGAATGCAAAACCTGGTGCCATTGTCAAATTCGCACTCATGTTATTAGGTGAGTTAAAGATCATTTATACTATTAACAGGCCTGCTCATCAGAAACTTAATTGGGTTTCACACATGGATTAAACACAAATACATTAGCCGCCGCCATGTGATTAAATTAAGTTACAACTAATGGGAATTGTAAGATTCCAACTCCTAAACATTAGGTCAAAGCGGCTCTAAAATTACCTGTGACTCTGTTCAATAATTGAACACAATGTCTAAATTCAGATACAAACACCAGAAGTTTCAATTAGGATGGACAATATAACTTTAATTATTATGTTGACTAAATAATTTCTGAGGCGAATCTCTTGCATTTTATCCACTATTATGGAATATCCAAATAAATAGTTAAACAGAAGCACAGGCAACCATGAAGCCTTTATTAATTTAACCATGCCTGATTAAATCCAAATCTTTGAAATGAAACACATTCATGGAGATTTGTGCGAGTTCACATGACAAAGGGCAAAAATCAGGCATAATTACACCATGGAAACAATTGCCAAAAACAAAGATTAGTGTGGGCAAACAAAAGCATGCGTGCAACACAACTACACGAACACACACATATACAGAAAGACAGGGGGGTGGAACCTGGATGCTGAGACACAATAACTCTGCTAGTCTCTTCACAGTAATCCTGGAGTAATACTTTGAAACAACAAGGATATTCTGAAAAGAAAACATGTTGCAAATGGATTAACAACCACACTCAACAGTGGATTGAAGAAGAAATCTCCATAATTGTCCCCAAATATGAAAATTGAAAGTAGATTACATGTTCAATTATTCTTTGCTTTAAATCCTCTGCTGCTTTGTCACCCAAAGATCCTCCAAGTAAGTTCTTCTCATTTTCAAACTCATCCATAAATGCATTCCAAAGAGATGTCCATTGGATGACTTCCATCGTCACCAACTGTTTCAACAGCAACCTATGGAACAGCATCCAAAGAAGAGAAGCATTAAACAAAAAGATCATTAAATTAAATGACCAACAAAATGCAGGAATAAATTAAAGCAACACGTACTTAAAATTTGAAATTTCAGAAAGATTCTTATCCTCCAAGGTGGAATTCAGAAGGCTTGACTGCATTGGATCATGTGGTGCAAGTACCAAGTACCAACAGATTTTCCTCAAGACCTACATGTTGTAAGTATCAGGGCTGTCCAATAGAGTACATTGAAACCTCAACAGATAAAAAATTGAAGATAAGCTCTTACTGGAATCCATTGGGCAGGATTTTCCTTTACAGGGGGGATCTCATATATTGCCTTGTAGCAACGGCAAATTTCAAGATAATCATTGTCATGGGAGTAGTACCTATAACATAAGTGGAGAGCACAAAGCCAGTCATTACATGGTGCTCTTATTCAAATCTACAGCAGATATACTAGCTCACAAATACTAGAAGGCTACAAAGCATTTAGCAACCAAGAAATAAGACAAGGGAATTTGCATAATAATGAGCAGAGACAAGTTGGATGCTTGGGATATTTTACTAACTTTTAAATAAAATAAAAAATCAACAAAAAGAACTTTTCAATGAAAAAATATTATCAAATTACCCTTGGCCTTTTAGAAAAATTAAGCAAAGGCGATCAGGTCATGAAAGTTTTTGGAAAAGATACCACAAAGAAAAACCATTTTTGCAGGGTTTTGTTACTGTATTTGAAAAAAAAATCCCAGGTTGTTGTTCAAAAGAGGAAAAGAAGAGACCATTCTTTCAGTAGAAAATACAAACATGAAATCTCAACAGAAATGTGTCATACTGTAGAAATCCACAGTTGCACGGTCCTATCAGTTTGCATCAGAAATCACAAATATAAAATAGTAGTGCAATGTTATTTGAAGTTCCAGTTCGATGACTTCTGATGTCTGGAACTTTGATTTGCCTTTCAACAGGTTATTTTAAACTCAAATAAGTTGCGAAGAAGGAAGCTTTCCAGCATAAGTTGGTAGCATGCATGTTCAAACCTTTTTTTAGTGATCATATTTGACAATTAAGAATTGTTTAAATCATGCATATTTCTTTGCTAGCATTTCAGAATTGAATCTGATTGTTAAAAAAGCAAACACAACTAATGACAATGTGGAACACTAACATCATAAAAACCATAAATGCATTGTCCAGCCAGTTTGCTAACTATGAGCTGCAAAATGTGAGGATGGAAATGCTATTATATAGTTCTCACTACCAGACTTGAAACCTTGGAAAGCAATAAATGGAGGCAAAGAAAGCTACTCCCAGGATATATAGCATTGCGCATAGCGCATAGCTTTGCATGAATATTAAGTTGGGCAAACATATCTATCAGCATTACTGCTCCAGATTAAGAACCAAAAACAAAAACCTCAAAAGAGGGAGCAAAAGGGCATTTTCCTCTGCTCCAAACATGAAGCCATTGTGCATTCACATGGAAACAATGCTATCATATGGATTACCGTACCATCAGGGTCTTAATCACATTGTCTATAAAAGCACCTCCAAATATTTACTTTCAATGATGTTAACAACAGTTACAGGAGCTCATGAAACGATTGAGCATCACATGGTGCGTGCAAATTAAGACCAAATTAAAGGCCTTATACAGACCAAACACAGATTTCAGAACAGGTTAAAAACAGCTGTTTCCAGCATTTCATGGTGCATGCAAGCACATAAATAGAGATTATAAAGATACCGAGCAACATTTCTGTAATTTCTTAGCATTAGAAGTATATTTTGCTTAATCCAAAAGGCGGCAAGCAGAAACACAGCCACATAAGCTCGCAAATTTTCAAAGATGCACTGTATAAAGATACAAATGTAGTGTAACCAAGGAGCTCATGAAATGATTGGGCATCACAAAAAACCTAGTTAAGTATTCGACAAATACTAAAGAAACTCAGTGGAACTATTCAAAAAAAAAAAGTTAAAGCAAGAATAGGGCAAACTATATACAAAATTTACATACCGTATCATCAGTTCATAGTAGATCCGCTTTAACTCCAACAATGATGGTATATCAGCAGGAGCCTCTTCAACAACATTATCACCTTCCTTTGGTTTCTTCTTCTCCTTCGAAGTATCAGCATCAAAAACCCTTGGACTAATCTTCCTTGAGAGAATTTGTGCACGAACATAATCTTGGCGGTCAAGGCATAGACGAACCTGTCCCAACAAAATTGATGCCCCATCAGAATTAAAACAACCAACAACAAAAGCCTCAAACTTAACAGATCAAGGATAAAAAGGTCAATGGCCATCCATGTTCCACAAAAGCAGGATCCCCGGTTAAGGAACCTTAGATACAATCATATCATGCTTAATTAATTGCATATCGAAGACATTTTAAGCATCCAATTTCTTCGCTTAATCTCAAAGACATTACCTAAACTTAAAGTACAAGCAACAATTAACGAGAAAACACAAACAAAAATAAAAAGATGCACATACTTGCTCAAGAATGAAAGCAATTTTCTCAGTTTTTGCCATAGCACCAAAAGTTTCCACCTGCAACCCAAAAACATAAAAATACATCAATCTTCTTACACGCTCTATGAAGTAAGGAAGCAAACACTACAAACTTACTGCAACTTCTTGCATCAGATCCGCAGCTTCAGCTATAAGCCCTTGCTCTTCCTTAATCTTAGCTAGTTTCCTAATCAACCTTGCTCTCTCAATTTCAACATATATCTACACGTCACATAAACAAACAAGCTTACTGAAATAACACCAGCATAATTCATAGAAACAGTCATATTTACCCCCACGTTAAATAATCAAATAAAAAACAAAAATATATAAAAAGGATCATGAAAATCAGTCAGACCTTGCCAGCAGATACACTGTTAAGTGTTTTAATAAGTTCGATACGAGAATCAAGATCCAGCGTCTCGTCAATGTATTGCATTGCTTGCTGGACCATTGCAGTTACAGCCTACGACAGGAAAGAAAAAAATCAAAATCCACCCAAAAAAATCATAGCACAAAAATTACCTAATTTAATTGAATTTATTTGCAAACTAATTAAAATGAACATTACCTGTTTTAGTTGACCACGTTTTTTAGAGAGAAGGATAATTTGGTCATTTAGAGCTTTCCCATCTTTAGCTTCGAAGCAGAGTTGGAGAATTTCGGTGACGGCTTTCTTGGTGCCGGCAACGTCTCCGGCGAGCCTCATCTGCTTTTCGACGTTCTGCAGTTGCTCAATCGCCGCTTCCAAATTCGCTTTTCCCTCCTGATTGATTTGTTTTTTTCATAAATTAAAACAAAATCACAAAATGGAAGCGAAATTGATAAGAGAAAAATGATTCAAACAATCTAATTTTAGAACCGAGAGAGAGTCTTACCATCTTAAACCAGAGAAAGTTCTGTTCAGTTCAGTATTTTAAGAACCCTAGAAGAAGAGGAGGAGGAGGTGGTGTTTTTGTTGAGAGAAAGTGAAGACTGAAAGAAATGCCTTGTGTGCTTTATATGCGCTAAAACCCCTTTTACAAGCAAGAATTGATTTGAGTAAACTATTTGTTTAGTCCCTAGCTCTTAGAAACATTATAATCTAGTCCCTTTTGTTTGAGAAACCGGTCGACTCGTTATTTTCTTGTCCTTTTATAATTTAGCCGTGTTAGTTACCATTTATAATTTAATATTTTGTTTTCCTGAAATACACTTACTTTAAGTCAAGAATTCCAGCATTACAGACCATACCCTCTGCTAGGTAATCAAGTGATAAGAATTTAAAATTAAAAAAATTATTTTTCTTTGTAGTTTTAAATTCAAGTCTTGTAATTATTAATACAATGACTACTAGAAATTTATATAATTATTAATTTCAAGACTTGTAAAATTAGTCGAGATACACACAAGTTAGTCTAAACATCCATATTAATAAAAAAAAAAATCCAGCATTACATGATAGAAACAAACCAAATAGACATTTCCAAAAGGTATCTTGAATATTTTAATAAAATTAGTTTATTGTTTACCCCGATAAAAAATAAATAAATTATGATTTTCAAAATTAAATCATATAATTTATGTATTAATTGTGTTGTATATTCTTCATTATAATGAGAAGTTACAATTATAAATGAAATATAAAAAGACACAAATAACATACTAAATTCCTAAAATACTCTTATTTCAAGTCAAATTTTCCAGTCTTACAAGCTAAAAACAATCCAGATAGGCATTTTCAAAAGGTTGGTTAGATATTTTGATAAAGTTAGTTTATTGTCAACCCCGATAAAAGAAATAAATTATGATTTTCAAAATTAAATCAGATAATTTATGGAATAATTGTGTTATATGTTCTTTATTTCTTCATTCTAATGAGAAGTAACAATTAAGAACAGAATATAAGAGGACACAAATAACATGCTAAATTCCTAAAATACTCTTACTTTAAGTCAAATTTATTAATCTTACAAGCTAAAAACAAACCAAATAGGTGATCACTCGGATATTTAAAAAATATATAGTTTATTATCAACCCCCATAAATTGACTACATTATGATTTTCAAAACAAAAAAAAAATGTAACCCATGTAAAATATATATATATATATATAAACAAATAAAAAAATAAACAATATATGTTCATCAATGAGATAATTTTTTATCAATTGTGCCACGTGTTCCTCATTTCTTCCTTCCGATGGGGAACAAAATTATGATGGGAGGTAAATAGCAGCCTTGTAAATCAAATAGAATACAGTAACTTCTTTTTTTCATTGTAACATATTAGAAGAAATCTTGGCTAAACTACGTAGCAAAAACATAAAAAAAATAAATAATAAAGGATAAAGTTGTAAAGACAATAATACAAGTAAGGATGGATAAATTATAAAATGAAGATAGCTTGCATAAAAAATGTGTACATAAGGTTGATGATCGTTTCAGTAACTAAATAAGTTGGGTTTGACTACCCATGTGCCTTTTATTTACAATTTTTTTTAAGACAGAGCTTTGTGCAAGGGACCTTATAGGATAAAGCAAGTGAGGCGATCAACCCTGATTTCTCCAACTTTTTTTCTTTTCTTTTTCTGTATATTCTTTCCGAGACAAAGTTAGAACACGCCTAGATTAAAAAACACGAAATATAAATCATAAACAATAAGCAATATGAATAGCTTATAAAGCGTGAGTTCATTTTAGTTTATTTATGGAGTAAGATATAAAAATTTAACAATAAGCTCTAAAATGAATCCTTAATAACTAAGTTTTCACTTAAAGACATGTAAAAAAAATCAAATAAGCTCGAACAAACATCATAAACATGATCAAATTTTAAAAAGCTTGCAACTTATGAAACCCTGAATCTAGATCATATTAAGAAAAGCAATTTTAGGTCAAACCACATCGAATTACCGTACACACGTCACCCAAAAAGGAAGAAAATGTCAAAACGAATCAAATGATGCGGCACAATCATGGTTATAACCACTAGAGCTAGCCAACCACACGCATAGCTAGAAGGCAGCGGAGCGTTGACGCGTGCGAGGCAAGTATCAACAGCTTTTTTGTTTTTTTTTTATTTGTATAAAATCAAAAGTGCCTTAGGACTAAACAATAATAACAAACAAAACACGATGAATTACAACCAAGCCCCTAAAGCCAAGGCTAAAAAAATTCGAATGGTAAGGGTAATGTAGTAGTTCTATTGTTCTATCAAATATAAAAATACAAAAATATCCATGTTTAAAAGGTATTAGATTATTTTATTCAAGAGTTACATTAATAATTTTATTGTGCATTAAAAAACACAATTACCAAAACAACCCTGTACAATCATGAAAGAACATTCATGTCTTGATAAAAAAGATCAACCTCCCCGTAAAAGCCAAGTTAAAAAATTAAATGATCAAGGGGCAATATATAATAATTATACTATTATAATGAATAGTTATCAATGTTTATTTTTCCCATCATTCAGTTCTATGGTTATTTTTTTGTAGCTTACAAGGAATTGGATATATATATATATATATATATATTCTAATCTTCTTGATGGTTTTGACGATGAACCCAGGTTGTTTTCATTTAATAGTTTATGCTAGCCTAATATACATCTTATAGGTACTTTCATTATCATTCATCATGGATAGATTTTAAGAGCTTTTATTGGGTTTGTTTTCAACAATTGCATCAAATTTGAAAGAAATTATTGTACATCATACTGATCCACCCACCCTACACTATAAGCAAGGGCGGAGGTATGTATGAGCTCGGGTGGGTTCTAGCCCATGTCAAGATTTTATCAATATTTTTTGACTAATTTTGTGTAAAAAAAATTTGTAATTCTCAATTGAGTTATCACAAAATTCTGAAAATTTACATAGAGCCTTCTAACATGATGCTTTAGCTTGAGTTAAAATTTCAGAATTTTTGGAGAAATTTAGAAATTTGATAAAAAATCACAATTTGACCAGTTTTACGTTATTGGGTGTAATTTTCAATCCGACCATCAAATTGAGCTGAAATTTTATGAGGGATCTTAAAGTATATTGAATAAAATTTGGTTAAAATTTTAGGATGAACAGAGTTTGGTAGTGCTAACAAAAAAAAACCGTCAAATAAAAGCAAATTATCAAAATAAAAATTAATGTCTGGTTAATTATTATATTTTAAGAAAGGGTGCAATTGAAAGACAAATTATCAAAATAAAAATTATAACAAAAATAGATGACAACTTTGAATTTCATATATAAAGTTTAGTTTGGTCGACCTTCCTTTTCGGTTAATAGATAATTGACCTCTTTAGTTATCGGTAATTCAATTTTCATACAAAACTTTATTTCTTTCATTTGTAGTCCTTGATTTGTCAGAGAAGAGAAAGGGAGTCATCGGATTCCAGCATAAAAAAATAAAATTATCATTAACACCGATTTCGATCATCAAAATTACTGAACTTAATGTCAATGAGTTCCATTCGATAAGAGAATTGTTTTAGTAACTGTTTAGAATTTCAATATTGTCTAAAATAACATATCGAAGTCAATGAAGAATTTTTTTTTTTATCCAGTATGCTTTTATGTTTTTGGGTTTCTAAGGTTAATAAATTTATTTCTAGATATTCTATGGGTATTTATTTGTGTTTTTAGATTAAAATGAGTTGAGAATTAGTTTTTAAAGCAAAAAATACTCTAACCTGATTTTGCAATCATCACTGTGATGCCCAAAATATAGACAGACACACAACCCCTGTTTGGTTATTTTTTTTTTTAAAAAAAGAATGAAAAATAAGCTGATTTTACCTTAAAAAGAAAAAAAATCAAGTTTAAATAGGCAAGGGCTTAAAGGCCCACACACCTAAGCACTCTCTCTCTCTTATTTTCAAGGCCTAGGCTTGCTAGGCAATTAGGCTTACATGACTATGCTATCAATTTTTTTTATATATATATTTAAGTAAAAAATAGATTTAAGAAATTTATTTTATTAAACCTAGTTGAATAACTCGAGTTATAGGTTTGACAGGTTAAGCCACAATTTTTGGTTTGATTTAATATGTTGTCGTTTTAATAATTTTTTTTTTAAAATGCCATATTGAAAAAAAAAGGAATTTCAAGAATTTAGTTTATTTTGAATTTTTCTTGAGATGTGTTTTGTTTTTGTTTTTTTATGAGGGATTAATTTATTCAAAACCGTTTTTTTTACATGAATGTCACGGTCTTATGATTCAAATTGTGAGTATAGAAGATTAACCTGGTTTGACTTACGCCACTAAACCATTCACCATGTCAATATTTTTTCTTGAAAAAAAGTTATCTTGCAAGTTGTTCTCCTTTAATTTGTTTTCTTCCGATTTCTTTTAATTTATTTTGTTTATTTTTTATTCTATATTTAGGTTAAAAAATATTTTTTTAAAAAATAAATTATTAAACCCAATGGATTTTATTACTTAAATTGCAAGTTTGACAGGTTAAGCCATGAAGCATAGATTGATCAAATAGATTGACATCTTATTTTTTTTTTTAAAAAAAAAAATCATACTAAACTTTTTAAAACATTTATTTATTTTGAATTGTTCTTCATGATAAATTTCGTTTTGATTTTTATTTATAATTTTTTTTTATCATCTTGATTTTTTTTTTAAGTCAAACCACAATATTATCGATCCTTAAAGTTAACGAGATTGTATAAAATAAAACACTACTTAAAAATTTCTGCAATCTTGATGTTTTATTTTATATTTTAAAAACAATTGGTTCAACCAAAACAAAATATGATATGGGTCAATGAACTTACTATCCAGTATTTTGATAAACTTTATATTTGCATGTTTGGTACTGCATTTCAAAAGTGTTTTTGAAAAAAAATTAAAATTCCTTTTTTTTTCGCTTTAAATTAATATGTTTTTGATGTTTTTAAATCATTTTGATATGTTAATCTCAAAAATAAATTTAAAAAATAAAAAAAATATTATTGATATATTTTTTTAAGTGAAAAGCACTTTTAAAAGCAACCACAACAAAAAAATCCAAACACACAATGCTCTTAAAAAAAAAGAAAAAAAGAAAAAACCTTCATAATTACTATACTCAGAAAAGACAAAAGAATGGTTCAAGACAAGTTATTCATTGGGATGCGATGAGATTGCTATTCATAATTTTTGCAATTCCCGAGATTGTAAAAACAAAATCCTTTGTAAATGTATCATTCTTCTTGTTTTTCTTTCTTTTATTTCAGGATGGTTAGACATTCTCTCCCCTGTTTGTCTGTAAAATTTTCGTTGAAAAATCACAATGACTCCTGTTCTTCTTGCCAATTCTGAGAATCAAAAACTTGCATGAAATCATATAAAGTTTCATAAACTATAATTAAGAGCCATATCGTTCAGCAATCTGAGAAATGGTTACACTGCCATCTTAATGATGGAAATCATCCAGAGCCTCCCATGTGGAAATCCGCACCTATACTAAAAAAAAAACAGAGAATAACAGTGACAACTGATATAGACATCACCCTTGCAGTTCTTCCCTCTAAATTGTGTAACTTTTGCTATCAAAAACTACTATATGGAAAGAATCTCAAATCCCCAAGCTACACCATTTTCTCTACCACATTTGAATAAATGAGTTTCATTAAAGGCTCAACTTGAGATTCCTAATGCAAAGAGAACTCAGCTTCTGCTGCCTTCAGCCTCAACTGTTAACAGCATCACGACGCTGGGATATCTTTAAAAGGTCATTATCGATTTCTAGATTGTCTTGTACTTTTGTCCGACTGTCTCCTTCTGAATCATCTATTTTTACTTCCCGGGTTACACGCATGGGCATCTCTTCTTGTACATATGCCTGGAAATTGTTGCTTGAAGGCTTTGTCTTGGTGCAGAATACTTCAAGAAAATTCCTCAAGCAACCCTGGTCATAGACATTGTGCCTGTTGACTGCTCCATAGCGAAAGTTTTCATATGTAGTCTGAGGAAAATGTTAAAGAGTTAGAAACTGGGCCATTGAAAGCATGAGAAGAAAAGACCACCGATAACCATTATTTCCAAAAAAGAATTGCTTTAACATTCGCCGAGGGAAGACCTTTCGGCAGTTTACGACTTACGAGCACACGAACATGACTCTGATAAAAATTAAAAGTACTCAAGCACAAGAAAAGAATGGTTTCCTGTAAAAAAGAGAAACATACTGACCTGGTTTCTGCCTATAAGATACAGATGGAAGCAGGTGAGGCCACCGACAAACCAGAGGAAAATGAAGGAATAAACTATTAATATCACAGATGCAGGTGACTCCTTCATTGCCTTCCAGGGAGTACCATAATCATCCATAAGAAACTTTACGTTCAAAGCTGACATTGAAAAGATGAAGATGCAGAGAAGAGCTGATGAAGAAACAAACAGAAAGAAGTACCGGTAGTTGCGCTGCGAAGAGATAAACATACTTGGTTTAATGAAGACAGAATCCATTCTTTCACTAACGCGTACAAAAGTTGAAAACACATGGTCCTTGATTGCAAGCAATCTTTTGAAGAATTCGAATTCCTCCATGTATTAAAATCAATTTTTCTTGGTTCAACCGTTCAAGTTCTTTTCATTTTCCTCACTGTCCGCCAATACACTAAACTAGCAGCGAATTTTGGATGGATGACCACATTGGCCAAATCCTTTCCATCAATTTATATAAAATTCCTGAAACTATAGCTCAGAATGATGACTTCCCTCAACGACTAATTCTTAAAATGGGCCCTTATCCTTGTTAAACAAAAGTGCAATGAAAATCCTTGATACTAGAATGGCAAGTTTGATTTGACCAATAACTTTCCCAGAACAACAGGAATATCTTCGCAGATCCAGGTCAAATAAAGTCACGGGAAGACTTACATCACCTAGTAGATAATTTCAAAGAGATCACGGAACAGAAGATTTTCCGAAATGCATCTTTTTAAATGTTTGAGATGGGTTCTTAATTTGGACCATGGACTCAATTCAACGAAAAATAAAATAAAATTGAGCAATCTATACTACATACCAGTCCAATGCATTGGCCCACCCAGGGACAATGGTGATCGAATCGCTCCACGCAGTTATCACATACAGAGCAATGTGAGCAACGGGGTGGTCGATATACCATGCATGTATCGCAATACTTCACTTTCACAGAAAAACCATTGACAGTCACTTCTTTTGTGCGCGGTAACCGTGGAGTAGGTGTGTGTCTCCCGCCAGCATCTTGTGAGGTTGAAGGGTCGAAGCAAATCTCTTCCTCTGGTGGATGTGAATTTCGAGGAACAATGCCTGGGTCACGGGCTGAAGTGAGAAACAGGAGCACCAATACCTATCATGAGTTCATGACTACCTATGGTCAATCTGAACAGTAGCCAGACTTAAACTGAAGGCAAGCAAAACATTGACCAGGATGACGGCCAAAGAGATAAAGCATATAAAAACATCACCGGCACAAGAAAAGCATACTAGATTAGAAAAAAAATGAACGATTTTTAAGGAATATTGGGATAGTGAGACAGAATGAGGCAAGCTAATGGAAACATTCTGACTTTATAATAAACAAATTTTCACCGTATTAATTTCTCATATAAATGTGTCTTCACCATGATAAATAAATACCAAAGGTAGTCACAGCAGTTGAAGTCACTAGAACAGAACAAGGATCAGCAGGACTCACGTAGATTGTGAACAGAATTGTTACGACTTGAATGACATAGCCAGTATTATATGTTGGAAATTCATGGAGGAGGTTCTTTGCGACATTTGTACAGAATATAACAACGGGAACCAGGATGAGCAATAAGGTAATAATCAATGATTTGGCATCTGGACCAAATATAAGCCTCCCTTTGCAGAAGAAAATCTGCATGATGAACCCAGTAAAAGAAGAAAATTCAGGAAAACGTTGAGAAGGAAGATATCAATTTATATACTTAAAGCAATCAAATAAATAATTCCCCCCATTGTAGAACCACTAGCATCCCATTTCTTTCCCATCTCAAGATTGCTTATCACTAGCCACTACGTGGAGTGGACAAAAGATATGCCCGGAGATTTAAGGTTCAGAACGTGTCCACTTGCACCGTAGGATGTTGAGGTCAAGACTAGTTATTCAGCTATCAAAAACAATACTAGCTAAAAACAAGAACCAAACATATTAAAAAAAAATAAAAAAAAATGAAAGGAATTCTATAAAATGCTTCTCAATACAATAAAACACAATACAAACAACAACCAGTTCATTAATTCATTGGAAAAGCACAGAAACTTCACTCCAACAAAACCCATCAGTCTAAATCTTACAGAAACAAACAATGTAAAACATAACCCAGATCATAATTGAATCAAGAAGCTTACATTGCGTCCCTTCCATACATGGTAAACACGCCTAGCCATTTAGGAGGTAGGTAGATAATCTTACTAAGAAGGAGCAAAGCAGAGAGAGATAAAGAGAGAGGGCAGGTGAAGAATATTTGAAACTTGTGGCTGGAGGAGTGAGTGTATTGCTTTTGCTTTACAGACAGAGAGAGAGAGAGAGAGAGAGGCGGTCAGGGGTTTTAAAAAAATGAGGTGGAAGGAAATGATGGGGTCTGGGTTTTGCTGGGGCTTTTGGAACTTTCCTTTAACTTAATGCCCTTTGTTGGAATTTGAGATAAAGTCTTTATTTTCCTTCTTTCTTTAAAATAAAATAAATAAATAAAACAAATAGATTACATATTTAGTTTTTAAATCTTAAGTGAGCTAAAAATAACAATATTTTTTTAAAATAATAAATTATAATAACCCTCTAAATTATTGTAAAATTATAGTAACCATTCAAGAATTTAAAAGATTAAGTTTTTTCATATTCACCTAAACTTGAAGAGAGATTTTATAATATTTTCAAATAATCATTGTAATTTCATAATATCTTAAGAGAGTTTTTATAATTTACTTTTATAAATATAAAATTAAGATTTTAATTGCAACAAAGTATCAAAATACAAAATAAATTAATATAAAAGATAATATAAAACTATTTTGGATTCTTATTATTATTGTTAGAGGCAAACAATAATTGAAAATACTATTTATTTCTTAATTATTATTCATCAAATTCTTCAATGACTCTTCGTGTTTAAATTATATTTAAATACATCTTTATTTTCAAACAATGTTATTTGCAAAAATACTATTATTTTCAAATTAAAAATGCAATAAATACCTTCAAATATTTGTGAAAGTAAAAACACATATTCCTTATAAAATGTTTGATAAGTTTGTTTATACATCAATTTTAATAAAAAGATCGACGTTATTAATATTAAAAAATAAAAAGAGAGAGAGAGAGAGAGAGAGGATAAAGGTTACTTGGGAGGGGCAGGATTGATTGCCACGAAGGAGTGATAAAGCACTTTTTCTGCAAATATTCCGTGGACCAATCTTGGGTAGAATTCTTGTTAAATGACTTAAATGACCATACCAGCACCCTTTTTATCTTTGTTTTAGGCAGGTTAGAGGGACATTTTCGGAAGACAAAACATGTGGGTGCTCCTGCCTTACACAGGGGCACCCATAAATAACAAGGCTTTACTCCCGTCTTCTTTTTGTCTCCTCCCCTTTCTTTTTTGGCTTGACCGATCTGTCTATTTGTAGAATTTTTTTTTTTGTTAAAGAAAATGTCATTTGACACATCAGTTAGAAAAAAATTATTCCACCAATACTAATTACGGGTGTATAATTTTTTTTCTTTTTTCGTTTCTGTTTGGTTTTATTGTGATTCTATAACTGGAAGTAATTCTATTTTGTTATTGGGTTTTAAACAAATCATTTATATGTAGATTGTTATTAACAAAAATTATTTTTTACAACCTTTCTTAAGTTTTTTAAAAAATAAATAATAATAACATAATATAAAAATGCTGTATATGATGTTAATATAAAAGAAATCTAATAAAGAAAGTAAATTAGGTTTTTTTGACATCTAGAGTTACTCTAGTTTAAGAATTGAGTCATGTATGTAAATGTATGATTTAAAAAAAATAATTAATTTTTTTATATATTTAAATTTGACATCACCAATTATCACTTGATATCACTAAGTTATTGCTACATGGTTTCATCAATGACTTTTTTTATTTTAAGTTTTCAAACTGAATAGAAAATAAAAATAATTAGACCAAACCTTTTATTTTTTTTATAATAGACGCTAAAACAAAATCTAATGATAGCGAAAAAAGTAAAAAGATATTGAGGAGTAGAGAAAATTGACCTGAAACAAAAACATGGATAGAAACAAGTAGGTTTGACGCGGAACAAGATAAAAAAAAGAGAGAAATTAATATAATGATATAACTTGATTAATAGAGCAAAGTTTTGATACCAAATGATACGGCCCTCTCTTGATCATGTGATCAAGCAACCCGCAATGAAGATGATACAACTCCTGAAAAGCCAAGAAAGCAGGTTTGATAAAATTGTGACACAATAAAAACTTGTTCAATGTACCAATACTATTTAAATAAGAAACCCCTACCCAATAAATAAAAATTCGTGAACGAGAAGTATAAGAAAAACGCCACAAGGTTACTTATACCTTAAAATTTATTCTTTGTCTCAACAAAGAAAACAAGTTGCATCACACAAAATACAAGTTTATTTATAAATCCATGGCTGTTGAAAATTTTAGCTTACAAAACTTTATATAATAGTTCAACTAGTAATTCTAATGGACCAAAAACTTGTGGGCTAATATTTACCCATTTGCAACAAACCCAAAATATGTTAACTAAGTGCATATATGAAAAATATAATAAAAATAATTAATTTGACACATAAATTAAAGTTGTTGCACCTAATTAAACAAAATAACTTAAAAGAGGTAATTTTTCTAGTTTAAGTAATGTTATGAATGAAATTCTCATCCTAAAAACAATAGAATCTTTGTTTCCACCTTTAGATAATCCAAAATAAGCTAGGAAATTGATTGCTGAAGTTGTCTGCCCTTTAGTTTTCTTATATATCTAGGATAATTAATTGTAACTTTAAAGAATCCTCTTAAAACATGAAAACTCTTGTTGCCTTCTTTTAACTTTTCTTGTAGGATAATGAAACTCACAAAACAAGATGTCATATCTTTGCAGGAAAAAAAAACCGTACCAAATAAAAATTTCACAAATCAAAAGAAAATAAATAACAAAATTTATATAACTTATTCTAACCTATATTGCAAGGTCTTCTTGAACGCTGATTGACCTTCAATTATTTTTTAACCCGAAGATCTAAATAAATTTATTTATGTCTTTAAATAACTTAAAATTCAATCCAAAAACAAAAACATTAACTCAAAGCCTAAAAACTTTCTAATGTCAGATCTACTTTATAAGACAATTTTAAGATGAAAAAAATATCCCAATAAAACTCTTAAATAGATAAAACTCATTGACACAAAATTTACTATTTTAAAGTTCAGAATCAATGGTAACATAAATTTTTTCTCTATTATCAGAATTCAAGTTTTCTTAAATCAAAAATCAAAAAATAAAAATAATAAACTTTTAAACCAAAATTGTATTTTAAAAAACAACAGAGACTAAAAATCTATCAATTGAAAAGCAAAAGGATAAAAGTAGGTCTTTTAAACTTCATTCCCCTATCTTTAGATCTTGTGCCCTCATCAACAAATTAGAAGCAATTAGCTTTTATGATCAAAATAAATAAATAAAATTTTTTTGTGAAATGTGAGGGTCTATCATAAAAGCAACAAGTCAATTGAAAACTTGAATCAAACATCATTACACTGTTCATCTTTGTAGCCAAAGACTATACCTTCAGATTTTACAACAATTTTTTGAGTGCAAACCAGAAAAAACCACGTGAAAGTTCTTTCTAGTTTATAACTATCCAGTTTTGAACATGAAACAACCAAACATGGCAGCGCTGCTTCATCCACAAGCGCTTCCTTGGTGAAAGAATAAAAAATTGAGCCCCCATATTTCTTATCAGGCTTTGTTGAATCGAAAATGGCTATCTGCATACATTTGATTCCATGACATGCTTACATGGCTTTGTAGCTTCAAAAACTACAGGTATGATTGGTGCGTTGTCAGCTTTCTACAATTCTCTCATAAAAGAGCAAGCTAGCTTCTGCAGCTAGAACATCCTCCTCTGAAACCCTATACACATTGGAGTCTGAAATACAAAACCAGTGCACAAGGGAAGGTTTGCAATTTTCATCAGGATGTTCCTCATGCGATTCTGATTGCAAACTTCTGTAAACAGTATAATGCCCACCACAAGCTCTTCCAAAATGCTCCACGACAGAAACAAGACGATATACCTGAGGTTCTGAAGGGACTAATTCACAAGCTGCACTGACCTGTCAAAAATACCAAACACATGGAAGAATGTACATCACATTTATTGAGTTAAGAACAATCTCAGAGGTCATCACATACATCGATCCAAAAGAGCACTAGGCCAGCACCACTGAAAGATCCAAGATAGCAATCTCATCCCGCTATAATGGTTAAAATAAATTCTACATATTGAGTCTCAATATAAGGTAGACGGAGATGACAATGATGACAGTTTGTTTATCCTTTTTCGAGGTAAATAACAAACTCGTTAGTTTCAGGAGATCAAAAGCAAGAGCCACGATATACTGAGTTCCTTAAACAAGGTGGCATCTATCAAAGAAACATTGGACCTGAAAACTTAACCCGTTACCTAAGATAAAAAAAAAAAAGAGGGCGAGGTAGGCTTTAAACTTATAATTGCTTGATCAAATAAACTATGGATACCATGTCATGTCAAAGGTCATCTCAACCTAAAAGCTTAAATTGTTAAAATGATTTTATATTAATTTAATTCTGTGACAGCATAAAAAAGAATGCATATGATTTTTAAAATTGCCCTTTCATTTCTCTTTGTGAGAGCAAAACTTCACATTGGGCTCTATTTAGTAGTTACATCTTACAACTACGAAACATATGCTATTCCACTTAATAAATTGAACCCATAACTAAGAAGTTATAGTTAAACTTGGGACATATTGTCTCCTTTACATTTCAGTGACAAACTAAGATTCAAAATTGTTGGTGAACAAACTACATGTACAGAAGAGCATGAGTGCCAAAACATGTTTCTCAACTCCTTTCTTGACTCAGGCCTTATGCCCCGTACACTTCCTAAATATGTGTCTTCAATTATTCAAGAGTTCATGAGCACATGGAGGCCAATTTGGCCTTGGACTAAACAATGTTGTAGCCCACCCCTTTCCCAACCATACCCTCATCAAAGCTTCCAGCTAGATTTAATCCCAAATGGCTTGGCACAAGGTGAAGTTACTTGAGCAACTAAACTAGCTAATGCCACCAAGTTCATAAACAACTAAAGCATTAACAATATTAACTTTAAAAAATGTACAACGATACATTCATATCAGCAATCATTCAACATACCTTTTCATTAACTTGCGAACTAAAGATGTCCGTGGTTTGTGGTATCTTGGATTGTCCCAGGAAAGCTTCTGTATGTATAGGGGGTCTAAATGCATTTGCAGATAATAATTTTGAAGCATTTCTTTCATAAATGCTGTTCAGCATTCTGGTGTCATATTGCACATCAAAATGGTTTAGATGAGAGCTTGGTATTTGACATTGCATCTCTTTCATCATGAATGGAAGCAGGTTCAAAGTTAATGGAAAGCTGATGTGGCCCTGCAAGCATCAATAAAGCAGTCTTCTATGACGTTGAATCCTCATTCTATTAATTCTAACATGTTAATACTAAGAAAGTGTCCTTGGAACAAACTGTGAAGAAATCTGGGCATGTGATACCACCAAGCTAAAAATTTGAATACCTGAAGTTTGACCACTTCTCCGAAAAAATTTATAGAAGCACGTTGTAATTGAATGCAAAGAATCTGTAACAAAGTAGAAGTGATGAGCGAGACAACATATTGCACTGCATTTATACAGCCAAGTGAGATCAAATGCTATTTTTTTTTATGTGTGTTCCAATTTTTATTTGAAAAGGGTGGGACTCAAATCTAAGACCTCTCCTCTCTTATGCAAGAGCACCACTCAGCTAAAGCTCTGTTTTTTTTTTTCTTTGGATAATGCTCAAGAATTTAACTAAGCAGTCATCAAGAGACTGACCACAAAAGAAAAGGGTACAAATTAAGGAAAAGAAAACATAAAAGTACAACAAAGAAGAGTTAAGGCTCCCCTTATTCCTATAATAAACATGGAAACAACATCAGCAAAGCCTTGAGAAGCAACATATATAACATGGGATCCCTGCAAACTCAAGACCAATGATGAACCACAAGCATGCATAACAACAACCCCAAAAAGTCGCCACCTATACAGTCAAGCACCAAGAAATTAATGAATCAGAAGCTACGGAGCCCTCCCCCTTCCATTGTTAGTCCAAAGTAAAATCCTCTTAGACAAATAAAATAGCGGGAACCAAGTACGAGAGAATAAAGGCTTGAAGAAATTAAAAAAATCTAGAATGGAGGCGGTCATTTTTATCCTAAGACTACATTATCCATGCAAGAAATGAAAGGCATCTGTAATGCATGGCAGATTCAGACTGCTCATAACCATAAACCACAGCTGCTTTTCCTGATATCTGCCATTTTTTATCCCACACTCAACCGCCAACAAAATCCATCCTGCATTATTTGATAACATTCAAATCCAGTTGCTCCAGATGATTTCATTATTTGATTAATGAACACCCGGTAGCTAGATTTCATTACTGATGAAGAGATCAAAGCTTTATACCAACTTTCCAGATGGTGATGCCCATGAAAATTCTTATACACTTTGAATTCTCTTATAACAAATAAGAAGTTTGGAATCAAAACTTCATACCTTGGGACTACGAGCAATGCTTAGTTGCTTTAAAGTGCGAGAAAAATTATTTGACCATGGTAGATTTTCTAGATGAACAAGGAGATGGCAGGTACACGAGTCTTGCTCATTACAACTCTTAAGTCTTTTTATCTCCGTCTGTAACACAAAGTCATGAATAACCATTAAGTAGTACATACACAGCACTCAATATCTTCCTAATAATAGGTCAGAAAAATTGAAAAGCCCATATCAGACCAACATAGAAGGAAGAGGCGAGGCAAAAAAGCCCAAAGCAAAAAAGAAAAAGGATGAGTTCAGGATGTGCCGGAGAAGAGAGAGATGCATAAAAGGGGTCTGTTGGACATGCACAAGTCTGTTCCTTTTCTCCAGTAGGCTAGCCATTAACAATTGAGGATAGACAGATTATGTTAATGACAGGATTACCTCTGTTGCTCCCCTTAAAGATAAATACTTTATTGCAGCAATGTGCCAACAGTGGCTGCAGCTGTAATTCTCAACTTGCTCAGAAACAGTGAACTGCCTGAGACAATCCTCCAATCTACACCCAACCCTCTAGTATCATGTTCAAAAAAATGTAAGGCAGGCATATGGTTAGTTAGAAAAACCACAAAAACAAAATTCAAGTGGTAGAATTAAATAAATAAAACTAAATGTCGAAACCTTTGTTTAACATACAATGGTGGCACCACCTTCAAGCACGGGCAAAAGAGGCAAGCTATGAAAAAACTGAAAATTCAATGAAATCTGCAAATAGAAAAAAAAATGAAAAGGAGATAAAATATGAGGAGAAAATCACAAGATTCAACGCAATTGAGAATTAAAATGCAAGAACTTCAAATGTTGGAACCTCTTATATATACAAAAGCACTCACCAAATCATTATTAAATTGCATATGTTCCAAACATCATGTATCAAACTATACAAAATAAAAAATATAAATAAAAAAAAAGGGCAGAGAACGCTGATATTTTGCAAGGAGAAAGTGTTTGGAGTACAAACCTCAGTCGAACAACTTTGACACGTTAAAATGCTACTAAGAATTCCATCAAATGGTCCGAGGAAGTGCTGCTGCCACCTTTCTTGCTCACTCTGGATCTCAATCCTATTTGGAGTCAGAATTCTACAGTTAGGGGATGCAAATGCATCTGCCAGAGAATGATGTTTTGGAAGATAAGAATCAGAAAATTCGTCCCTTAAAGAGGACAGTAGATGAAGGAATGCTTCTTCGGCATCCTACACACACACAAAAGATGAATCAGTCACTTGTACATCAATATTTGTTCAAATAATTGCAAAGATACATTCGCACCTGTTGGCTCGTCAGATTAAAATTTTGAATATAATGAGCCATTGCAAGCATCACCTTTCTTGGACTCAATACAATTCTCTCTGTGCTAATCACAGACAGTTCTGCAGAAATGGACACTTGTCAATCGGGTTTCAATAATCATGTCAACTATTTGTAATTGTATGGTTTCCTGAAAATTCTGAAAGTTAAATTGTAATTCAATGTCCGCGACTCCTAGTACTTTTCTTGAGGAGCCAATCCAATAATTTATCAGAAATGATAATAGAACTCAAAGGCCATTCATATAACTTGTAATATTTGTATTCATTTACCTTCTAATAAAGCAGCCAAAGCCACCGTAAGCTGCAAGCTCTCATTCCATTCCTCACCGGCAAATGATTCCCATTCTTCTATAACCTTTTGAAGAAAAGATTGGAAATTTGAGCAGCTACCTAAAGCCTGAAAATCAAGAATTCAAGAATAAGAACATCTTCAGGGGAAAAGCTAAAATAAAAGGACAAATGTTTTTGGCTTCTATCCCTCATTTTTAACTTTAAGAAGATAGTTATACTGGAGAGCCAAATTGGCGTTTCTAAATTGAATAGAACTCAAAATTTGTTTAATATATTTTGATGTAAATTTTTTTTTATTGAAGTTGAATTAGTTAATTATTATTAATAAATAATTATATCAATATCAAATATATTAAAATACAAATATTTTGTTTAAATGATTTTTTTCCATTGAAATGTATATGTGAAAAAAATACTATATTTATATTATTCAAAAAACTGTATTTCTAATTTGAAGATACTCTAACAAAACAGCTTCTTGATTCACTATAACAATTCAACGCAAAAAAAGCAAAAAGGAAAACAGCCCGGTTGGTAGAAAGTGATGATACCTGTAAGATAACATTCAAAAAGCAATTATTGCCAAGATTTTGCAGGCCAGGAAGCAAGAAAAGCTTCTTTGGACGATTATTATTCTCTCTCTGGTTCAATTCCAGCCAAGAAGGCAAGGCACTTAGTTTTAGATTCCAAGATTTGGGATCTTTTATTAGAGCCAACACCAAACCAGCAACCCCCAAAACAGCTGCAAGCCCAGATGCTGAAACCCAGTTCCTCTTCATGTGAGATAAACGATTGTCTATGAGTATTGCCGCTGTGACTACTAGTAGTAGGGGTATTTGTCCCTCCTAACTTCTTCTTTTTTAACTGTTCTATTTCGATTTCTAAAAGTTTAGCCAGGAGAGATTGATCATGGCAAACCCTAGAAAAAATCTTATTTACAAGGTTTCAAGTTCAACATCTCATAGGTATTTTTATTTATAGGAGTTCATGCTTTGAGGATTAGGTTTCAGGACATGATAAAGAGTTAGGTAAGAAACAAACTACAGTAATATTATTCAGATTTATACTAAAATATGAGCAAAGTAATTATTATGATGAAAACTAGAAAAGAAAAAACAAAGTGGAAATGGAAAAAAAAAAATATTTTCTGTTACTAAATACACCCTCAAGGTCTGTAACACAAAATTATTTTCTTTTATATTTTTTATTTTTTTAGTTTATTTTAAAATAAAAAAATAGAAAGCAAGTTCATTTATTAAAAATAAAAAATGAATTTTAATCAAAATATACAACAAGATTATGATTATTCTTCGTAATAAAATTGAAAACATAATTTATAATAGTTATCTTAATAATTTATATGTATAATAACATAATTATAAAATATTAGTATTATTTTATTTAAATTAAGAATTATCAAGAAAACTTCATACATGTTAACTAAAAAAATAATATTGTGTATGATATTTATAATAAAAATAAATAAATTCATAATATTAAATAAATATAAAATAATAATAATAATAATAATAATAATTTCAGTGTTTCACCTTGCTAAAATGTGTTTGTATATAAAAGAAAAATATAGTATTATTCATTATTTTGTTTTATTTTGAAAAACAGCGCAAAACAATGTAAGGAAATATTTAGAGAACTCAAAAATGTACCTTCCAAACGCAATACAAATTTTGAGAACTAGAAAATACTGAATGGAAAAATATTGAATTTAAATACAAAATGAATACAAAATTTCAATTTTTGCTTTTTTTACTTGAAATTGAAGTATTACTCTTGTTTCTTAAAGGTCCTTTAATTTTCTGATTGAAGCGTGCTCTCGGCTCGAAGCAGGAGGTAGAACGTAATATCTCTTGCTTGGCTTGGTTCAGCTCATCAAGTAATCACAAAACAAGTCCAGCAGTGACAAATAATTTTATTTAAAAAATATAGTTGTGATTTTTTAAAAAAATTATTTTATTTAAAAATATTTTATATAATATTTTATTTATTTTTTAAAAAATTATTTTTAATATTAGTCCATCAAAATGATCTAAAAATACTAAAAAAATATTAATTTAAAGTAAAAAAATAAAAAAAAATCAATTTTTTTTAAATACTTTTGAGACATAAAAATAAACAGGACCAAAACGATATAATTTTTTGATTGATTCTTAAAAAACTTAAAAATTCTAAAATATTTTAAATAAAAATGATGTGAAGAAAAAAAGAAAAAGAAAAAAAAAGATAATTCCATCATAAAAATAAACCAAATCAACATTATTAAGAAGATATGACAACATAATTTTCATATTTATTGAATAGGAAAATTATATAAGCAACTAAGGAGCATATAACTCCTTTCATATTTTTATATTCACTTATTATTTTGTTCTTTTCATAAAAAATTATATATTTTTTAACTAGAGTTATTTTAGTATTTTCATAAGATATTCGTTATTACTAATTTATTTAGAGGTATTTTTGTATATGTAATGTTTTGTAAACAGTAAAATAATCAAAATACTTTCAAAAGTTGAAAATTTAATAGTCTAGGGTAGTGATATTTAGTTATTTTATTTATTTATTTATATACAATAAAATTACATAAATACCTTTAAATGCAAAACATGTAGTTCATTATAATCAAAGGTTTTTAGGTTTTTTAGCCTAGGTTTTGTCTTCTAAGAAAAAATAACCTCTATGAATTATTGATCATAGTGCAAATAATACCTTGGCAAAAATTGAAAGTAAAAATTAGTGATTCTTTATTTAAAAAAATCACATGTATACGAGGTTATTTAGTATAGTGTATTATTCACATGATTAATACTAATGTCAATATATATATATATATAAACTTTAAGTGATTTCATTTAGATTATGTTATAGAACTGTTTGTAACATCTATTTGTTGTAGGCTTGTTGGAGATTGAAAGTAGAAAAAAAGAATAAGAATAAGAAGGTAGCCATGAGATTTAAAATATTTAAAAACGGAAGGGATGTAAAGGATGCCTTTTTATTGTTAAAAAAGATTGGGGTTTTAGGTTAAAGAGATTTGTAGGGAATAAAGACATTAAAGAAAGAACTTGCTAAGCGATAAAGATTTTGAAAGTCATAAAAAAATTTATTTATTTGCAATCCAAAAAAAGAAGAAGAGAGAATAAGAAAGTTAAAAGATGATAAAGTCATCCTTGGTAGACAAGTCATAGTGTTTTTTAGAATTTTAAATAAAGCTTTTATATTATGGATGAACAAAGCTTTAAATTCTCTAATGTAGAGAACATATTGAGCCCTAATAGTTCCTTAAAAAATAAATTTTTGATGCATTTTGGCTATTCTCATGCTTATTTTTGTGTTTTTTGACTATTTTTTCTTGTTTATTTCTAATTGAAAAAAAATCAAAAACTCAAAAATATGTTTCTATGCACTTGCATTCATTTCCTATTTTTCAATGTTTTTTAAAAAAACTAAAATTCAAAATATATATTTTCAATGTTTTTAAGTCATTATTGCGTCCATTTTGTAATTTCATATTACTTTTCTTATCAAATTGATGATAGTATTTTATTTTAAAAACATTAAAATACAAAAAAAAAATCAAAATATAAAGAAAAATAGATGGCACAACCCAATTTTAGGTTCACTAAAATTAGAAGTTTAAGGACCAAATTAGACCAAATAGAAAAGGTTAAGAACTCAATTGCAGCAATAAAGGGCCTAATTGAAAAACAATATTGAAGATTTGGGTAAATTTGCAAAATAATTAAGTTCAGAAACTCATTAAATTTTTAATAGGTTTAATTGATTTAACTAAGAACTGAATTGAGGGCAAATTAGGTTTGAAAGTCTAATTTCTGTTAAATTGCAAGAGCTGTAAGTCCTGGGGACTAATTTTTAAATTCTAATAAGTTAATTGGCCAAATTAGAAGCTTAACTGAAAGTCTAATTTTAGTTAAATTGCAAGAGCTGTAAGTCCTGGGGACTAATTTTTAAATTCTATTAAGTTAATTGGTCAAATTAGGAGCTTAAGTGAAAGTCTAATTTTGGTTAAATTGAAGAAGCTGCAAGTCCTGGGGACTAATTTTGAAATTCTAATAAGTTAGTTGGCCAAATTAGAAGCTTTTCTGAAAGTCTAATTTTGTTTAAATTGCAAGAGCTGCAAGTCATGGGACTAATTTTTAATTTCTTATAAGTTCAATGGTGGAGTGTGAATTAGAGGATTCCAATCAACATTGTCAAGAGTGCAATTGCATGAATTGAAATGTTTTTGGGTTTATTAAGGTGAATGCGCTGAAATTTGAAGTCTAGGATTAGAATGAAAATTCAGAAAACCCTAATTTTTAAGGATTCAAAACAGGCGACATGCCATTTAGGTTTTAACGAAGGGAAGGGATGGCGTGTCCTTCAACCACTCTTCTTCTTCTTGTTGTTCTTCAGCCAGGATGCAAATCCGATTTCAATCTCGGTTAGCATTTAGGTTCAATTTCATCAGGTCATTAATACAATCAAATTTCGACAGAATAATTAAGTCCAACCACCAGAAATTTTCATAATAAAACGAAACCATTCAAGCTGAAGTATTGCAATTTTTTGGAAAAATGAAAAGAAAAAATAGGTTGATAAAAGCCCTCAAGCCCCCACGAAGGCAAGCTCTTTGGCGGCCACCGCGGATGTTATGAGAAACAAGCATCCTTTGAAATTAACACCATTGAACTCAATTACAGAGAAAGAGAATCTCACAATTAAAATTTTTTGAATAATTAAAATGATATTCCACCCTCTAATGATCAGCAAGAAACCAAATAATACTGCTGACAAAGTGAAACGGATGGATGTTAATTAAATTTCAGGGACTCTTCCACCCCCTGGAGCACTCCAAAGTTCGCTAAAGGGGGCTGACGAAAAGTCCCAAAAACTGAGAAATCTGATTCAAGTTGCAAGGAAAAACAAGCAGCTGGGTCATTGTGTAAATTTGCAAAATAATCGCAAAACTAGATCAAATTCTATGATAAAACACATATAATCAAACGATGATAGAAGATTCAAATAAGAAATGAGAAAGAGATAAAGGAGGGGGAGCTCAGACATCCAAGGAAGGAAAGATGCAGCAGAAGCTCTCAAGCCTTGGGCGAAAGGCGAAAGCTCTTAGGCGGCCACTGCGAATGTTCTTGAGAAACAAGCCTTTGGATCTATCATCATTGACCTCTCTAACATCATCGTCCATTCATTAGTAAATCCATTAAACAGCCAAGAAACAATTACATAGAAATTGAAAGACTAGAAGACGGGTTAGGATGGATGAGCCATTTTTATACGGGGGCAGAGCAGAGGGTTTGGATTTTTTAGGGTTTCTGCGTGATTGTCTTATAGGCATAGCAGTGAACCGTATTTTTTTAAATCTTAAATATTTTTTTTGTTATTTTAATACATAAAAAATATATTGTTTTAATATATTTTAAAATAAAAATTAATTTAAAAAACATTATGTCAAGCACAAACACGTCTGAACTTCTGTTTTTTTTTTTAAATATTCTTAGCTTGAAAATAGAAATATTAATTGATATGTTTTTATTTTTTTTTGTGATTTTAATATTTTAATGTTAAAATTTAAAAAATATATATATTTTTAAATAAAAAATATATACCAAGAAACACCACCACATTCTTAAACCCGTAATAAGATTTGTGTGATGGATCCATCTAAACGCGGTGCTCCTGGCTGCAGTTCAATAACTTGGGCTGGGCGCCCATATCTGTTTTCAATTTTATGGGCTCGTGTCACTTTTTTTTTTTTTTTTGGAAATTGACAAAACCAAACTTTCTCCCTCGTGTTCAAATCAAATCTTGTGTCAGTATAAATTTATTAAATTCTTTTAAACGTGTTGAGGTTAACGCAAGAATGCGACTTTCAGATTATTTGAAGAAAGACTTTGTTTTAAGTTTAGTTTTGATTTACGAGCAATTTGGTTCCTAAATATCTTTATCATAAAAAAATATAATTCTACCATGTGATTGCTAAATCTTATTTAAAAATTACTATTGTTGTTTTTTTTATGTAAAGAAAAATATGCAAGTATTGTATTTTCTATTTGTAAATAAGATTTTAATTACGAAAAAGAAATGTAATGTATTCGAAGTAAAAAACAAAATAATTATCAAGATAAAACTATTTTTAATTGACTCAAGCTAACCTTAAATTATTTTATTAAACTCATGATTAGGATATAAATATAAAAACAAAAATTATTAAAATATTTATTTAATTACTATTAAAAAGGTATTATTTAGATACTCTTCGGAGAATTAATTACTGTACTTAATATATAATCTAGAAATAAAGATAATTTGATTCTAAACCCAATTTTAAATAATAACTCAAATATATTCATAATTAATTTAAAAATTCAATAAACTACTTTATTCATAATATTTTAAATTAATTAATTTAGAAATAAACTAAAATTAATTAAAAAAAAAGCCATGTCATAAGAGCGAACCTAGTTTGAATTAAAAAGCCTTGGCCGGCCTGTCCTTGGCCTTTTTTTAATTTTGACCTTAGATCATCCGCTTCTTTATTAAAAAAAAAACAATTAAGTATATGACAAGTTGGTCGTAGTGGCGGGGTTCTTTAAAATTCATTTCTCGATCCCCTTTTCACCTAAAAACATGCTAGATATATACCTTAATAAACCAATTTCTTAACTCAAAACATATCTAAATCATTTCAAAAACACAATATAAAACCTTAAAAAAATCTCTACCTTTTCAAGTAATAAAAAAGCTTAAAATAATTACTATTGAACTTTTCTTGATGAATAGAGCACCAAACTTCGTCATTTTAATTTTTAGAATAGTAAAAAACATAACTTTCCCGCTCCTTACTATTTTTAGGTGAGTTTTTTTTTTCTCTAACTCATTAACAAAAAAATAAACAAAATAAGTTTATGTATCAAAATAAAAATTATTATAAATTTAGAGTTAATTATATATCTTCTTCGTGTTTCACATTTTAGTCTCTATTTTTTAGTTTGCTATTTAAATTATAATTTCAAACTTAATTTCATCATATTAGATTATAAAAGGATCTAATTAAAAGAAAAAAAATAAAAGAGCTTTATTATTTATATGAAGATTGAAATTCATTCAAGTTTTCATCATAATAGGTAATTAATTAATCATTTAACATGTATTGATTGTTAATTCACTTTATATTCTCACTAATATGCATAATAAAGTTGAAAATATTTATATGATTATCATTATATCTTAATTAAATGATGCAATGTTAAAATTATAAAATTATCAAAAAAATTTAAAAAACTATTGAATATATAGATGACACCCAAACCGATAATCAAAGAGGACTTTTTATTAAACATATGGCAGATAGATTTGAAAAATTGCAGATTATAAGGTGCTTGAATTTGCAACTCATCAGGTTTAATATATTGGGTTTTAAAGAATTAACCTTGCAATTCTATCACCAACTTTGACGTTAAAATCAACATTAAGGTTGTAACCTAGAAACATCTCATTCTTTAACTGGTGTTTTACTTTTGGGTACTGATGCTTGAATATTTGACACACTGCCTGTCTTAAAATGCTCCTGGTGCTGTACCTTTAGAAATATTGTGGCTTACCTCAAATTTGACTGGAAGAAGAGATTTTAATCTTAGATTTAGTTTGTATGAACAATATTGTTCTCGATCTTAAGTGATTAGTCATTAACTACTCAAATGCTGTAGAAGTCTTCTCCATAGTTTAGTTAGATAAGTGAAGGTTGTTATGTTGACTTTTTTTTAAAAAAAAAAAGCTAAAGGAACTGTTGTTTCATGAAATTTGACCTTAAAATCAACATTAGAATAAGTAAATAAGATAATCCCAGTCATGCCTTTGTAATCAACATTAATCAAGTGTTTCTATGGCCGTCTAGATCTAAGTGCTAAATCAACAAAATATAATTTTAGAAACAAAATCAAACCATACGTAAACATATATTAAAACCAGCTAAAAAACTTAGACAAAATCAAAGATCAATTTCAATCTCATGTGCTTAACCTTATGTGCTCTTCAAAATTAAATTGTGAATTCATGTTTTGAGTAAAACAAAGAAGAAGAAGAAGAAGAAGGGTATTCTAGAGAGAGAGGGGTGGATGGTGGCGATTTAACAAAGATTGTGTGAATATTGTGTTGCTTTTCTCTAATAGTTTGCTTGGTTCCAAGTGAGAAAAACAAAGAGATTCTAGCAGCGTAACCTCAACAAAATAGCATTGAAAAGAGCAAGTTTAGGTTAAAGTGATTAAAAAAATCGATCATGAGGGTTGTTTGATTTTTTATTTAAATTTAAAATTGTTTGACCTAGGATGGAAACCATAATTTCTAAAAGAATAAAAATAAAATATAAAAATGACTAAAATAAGATGGTGAAGGCATTTTCTCTGATAAAAAGAAACGTGTGTGTGTTTGTGTGTGAGACATCTTCTAATTAGGCCATTTATTTTAAACTAACTATAGTTTACACTCAACTTAACTTAGGGATATATTGAAACAAGAAAATATAGTTGACGAACATAATAAATCAAAATAATAGTAAAATATTCTTAACGAGTTGTGCTTGTTCCCTCGCGAACTCCTCTTTTTGATAGAATACAAATGGATATTAAAATCAAAAGAAGTATTCGTATGCTTATAATGAATAAATTAATATATTTTCATCTGGTCAAGGAAATGCCACTATGAATTTGGAATTTAATGGGATGAACATAGAATTTAAGGAATACAAAAGCTTGACTATAAGATCATATATTTTATAGTGAAAATGATGATCATATACATCCACATATACTGGTAACAAAATGCATTTTTAAAGTTGTATTTTTATTCATAACATGTATAAGAAAAAGTATTTGTTTTTTTAATTATTTTTTATTCTTATTTAGTTTAAGAAAATATTTCCCTGATATATTTTTTTCTCTATTTAACTTAGTTTTCTATACCAACCAAGTAGATAAAAATCATATAAGAAGACTAAAAGCACAAGTAACACAAAACTTTTTCAAACAAAGCTACTGTACGAAAAACTTTAATTTAAAATTTTATTATGAAATATCTTCTTTTCAAGTAGTATTTTCAAATAAAAACTTAACTATAACCTTTTTAAAAAATAATTTGTTGAAATACAAGTTAAACAACATTAATTATCTATATTAATCTTATGTCTAAATTGAATAAGAATAAATAAATTATTAAATTAAATAATTTTCATGAGTTTAATTAGACACAAGAACCTGAAATCCATATTTCTTATAAGGTCTCCCTTCTCGGCTTGATATTTCATGCATGGCTTAAAAAATAACATAAATACTTGCAGATATAAAAATATAATTAATGTCATTTATAAAGATGAAAAAATTAAGGAAAAAAATAGTATATAAAAATAGAAGTTTGTAGTGTAGTTATTAAACTCGAAGCAGCCTAACAGGTCGACCAGGTGACTGGACCGGTCCAGATAAGATAAAAGACTGGTCAGTGTAACAATCAGGCAAAACCTGGCCCATGACCCGGGTGAACCTGGATGAGATTTGATTTTTTTTTTAAATGTGGTTTTTCTTCTATACCCCTCTTTTTTATATATTTTTTTAGTTGGTTATTAATATTTTTTAAAGTTCAATATATAAATACTAAAAAAATATTTTATTTTATCAATATATGATTTGAAATCCTTTATTATATACATTTTATGTTCCTAAAAAAAATGTTATTTTTTCAATGTGGGATTTGAAGCCTTTTCGTATATATACTCTATGTTCACAAGAAAAAATTAAGTTTTTTCAATGTGGGATACAAAACTTTTTTGTTTAAATACTCAATTTAAAATAATATCTTTTCAATATGAGATTTGAAACCCTCTAATATATATATACTCTATATTCACAAGAAAGAAGTTATTTTTTCAATGTGAAAGTTGAAGCCCTTTAATATATATACTATATGTTTACAAGAAAAAAGTTATGTTTTTTTATTGTGGGATATTTTTTTTTAATTTAAATACTTTAACTTAAAAAGATAAAATGGTATCTTTCTAATGTGGGATAATTTTTTTTAAATATTCTTTTAAACTTTATTATTTACAACATGTATAGCATATATTCACATTAATTGTTTCTTAATTTTTTTCATATAAAATATTAAAATTTTAAATATATATTTTTAATTTTTCCGGATTGATCTATGAATCTAGGGACCTAGTCTTTTGATTGGGTCAACCCCAGATCGGATTTAATAACTATAATTTATGATAGGTTTGATTAAAAAAAAATGAAAAGAAAAAGGAAAAAAAAAAGATACAAGGGGATAGGATATCCCAAAATCTCGATAGGAAATATTATGCCATTATAACACTTACATACATATCTCATATCTGAAAATAAGATCACAAGAATTAAAGTTGTCATAAGAAATGACCTACAATTTTAAGACTTGAATCCAAACTTTTTGACAAGATAATTGACAAGTGTAATAAAAGAAAAAGAAAAAGAAAAAAAAAAGGTGTGGTATGAGTTTAACAATTCCAGGCCCATTGTGAAAAAGGAGCACAAACACCACGTACGGATTTAAGGAATTTAGATATTAATCTATCCATATAATGGGAACAAAATAAAAATGGCCCATTGTGAACAAGGAGCACAAACACTCTTGAGGGATCCTAATCAGCAACCGGATGATTTGACTGCAAAGGTTGTAGTAAATTCTCTCTATTTTTCAGAGTGTAGTTTCATTAATCAATGAGTTTCAATATGTAGAAAAATAAATAAAGTCGAGTGTTCAAGAGAAGAAAAATGTTGAAGATAACCTAAATTGCTATAAAATATATGATTTTATTGGGAAACTTTTGCAGACAAAAGCAATGTGACTAACCAAAATACGATGAACATAGAATTTAAGGAATGAACATGCATGGCTAGCTATAGTTTGATTAGCATTAGTGTTCTCCCTCATTCTAGTAATGTATTGAAGATGGATCCCGTCAAAATCCCTAGCTGGGATGTCACTAAATATATAGCAGATAACCCTACCAAGCAACAAGTGCAACTACACTATCAATCAAGAAAAAACAAAATAAAAACTTGAGATCGTGGCCTAGTAAGGAAGGGATTTGTTCTCTTCTTCTGCACCCGGATTTAATTTTTTATATATATGCTTGTCATTTCTACGGTGTCTTACCTGTCCATTAGATTTACAAGGTGTTTAGTAGACATAAGGATTAGCTGTGGTGCACATAACTAAACCCAAACACCTCGAGTTATCAAAAAATAAAAACACAGAATATTTCTCAAATATCTATCTAATAGGAGCTCAAACCAAAGAATTAAGCCCTCCAAAGACACAAAAAGGAGAAAAAAGAAAAGTGTACTTGGATTTCATATATATCCAAGGTATTACAAGCATAATTGATACTTCTGTATCTCAAGTTACTGTTAGTTCTTTAAGCCATGATTTATAACCTAATTTACAAAAAACCAAATTTCCTTAGGCTAATTAAACCCCTCCTAGTGCAATATTCTTTGCAAGTTACACTCCTAAATAACCATGTACTAATACACACACACAGAGAGACTGCAATATTTGTGTATGATGAGTAGTAGAATATATAGACAAGACTCTTGTCGTAGCTCAACCAGAAATCTCCATTTTTTTAGTTGTGGATTGGAGGCTTCTTTCTCGCTGGAGTGTAGTCCATCCCAACCAATTCCTCCGCATCTGGTAAACCATTTTCTTTTGATGGAAACATATCATTTTGGTCCTTTTTCTCTGCTCCGTGGTTGCTAGCCTCTCGCAAAGTCCTTGCTGCTACAAATACAAGAGAAAGAGGAATCAATTAAGGAATAGTTAATCTACAATATCGAAACTTCAACTAGTTGTATATATAAAGATTGTCAGACATGGAAATTAGTTTACCTCTAGCACAGGTGGAAACAAAGCAAAGAAGGAAAAAGGCTACAAGAACAAGATGATTGCGTGAAATCTTTGCCATCTCAGGACTTCCTTTTGGTTTCTGTCAATATCTTGTTTTCTCTGTGTTGCCTCTTCAAACTGATCGTCTCTTATATAGAAGTGGATTGGTACTTTGATACCTACATGCCTGGACATGTGTTGCAGTCGACTGTGACCTAACTTTTTGTAGTAATTCTACGTGAGCAAATGTGGTCTTGTAAGTGTCAAAATCAATGTCTCACTGCTGTCTCTACATGAAAATGCTAGCATAGACAAGACCGGCCTCCTGTTGAAAGCTAGAAATGTACCAGTTGACAGGGGTCACTTTTAATGCCTGTGTGTTAGGTACCTTATTCTATCTTTTCTCTCTTAATTTCTTGATTGTTTTACTCCGGATTAACTTATTTAATTTCATGTAAATCAATATACGTAGATGCTCAAGGCTCTTTGCTATAAGAAGTGGGATTTCTTTCTCTCCTTTTTTTCGTCAAATCGAGACAAAACACATTCAGCAAGGCTGTTTTCAATCACACTTCAAGAGATGAATTCGTCTTCAAAATCCCATTTGATACTGGAAACCTTGCAAGGTAGTGATTGTTAGATGTAGCTGAAAGCATGATAAGATAGCCAACGTCATAGAATTTAATTAATTGTTTCATACTATCAAATTCATTATTAAAAACAATAAAAAAAAGAGCACAGAAACCGTGTTTCACTTTATTTTGATTTTTAACTAATAATGGGGCAAATCATCTAGGGCCAAATGGCAATAATTGCATTTGTCTTATTTTTTTTCCTTGTATTATTCATTTGTTGCAAGCTTATAATAGAGAGGCAGGCAGCAAATCACGGTGTAGAGAGGTGAATTGAATTTATTACACTTTAGGGATCAGGGAACAGCTTCGAGCACGACAGATTTCTGGGCCCTAATTCTTGCATACCGAAAAGCAGACGCTGCATCATCACCAAATCACAAGGAAATTTCCCCTCAAGTGGCAAATGAAATCAACGCATAAAAGTTAGCTAACATGACAGTGTTAAAAAACGCCTGGAGATTTACTCTTGTTCATCGATCTGATTGATTCAATGGGGATTTGGATTCTTCTTCTTCGAGAAACAACGCATTAATCAATGGAGGGAGAAAAACCGACATTGATGGAGGCTCTCATCGTTTCTAGATGAGCTGATCAGCTCTGTTTGAACAAGAAAATCACGTGAAATACACTCTGGACTATCTGCTTATTGGAACCCTACTTGCACTCCCTGGTAGCGTACACCAAGCATGTCTAATCTTCCATATTACTACTTGATGCATGTAATTTAAGAAGATGTTTGTTTTTGTGTGGTATTTTTAAAATAGATTTGAATTTTTTATTTTAAATTAATATATTTTAGAGTTTTTAGGTCGTTTTAATGTTTTGATGAAATAATATTAAAAATAAATTTTAAAAAATAATAAAAAATATTATTTTAAAAACCAATTTCAAGAAAATAATTTGACATCCAAATCATATTGCATTACACAGCGCATTAAAACATTACCTAATGTGTATTATTTTAGTTAGCAGACAAACACGTATTTGAGGAGTTAGTATTTCTTTTCTGTTTTTTTTGTCGGTTCATCGGGAGATCTAACGAGTGGTGGACACCATCGCAGTGTGTGTGTGTGTATGTATGGATTCCTTGATTTTCCATTTCTTTTTCGAAAAATAGATGTTCTTTTTAGCTAAATAATATTACTGTATTTAAGTTCACCAATGCTATATAAATGGCAGGAGGCAATTAAGACATTTAGATTTTTATTAAAATCTTTATTTTTTTTATAATGTTTGTAATTTCATTTTAATATTTTGGATTTATAATTTTTTAGCATGACTCTTTTGTAAAATTTTTATTAGTTTTCAGTTTTATCATTCAATTTAAATTAAATGTATTATATTTTTCAATTTATTTTTGTTGTTTAGAATTCTAAATTGTTTTTTTATTTATTTTTATAAAAATTATAATTTTTTTTAATTTAACCTTTTAATTATAACATTTTTTTTGTTTTTTTATGCCAATTTTAAGACTTGTTATTTTTTTAAAAAAAATATTCTTTTACTAAATTGATTTTTTTTAATTTCATTATTCAATAAAATATAAAATTTATTTAGTATTTTAATTTTGATCTTTATTCTTTTAATTGCTATTTTTAAAAATATTTTGTATAATTAAAATTATTTATTCAACTTCTTCATTCACTGTATAATTGATTAGTAATTAAACTTCATCGTTTTTCTAGATTGAATGTTTTAGATCTAATAACTCGAATCACATGTTTGAAAAGTTAATATATATTATTTTTAGAAAAAAAGCTTTATTTTTTTTTATTTTTTATTAGATTATTCCAATCACGTTATCTGTATTACGGATTCGACGAGATATACCAGGTTGACTCAACCCTAAATTAGCATGATTATAAATTTATCATTACTAATTTTTTATGTTTTTTTATTTACCTCATTTGACTATCTAAATATTATTTTTACACAAAAAAATAATACAGTTAACGAAGCATAGGCACCTATGCTAGTATATACTACCAAAATGCCATCATATCTTTCAACAGCTTGGACCTTGGTGATATTTTGCATTAATTAAGAGTTAAATCGTATGTATTAGAGTAATTATAAGATTTCCATTTACAATTGAGAATTTAGAAATGAAAACTACTGTCTCAGTTATAACTTCCATGCATTTCCTACCAGCAAAGTAGGATGTCAAGACAAGGGAGCAAATGTGGACAGGACAAGGTGAGGGCTCCAGGCCACACCCCTCCCTCCTTGTAGTTATTAGATATGGCTAAAATTCTGATCTAATCCAAAGTTTATATCAAGAATTTACAAAGATTATCTCAAAATTAAATTGTTTTTATTAAAAAAAATTAAATAATATTATTTTAGATATATTTTTATTTTAAAAAATAAAACGATGGTGTTTAAACAATGATTTTAAAAAATCTAAAAGTTAACTTGGCTAGGTTAAATTAGTTTTTTTAAGAAAATAAATTTTCTAAAAGTAAACTAATTTTTTATGTTTAGTAGTTTAATGGAAAATAAATTGAAAAATATTTTCTATTTCTTTACTATACTATAGAAAATGAGTTGGAAAACAACTTTTTAATTTTTTTTTCAAGTTTATTGAAAGAATAATGACTAAATCTGACACATAAAACAATTGAAGGAGGTTGAAATTGAAAAAAAAATTTTAATTTTAAAAATTATTTCAAATAAAATAAATAGTAATCAAAAGAATATAAACCAAATTTAACATATAAAAAAATTAAAAGATGATGAAATAAAAAAATAATTTAATTTCATAAATTATTTTAAATAAAAATAAAAAGAATGAGGATATAATATGATAGATAAAAAAAATTTAATTAATAAAAGGATACAATAAAAGAAATATCAATAAAAAAACAAAGATCAAAGTTGATATAAAAATCAAATTAAGTCAAATTATAATAAATGAAATTGAATAAAAAAAATATTCAAAAAAAAAAATATATAACAATCAAAAGATCAAGGATCAAATTTAATATAATTAAGAAATAAAAAGATTGTTTTTAAAATTTTTCACAATTTTTAAAAAATAATGTCTTTCATCTAAAATAAAAATATATATATTTTTCTGAAAATAAAAGAAAAAATTTATTTAAATAAAAAATATATACTAGCTTTTTTAATAGTAAATAAATACAAAAACATTTTAAAAATTAATTTTCAGAAAACATTTTTTTATAAAATAAACGGGTATCTACCCCCCATTTTTCACTGCTCACTGAGAGTTGGGGCCCTTGAATACTTATCAGAAACCTAACAATTAGAACTATCCAATCTACTGTAGTGAATCTGGCCCACTAATTGGATGGGAACCGGGGGGGGTTGGGCTTTTTCATCACTAATAATAGGAGAAGCTGCTTTTTTCATTAAAAATAAATATATTAAAATAATATTTTTTTATTTTTTAAAATTTATTTTTAATACCATCACATTAAAACAATAAAAAAAATTAAATTTGAAGCAAAAGAGATTTTCTTAAAAAAACTCCAGCTGAAAAAAAAAACCCAAAGAAAGCAAGGATGCCATTAGAAAATTACTAACTCAATAATCCAATTTCTGTTGCTGGAATTTGGATGATTAAATTTGTTGACTTTTAGTGACCACTAAAGACGGCAATCTCTGTTCACAAATCATGCTTCAATCAACAAGTTGGTTTACCTTAAGAGACAATATAATTGATAAAGGGGGCTGCCTGTAACCCAAAGCCATGGCCAACCTCGAGATATAAAACTAGGTGGGAAGATTGTGACCGCTCTCCCATGGCCAGCGAGGGCCACACCCTCTTTTCCAATAGAACATCCATGTCTAGACATTGAAAATCCGTATCAAATAAATAAAGATAATGAGGTTCGAACTTGTGATCGTTTAATTATTAAGGTTATAATACCATATCAAAAAATTATATCAACTCAATAATTTAAATTATTAGATAAAATCTCAATATATGATTTATATTATTTTTTAACAAGCCGACTAGCTTAATCAAACTAGCCGTTATGTTGTGACAGCTTGGTCATCAAGGTTCTGATACTATATTAAATAATTAATTTAACTCAATAACTTATAAGATCTCAAGATATAATTTATATTATATTTTAGAATGTGTTTGGCAGTGTGGTCGCGGTTGCTTTTCAAATAGCTTTTCGTGCCGAAATACATGCAAATGATGTTTTTTTATTTTTTAAAAATCATTTTTGATATCAGCACATCAAAACGATCCAAAAAGTACAACCGTAACTTAATTTTAGCAAAAAAAAAAAAAATTTAAATTTTGTCAAAACACCGGTTTGGCAGCAATGCCAAACGGGCTCTTAATAAATTGACCAGTTTGATTGAATCCACCACCATGATTAGACACAATAATCACCGGATTAGGCTTGAAAGTGATTATCTGAGAGGGTAACTGTTGCTGAGAATGTCATGGTCTGGCATGAGCCGGGGTGCTGGAGTCCATTCCATGGTCCATAACGTGCCATGCAGGGTGGATTGGGAGAGAGCAGCTAGCGTCGATGCATCAATAGCTTAGCCTTTTGGACTCATCTGGGTCCTTTATGGTTTTTGGACTCGAGGAAGGGTGCGAGTAACGATCACAATAATGGTGGCTGTGCTCGACTCTTGTTGGGTTGTAGTTTTAGGTCATTTTCAAGATTTTTGGCACGTAACTAGTTATTATTTTCTGGTGCTATAGGGACAGTCTGAGGGAGCAAGATCACATGGATGTGTTTGCTCATCAACACGACCTTGATGCGGACAAAGTTAGGGTGGCCTAGCAAACCATGGCCACCGCATTGAAATCTCCTCCGGTCAAAGTCGCGGCAATTAGTCTCTGTAGACCAGTGTAGATTTAGCGGGAGGGTGGAAGAATTGGAAGCAACTTCCAAGCAGTATCAACGAGTAGAAAATACGGTGTTTGTTTTGATTGCTCGAGCCAAAACAATGTTCAGCCATTCAAGAGATGGAAGGCTCTGTGAGGGTCCGCGGCATTGAGAAAAAATGACAAATATAAACAGACATGCCGTGAATATTTTTGTATTTTTGTTGATAGACTATGGTCAATTTTTTTAACTAAATATGCCTTGCAGTATTTATTGGTAAATATTAATGAAAATATCCTCTTAATATATACAAAGAGAATTACAATGAAAAAAAACAAAAATACAATGACATATTATTTTTACAGACAGAATTTTATTGAGGATTCTCCACTTCAAATAAACAAAACTATCCATTTTTTTATTTGAATTCAATTTTAAAATGTTATTTTTTATTATATATTTTTATAGTATATGTATTTTGTTTAGGTGTTTACTTGTTTTATGAATTTTTAACATAGAAATTTGTTGTGTGATTTGTACATGTTAGGATTTGTTTAATATTTTGTAAAATTGTATCTGTTTGTGAATTGATGAAATTTAATTTGAATTTGTGTCGAAATAAATAATAGTTTTTTTAACAGGTATGATTTATATTTTTTTAATTTTATTGTTGAGTTAAAATTTTTTATGAATGCATAGAAATTTGGATTTATATAGAAAATGATAATGAATTAGTTTTATTATTAAAATATTTTGAATAAATTTGAGTTAAACCAGTATTTTATTATTTATTTAGTTTATATAATTAATTAATACATGTTGTTATTAATTAATACATGTTGTTATTAATATTCTATATAGGTTGAACAGAAGTTTGGATGTTGTTTTTCAAAATGCTTTTCAATTAAAAATACATCAAAATAATTTTTTTTATTTTAAATAAAATTATTTTGAACATCAACACATTAAAATGATCTAAAAATATATTAATTTCAAGCAAAACAAATAAATTTTTTTATGTTTTTTAAATAATTTTAAAACATAAAAATAAACCAGCTTTAAATACTTGCAATGAAAATTCTCTCTCTTTTCTTGTTTATTTGTTTAAAAAATAAAGAGAGAAAGATTTGCAAGAAATGATAGCAATGCTGCGATTTTCCAAAAAGATGAGAAAAATTATGATCGAGAAGCTGCCACATCAACCGACCAAAAAAATATATGAAAATAATTGCAAACTACTTCCCGAGAGATCAAACAAAACTAATGCTGTGTTTGTTTTAAACGTGCTTTTCTGTTTGCAATACAACAAATACTGAGGTGTTTTATAACAAATTAAATTGTATTTTATATTATGAAACTCATTAAAAAAATAAAATAAGTTTGAAATGTAGTTTTTGTGAAGTAAATTTTATATATTTTTCTAATTGAGTTTTGTAAAATCCTGTTGATTTTTGTGTTTTAAAAATGTTTTTGAAAAAAATTGAGAATTTTTTATTTTTTTATCTACTTTAAATTAATATTTTTTGATGTGTTCAAATCATTTTGATGCGCTGATATGAAAAATAATTTTTTAAAAATAAAAAAAAAATTATTTTGATATATTTTCAAATATAAAAGCAATTTAAAAAGCAAACACAACCACTATATTGCCAAATATTTTAGTATATTTTTTTACTACACATAAACTTCAACCATAATTTTTATCAAACATATATTAAAATCAAACTCATCACAACTAACCTCATATTTTTTAAATTTATTTTTTTAAAATCAGAACTATAAAAACTGTTTCAAAAACAGCCGCACTCTAAACAAAATGTTTTGCGAGAACGAACAAAATAACGAGATTAGATCAAATTGAAGGGCTAGGCGTGCATGGATTACAAAAATGGATATGCGTGCCTGCTCCATGTGAAAAATCAGATGAGCTTGGGCCTGTAAACTCAAACTCTCCGCCTGGTTTTTATTTCCCCCCATTTTCTTTTAAAAAACCTTAGGCGTACGGTATCATTTGGGAAAATCAGGATACAAGTTCCTAAGCTAAAAAAATCTAAATTCCAATCATTTTTTTACCAGGAATAAATAAAAAAAACATTTTATAAATCTTTATAACCCTATTTCTAACAACAAAACACATTTTAATACTTTTAAAATTTTAAAATCAAATCATTTAACAAATTCCACAGCTCCTATATATTTTAATATATTTTCTCCAATATTACTTAAAGTGTAAATCATCTCCATTAAATTTCTCTCTCGTAATCAAATTTTATAATATCAAAATCAAAGTTATAAATGACAAGAATTTAAGCACTCGAGAGATTTTTTATTTATTTAAGTTTTTTGGCTATTGTCTTTGTTCTCTTTTAAAATTCAAGGATTAAAAAGTAAAATAAAAGATTTGGCCCTCTTAAACAATAAACATGGAAAAAAATGTTAATTTTGTTTGTTCTTTTAAAAAAAATTTACATTACTAAGAATTTTCTCTAGTAAAAAATGACTTATTATTAAAACCCTGAAACAATTTTTGACGACTCATACATGCAATAATATGCAATCCAAATGAAAAAACTTGTAGAGGCAATAACAAAACTTTGGAGGACCAAATTAAAAGAAACTAAAGTTGAATAACCACATTGAAATAAGTATAAAATTTGAGGAACCAAGAAAGGAAATTTATGCAATACTATTTACAGGAAAGTATTTTATTGTTTTTTTAATTAATTGTTAATTAATGTTAATAATACTTATAGAGGAGTGAAAAAAAAAAAAAAACTAACCCGTAAATATAAAATCAGAAAATAAAAATATTACAATATCAAAAATGTTCTCTTGTATCCCGCGCATATTCGAAGACACTAACCAAACCAGCAACAGTCTCTCTTTCTCTCTCTGGTGTTGAATGTGGAATCCGATAATCCTCTCCGATGAAGAAGAAGGAAACCAAAAAACGCCACTCCCATCTCTCCCTAAAAAACCCCGAACCCTACCCGACCCGACCATTCTAGTCCTCGACGTCGATGACCCGACCCCACACAAATCTCCCTCTTTCGTTCCCGAAACTCCATTGTCCGATGTCTCCATCGTCAAATGCACTTTCCCCCGAATTAGGGTTCCCGATTTTGATCCTGAAACCCTCTCTGGTTAGTTAGGGTTCCCAATTTATCCATTGAAATGTCGTTTTTATTTGCAATTAATTAGGGTTTTGTTCTTGTGTGAAAGGAAATGCTGGATTGATCTGTTTGGAATCCGAAAATGATGAGCCGGAAAGTGCGAAAAACTGGAAGGAGAAGACGACTATGGATGCGGGTTATGATGAAGTGGAGGAGAGAAGAAGATGGAGTACTTCTACCAACTTTGACTCAGTCGATTGGCTTGGTAAAATCAATTTTGATTTTTTGGACAATGCTATTAAAAATCTCTTCGATGTTGAGGTCAAGTTTACGGATGCTAACTGAAGATATTTTGTTTATCAGTGGATGCTAATGTAAATCAAATGTCTGGGGTCAGTTCTTCGCAGCCGAGTCTCTCACAAGATGATATCTATCAGGTAATCCCTTAATAACAATAACATATTGCATTTTTGTTTGTAGTTTATTTAAGGTTGAACTTGAAGAGTAAGTGGGATTGTTTTCTTACGATTTATATGAAATTGATTTCTTACTAGAAAATCTTGATGATAAGATCAATTTGTATTTTCTGTTTTTGAAGTCTTAACTTCATTTTTCTTTTATCTTAAAAGTATCTTTAAATGGAAGTTATGTTGCTTGTTAATTCTGTTTTGATTTATCAAGTTAATTAAAATGGATTTTTCGAAGCTTTTTGTGAGAAGTTTATTAAGTTCAAAATAATTAAAGCCAAAACTCTGTTCGTGTTAAAAAGCGAGTAGCGATTTCTGCTGTGAGCATATGAGCTTTTCCACTTTAGGATCCACTATTCTAATCAACTTGTTTTTTTTTTAAATCTAGTTGAATATGAGTCTCAATTTTCTGATTCACATTAGCTTAATTATTGACATTGAACCAGATAGGTGATTGTCCTGACAAAGAAAATTTTAGCATGGAGCAGATGGCTTGCACCTTGAAAGAGAAAAGGAAAACTAAAGTTAACTCTGCCAGGGAAAATAGTGCAGATGAAGCAGTGGGAACGAAGAATACGAAAAAGGACGAAAGAATTCGTTTAATGGAAGAAAAGAAGCTAAAGAAAGAAGTAATAATTTTAGTAATGTTAGTCAACTTATATAGTATATGAGTTTATAAATTAAAATTATCTAATCAAAATCTGCTGAGCAGCAAGAGAAGTTGCAGAAAGCAGCTCTTAAGGCTCAAGCAGCAGAGTTGAAAAAAATGGAGAAAGAAATGCAAAAGTGGGAAAAAGGGAAGTTTGCTCTAAATTCTATTGTTGCTGAATTTGACACTAGAGTAATTGAACATGGCTCAGTGGGAGGTGAGAATTGTTTTTTTCTTGTTCAATATATTTCTTCTTTTATACTTCAGTAGATTCATTATGCTAATATATAGTTTTCTGAATTATCTACTTTATTAGTATAGGACCTCTGCTCACCAGGTTTGCTGATAAGGGCCTTACATATCGTGTAACATCAAATCCAATTGAAAGATCTATTCTGTGGACCATGAGTGCTCCAGAACATATTTCTCAGGTAATTAGTGTTCAGTAGATTTTGAAAGTACAAGCTAATTACAAATTTGCAAACGAGATACCTTGCCAGTTTCTTTCAAACTTGTATTGTTTTTATGCATGCACTATGTGTGTTGTTAGGTTGCATTTTTCCTATCGTTAAATTATTACGTATATAATCCTCATTATTTAATGCAGCTTTCTCATGAAGGAACTGACATTCGATATGTAGCCCTTGTATATGAAGCAGAAGAGTTCTGCAATCTTGTTATGAGTGAATCGCTCCTGGATCATGTGTCTTCAGTTCGAAGCCGTTATCCTTCTCATACAATTTGCTATCTCACAATTAGGCTGATGGCTTATGTCAATAAAAGGTGAGCAATTGGTGAAGTTTAATTAATGTAAATTTTAACTTCTTTCTTCTTTCCATGTTTGATGCTTGTCTACTTTCTGTGAAATTTTATGCCTTTTTTCTGCTTCTATGATTGTGTTGTCTCTGTGTTTTACATATGGAGGGATAGTCATGTTTATCATAGCTGGCCAAAGAGACACGGATTGTTCATCTTGTTTTTTGTTGTTTTTTACCCTAGAAAATCAAGATTTAATAGATGAGGTCGTAAAAAAAGTAGAGAACTGTGAATCTAAATTTATTAAAACTCATTCCAAAAACGAGAGTTCTTCAGATTAAATTTAAATTTGAAGCGATGAGCAATCACTTGATTTGCAGAATCAGAAAGGAATAAAAACTATTTAAGTTTGCAAATCTGACTGGAGACATAATTCAAAGATGTGTGTTTGAATATCAGGAAATTGATTTCATTAATAAAATGGTGAATTTTGTTTTACTTGAGAAGCCTGAGTACTTATCTAGAACCACATAATCAAACATTGAAGCACAAATCTCAATGATACAGGAAAGGAATTAAGCTTAATAAAGGGCTGTTATGGCAGTGTTATTATAAAGTTTTGTGGTATCATACATTAGTAGCACTATAATGGCTATTAAGGGCTCGTTGTTGCTGGTATCATACTGTAGTAGCACTATTCTCAATGCTACTCAAGTAGCACTCTGTTCAGAAATTTCTCCATCTTATTTAGTAATCTTTTTATCATTATGATATGCTAGAATTTTAGGCTGGTTAGCCTGGTTTTAAAGCTTATGATTTAGTTTAAAGGGATGGATTTAGCTTCCACCTTCCCCTCCTCACCTTAAGCAAGTGAGATCCCCACCCCCACCCCGGGCATGGGCACTGGTGAAAGTTTGGGGCATCTTAGTGCCCCCAAAATACAATAGTTTTTGTATTTTGATACTAAATAATATATTTCTGTGAGCTAGTAAATCTTTTAAATAATTGATATGGTAAAATATAAGGTACAAGTACATAAGTTTGGGTCCTGGTGGATTTTGTGGTGGGGGATATCTTTGCCACCTTGGTCTGACAGGGACAACTTCTCCCCAATAGGCAGGGTGGTTTGGGCTGATGATGGTCAGATCTGGCTAAGTTTCCATCTCCAAAGGGAGAAAAACTACCATTCAACCTCTCGGAGACCTTCCAGATTATTGGTCCCAAATGGATTCACCTTGTGGTTTTCTTCTAAACAAAGGGCAGCATCATGTTAGGCGCAATAACCATGAACGCTATGCCATTTTCAACATGTTCATATTCAGGTCCAAATTTTCAGTAGAAGATATGTGGAAAAGATTGCACATTGAAGAAGCGTCTATCATCATCCTCCAAGAAATAGATAGTGTCTTCCACTAATCACCATCCCATCCTCAACACCATCTTATGACCCTTCACCAGGTTCCACTACACATTCTTGTTGATCATGTGATTGGAACACATCATCCACAATGGGAAAAAGTAAAGGAGACAGCAAATCACCTTGATGCAACCCTCTAAAACCTTCAAACCATATTATTTTTTTTATCCTAATTGACAATCAATGTAAATACCACTATTTACAAATATTTCATAATCTGCTACATCTATCTTCGAAAACATCTCCACTCCTAGAAAATCCCAGTTTACACTAACATAGGATAGGCCTTCTTAAATCCACATTGAAACAATACCCTTCCTTGTCATCTCTAGACTCATCAAGTTTTTGCTTCATTAACACCTGATTATGCTTGTAGAATCTCTGTCCTCCATGAATGTGCTTTTGTAATGCTAACTCTCATCAGTCAACACAAGCCTGGAGAATCCTCATAGCCAAGACTTTATGAACACCTGGCACCAAAACCTGTCGGTCTAAAGTCTAAAATCCACTGTAACTGAAGAATACACTTGGGAACCAATGTAGCAAGCTCAAGTTAGCACTTCATTGACAATTCTATTGCAAAAGGATTCTCCACAAGCTCCCTTTTCAGAGATGAGGCCAATCCATATCCTTGATAATTTTTCTAGTGATGTCTCCAATTGAATTCCTTAATGATCTAGCCAACTAGGTAATCCCCTCTTAAATCAGGTCCGGGTTTCTGACCATTTCAACCCTCTCCTATCTTCCAAAGGGAATTGCAGTCATCATCATTCACTTTCCAATTTATCTAATCGTTCTCCTTTTAGCAGAACACTGCTCTTTCAGCCACAACTGACAATGAAGACCTCGACATTTCAATTCTTCAATTTCTTTCAAAGAATAGCAGCCTCATAAAGTGAATTCAGCCCACCATCCAGACCAAGGCATATTTTTCTAAGCAAAAACCGTGTATTGGTTATCCTTGGCCTTTGACCGATCCTTGTACTTTGAACAGATTTAGCAATTTTTACCAACGTGTAAGTTGGAGAGAGAGCCTTCTTGAACTCTGCTTTGAAGTTGTTGGTAAATACAAGAATCTGCAAAACCCATTTCATGCAATCAGTACCCCAAAGTGCTCCTCACCAGAGTCTGGATTATTAACTGATCCCCTGCCTCAAAAATTAATCTCCAGATTGTCATCTCTGTTTCTCCACTCAGCACATAATTTTGGTGATGACCGCTCAAGGAGGTAAGAGTGTTCTCTTTGGCTTAATGTCCTTGCCAGGCTAAGGCCTTGTTTATGGTAAAATGTGAAGGGATAACAAGAACTACTCTCTCTTGGACGCCTTTCGGTGGGTTCTATGGGTTAGCTGAGATCCTTGCTACTGGAACAATGCGACTTTCTTCTCGCACTCTTAACAAATGAAAGAAGGGCAACTGAGATGGTTTGGCCATGTCCAGCATAGGCCACATGTAGCATTGGTTCGGAGAAGTGATAAGTTGACAGGAGGGACATTGGGAAGATGAAGTTAAGATAATGTGGATGGAAGTGGTATCAGAGGATCTAAAACTATTGATATTGAAGTAGATTTGGTTTATGATCCACGTAGCCAATCCCAAATAAGTTTGGGATTGAGGTTCTGTTGTTGTTCTCTCTAATAAATGCCAGCTACATCTAAAAAGAAAGTTGCTTCATTTGTGTAGCAGTTTCCATCTTCTCTAGCATTTTCGTTTACTTGATAAATATGCTGCAATGTTTGCTGCTGCTGTGTCAAAATGGAAATCTGTGATTGTACTGAAGCTTGTACTGTCAACTTTAGTGTTTTCTGCTATTCTTTATGTTGTTTATTTTTTGATAATGTTGTAGTATTGTATTGCTTTCTAAATTGAATGTTGACAATGTATTAGGGGAAAGGAGCAGTACAAGCAGCAAGAAAATGATGATGGTTGGAGATGTCCATCTGTTGAAGAGGTCAAAAGACAAGCTTAAAGTTTATACAAGTCTAATCACTTCCTGTATTTTCATAATAGATGTTTGGAAGGCATTATGAAGTTTAATAAATTGCAAACTTGTCTGCAGGCGCTAGCGAAGTTAACCACACATTTCGTTAGGGTACATTATAGGCTGTGCACAGATGAAGCTGAGCTTGCTGATCATGTCTTTGGTTTGACACGCAGCTTGGCATCTTGTCAATTTAGGTGCTGAAAATTATTTTTCTGTTGTCATGTAATCAGCTCAACTTGTAATCACCATCACACATCTTTTTATTCTTTTTGAATCACAAACTCCTCTATCCTGCTTTCTTTTTTATAGTTTAGCTGTTCAATTTTCTCACTCTTTCTTCTGTTTTACTTTTAATTGCAGAAAGAAGTTAACACAACTATCTGTAAATGCTAATGGGTCCTTTATCCCTAAAGACTTCATTGACAGGAATTTAATAAAAAAGAGTCCATGGTGAGTAATATTTTTTCCAAATTATATTAGTGACAAGCCTGCTTGTGTACATATTATCGTATAACTTTTAAAATCTATATATTGCTTATGTAAACTATTGAGTTCTGTTTCTCCAGTTGTCAATTGTTTTTATTCTAGTACATTTTTGGCAAGTCTATTTGCCATCCCATTTGCATTTTTCAACACTTTATGTAACAAAAAATCATGATGTTTATTTAAATATACATATGTTGATATTCTTCAATCTTCATGCTGCAGTTTTCCTATTATCATGAAAAAGCGATTTGCATATTTGAATCTAAATTCAATTTGTTTGGAAAATAATTAGTTGAGCTGATGCATGACAAAATTACAGCACCATGATGCTCCTCCTTTCCTTTTTTACCCCTTTATCTTCCATCAGAGACTTCAATGCTGAAAAATACTGAGATCATGCATTAAAACAGAAGATGCAGGAATGAGCAGAGAACTAGCAAAATTGAAATATTTTTATTAGGTTCTCCTTTTCAGTTTGATATGGTTTTGTTAACAATTAATCAGTGATACTATAAAAGTGAGTCAAACCGACAAAATGTTCTTGAAATGTATCAAGTTTCCTTTGTAAATTCATCCATATATATGAAACTAAATATAGTATCAATTTTAGTTTCAAATCTAGCCGAGTAGTATATTGGCATGTTGGCTTTCCTTTTATATTTGCCTCCATTTATTTTCTCTGTTGCAATTGCTGTTGTTTGTGATTCTTCTATCTGCATTCAGGTTAAAAGCTTTGGTAGCTATTCCAAAGGTGCAGCCACGGTTTGCTATTGCTATATGGAAGAAGTACCCTACCATGAAGTCTCTTTTGAGTGTCTACATGGACCCTAACAAATCAGTAAGTACTAAGAAAAGGCCACCAAAATTTTGGCATTAATGTTGACTTTCAAGCTTTGCCCTTTATGTATATCATTAATGGCCTATATACTACACATTTTACTATGGGTTTTTCTCTACCATCCCTGTGAATTGAAATGGTCCATTTTGGATTAATTTTGGGCTTGGATTTCATTCAATGTAGGTGACACTTCCACCATCATGCTGTCTATTGTGACAATATATCCTATATATAAAAAGAAACAGGGCTCTTTAACTGGTCTGAAGATGCTATTTATTGCCATATTAATTTCACTAGGAGGGAGAGGGAGAGACTCAGAGAGCAAGGGAGGGGGTGTTAATCTCTATTCCTATATATGCAAATTTATGTTTTTGCGCATGCATTTTGGTCTGGAAGGTCTGGTTACTATTCATTTACTGTTAAGTAGAACTTGTGGACTTTAATAGAACCAATCTTTTTACTAAAGAAAATTAAAGGACTGGACCAAAATGTTTGCCTGTCAAGTTTTCAATTACCTAGTGGGGAGATCTTGAAAATTATAACATGGAAATATGTGAGGTTCAGAATGGGTGTGCAGGTTTCATGTGATGGGAGATGCTGACCCTTTATAGCTTAAGGTATAATGAACCTTCTGATGAGTCAACAATAAAAAATAAAAAGAAAATAGAAAAAGCACAATTTCCCAAGGATGAAGCGATTGTTATATGATTTTGTGACCCCTTGTCCTGGAACATTATAATCAACTGTGTCTTCCATATCCTTTTAAGGGAAAAATTAAATGAGCTGACGAGTACTAGAAAATGTTTTGAAGGATGATCCAAAATTAAGAGTATCAATGAATGAAAAGCAACCTAGCAATTGCTGCATAATATCATTAATTTATACCGACATTTATTTTGAGGCTATTAGGCAAATGAAGTTACAGTGGTTGTGTTGAGAGTAAAGTTTGATGACAAGCACACTCATGCGCACTGCTCCAGGCATGATGTTGAATTCTTTGAACAAAGAAGATGCTTGTTTCAATATTTCTGCCGGTCTTTCTTTTTTTTTTGCCATGCATTCTCTTTATAATTTTTTAAAATTTACAAGAAACAAGCCCTTTTCATTGTCAAATGTAAACCAAAGGCAGAGCTAAATGCTGCTCTTGACACCGTTGGAAGGCAGAATATTCCCCAGCTCTCATTTGTATCCTTGCAGGGCACCAGTGTCTAGAAGATGGCCCTTGAATTGTGTAATTTCTCTATTTTGTGCTTTTAGAGGTAGCTGCATTAGAATAACCATTCATTTTTCTCTTTTATGAAAATGTAGGTGCACGAAAAGGAATTTCTGCTTGAGAATCTGACCACTGAGGGTTTCATTGGTGGTGAAAGAAGAGTTGGTCAGATTTGTTCAAAGCGAGTTTACAGGATACTTATGGCTCAAAGTGGAAATATCAAAACTGATAACGTTGAAGATGGTGCTGACTTTTTCAGAAACCACTCATCTTAAATAACTCCCTGCTGTAATTCTCGGGGATCAAGAGTAGAGGTTTCTATAAATCATTTATAATTTTTTTCAGTCATTCTTTCTTTAGGAGGACAATTGAGCTGTTAACTTCACTTGGGAAAATGACCTTCTTGTGGAAGTTCTAGTTGGAATACACTCCCTCAAGTGGCATTTTTCGTGTGTCGTGATCAGTCAGGCCTGTTGACAAACAGAGCAAATGAAATCCATCACCAGTGAAGGTGGGGAGATTTGAGATAGTTCTGTCTTGTTCTTGTCAGCAAGTTCTCAGACATCTTTCATCTCATCTGAAGGATGAGGCCACCTCAAAGGTATTCTCTGTAGCTTTGCACTCGGGATAACCACTCTTTGTGCGCGTATATTGTTAGAGTGTGCATATAGACACCAATCACTAGTGCTAAGATCAGCTATATCAGAAATAGGTTTGCACTTCCCAAGTTTCAACAGGTTACTGGGTCCGCAATAATCATTCTGGATTGTGATGTCTCGTCATCGTCCTGTCCTGGAGCCTACTGATAGATGACTACTGAAGCTCTCTTTGATTTGTGTTTTGAGGTGGGGTGTTTAGTTTTAGCTTTCAACTGGTTGCTTGATCAATGGTTTCGATCAGGTTGGTGATGAGGGTTGGACAAGTGTGTAAGCCTGTTTGGGATATGAACTCCATTATTTATTCAGTTTCCAAAATTGATCTCAAGCCATGCTTCCGCTGTATCAGTTGTTTTCTTTTATCAGAAAAAAGACAATTTTTGTCGATGCAAATGGAGAATGAGTTCTTAGGAGCAGAGACACTGATCAGTTTGAAGCAAGTTTGTCAATTTCGTTCCGTTCCACTCGGAATGGCCAAAATATTTCATATCGATTTAAAAAACGAAACAAAACAGAATAAATTTCATCTCATTTTAAATCTCGGTCCGTTCCGGATTTTTTGGCTAAATTCCATCCGAAACATTTCGGTTTCATTCTACATGTTCCGTTTCGTTTTTAAAAAGCCATTAAATCAAATTGAACTTTTCTCAATTTTATTAATTAAACCATTCGATTATTAAAAAACTTTTTTTCATTACTATTTTCAATAACAATGATATTAATAATAATATTGAAAATTATTATTATTATTTTTATTAACAACAATATTAATTTTTTAAAATTAGATTTATCACTAATATATATGGTTTATATTCATGTTGTTTTTTTTTTTCATGTTTATATTTTGTAGGAATTTGAGCAAAACAAAGGATGTTTTAGATTTCATTAGTCACTTGATAACATTGAACTAGCTTTATATTTAAAATATTTTTGTTAAAACATTTGACTTTCATAATATTTTGATATTTTGTTTAAGTTGAATTACTTTAAGTTAAAAATCTATTTAATCTTAACTATTTAGAAATATTTTAAATTTTAAAATTATATTTATTTGGCATTGTGTTTATATTGTATAATTTATAATTAATTTATCTTGAATTTGAATTATATATATAAACAGTACAATCTCCAAACAACATATTAAAACACTCTAAAACTAAAATATTTTATTTTAATAAAAAAATTAAATATTTATATTGAGAATATTGGTCTTCTCATAGAAAAAGTGCTGCGTTATCTGTCGAGGCAGCAGTTTAGTCTTTACTGTGTTTTTCACTACCCTCTTTCCTGGTGGCCGTCTTCTTCTTAGCTTCTGAGTTGCGGTAGGTCCCTCCGGCCTTTACCTAACATCTGTGGGGGCCTCCATCACATCAAACTTATCAAGAACACTGATAATTTGTGAACATCTTTATTTTGAATAGGTTCAGCAGCCACTCAATCCGAGAGGCGGGGGTTGGTTTGGTGTGAAAAATAAATTTTAAAAAATAAAATAAAAATATAATTTTAATGTTTTTTAAATAAAAAATAATTTAAAAAATAAAGTACATCTGTTAGTGCTATTGGATTGGATCGCTCCCGAGATTATGTGAAAACAATAGTCTAATATCAAGTAGTCTTCTAAGGTGCCACCAAAGTTGAAGAGAGAGGATATGGACTGATCTTCAGCTGTCTTGGATGGCATAATGACAGCTTCAATTCGATAGAGATGGTTAATCCCTCCATTGAGTAGTACGCTTATTGAGGGGAAAATACAATTAATGGGGGGACCATTCCTTAGTTTAGCCGTGAAAAGTTGGGTGATGTTCAACTACATAATAATATTCTAATTTTCTTTTTCCTTTTTTTTTTAAAGCTTAGGTCACAAAAAGGAAATTTGAAATCACTATTTAAATGTGATGTTTCTGCATCAGAAAACTAAAAATAATAATTTCTTAATTTTTTAAATTTATACCGAGTTTGAAAAATATATTTTAAATGTGTCTTCGTGATTTTTCTTTACAAAAGTTAAAAAAAAACATGAACAATACAATTTTTTATATGTAAATACTTTTTTACTTTATAAATATTAAAAATTATTTTTTTACATATTTCATGTTTAATTATTTTTATAAATTTAGTTTCTATTATAAATCTAATATAAATGTTTTTTTGTTAATAATATAGCTTTTTTATGTTAATGTTTAATTTGAATGAAATGAAACTAATATTCTATAATTATTATGAATACAGGATATTTATTATAAATTATGGCTTTAGTTTTTTATAAAAAAAAATAGTTGTGTTCCTGATAAATTTTTTTCAGTGGAAAATTTCATTTTTGCTCTCAACAAATGAATACATTTTCTATTTTATTTTATTTTATAAGGAAAAGAGAAAGAGATACATTTTCTGTAATAGATACTAAAATTTCCATAAACTTTCTAGTTTTATAATGTATACAAAACCAAAGAGGTGATCTTATTGTTTGAAAGATGCCTGGAGATGTTCCTACTTGAAAGATATAAAAAAAACAAAAAAATAGCTTGTTTGTTTTTTTGTTTTCAAAAATATCTAATTAATTTTTTTTAGTGTTTCTAAATCATTTTAATATGTCGATGTCAAAAATAATTTTTAAAAAATATTATTTAAATATATTTCCGACCAAAAAACACTTTAAAAAACAATCATTATTATACTTATAGTTTTGAAACTTGGCTCGGCCTGGTGAGTCGATCCAGGGCTGGAACCGGACCTGGTTGAAAAAAAACAAAACAAAAAAAAACCCGATGGGTTGACACGGTAATTCGATCAAGATCTGGTTATAAATCTTTTAACTTTTATTTTGTTTATTTTTTTTTATTAAAACAGCAACATCTTATGTTTTTATTTTATTTTAAAGTCAACACAATCAAAATCCGGGATTTGAACAGTTCAGGTCTTAAATCTACGATTATACCCTTAAATATCCCAAAAGAAAAAAGCAGCGGTGATTCCGTGGAGCGAGAGCAAAACAGGTAGAGCACGGCAATACGGTAATACATGGAGGGACCGTTCTTTTTCTCGAGTTTTTATGCTAAACATATTGCATATGGCCCTCCTCACCACAGACTATTGTCTCCCACCAAACACCACAATATCATATTTTCCCATCTAATCACACACCATTTACTTATGTTCAAAACGATCTCCATCTTCTTTTAATCAAACTCCATTATCATCAGCTTCAAGCACACGTCATTGCCCATGCAAACTCCACTACCACTAGGTTAGGTTCATTCTAGTTTAGCTTAGCTTAGCTTCTCTTATATAATACAAGTTAGGCCATGGCCTGCTTCTTGTGCTCGTTGATCTGATGGAGAAGAGCAAATCATATTCCGGTTACTCAAATGCCTACTCAGAAATCCGGCTAGGCTTCGAGGAACGGTCTAGATCTTACAGCTTTAATGGCCCGGCAGGCAAGGTGGATGATATTGAGCTGGAAAGTTCAGGCAATCCGGAGCTCAAGCGGCGGAAGAGAGTGGCACAGTATAACATGTACACCATGGAAGGTAAGATCAAATCATCGTTGAGAAACAGCTTCAAGTGGATCAAGAGCAAGCTTGTAGATGACTATTTTGATGACTGAACTGTATCTATATATTCTGCCGCCTTGCTACTGTTTATATATATTTTATATGCAAGAGTGTAAATTAATAATTATATCTACAGTCGTCGCAGTACTTTGCCAAACAAGAGTGCGATGTTACTGGGTTTTATATGCAATAACCATGCTCTCTGCTCTCTAATTTCTCAGACTGTAACCAAGGAGGAGGAGAAACATGCTTCTCCTTCCATATTCAATTCATGGGAATCCACCCATGAAACCCTTTCACGTCTTCGCTGGAACTGTGTTCATGTTCTTCGCTTGAGTTGCTCTGTTTAACCCAAGTTCTAACCTCAGCAAGTGTACGTAATGACTAGTGAGGTAACCCTGCTTTATTAGTCCAACATATATATATAAATCCTGAATTGTTTAGAAAAGTGGTTTTTATAAAGGATTCTTCATAAAATTACCGTTAATTAATTGGTTTGAGCTACATATGTTTCTTAATCTAACTATTAGTTTTGTAAAAAAGAAAAGAAAAGAAAATAAATCAAACCATTAACTTTTGAAATTAACAAAATGAAATAAGAATACTTCGGTTGCATGATATGAAAAAAATATTAATTAAGTGATGAAGTCTTGAATTTGTTTTTCAAATCAAACAAATTAATAAGAACCCTTGAGTTCCTCAAAGGATAGGTTGAGGTTGGATGATTAAGAAGATTTACTGATTTGATAACCTTTTGAATTCGAGTTAATACTAGCTTAGTATCTGAGAGAAAAAAACTCAGTCATCATAAAATTAAAAAAAGGCGAAATTAAAAAGAGAGAGAGAGAGACGAAAAAGTTGAAATCCAATTCAACATATATATCCTTACACCTAATCATGAAAGCAAACACTCTAGGTAGACCTGGTTGGGTTGGATAATAGCAACTGTTTAAAGGGATAATTAAAAAAATATATATCTTACAAGATTTGATCGTGTTTTTTCTCTTTGAAAAATCAAATTTAATATCGTAAAAAATCAAAAGATAATTGCTCAGGATTTCAGGCCGGAAAGACTCTGAAATTAGCAGGAAAAAAACGAAGAAGAAAGGCTGCTCTCATTTATTGACGAGTGCAAATAAAACAAGAACAGCTTACAAACATGAACGCATTGTACAATATTTCCTAGCAGCAACAGCTTCAAGGAGGGAGATGAAGATGCAGTAATATCACAGATAGTAACTGGTGAGACTTTGCTTGGCCTAATCTTTATCAAGTCCAAAGATTTTTTATATTTTTTCTGGATCAAGAGCGCGAAGGTCCAGAGTAGAAACAGACTGGCGGTAACCACCTGGCATTGCATTGCCTCCATTAAGGTTAATGATGTCTGTTATAGAAGCCTGTAAAAGGGTGAAATTCTGGATGTTCTTGGTAGCATTAGGATGAGCCTCCGTACTTATCGATTCTGAACAAGAATCGGCGAGAAGGATCGCCGCGGGAGGCCTTGTTCTTGCCTCAGTATTGATTTTAGACCCAAGGATGTGCTGCTGCTTGCACTGTTTCCTGTCTCAAGGCCATTATTCATGCTTGGCTCTGAGATTTTCGCCACCTAAAACAAAGCAGAATACCATAGATTATTTCTTCTTTATTGAATTACTAGTTTGATTTCTCACACTACGAGTCAACGCGCCAAAAAATAAAGCTTTCTTTTCTTTTCTTTCTTAGCACTAAAAACGGTGCATGCCTTTGTTAATTTTTTTTTTTTTATGTTAACTAGAATAAATGAAGAATTATATATGGTAATAAATAATAATAAGTTTGTTCACTTCAATTCAAAATTAAGTTGGGAAGTTAAGATAAATATATTATTTTTTAGAAGAAGAAAAAAACTAAATATTTATTTGGCTTAGAAATCGAGTCTTTAAAGTTTTAATTGGTTTTAAATAAATAAATTAAATTTTATTTTGTTAAATCAATCATTGCTCAATATTAAAATATATTTTTAAAATCACGAAAGCATCATATAAAATTAACTAAAATAAAACATCAAATTCAATACTAATTCAGCTTAAGGATAAAATAAAAAATAAAAAATAAATCAAATAACAAAAAAATTAAAAAAAAATATTGTAAATTACTATTACAACCCAAGTAGTATAAGAATGTTACCTCTTTAGAAGATTCTGTTTCTTCTTTGGCACGTTGAGAAAATGAGTTCCTTCTCCCTTGACCACCTTGTCTTGCTCGAGATGAGTGCTTCTTTGGATTCCTGCGCCTACAAGATGGAAGTACAAGCAAGTACACATTCATCAATTTATTGGGTGCAGAAATAAATCGATAAGTTGAGCACCATTGATACTTACTTTTTCCGATCATCGATTTGATTTGGCTCTTCCTCCTCTTTGTAAATTACTGGTAGACCTGAAAGTTCGCATGCCATTGGACTCGAAGAGAAGAACTGCTTATACTTTTACTCATTGAAATAAGCTCCAGAAATTTGCAAAAGCAGCAGGAAAGAAAAAAAGAAGAATAGATATAACACAGTAAATAACAATCACAAATTAAGGCAGGCATTGCCATTATCGCTCACGTACGTGGCTTTGGAGAGCAGAAGCAGCAGTGCCACGATATGCTGGGTTCAGAGCGAGAAGTGTGGTCAAGAGGACAAGTGAGGACTCAGGAAAATCCTTAAAGGCTTCTTGGAAACTAGGTTTGTAGTGTTGAGGTGGTCTGAAGCTTGTTGGTAGCCTCATTATCTTTCAATAATCCTCTGGTGGTGAACCACAAAGCTTGAAAATCCTATGAAGTTGCTCAACCTGAACACACATGCATATTACAGGTATATAGCCTCACAAAACAGACAAGGAGGAAATTCTGCATTCAAGAAAATGGAAATGAAAACATTATGTTCCTCTAGCATTCGATCGTGTGCGCTTCTTGACGATCATGGGATCTATAAATTATGAAATGGAATAGATTCATAATGTCTTATCAATGTACCTCTGTCCTTCCAGGCATGATTGGCCTTCCAATGAACATCTCAGCCAATAAGCAACCAGCACTCCAAAGATCAATACCTACTCCATAATCAGTGGAACCTAATAATAGCTCTTGGGCTCTATACCAGAGTGGTAAGTGAAACCTAATAATAGCTCTTGGGCTCTATACCAGAGTGTTACCACTCTGTTGGTAAGGGGTCGTTTTGGTTTAGGAATGAAGAAATTTGCAAGCCCGAAATCTGCGATTTTCAGCATCCCATTTTTGTCTATCAACAAGTTGGAAGCTTTAATGTCTCTGCAGAATACCCCTCTCATGGCAGTGCTGGAGACCTGAAAGCAGTTGCTGCATGTAGCATTTGACCTATATCAAAGACAGCAAATCGCCATGTTTAGAATCTCATATGCACATAGCATTAATTGTCACTAGTTTATATAACTTTCATTCTTCCCACTTTAATGTAATATTTGAAACCTTTTCCATTCCGGTTCTACATATTTTCCAGGAGGTAATAGATTAAACATCTCTTTGAGCCGCAAACAATTAATGAATGGTCAATTCATTATTATGGCCCAACAAACCGCCAGAGACAGTTGTTTTTCAAAGCAGGAGGGAAAGTTCAAACCTGTGGTTCAGTGAGCCTTTCGCCTGGACGAGAGATGATCCTGGTTAGGTCTGACTGCATGAAATCAAAGACAAGATAAAGACTATATTGCATCCTTGATGTGGCTAGTCCTTCAAGCTTGATTACATTTGGATGATCTAGCTTCTGTAGCATCATTATTTCTCTTGCCATAAACTTGACACTTTCAGGCTCTGATGTGTCAAACCGAACCTTCTTTAGAGCAACTATCTTTCCAGTGTCCCTATCTCGAGCTTTATAGACAGTGCTATAAGTTCCCTGGCCTACCTGCAAATGAAAAACATAGTTCCAATAAGATGATTCATAGTATCTGCTCCATTAATTTCCCACTAATCACCCTAGCCTCTTTCTTCAAATACTGTTTTGGTGTGTGTTTGTGGATCTGAAGTAGAGGAAATGGAAACAAATATCAAACGCTAACCTTCGCTAGCTTATCATAAGAATCAGCACTCTTTGGAACCAAACCAGCCAAAACCTCTCTAGCAATGTTGTCAACAAGCCATTTTGGCCACCCGTCTACAAGTTCATCTCCCCCTGCCTTCTTCGAAGAAAATCTTTGTGACACATTTCCAACATCATTCTTTAACCCTTCTCCTACAACCAACTTATCTCCTCCATTGACAGCACCATTCACGGCAACCTCTCTCTTCTTGTCCAATTCTTGCCTGAACAACTTTCCAGGTTCTCTCTGACAAGGAGGTCTCCCTCCATTCTCTCCCTTAACATACCCACTTTCTTGTTTCAACTTCTCTAGTGTCTGAGGAGGCGAGTATGTTGAACTCTTGGTCTGAACACACCCCATTTTTCAGAATCCTAACTCTTCGCAGGGAATCAAAAGCACGTTGATTGCTAGGTGACATGGTAATGGTAATGGTAATGAAAGGAGCTACATATGAAATGATTGTGAGCAGCATTGAGATTTATTTTTGAACAATCAAGAAATGCGAATTGGCCGTCCTTTGGCCTGCATTTTGTTTGGATTTTTGCTAAATGGAAACGCCTGTTGTCTTTGTTTGACCCTGCTTTCTCCGCCTTAGGAGTTAAGGAAGACTGAAGAGACAAGGGTTCACTTTTGTCCTCCATCGTCGATGACTCGTTCTGTGTTACCAAGGAAAAGCTTTAGCTTTTTTTTTTTTTTTTGGATTAATGTGGGTGTTCGGACCAGCTTACGCGTACCTCAACTAATCCCATGGGCCCTGAAGTTAACGACCATGTAAACCTCCAGTGACCATCATATGAGCAATCTAGGGTTCGAACCTGAGATCACAGAAAAAACAAACCTCTTGATCCCAAGTTTTTACCACTGGGCCACCACCTAGATGGTTAGCTTTAGCTCTTTCTTGTTTTGGCGGGTTGGTGAGATTTGAGGGTGTCGGTCCGATCACAGCCTCTTGCATGCAGGGACAATTCAGAGTTTCGAACTTCACTATAAATAATAATTTACCCTTGTTTGCAATAGACAAGCATTTTCCACTTGAAGTCTAGCTCCATATCCAAGATTCTGGATTCTAGATGCAGTTACTTTCGATAGTGTTTGAAGAGATTGTTCTGTGGAGAAAACAGACGTGCTCTCTCTCTATTTATCAATAGAAGCTAAACTTGAAAAATACATTCCAGAACATTGGAAAAGAGACAAAATGCAGGAGTGAAGTTACAACGTGCTGTGCACATTGCTCTTTTAAACAAAAAATGGGAGAACCAAAAGTTCAAGTACCTTTATAGACATTCAGATTTCATGGCTAATAAAACATATTTCAAATATTTTCAAATTGATATCCCACAGTTGTTTATCCAACGACCAAGCTTTAGCTTGCTTATTTCAATTTCACTTTGCCCAGTATGCTCCAACTTTCACAATTAAGACACTGTAATCAGACGTCAGGAAATAATCCTGCCAATGCTTAAGCTGTTGTCACCATTGATAATCTTTCTAGAAGATGACAGGCCAAGGTCGAAGGGTCCCAAAGAATCAGTCTGCATCAAGAAAGTAAATTAGCTGTTTGTAAGGTTATATGCAGGAAAGAGAATACATTTCAATTACGAATTCAAGTACCCATTTGATTCCTGAAAGCCCTAGGCTGTTTTCATGATTATAAACTCGAGAACCAAATGACAGCCCTGTTTCAGATTCTTCATAGCCATGACCTTGTTGAAGGCCAGATTGGTTATTGACCTGCAAACCAAGGACACAAAATTTAATGGCTTACTGAAGTTTATCTGAAATCGTGAAAATTTTGGTCCTCGACTACAACTTTTTAAGAGATCAGTACCCCTAAAATGACTTCAACTGCTGTCCCAAACCAAGAGATGTATAATACCAAATTATCAAATATCTATTAGCAGAGCTCTGCTTCAAATTTCTTGGAACCATCAAACATTTATATCAATCAATTTAATAGGTGAGCACGGGTCTAACGATGCAGCTAAAGTACTCTACACAACCAGTATCCTCAGACATATTTCCATAAGTAAATTACAGTATGGGAGAACTTAACAAACCGCAGTCATAGTTGGATGTTTAGATGACTTTGAAGCAGCATCTTGACTGCAGGTCTGAGAATATGCACTTCCACTCAAAGCTTGACAATCTTTGCCTGAGGCAGAGAATTTCTTAATGGCAAACTCATGGCAAGTGTCTTCAGCATCCAAAATAGATGAGCTAGAACATTGAGAAAGTCTCGGTCCTTGGGAATGATTTACTTGCGCAGCAATAAAGGCATCTAGTGAATCAGAGATTAACTGGGAAGGCTTCAAGCCTGGGTTACTCCCATTTGATTTTGGATCAAAGGTATTCAACACTCCCTGCAATGATGCTTCTGATAGCAGGCCCCCGATGCTTATGTTAGTTAGACCATCATCCCACAGAGTTGAAGGCTGCCCAATGCTGCCAACATCCCTCTTTGCTTCGTTAACCTAGATAGACACGAATAAGCAAATTTCAGAAAGATATAACATTGAAAAGCACATTCTAATCAAATCTCCATATAGATCAAACATGCAAAGTTGATCTTAATCAAATAATTCTGGCAATCGATCTTGAAACTTTCTCAAGTAACTTCCACAACTCTTAAAACACTAAGATCCGATGATCATTTTGATGACTTATCAGTTACACACACACACACACACTCTAAAGGCTGAAATCTGGAAGCACTCATAAGTCATAAGCGCCACAGGAAAAGATTGCTGAACACTCAAATCAAGCAAATTACACAAGAACACAATAACAGCAATCAATTGAGAAAATGCCCAAAAAATATACAGTACCACAGGTCCAATTAATTCATTGGAAGACACCTTATCAGCCAAAACCGCATTTGTAGCTCCAGTTGAAGTGCTTGGTTGGAACTCCTCACTGGTTTCCTCCATCCACTCCACTTCACCACGGGCACTCACTGCATCAATGCTGCAAACTTGCTGCATGATTTGAGGTTGCAAACAGGCATCATAGGTAGTTGACATTGAAGGTACCCCAACAGATTCAGTTCCAGAATCCGAGAACCAACCATACCTTAAGACACAAAACAAATCAGAAAACTAAACAAAACTAATAAATGCAACAAAAAGGTGATCAGACCCAAGACCTTAGACGGAAAATAGATGGGTTCCCAATAGCTGCATAGACCTCTCCTGCACTGATATTAATGTCACTCAACGTCCACTTCTTAGTAGTTGAAGCTTCAGATGTGTTATAAGGGTAGAGGACTGGCTCCCCGCAAGCAATTCCCGAACCACCCCACTTGTCATTTAAATGCTTTAGCACAGACGACACCTTTTTCCGAGCGCTTAGAGTGAGTTCCAGGTAGGGATGATAGCCATCCTGCAGAGATTAATTTAAAAAAAAAAAAAAAGGGACGGCATTTAAAAATACACAAAACAAAATAGAATGAGGTCAAAACATATTTGCAACATCCCGCTGGTTGATATTCTTGACCTTTTCCAATCCCACACGAGTTCCTTCATCAATTGGAAAGAGCTGCAGCTTTATCTTCGCGGGCATTTGCTTGCTTTCTCCGCTGACCCACTTTTTCCTAATTAATAATTAAAAATCAATTTTAAACTAAAACAATTCCATAACCAAATAATTAACTAAAGAAAAGGCTTTTAGCGGATCTCATAATCAGCTTGGTTTAGTTTAGTGCAAATTAATTAATGATTAGCTAGGGTTTGTTTGTAGTGCTAATCAATATCAGAATTCATGAAAGAGATTTTATAGAAATTTGGAGTTATGAGATTGAGAAAAATAGCGTACCTGGATTGAATTTTAAAGCTGATTGCTGAGAGGGGGAGAGAGAGAGAGAGAGATGTGAAAACTGTATAGAGAGATAAATGTTGGCGGGAATGAATTTTTTTTTGTGAGTGTGTGCGTGTGGGAGGGGGGGCTGTGATTGGATGAAAAGAAAGGTGGTTCAGCTTGCACGTTACACTCGTGTGGGCCTCATATTTGGGCTTGGGTCTATCTTGTTGACTGGGCCTTGATATTAGGTACTGCTTTTATTTTGTTAAAGTAAAAATGCATCTCATCTTCAAGAAGTTTGGGCTATTATTTTTTTTAAGAAAAAGCTAGTGTGTGTATTGAACAGTTATTGCTTTAAAGTATATTTCTCGTCCTGTGACACATATAAATTATTCACCTTAACCTAAATCTAAACTTAAACTTCATATATTCTTATTTATTTTTGTATTTTAAAAATATTTTTAAAAAAAATAAATTTTTTTATTTTTTTATTTTAAATTATTATTTTTAGATATTTTAATGTGTTGATTTTAAAAATAAGTTTTAAAAATTAAAAAATATTATTTTAATATATTTTTAAATAAAAAATACTTTTCTATCAACTATGCATTTCCTTATATTAAGGAGTTTGTAACAGTACTGGCGAGCTTTGACATGTCTTCTCTCCCTCTTTACTTTTCAAAGAAAACGGAGGAGCTGTGTGTAAATGGGTCAGTGATATTTGCATCTTGGAAAAAAAGGATGGCGGCATTAGCCACGAGACTAGAGCCACCCTACCCTCTACCTAATTTTATTAGGTTTGCAATGAAAACGACAACGCTACCATTAAAGTTATTTTAATGACATGTTTATTACTTCTTCTTCTTCTGGAGATGTTAATTTGTTACTTTCCTTTGGAAAAATAAATTTAATTATGGGAAGTCTAGAATCATTATGATTGGAACATTGGTGTCCTCACTACAAGAAAATTAAAAAAACATTAATGAAAATAGTGATGAAATAAAAAAAAATCAGCATTTTCTACATGTTAAATTACCAATAAAAATTTTAAAAATAATTTTAAAATGAATTAAAACTCGAGAAGTCTCCCTTCGCTTTATTTATCCTTCTTTTTTTATTTCAATTCAAACTTTAACCTCATTTTTTCAAATTTATATAGTATAAGTGAAGGTTGAGAATGTTTCACGTGATCGATTGGCATGCTTGATGCCATTTTTTTTTCCACCAGCCACTTAATTGTAGATTTTGTGGTTAATTAACTTATTTAGTGTTTATTTGTCACAGTGGTGTGATTATTGTTTTGTTAAATTAAAAAAAAATTGAAATGTTTTTTGAATTATTTTAGTGTATTCATATTAAAAATAATTTTTTAAAAATAAAATAAATATTATTTTAATATATTTATAAATAAAAAATATTTTAATAAATAAATTCTAACAATATCCTATCCTGAATACCCCCATAACATCATAATGATAAAAAAAGGAAGTTCTAGTTTTTTGGGCTAGGTGCATCACAATATAAATGCTTTGATGCAATTCCACAGTTTTGATAGCAATTTTGCCACTATTAACACAGTGGTATTATTTTTCAGGTTTCTTTTATTTTATTAATATAGGTGTTCAGACCAGCTTGCATATACCTCGATTAATCTTGCGGGTTATGAAATTAATAATCATAAAAATCTTCAACAATCATAAAATTTATAAAATTTAAATTGATAATTTTTAAAAAATAAATTTAGAAATTAATCAATTAAACTACACTATCGTAATTAATAGTTGCAATGTTGGAATGGTGATTGCCATTTCCTGTTGTTTTTTCTTCTCTCGTATAGGAATACATGTATTTTTCTTATGATCACATGTCTTTGAATGTTGACAAAATATTCCATAGTATTTCTCAGTTTTCTAGTCATGAATAATGATGATTTTTCAGAATTCAAATAGAATAGCAAATCTTGTAGATGATATCTAATTATCTGCGTGAATAAGTATAATGTAAATTTTAAAAATGAATTTAAAACATAAAAATTATTTTTTAAAAAATACTCTCAACCTAAAATATTAAAATATTAGACACGGTGACATCTGCCATCAAAAGGGTATTAAAATCTAATGAGGTAATATATTGATGGGTAGGATGGGCGGGCTCTCACAGGAAAAATAAAAGAAAAGAAAGAAAAACATATTGCTTCTACTTTTTACAATGAAAAAGTTACCTTGACACAATTTAGCTTAACATATCAAAGAAATATTTTAATTTTAAATTTTAAATTATTAAATAAGGTTTTAAGATATAATTTATATTATTTTCTAATACATCTTCTCAAATAAAAGTTTTTTTGGTTTGAAACTTACACAAAGTTACATTATCTTATATTTAATTTTTATTAAATAAATAAGGACAGTGAAATTGAAACTCGTGATCACTTAATCATCAAGACTCTAATACCATGTCAAGGAATTAATGCAACCCAAAAGCTTAAACTATTAGGTGAGGTCTTAATATAATGATTTATATTATTCTCTAATACATCCTTTCAAAGTGAAAATCCTTTAGATTTAAAACTTGTATATGCTCATACCATTTTATGCTTGATTCTTATCAAATAAATGAGGATGGTGAGATTCGAACTCGTGACCGCTTAGTCATCAAGGTCCTGATATCATGTCGAAGAATCAATTCAATCAAAAAGCTTAAACTATTATATGAAGTCTCAATATATGATTTATATTATTATCTAATCTATCATTTCAAGTGAAAGTCTTTTGAGTTTGAAACTCGCACATGTACATGTTACCTTGTATTTGATTTTTATCAAATAAATAAGGATAGTAAGATTCGAACTCATGATCACTTGATCATTAAAGTTCTGATACCATATCAGAGAATCATATTAATCCAAAAATTTAAGTTGTTAAATAAAATTTTAAGATATAATTTATATTATTTTTTTAAAAAAAGTTAAATTAAGCATTTGTTTTCGGGAAGGAAAAAAAATTGCACATCCTAAGATTCACATAATATTTTTTTACTGTACATTCCTTTTATTTCTAACGTGCTAAAACTTTGCATTTACGTTGGATCCCTTTTTTTTTAAAACAATTGAATTATTTCAAAATTATTATCAGGCGTGTAATAATAAGATTTGATGACAAAATTACTCTATAACTAATAAATCAACAAAGAATTAAATACAAATAATCAAAATCAAATTTGTTACAGCATTTCCGTGATCATTTATTTAATAATCTTAATATCGTATTTGTTTTATTAAACAATCTTTTCAATTTAAAAACTATAACTTTTATATAAAATCTTAAAATATAATTTATTTTATTTTTTAAAGTAACCATATTCAAGTAGAAATTTTTTAGACTTAAACTTATATAAATTCATATTATCATGTACTAATAATTAATTTTAATTAAAAACAATAAAGATAATAAGATTTAAAATTATGATCTTTATACTTACTTTAAACTTTATTTTCGAGAAATAAATAAATTACGTTGAACATCCTACAATTCAAATTATATTTTTTACTGTACATTCCTTTATTTTTATTGTGCTGAAACTTTGCATTTACTTTTGGATCTCTGTTAAAAAAAAAATTGAATTATTTCAAAATTGTTGTCTGGCGTATAATAATAAAATTCAATGACAAAATTGATCTTCAACTAGTAAATCAATAAAAAATTAAATAAAAATAATTAAATTCGAACTTGTTACAACATTTTCAGTTTATTTCAAAATCTTGTTATCAAATCAGTTGTATTAAAAAAACATTTTAACTTAAAAACTCTAATTTTAAAATATGATTTATTTTATTTTTTTTAAACTCTCTTTTAAATAAAAATATTTTAGATTTAAAACATACACAGGACACACTATTTTGCTTTATAATTTTAATTAGAAAAGAGAATAAAAATAATAAGATTCAAAGTTATAGCTGTTCAATTAATATTGAAATTTTATTTAAAAAAAAGTTAGTTAATGGACACCTTTTGGACTAAATTAAAAGTGAGATTTATTTATTTTCGAGGTTAACACTTTGTTGGGAATTTTTTTTATTGTTAACAATTGAATTTCAATCTCTAAAAATTATACAAAAGTAAATTACATGTCAACCCCTTTTATTTACTACACTAAATAAGAGAAATTAATGTTAATTTGTCTACCTATATTTTTTTTTTATAGACCTTTTAATGAATAAGATAAAGGCAATGAAAATAATATAAAAAACAAAATGAATTGAATCTTATTTCTATCAAATATATGAATTCAATTTATTTATTAATTTAATTTAAATAAAATATTATAGCTGGATAATTGATTTCAAACAGCTTGTTCAATAAAAAAATACAAAAAATGTTTTTTTTTCTTAAAAGCATAAGAAATACATTAGCATGAAAACTATTTTGCTTTAAAATATATATATTTTTTATCATTTTGATGTGAAAAGTAGATTTCAAAAATTAAATATTATTTTAGTACACTTTCAAATAATTTTTTTGAGTGATAATATTTTTATTTTAAAGCAATAATTAATTTTTAGTTATTAAATTGAATATAATAGTAAATCTATAAATAACTTAATGTTTTTTGTTGATTTTATTATAGCATAAAGTGTTATGAATTGATAAGATTTAGAATATTTTTTTCATAATTTTTTTAAAAATAAAAACAAAATATAAAATAAAATAAAATAAACTATAAAATTCTCTTATAGTAATTTTCCGAATACAAAATCTATCTCCGTGACTCGTTGCTCATTATGCTATAAAAAATTACTGGATATTCAATCAAATCATAATTAGAATAAACGGCGGCGCATTGATTTACGAAATGAGATTAAAAACGATGTTTCTATTTTGAACTTTTCTTACCTTTCTACTTTTATCTCAATAGGACAAATCAAAATTAAATCAAGAAAACAAAATTAGTTCCTTTTTTTTTTGTTTGTGAGTGTTTTGTTTTTCCGTGAAAATAAAAGAAATCAATTAATTATTTTTTAAACATTAAACCACTAATTTTATTTCCCTTTTTAAAGATCCTCTCTCTGCAATTTCTTTTTCTTTCGTTCTTTATTTAAATATTAATGATTTCCCTCAAAGCACCGAAGCCCATTTTTGTGACTACCATCATCCTCTCCCTCTCTCTCTGCCTCCCTGAAGTCTCCTGCTGAATTTTTCATTTTTCCGTTTGCTTCCCGGGAAAACTCACAATTGCTTCCCGGAGAAGTCTCTTTCTTTTCCAGGTACAGCCCATTGACTATCGTTTTTCCGTTTGCTTCCCGGGAAAACTCACAGTTGCTTCCCGGAAAAGTCTCTTTCTTTTCCAGGTACAACCCAGTTACTTCATTTTAGTCCTTGTAATTATTGGCAAGATGGGATTCGTTTGACCTGAATTTCTTTCCAGTTTTAGTTTTTCTTACTTTTTTTTTCCTGTCTGTGATTGAATTTGGATGGATCTGCTTCAATTTTATGGATTTTTTTGCTTCCATTTGGATTTCATTTACTGAAATTGAAATTGGGATTGTTTAAGTTTCCGGGATATGATTACTTTGATCTTTTTTTAAAAAAAAATTATAAAGCTAAAAACGTTGTTGGGTTCTCTTCAATACTCTGCTTGATTCAAGAGTAAATTTGAAGAATAATAAAAAGATCACTGTTCAATCCCAAAGCTTAGAGCTCTTTAGTTCACATGAAATCTAACATGGTATGATAGTTTTAAGGTAGATCATGATGAAATTTAATGCGACATTACGTTACGTTTTACAGGATGTATACTGTAAGCTTCAATGATCATTGTGATAGATTAGCTGTTTGAATGAGCATCACGTCGTAGTAGTGGTAGAGGTCTTGTTTATGCACACCTCAGTGGTTCCTTTGAATTGATTTAAGGCTAATATGTAAAGAGATCACCTTGTTTGATTGAGAACTACAGAGGGGTCCCAATCCAAATACGTCGTAGTTCATGAATTAAAATCAGAGAAGCATACTATAGGGGGTATCAATCAAAATGTTGATAGTTCATGGAGGCTCCTTATGCTTTAGCCTTAATTGAATGACCAATTTGATTCGTGTCATTGTTTTGGGTAGTTGTGGTGCTCTTGCATCCATCTTACATTTTTATCATCTATAGTTTGTGTTTTTGGTTCAAACTACCAGCTTTCTTCATTGTTAAATTGACATGTCAATTTGTCATGCTATGGTATTCTTGTAATTTTCTTATGTTATGTAATTCATGACATAACCAATTAATCTTATTCATGTATTTTTCTTGGGTACAGATATTACACTTAACTTTTAACCTTCAAGTATTGTATTTGCTCTCATGAAGAGTGACCAGTGAAGTTTCTGCTGATAATTGGAAGTCGTAGAAGAAAATGTCTTCAACAAAAGCTGACAGGAAGGCAGCTGGTGATGCAGCTTCATGGCTGTTCAATGTTGTCACATCTGTTGGAATCATCCTCGTCAATAAAGCCTTGATGGCTACCTACGGTTATAGTTTTGGTATGCTCCCAATGACAATCTACTCAAAAAAATTTATCAGTGTCTGAATTTTTAATCACCAAACTGATTATGTATTTTGTAGTTTAAGCCAAGTGCTTAGGACAAGGCTTGCTGGTTTTGATCTCGCCCATTCTTTTCATTAGAATGTGTTTTGTATATTATATTCTTGTGTAGTACTAAGAAATGTTAAATTGGGCAGGGATATGAAGCCAGGCATCACTATCTCATTTCCATTGGCCTACTATTACATATCTGCATTACTTTTTTATGCTGGATGCCTGCGCATTATTACCTACCCACTTAGTTATATTGTAAAATGTATTACAATTTTGTGGACCAAATCTGGGATAAATATTTAATCGCACTTTTTTCCACACAATGTTCTAATCACCGACTTCTTGAAGCATGAAAATGGGGTCCAATCAAGCTATCATTTTGCTCGCATTGTACATTCTTGCTACAATTCCTTCTATTGATACATTTGCACATGGAATTGCCCATACATGACACTAGTTTCAAGGAGAGTGCATAATACAGCTTGGGACTTCTAAAAACAATAATTAAGTTGTTTATATATATAAAAAAACAATAATTATAACTAAGTTAATTAACAGCGTGATATTATGCAATCACCTGATGCATACATGTTTGTCAAGTAATATCATAAGAATTAAATTTATCTAGTATTGTTTATTCATGTGGTTCAAGTTGTAAAACTGGAAAATTAACTGTGATTCATTTTGTATGTAATATGAAGAACTCGATTATCAATTTCACCAAGGAGTGAGGATAATGCCTCCTATTAGCTGATAAAGGAGTCCTGGGCATTCTGAATTTTATTTTTTGGCGTGCCTAATTTTTAAAATCTAATGCTTTCTTGCAGCTACAACATTAACGGGTCTGCATTTTGCCACAACAACATTGTTAACTGTTGTCCTTAGGTGGCTGGGTTATATCCAGCCTTCCCATCTACCACTTCCTGATCTTCTGAAGTTTGTTTTGTTTGCAAACTGTTCTATTGTTGGAATGAATGTGAGTTTGATGTGGAACTCGGTTGGATTTTATCAGGTCAGTTTCGGAGTATTTCTACATGTCTGTTTGCTCTTTATTATGTCAATTTTAGAAGTTACAACTTTCCTTTTAAAACTTATTGTCAGATTGCAAAGCTGAGTATGATCCCAGTATCTTGTTTTCTGGAAGTTGTCTTGGACAAAGTGCGGTATTCAAGGGACACAAAGCTTAGTATACTAGTAGTTCTTCTTGGTGTGGCAGTATGTACTGTTACAGATGTGAGTGTTAATGCCAAAGGATTTGTAGCTGCTGTAATAGCAGTTTGGAGCACTGCCTTGCAGCAGTATGTAAGTAACTCTATTTGGACACGTTGTTATTACATATTATTGTCATTAAAAGCTGGGATCGTTTTTGGGTGCTAAATTCAAATTTCGATAAGTTCTAGGATGGGACAAGCACAGGTTCTTTGCATATTTAGTTTTCCCCCCTCCCACATGCACCTTTTCTTTTCATATTTATGCAGATATGCTTAATTGCATTCATTAGAAAAATTAGTCAATGGTTTAATTAGGAAATTGTTTTGACCTGCACCATTTTATGCCCATATGGGTGCAGTTGGGGCATGTTAATTGTGGTTTTGATTCTTCCAAATCTTAGTTTCTGTCCGTTTCTAATATTTGTTTGGATACCTTATTTATAACGCTGTTGGGTTTTCACATTGTACAGTATGTACATTATCTTCAACGGAGGTATTCTCTAGGATCTTTCAACTTATTGGGGCACACTGCTCCAGCACAAGCTGCATCTCTGCTGGTAGTAGGGCCCTTTTTGGACTATTGGTTGACAAACAATAGAGTTGATGCTTACGCCTACACTTTAACATCCACTGTAAGTTGTCTTTCTGTTATCTGGTTTTGGATTGTTATTTGAGGGATAGTTACTTTGCACTGAAGTTGACTACTTTGAGCTAGCATAATTCTCCCATTAGATCATCAGAGGACGTACAGGGGGTTCAAGCCAATGCTTGATCACTACAAGAGCAAGAAAATAGCAACTTGTTTAATGCTTAGGCACCAAAGAGAGTTTAGCGGGCTACGGTCTTAACATCCTTTTGTATGCCATTAAACAGTGGCTGCAAATATGCTTTTACGTTGTTGCCCCAAAAGGAAAGTGTAAGCATCTAGCTTATACACCAGATGAGTACTTGATTACATGAGTGGACATGTGTTATGACTGATTAAGCTGAGGATGATTTAAACTGACTAAAACTAAACATTGGGCTCAGTTGAATAATTGAGCCTAAGGGGAAATCTTGGTGTTTTAACAAAATAAATAACAAGAATGATACAATAATAATAATACTTGTAGGGTGTACTCAATCTGGTGAAGTGCCTTTAAGGACCCAAAAGAAAATTAATGTCTTATAATCCCTGCCAATAATTGGTCAGATATTAGAAACTGCATGGAGAAGTTCTCTGTCTCCACACTTGAAAAATCACAAAAATCTCATACCAGGACTGTACAGGTTGATAATTCTAGTTATGAAATTCCTGTTTATTTCAAGAAAACATACAGCACTTAACTTTCAGTTTCTGAATTATCTTTTTTACACTTTTAATGTGGTAAAATATATCTAATATGGTCTAGCAACATCTATTCATGTGCTTCTATATGTTTAGGTTGCAGGTTTGGGGTGACTATCTGTGCCATGGATATTAAATGCTTGTGTAGATACTTTTGTGGATACTGAAGCACCTTGCTAAATTCTCGCTATATCGCTATTATAGTTATGGTTTTCTTTCAATGATGTTCAAAAGCCCAGTAGCATGCCTGATTTTTAAAGCTGCGAAGAAGCTGTGTGCTAGTTGTGGTTACTTTAGATGATCTGACATGCACTTTGTTGTCTGCAGTTGTTCATAGTCGTGTCGTGCAGCATTGCAGTAGGGACAAACCTCAGCCAATTCATCTGCATTGGCAGGTTTACAGCCGTATCATTCCAAGTGCTTGGACATATGAAGACAATTCTTGTCCTGATTTTAGGATTTATTTTCTTCGGGAAAGAGGGTCTCAATCTTCATGTAGTTGTAGGCATGATCATTGCAGTAGCAGGAATGATCTGGTATGGCAACGCCTCATCCAAGCCCGGAGGGAAGGAGCGCCGTAGTCTTTCAATGAATGGCAACAAATCACAAAAACATGACGGGTTACCAGAATCCACCGAGGTGGATGATAAGGTTTAGAGTTCAGTTGAAGGTTGGAAAAAAAAAGGAGGAAAAAGACAAACATGCACTCGGCATTTTAGATCAGCTGATTTCAGGAACTCTTTACACTTGGGAGGTCATAGTACTTAACTAAATTTTTTCATCACAGATTGTTTTCTTGTTCTTGAATTAATTCACGTAAAGGATGCTGTTGAGTGGGATACTAATTCCCCAAAGTTACGCCCACAATCATCTTCTATAGTAATTTATTTCCTTGTGAAAACCAACCTCTCACTCTCCTTCTGGCCTCTCTTTTATGCATCTGTGCTGTAGTTTTCTCTCTCTCGACATGGTCCCAAAGGAGGCATGCCTATTCACACTTGAAACACAGAAAACAAGACTTTCTGTGAACCTGGTATTGATCCACACTGGGAATAGCTAGCATTCAGGCAATCCCTTCTATAAAAATGGCATCGAGAAAAAAAAAAAAACATCTCATTTTACGTTACAAACCATCTCGGCTTTTCATCTTCGAGCCTTCCTCCAAGTTACAAGACGACAAAGAGGTTGTTTGGAAGTGTGATACCGGTTGCTTTTTAAATAGCTTTTCGTGCCGAAAAGCATGCTAATAATATTTTTTTATTTTTTAAAAATTATTTTTGATATCAACATATCAAAACGATCCAAAACGTATATACCACACTTAATTTTAGCAAAAAAAAAAATTAAAATTTTTCGAAAAACAAGTTCAACCGCAATGCCAAATGGGACCAAAAGGGTGAAGGAATTGGCGAACCTTTCTATGGTAGCTTCTTCATGCTCTTTTGTCGGCAAAATAATGAACCTTTGTGCGGCAAACCTGTAGCTCTAGGTCAAGAATTAAAGCGTATTTGGAAATGTGATAACAATTGCTTTTCAAATAATTTTTCGTGCTGAAATGCATGTCAATGATATTTTTTTTATTTTTTAAAAATTATTTTTGATATCAACACATCAAAACTATTGGTAGGGGCTGCTGGTATGGGCCTTCTGTCCACTCCCTTACACACCGGAGGTATCTCTCTCTCTCTCTCTCTCCCCTCTCATTCACACCATAATAATAATTCTGGTAGGGTCGGTCCCTTTGAAAGCCATCTTCTCTCCCGTGTGGCATTGATTTTCTATCGTTTTCTTGTTACTTTCCATTCAACGCAGGGAAAGACCAAAAAGAGAGGGAGACCCACTCGCACATCTCTCACTAGCTTAATCATATAACCTCTCATTAACCAATGAACGCCTTCCCTCGGAGCTCCCGCCCTCTCTTATCCTCATGCCACTGTTTATTCAAGAAACCAGAGGGTCACCTTTCCTCCATTAAAGTACTTTTCTCTCTCCTGAAAGACAAGGAGTGCCTGAGGCGATGCCTGACAGTGTGTGTATAAACACGCAGTGAAGATGAAGGGATTTTCCAATAGATCACGTAAAAAGAAAAAAGAAATTTGGATGCATTATTTCAAGAGACGGACCCCCCTCCCCCCCAATAATTGATTGTGTAGGAGTTGTTTGTGCACGTGTGCTGTCCCCCCCTCTTTATTACAATATGTACGTGTTAGCATGAGTCAAAATGCAACCCCATCAATAAATAATGGCACCTTTTTTCTTGGCAACCAAACACTTTGAGTCCCTGTTCGTGAAATAAAAATAAGTGGGATGAACAGGTGCTGATGGCAACCACTCCTCACTTGCTACTTCAACGCTCCATGTTTTTACTTACTACCCATCTTGATTGGGGATTTTCGTGGAGATTTATTGTTTTTTTTTTAATTCATCAGTGTATGTTCTTCTTGCTCTTGGAGACTGAATTCTATATTAAATTTCAAATTTGACCGTAATGAATTTGGGTTGGGTGGGAAGCTATTGAAACCACCCTTTTCAGAGGTGCCATTTGGTGTTGCAATCGTGATCATAGATGAGCATTGATCATGTTCTTGCCTGCCTCTTCTGAAATCTACTTCATTATTTCCAATAAAACCCTATATTATTTTATTTATTATAAATAAATTAAGACTCTAAGAAATGGATTTTTTTGGCACAGTTAATTTTTTTTTTTGATAAAGTAACAAAATTAAAAAAAAACAATTATGAATCTAGTATACTTTCACGTGTCATATATGACATATGCATCTTCTTTCTAATTTTAAAATTCTTTTTTTTTATCTTTTTTTTTCTTTCTTTTTCTCTTTTTTTTCACCGCAAAAAAAACTCATAAACTAAAGTATAATGAAATTACTAAAATTTAAGAGACAAACCATAATTTCTCAAGTCTTAGATTGAAAATGAGAAACAAATCAAAGTATAAGAGAATTTTTTTTTGTAATTTAACTTTTGTTCTAATCTATTTTATTAAATAGAGTTGAGTTAATGATCCCAATTTTAATTTTTTTTTATTTTTTTTTATAAACACTAATGTTGCATAATCATATTTTTTTTTATGTTAGGAAAAAACTTGGTCTGATCCATGGTGTAAAGTGGACCACCAATTTAGTATTTAACTAAAGCAACTTAAATGAGTATTTGTTTTTTGAAATATTTACCTTACCTGACATCTTATCCCAACTTGATTCCATACGTGTGTGTGTGAAATATATATATTTTTTAATTCAATATAATATATACATAATTCAATATCAGCATAATACAAGCATATACATGTAACATCTATAATTTCTTTATTTAATATATACATATATATATATATAATACTTATTTATATATTGAATAATAAATAATACTTAAACAATGAATACTTGAATAGATATTCCAAACTCAAAAGATAAAATATAAATATTTAAATTTGATATCAAATGTATAAATAAAATATAAATTTGCGCATAAACTCAATTCATGAATATACATTATCATTTCCAATTACTCGTATAGTGATGGACACGGACACATAGATGATGCGAGTAGTCAAACTTACACAATTCAAGGATTTGTTTTCTTGAAGGTAAATAAATAAATAGACATGTGATTAACTAGATTCATTTTTGGAAGGAAGATTCAAATAACTGAAAGAACTTATTCCCATTTTTTATTTTAGGAATTTCTTTTTAACATATGCTATGCTTTTTGCTTATTCTAACCTCTCTGTTTGAAAGGGTGGCCTAAACGAATGTTTAATAAATTTTTTTTTAATTATTTTGATATATTATTATTAAAATATTTTTAAAAATAATCATTACTTCACTTTAAATACAACTATTTAAAAAAGTGCTTCTCATCATGTTTGAAAGAATTTTTTAGGTCGCCTAATTTCAGCGATTAAAAAGTACTATGGCTAAAAGAATAAAACCGTAGACTTTTTTTTTATTATTAAAAAAAAGGGAAGATAAGGAAATCTTGTTTACAAATCCCACCTCAACACGAGTGTGATTTTCTTGAGAATTGATCATTGATAATTATTATATTCTAAAACCACCCTTCTCTCTTACCATCTCATTTATTGTGTCCTCTCACATGAACACATCCTATTAAAATTCAAATTTGTTTTTATGTACTCATAATATGAACCCTTCTTATTATAAATCTTTTATGAGAGGTGATGAGAAAGTTGAAGGTTAAAGAAAGAAATATGGATATGTAAAAATTAAAACGAGTATTATAAAATAATATAAATTATATATTGAAATTTTATTTAGCTGTTTAAGTTTTTAGATTAAAAATATTATTTGATATAATATTAGAGTTTTAATGTCAAAGCAGCCGCAAGTTCGAATCTTCTCATCTCTATTTATTTGATAAAAAAAAATACACAAAGTAGTATGAGATTGTACAAATTTCAAGTCTAAAAGGCTTTTTATTTGAGAGAGTGCGTTAGAAAATAATATAAATCATATCTTGAGATCTCACCTAATAACTTAAGCTTTTATGTTGAATCAAAACAACGCCGTTTTTGTAAAAAAAAAAAGGTCAACGGGTTACAACCAGGTTTTGCTGAGTCAACCCGCCAAGTTAGCCGGGTTAAACCATGTTTTTTTCTTTCTCTGTTTTTTTTCAACTCGATCCGGTTCCAGTTTCGGGTCGACCGGGTCTTAATACTATAATTAAATCAACGTGAGATATGTGTTTTTAATATCATCTAAGAAGAAAATTAGTATCAATTAATATCTAAGTTGGCTCAAAGATGCCCTTATCAGCAAATCAATAGAAGAAAAAAACGACTTTATTTTTTTCATAACCTCAAATGGAGGGATTTTTTCAACAATATACATTATAAGGAATATCTCTTTAAGGATGGAAATGCATAAAAGTTTCTATCAAGGGATCAAATTAAAACTTTTTGAACCAAAACAAGCCATATGTATGGCATTTTTTTTAAGGGAGAGGGGAAACAATCCATCGTTTGAGAGGTTAAATATGATTGAGAACGTATTATTTAGGGGTAAAAAATGGAAAATCCTTTTTTTCATTTATAAGGATCACATTGACAACTTCTATAGAAAAAGTATTGAAATTATAATTTATTATATTGTTAATTCTCTGGATCCTTCAGGAATTGGGTTGATGTGATGGTATCTATGGCAGCGATAATCTCCACAAAAAAATGAAGATATTAAGAGAAGCAAAGCTGTTGAAATTTCGCCTCTGCCAAGTCCCATAACTTCTAATTGCTAATTCTCGATGAGCATGGAATACTTTACACTATTAGGCTTGAGGCTTGAATATCATAACTTGTTTGTTGTTATTTAGGATTGATTTTTAAAGTATTTTTTATTTGAAAATATATTAAAATAATATATTTTTTATTTTTTAAAAATCATTTTTGATATTAACATATTAAAATGATTTAAAAATATCAAAAATATATTAATTAAAAAAAAATAATTTTTTTAATTTTTTTTCAAAACTATTTTATAAATACAAAAATAAACCTGATATTACTTACTTTTTATCGATTGGCAGCCATGGTCAACAAGCTTTCTTGTCTTTTTCCTTGTACTGTCCTCACATGGGCTGGTGGCTTGATGTTTCTATCAAGAGTTCAATGTTCAAACACTGTCGGTTCTTCAAAGCCATCACTTATTTGCTCAGATTGCATTTTCTAATAAATACGAGCATCTTTGGAATTAATGGAAATAGGTTTGATATGCCAATAGAAAAACTCAGAGTTGTAGTGATCTTTCCTAAATTCTTTCAAATTTCCTCAACTGGGATTTTCCTAACAAAGTTGTTGTCAATCGAAAAGGCTAGAACAAACGAGGAAGTAGATGCGGAAGGATTTTTAAAGGAATTGTTTTTTTTTTATTCTTATCTAGGTTAGGAAAATATTTTATTTTATAGTATTTTTGCTCCTCCTATTTAGTTTAAAAAGCTTATTTTTTAACTAGGTCTAGATCCCAATTAGCCCTGGTGGTATGTGCTTGGTCATAGAACAACAATCCAGTTGCTTTGTTGATGGTGACCATCCCAAGCTATCGTGGAGGGTGGTGCTCTCGTACTAGAAAAACCACTTGCTAATATATTAGAGAGTGGTGATATTGCATTAAAGATACTTCAAGTTTATCCTTTAAAGAATGGTATTATTGCACTAGAAAAACCCCTGACCAATATCTTGAAGAGTGGTGTTATTATAATAGGAAGATAAATTTCATGAGAGTAGTTAGAAAAACTTGTGGTCAATTTCTTAAAGAATGATGTTATTGCACTAGGAATAACAAGTTCATTATTTAGAAAGTGATGGACTTCATTGCCCTTCTTCACAAAATAACACTTCATTCAAGGGATAATTACATTGCTATTCAAATTATCCATAATATAATTTTAATTGAGTAGAACATCAAGTGTGATGAACATTCTTCTCGTCCATTTCTTGCGGGTGATAAACATTTGCATTGACAATTCTAACGACTCTAAATGGACTATCCCACTCTAGGGTCACCTTGCCTTTATTTTGTCTGTTACTCGTAGCTTTTAACTTCCTCGATATCAAATCTCTTAGCTTGAACTTTTTATTTTTGACCCTGTTATTAGTGTCAGTTAAAAATAAAACAATATGCTAACCTTCATACCAAAAATAAAAGTTAAATACAAATACAAATGTTTTACACCAGCTATTCTTTTTATATTTTAAATATTTTCATTTATTTTATCTTAGAGATTAATTTTCATTGCAAATAACAGATAATTTTTATTTTTATAAATGCACCAATCCAATTCATTTATATAAAATATAAGAGAAAAATGATTGAAGATAAATTATAATAATTTGTTGGGAAGTGTAATAAAATTAATTTTCAAAGTATTTGGAGTCACTTTTGTATCAAAATAATGATTTTTTTATTGATTTAAAAAATATTTTTGATATTAATATATTAAAACAATTATAAAATAATAAAATATCAATTTAAAACTAAAAAAATCAAGAATTTTTAAAAATATAATTGAACAATCAAAACTTAGTTATTTCGATAATAATATAATACAATAATAATCTTCAAGCTACTAAGCCTAGTATGGGGTGACAACCCTTGGTATTTTAATTATGCTATGCTGTCGTTTTGGTAGCTCATTACGATGTCGTAGAGGATATCTTCTAGTAAATGGTGGAAGTTTATTAGTGATCAGGTTTATTCAAAACCAGTTTGTTTCCATTATAAGCGCACTCACAGGAAGAGAATGTCAACAGCATAAAAATAGCTAAATGGCTAGTCTTCGTTGTTTTTCGCTACAAGTGGTATCAAAGCGGCGGTCCTGCCACTGCCGCTTCGCAACCATGGTGGATAACGGCAGCTCTATAAGAGCAAGCTAAACAACTGGAGTCTCGTTTCTCTCGCGTTGAAGCTTTTAGCTAGGTCAAATCAACGAGGGGCTCAAGAAACACGCTGGAGGGACTGAGACCAAACTTGCTGAGCTGAAACAGAAGCTTGATTTGTTACCGCGCTAAAAAGGGTTAAATGTGGTGGAAACAGTACAGATTGGCCTGAAATTCAATGCTTCTGGCCCTGTCAATTTGGGTTCACCGCTACACCACGTTTTCTCTGTGAGTTTTCTAGATCCTTTTTGCTTTAAATACACCCCCAAGATTGATCCGCCTTTGTTTGATGGGGAAAATCCTCGTGGTTTCAGGGTTAGAAAATGTCGCAAATACTTACAGATTTACCAAATTCCAGAGGAACAGGAGTAAGCTGCTATGTTTTTGGAGGGGGAGGAAAGCATTTGGTTTCAGGGCTTTAACCATACCATCTACCCATTGAGGCTCTCCATCCTTTTATCACCACCTCCCAATCGAAACTCTCACACAACAACCGAAACCAGTACCCATAATCATAGCACTTGCAACAAACCACCATTTCCTCATTTTTCCACTCAGAAACCCTAATGTTTCAAGTGCGGTATCCATATTTTCCTGTCATCAATGCAAAGGGAAGGATTTAAATAGTCTTGAGTTTTAGGAAGACATGGTAGAGGAGTTTGAGAATGGAGAGTTAGCGGATGGTTTGATTGAGATTGACGAGTAGGTCGTGGAGGAGTATGGGCTGTCAGTGAATGCAATTCCTGGCAGCATCACTTGCAACGCTATTGTAATTGAAGGGGAAACTGATAAACTACCATTAGCAATCCTCATTCACAGTGGAAGCGCGCACAGTTTTGTAGATGTCAATAGAATTCCAATTCTCATTGTCGGGGGAAGTGAATAAAAAAATGACAAACCACTACCGCTGTTCCTCTCAGTGTAATAGTTGCTGAAGGTAGTGTGATTCAGTGTAGAGCCAGATGTCCAAATTCTGAATGACAGGTGCAATGACATAATTTTTTTTTTTTTACTAATCTGCTAGTTCTGCAGTTAGGGGGCAATGACATGGTGCTTGGGGCTGATTAGATGTAGGCATGCAACCCAATTTTGTCTGATTTCTTGAAGATGAGCTTGACCTTCTAGAAGGACGGGCAAGAAATAGTTCTTAAGGGAATTATTGGTGATCAGGGTTTGGATTAAAAATGATTATCGCAGAGTAAGTAGAAAAGGCTCTGTACCAGGATGTCTATGGACTGGTGGCTCAATCGTTTGCTATCCATGGGCAAGAACAGAAGGTTGAGGAGATTCATCCTGTGGTGCATGATTTGCCACTGGAATTCGATGCAATCTTCGCTGAACCTACTCAGCTACCACCAAGCAGGGAGTGTGATCACTGGATTCCACTGGAAGAAGGCACTAAACCAGTCAATCCTTGACCATATAGACATTCCCATGGCCAAAAGGATGTGATAGAGAAACTGGTTAAGAAAATGCTAGATTCCTCTATAATTCAAGTGAGTCACACCCCTTTCTCTTCACCAGTACTACTGGTACAGAAGCAAGACAACACTTGGAGATTCTGTGAGTTATACAGTGATGAATGGTTTTCCAAGATCGATTTATGAGCTGGATATCAAAAACACATGGCACTCTCAATTTATGAGAAAGAGTTCTTGGCTATATTGCTAGCAGTTCAGAAATGGAGGTGCTACTTGGAGAGCGAGAAATTTATTATCAAGAGAGCTTGAAATACATGTTAGAGCAGCGCATCAACACTTGTATCCAAAAGAAAGGGCTCAAGAAATTGTAGGGGATCCAATACGAGATTCACAACACCTATAAGAGAGTGAAGAATTCTTTTTTGTTGGCCTAAATTGAAAGATAGTGCAAAGAGAGTGGTGGAAGAATGTGATCCATGTGCCAGAAACAAAAGTGAGATTGTAGCATACCCCGGGTTGCTGCAACCTCTACCCACTCCTCCTCGTTCTTGGAGTGACATCACTATGGACTTCATTGAAGGAGGTGGTTGACAGGTTCATATAATATACCCATTTTCTTACTCTGAGTCATCCTTTTACAGCTTTGAATATGGCCAAATTTTTTTCAAGCATGTTTATAAATTGCATGGTGTTCCAGCTCGCAAGTGACTGACAGCGATAGGTTACTCGTTACCTTGTTTTGGAGAGAATTTTTGAGACTAATGGGCACTGAGTCGCGTTCTAGTTCAACACATCACCCAGTCAGATGGGCAGACAAAAAAGTTGAATAGAAGTTTGCTAACTTTTTTGAGGTGCTTGACTTTCCCGGGGTATAAACAGTGGCGCAAATGGATTTCTTTGGCTGAATTTCGGTACAATACCAGTTTCCATTCAGAAACTGAGATGACTCCTCACCAAGCTCTGTATGAGATACCCCAACCAGTGGCCACGATTGCTGAATTGTTGCAAGAGAAAACTCAGAAGGTGGCATTGCTCATGGAAAATTTGTAGAAGATTCGAAATTGGATGAAACAACAAGCTAACAAGGGCAAAACTGCGTGCAATTTTTGTGGGGTTGGCCACGTTTACCTCAAGCTGTAACCTTAGAGACAGATTTCAGTATCCTTGCAGAAAGAACCTCTATAGGGTCTTAAATCCATCCAGCCTTCCATGTTTCATTGCTCAAGGAGGAAACTAGGAGCCAAGGTGGTTCCAGACAGCGAGTTAACAGCTACTAATGATCAGGGAGAGAATGTTGTCGTATCTAGGAGGTTGTTCAAACGAAGTTGTCGTTCAAAGGTTAATTCAGTGGTTTAACCTGTTACCAGAAGAGGCCGCCCCTAGAAGATCTCTCCTTCATTGAAAGGCAGGTTCCAGATTTTCAGGACTGATTATGCTTTAGGACAATGTTGCCCTTCTTGTTATTTTAATTCCGCAATGTCGTTTATATCTTTAGCTGTTGTCGTTTGTTTGTTTTTGTGTGCTCATTACGGTGTCGTGGAGAATATCTTCCGGTAACGGGCGGAAGTTTATTAGTCGCACGTGTCGTGAACTTATGGTTTTTTTATAATCAATTTGTTATAGTTATAAGTGCACTCACGAGAAGAGAATGTCAGTAAAGAGCAATAATAATCTGTTCCTTTCTAGTTGTTTTTCACTACATATTGTAACAAATTATTTTAAAATTGAAAAGAAATTAAATTTGATTATTCTAATTCATATGTTTTGGAGTTTGAAAATGCTCATGAATTGCAACTTCAAAATTAGAAAAAAAAAACCCCGGAAGGGGCGTTGAATTCTCTCCCTTACAAATGTTTTACATTGGATAAGAAAAATGAATTTATTATCTTGCCTTTAAAAAAAAAAAAAAAAACTTTATCTGCAATGAGGGCATTTTGGTATTTCTAAATTGACTGAAGAAGACATGACGGGTATTTGTCTTTTAAATTGCACATTTTATTATCATAAATATTATTAAGATTAATACAATGTTTGGTGTTATTGAGGGGTATATTTTCATTTTAAATTATAAAGAGTACAATAAAATAATTAATTTTCCTTTATATACAAAAATACCTTGACAGCTAAAGAGGAGTGTTTTTATCTTATTCTTTTTATTTGCACAATCAAAATACCTCTTTGCTCTTAGGGTTTAATTTTTTATGTCTTGGATTCGAAGATATTTTTACTATTACACTATTTGTTTTTTGTTGTTATCAGGTAAAGGTAAAGTAAAAGTTAATTTTGTTTTTTAATAAATTAAAGATGCAAACAAAAATTATTGATGCGTGCTGAGTATACATAAGATACTATATCATTTTTGAAAAACACATGCAATTGATCTTAGCAATTAAAAAAACCATTATATGACATCTTTAGATTTATTTTGGTGTTGGAAGCTTCGGTGAACATTTTTTTCCTCCCCTCTAATCCTTCTTGTTTAAGGAATTTCATTTATAACCTCGGGCAATGTAAAGCTCCATGCCAAATTAGAAAACTTACTTTAAATTAAACCCTTTTTTCCCATATCATCCACATCCCATACGGAGGAGGGTTTTCCTTAATTTGCGATCCAGCACGGGAATAAATCAGACTAATGCAATCAAGTCCTCCAACCTCTTGATTTGATCAACTAACCATCCAAACTCCACCAATCAGCTTAATTCTCCCGATAATATTAATATTAATTTTTGGTGCTAAAAGATGAGAACCATGAGCTGTGGATCAATGCCAGCTCAAGCCATTTATGGTGTCTGTCACAGCTGAGCCCTAATGTCAAGCTCGCAAGATTTGACATTTAAAGCGGAAACCCCAAGAAACAACAGGCACGAGTGTGTATAAATGCCTTTCCATTACTGGATCACAACCCATCCAGGTCAATGAAGTGATTTCCACTCGAGCTTTTTGTAGGGAAAAAGGAGAAAAATTTAGAGCCACACGTGCGATGAAAACGTGTAGGAGACATAAGGGCTAGCACGTGGCCCTCGCTCCTTCTAATTAATAATTAATAGTACTAATTACTGTCGTATACAACTCCACCCTTTTAACTTTCCCAATGTAACAAAAGGGCTGCTGCTGCTCTTGCTTGCTTTAAGAAGAAGAAAAAAGAAAAGAAAAGAAAAAGAAAAAGAAAAAGAAAATAGAACTCCCTCCTCCCTATATAAATGCCAAAACCACATCGATTAATCCTCGGGAGCAAAAAGGGGCTGATAATAATAATTAAATTAAGGAGATGGAATCTTCCTCCATTCCATTAATTGACAGTGATGGTTCGATCGTTGATCACACGTACACTGGCAATAAAAAGGAGGAGGAAGAAGAAGAAGCTAGAGAGACGATGAGAGGGCCCTAGAGAGAAAACCTCAATAGTAATCACAAGATTTTTTTTTTTCTATGCAGTAAAATGTATTTCAAACAATCACAGTTAAAACTAGATAGGTTGCGACTAGCGGATTCCAATTTCAAGTTTTTCTCTCTCAAATAATTCACTTGAACAAGACTAGCTGTGTTTAAACCAAGAGAGAATAGAAAGAAAAATAGACACTCCTCTTATCACTTTGAAGATGGCTAATTAATCTTTGATTTGTTTTGTTTCCTTTTTTGATGAGAAAAGAAGAAGTTGAGAGTAGATTAAACAATTATTCATGAGCCCTGAAAAGCGAAACACCCGTAGAGACAAAGAGATAATTTACAGACTCGAGTAGACAGAGAAATGGGGTTTGGTTAGAGACGCGAAACAAAGATAAAGAATTGGGTTATGGTTTTGTAGAGAGAGAGAGAGAGAGAGAGAGAGAAGGCAGAGAGGCACATGGCATGTGAGCAACAGCTGTTTCCACTCCCCACTTGATAAATACCCTTCTTACCGTCAGTACTAGGTCTTTTGAGTCTCTCAGCTTCCTTCCTTCTTCCTTCACCCTTGAAGTAAAACCAAGCTCTCTCTCTCTCTACACAAAAAAAAAACCAGAACTTGAAGCTCTCTACCTCTCTAATGGCTGCTCTCAAACCCTAAAGACTCAACCTTTTTCTTTCTCTCTTATGAACCCATCGACAAAAATGAAAGCCCACTTCTTTGCTTTGCTTCTCTCACTTACCTTTCTCTCTCTACAAGCCTCACCACCACCTTTCCTTAGCTCAACAAACGAAGACACCCAGAACCTTATCAACTTCAAGACCACTCTCTCTAACCCATCTCTCCTTCAAAACTGGCTTCCTAACCAAAACCCTTGTACCTTCACTGGAGTTAAATGCCATGAAACCACTAACAGAGTCACCTCTATTGGCCTCGCTAACATTTCTTTATCTTGTGATTTTCACCCTGTGGCTGCATTTCTTTTGACTCTTGAGAACTTAGAGAGCCTTTCTTTGAAATCAGCCAACATTTCAGGCTCTATTTCTTTCCCACTTGGATCTAAGTGCAGCTCCGTTTTGAGCTACTTAGATCTATCTCAGAGTAGCCTCTCAGGAAATGCTTCTGATATAGCCACTTTACGTTCCTGTCCAGCCTTGAAATCCCTGGACCTTTCTGGCAACTCCATTGAGTTTTCAGTGCATGAAGAGAAATCAAGTGGGCTAAGAGGGCTCAGCTTTGAGTTTCTCGATCTTTCTTTCAATAAGATTGTAGGCTCAAACGCGGTGTCTTTTATTTTATCTGAAGGCTGCAATGAGTTGAAGCACTTGGCTTTGAAGGGAAATAAAGTGAGCGGAGATATTGATTTTTCAAGTTGCAAGAATCTCCAGTATCTTGATGTCTCTGCAAACAATTTCTCTTCGAGTGTTCCCTCGTTTGGTAAATGTTTAGCTCTGGAGCATCTAGATATCTCTGCAAATAAGTTTTATGGTGATCTTGGTCGTGCAATTGGTGCTTGTGTTGAGCTCAACTTCTTGAATGTTTCAAGCAACAAGTTTTCAGGTCCAATTCCAGTGCTTCCAACCGCGAGTTTGCAGTCACTTTCACTTGGTGGAAACCTTTTTGAAGGGGAGTTTCCTTTGCATCTCGTGGATGCTTGCCCAGGTCTTGTTATGCTTGATCTTTCCTTCAATAATCTAAGTGGTTCTGTCCCTAGTAGTCTTGGTTCTTGCACTTCATTGGAAACTCTTGATGTTTCTACCAACAACTTCACTGGTGAATTGCCTGTTGATACTGTATTGAAAATGACAAGTCTGAAGAGGCTCGATTTGGCAAATAATGCTTTTACTGGTGGTTTGCCTGATTCTTTCTCACAGCACGCTAGTTTGGAATCTTTAGATCTGAGTTCTAATGGTTTATCTGGGCCAATCCCTACTGGTTTGTGTCAAGGTCCAAGTAACAACTTGAAGGAGCTGTATCTTCAAAACAATAAGTTTACTGGGTCTGTTCCTGCTACCCTCAGTAACTGCTCTCAACTCACGGCACTCCATTTGAGCTTCAATTACCTCACTGGAACCATCCCTTCGAGCTTGGGATCGCTCCACGAGCTTCGTGACTTGAACCTTTGGTTCAATCAGCTCCATGGAGAAATCCCACCTGAGTTAATGAGCATAAAAGTATTGGAGACTCTGATTCTAGACTTCAATGAGTTGACAGGAGTGATACCTTCAGGAATAAGCAACTGCACCAACCTTAACTGGATCTCATTGTCTAACAATCGGTTAAGTGGTGAGATTCCAGCATCGATTGGCAAGCTCGGGAGTCTGGCAATTCTCAAGCTGAGCAACAACTCCTTCTATGGTAGAATCCCACCAGAGCTTGGAGACTGTCGTAGCTTGATTTGGTTGGATCTTAATTCCAATTTCCTCAATGGAACAATCCCACCCGAGCTGTTCAAACAGTCTGGCAGCATTGCTGTCAATTTTATCAGAGGAAAGAGGTACGTGTATCTGAAGAATGAAAGGAGCGAACAGTGTCACGGGGAGGGAAATTTGCTTGAGTTTGCCGGAATAAGATTGGAGCAGCTGAGCAGAATCTCCAGCAGCCACCCCTGCAACTTTTCCAGAGTATATGGAGAATACACCCAGCCCACATTTAATGATAATGGATCGATGATCTTCCTTGATCTTTCTTACAATATGTTGTCCGGCAGTATTCCAGTAGCGATTGGGAGTATGTCATACCTCTATGTCTTGATCTTGGGTCATAATAATTTCTCTGGAAACATTCCACAAGAGATTGGAAAGTTGACTCGTCTTGACATTCTTGACCTCTCCAACAATAGGCTTGAAGGGATAATTCCTCCGTCGATGACTGGCCTTTCATTGCTTTCGGAGATTGATATGTCCAACAATCACCTCACTGGAATGATTCCTGAAGGGGGTCAGTTTGTAACATTTTTAAATCATAGTTTCGTCAACAACTCAGGCCTCTGTGGGATACCTCTTCCTCCATGTGGGTCAGCTTCAGGATCAAGCTCGAATATTGAGCATCAGAAGTCTCATAGGAGACTGGCATCTCTGGCAGGGAGTGTGGCAATGGGATTGTTGTTCTCGCTTTTCTGCATCTTTGGTTTGCTTATTGTTGTTGTGGAAATGAAGAAGAGGAAGAAAAAGAAGGATTCAGCCCTTGATGTATATATAGACAGCCGCTCACACTCTGGCACCGCAAATACTGCCTGGAAGCTGACTGGTCGTGAAGCATTAAGCATCAGTATCGCCACATTTGAGTCAAAGCCCCTGCGGAATCTCACTTTTCCAGATCTTCTTGAAGCAACAAATGGCTTCCACAATGATAGCCTTATAGGCTCTGGAGGTTTTGGTGACGTGTACAAAGCAGAACTGAAAGATGGAAGCATTGTAGCCATCAAGAAACTGATACATATCAGTGGACAAGGAGATAGAGAATTCACTGCTGAAATGGAGACCATTGGCAAAATCAAGCACCGGAACCTTGTTCCACTCCTTGGTTACTGCAAGGTAGGAGAAGAGCGAATCTTGGTGTATGAGTACATGAAATATGGTAGTTTAGAAGATGTTCTACATGACCAAAAGAAAACTGGGATCAGACTGAACTGGGCTGCAAGAAGAAAGATTGCCATCGGTGCTGCCAGAGGATTAACTTTTCTTCACCATGGTTGCATCCCACTTATAATTCACAGGGACATGAAATCTAGCAATGTCTTGCTTGATGAGAACTTGGAGGCCAGAGTCTCTGATTTTGGAATGGCGAGGCTTATGAGTACAATGGACACTCATTTGAGTGTTAGCACATTAGCAGGCACACCTGGTTATGTCCCGCCTGAATACTACCAAAGCTTTAGGTGCTCCATCAGGGGGGATGTTTACAGTTTCGGTGTAGTCTTGCTTGAGTTGCTGACAGGAAAAAGGCCAACAGATTCATCTGATTTTGGTGACAATAATCTTGTTGGGTGGGTGAAGCAGCATGCCAAATTGAGACTAAGCGATGTTTTTGATCCAGTGCTCTTAAAAGAGGATCCAAACGTTGAGATGGAGCTCCTACAACATTTGAAGGTAGCTTGTGCTTGTCTAGACGATCGGCCATGGAGACGACCCACAATGATTCAAGTAATGGCAACGTTTAAAGAAATTCAAGCAGGGTCTGGCCTTGACTCACAATCCACAACTACCACCGAAGATGGAGGTTTTAGTGCAGTTGAAATGGTAGAGATGAGCATAAAAGAAGGGCCAGAGCTAAGCAAGCAGTAGGTAAACAAGTCTTGTCGATTTTCCATCGAGCTCAGAACACAGAAAGAAGAAAGGAGGTGAAGGTGGTGATCATAGAAATGATTCATTCAACTCCAACAAAATTTTCCACCACCTTGAAAATGGCGGCGTAAAACTGCCTGTCTGCCTGCATGGCTTCTACCATTTGATGTATGTATAATGTCTTGTATCCTCCTAGCAAACTCTTGTGATTTTATACATAAAACAAAGGTTGTTTAACTTGTTAAAAAGGTGTAAATATACAGTCTCATATGTTGTTATGCAGCTTTGGTTTTTTACTTGATTTTCTGTTGCAAACCAGCCTTGAAAAAAAAAGAAAAAGTAGAAAAAGAGCTGCTGGATTATATATCTGTTGTGATCTCAGCGATGGTGACCTATTAGAGGTTTGGATCTCTCGCCCCTTTCTCCATGCTTGTTTTCATGATATTCCTCACTTGTCTTAAAATTCAGCTGCATTGCGGCAGTCCAAAATCTCTCTCTTTCCGGTAACATGTAGGATATTCCTGTACAAGTTTTCGCACGTCAGCTCCACCTTTTCAAAATATTAAAATAAATAATTTAAAATAAAAACAAGTTGGAAATTCATTCTCAAATGTTTCTTTACAATAAATGGTAACATGAAATCAATCAGATAGAATCTCCAATGTTCCGAAATCTCTCACTGCCTATAAAATGGCATTTCCTTTCTCTTGTAATGTTAGCAATTATAACAGAAGGTACAAAGCATCAAAACCTAGGGCATTTGTTGTTGGGTTTCTATTCTAACGTTTACATTACAAGTACAAAACAATTGATATTTAAAAAAAAACCTTAAAAAATGAAAGAAACAAAGGGGTAGAGGGGGCAACATTGGAGGATGCGAAAGCCTAAAAATCACTGTGAGTAGGAGAATATCTGGACCATTTCTATTAACGCTTTCTCTTACAATTTGAAGGTTTTTTTTTTTTTTTGGGATATCGAGGCAGGACCAGGACGAGGACCATCCAAATCCACAATCAAATCTCAATCTCATAATTGTAAACCGTATACACACATTTACTCACACAATAAAATATAATAAGAAATGTTCTCCATTTTGAATTTATTTTATAAAAATTACTAATTTAAATATTATAAACTTTAAAATTACTAAAAAATTTTATAACCATAAAATTAATTCATAACTTGTATAAATAATAATAATAATAAAAAAAACATAGGCATCAATGATGGCATGAGTGTAGGGAATTCAGGATTCGGAAAAAAAAGCAATCAATTACATTTGTCTCTTTTTCCATGGATAATGTGTTGCTCTGGACCAAGCAATAATAATTCCCTTTCTGGCTTTGGAAAGTGTGTGCCTCTTTTTGGAGCCTTTGTATGCATACAACTCTTGCATGCTGTCCTAGATGGGCATTTTTAGAAGTTCAATGCTCGCATCTTGGATTCTAGCAACTTGTGAAATATTATACGTGATACTATATAGTATAATATCTGGAACATTTTGATTTTTTATTTTTAATTTCATGGTCTGGTACCCCTTTTTTTTAACTAGTTCTTTTACATACTAGATAATACCAACTCAGTTAATTTTCCTAGTAGTTATCATGACTTCATCAATTTGCAAAATTATTATGAACAATAACAAGGTTGGCATTTCAACTTGATCTCCTTTTCATTTTTGAAATGAATGCTCAAGTGCACATTGAGAAGTTCCTTTTCTTCTTACCAAATAGAGAAAACAACCATCCTTCCTTCACTTCTCCCATACTTCCAAAACCAATCCCTCTTGAAGATCAATCATTTTGGTAGTGGGTTGCTGCATGGTATTACTGAGTACTTAAATGTTCAAGTCAACCTCCTTAATGACCCATTTCAAGAACTCGGATCCCAAGATAGAGTACCTTTGAATTTTGATGCTTCAATTTATTCCCCCCCCCCCTCAGCCGACTAATGAGTAGATTTTACATGAACTTTTCATATACTATAAACTAAAATAATATCATTAAAAGAAATTTAATGACACCAAAATCATCCATTTTTATGGTTAAAATTGATCTTAATTGAATTTTTTTTTACTATAAAAATTCAGCCACTTTCTCTCTCATCTCATCTCCTAAACAATAGATAAGAAAATAAAAAAAATAATGTTTAGGACCAAAATTAAATTTAATAAATTATAAGGGACTAAAAGTTTATAATTTGCAAAGTTGGGGGGATCAAAGTGTATATTTAGGACCAAGTTTATAAAAACCATCTCCTTTTATTGTATTTCTCAATTTAGTCCCCTATCTTTAAACATTTTTATTTCTTAATAAATTTGCTTTAATTGAACATCAATTTAGACTTATAAGGATGTAATAAAAAAAAAAACAAAGAGGGACTAGGAAAAAAAACAAATCATTATGTCAATCCATAATGATCTATCTATAGTTGAACAATAGCATGGAAAACAATACTTTTTCCACATCCCTTGAATTATTACTTAATTAATTAGTATGGATGTTCCGGAAAGAGAAAACTATATCTGCATTATTGTAATTAATATAAAAACAAAATTCAATGCTGTTTTTTTGGAGAACCACCAAAAAACATTAGTGACTACTATTAATTTGGTTTCTATAATTTTGAAAATTACAAAATTTAGGAGATTTACATGAATTTTTCAATGATGGACTTCAATCATTAACATTTACCAATCACTTCACCAATAACATGCCAGACACTACTTCCAATAGTGGACAACAACATTTTCATCAATCAATTTTCATGCAAATCTTAAGGTGAGATGAGGTAACTAAGATCCATAAATATTTTGGGTCACTAGGTGAACACAATAGTTTATAATTTTCTCAAAACTCAACACTTCTCTACACTTATATTTTCTCTTAATTATCTCATATAACAACTAAATTAAAGTATTAAAGAGTTATTTGTCCCACGAGGGACTTGCTTTTCAAGCAAGCTTTCAATCATTATTCTATCCCAACAGCCAATAAACCCAAGTATAAAGCCATATAAAGCTTACATGTCTTGGCCCAAGGTCCCAGCTTATGAAAAGCCCATTTTTTATGTGATGCTTTTTCACAACTTCATCAATGAAGTTGCCCGTAGAAATTGAATAAAAAGTAAGTTCATTTCTTATCACTACTTGCTAAAACTCTTTTCATGGCTGACAAAATTCTAGGACAAGGGAGGTTATTGATCTCCTTACCACAAAGACTCTAGCTCTCTTAGATCTCTAACAACTCACTTATCAAGTGCAAGTGCGTAACTAAGCTATTCTAGCCATACAACAACATCTTCACACTCTTTTATTCTAACAATAACATTTTTAACACACAACTTCATTACATTCACCAAATACATAAAGACAACTCCATTTTCATGAAGAAACGAGACAAAATGATGTGCGAAGTATGCATAATACTCCCTTTATAAAGGAGTTACTCTCGCTATAAAAAAGAACCTTTTCACAGATCCTAGCCACAAACGTGACTATCTCAATCAATCCTTTTTTAACTTTTACTTGTATTCGTTGATAACAAAAAAAAAAAAAAATTAGATGCAACATTGCACCATCTTCTAAACACCATTTCCATCATGTTGGAGAATCTTCACTTTATTATAGAGTGTTACACATTCATCTTTTCAAAGATTGTGTCAATGCGAAGAATAATCTAGAAAAGTATGATGACCTCATTGATTTTAAGGAACATATATAAAATGTAAGAAGCATCACATAACTTGTGATGCTGTGTAAGAGTTTTCCTTTAACTTTTCATGGATCTATTAAGGTGTGGAATCACAACCTTGAACCTAAGTCTACATCTACTCATTATAAGAGCACCTATACATTTTTTATGACAGAACTCTTCTCAACATGAAATAAGTAATGGAGAGCTATATTCAAGTAAAGAAAGCAAGTGTGACCAGGAAAGGACACTGATATTTTTAGATAGCTTAATCTTCACAACGCCATCATTATGAAAAATGGCTCAAATACAAGGATCTCTAACAAGTTTTGTCTTTTTTTCCCATGACCATGGACAGAACACTGAATGAGGAATGTTATGCCTTGAAAAAAAAATACTGATTACCCGAGGATATCTCTAATTTTTTTTTAAAAAAACAAACCCTGAGCATTAAAGGAAAAAAGACTGCACATTTGATGATCTGCTCGAGATCAAATAATCTCTGAATTTGTTTCAAGAATTGTATCTAGATCTTTTAAACTTTTCAATAAAAGCATTCAATTCTCTATATCTCTAATATCCCTAATAAAAATCCTAAAGGGTTGTGATCCGTCTCTTGGTCTTTATGACCATTTATTTCTAAAATAATCAAAGTTCCTTCTCCATTTTGTGTCACTACTCACAAAACATTTCTTGCATCCTGAACGCATATATAAATCATATTACTTGCTTTTAAACTCACTTCTTATCACTATGCTACTTATTTTAATAAAGCAAAATAAATAAACTTTTCTCTCTTTTATAGAAATATTGAAAGAAATTACAAGAAGTCTTTCACACAAACAAATAAAGTCTTATTATGTATATTTTTGCACAAGACCCCACATATAAACACATTTAAAACCTTGATTTGGTAGAAGCTGAAATAACTTGCTTTTCAATAATATAGACCTAATTTCCATTTATTCTTTGTGTAAAAATCCATCTCACAATAATTTTAACCAAACAAATATTTTTTGGATTAAATGCAAAGTACCTTGATCAATGCACACACTTCTCATGGTGGATTAAATGCTTAATATATATCTATTTTCTATTTTTTATTTGCAGGGTCTCTAGACCTAGCATCATGAGTTTGCAATCCTGGGTGGTCTGCAGACTCTAGGCACGAGTCAGACGAGACCCAGACGAGAGGTTCTGCAGACCCAAGCAAGTGGGTTTACAGATTCAGCGTGCCTGACTGCAAACCTTATACGAGCGGGTCTACAAACCCCAGGTGCATAGGCCTAGAGACCCGCTTGCCTGTGTTTGAACCAAGCGCCCAGGATTGGCTCTAGCACCAAGGACATGGTAGCTCCGATGTTAGGTGTCTGTAGATTCTGGCATTTAGCCCACTATGCCCCCATCAAAATTTGCATATCTACTTTCTCTTAAACTATTTTTTCAATGTCAAATGCATCCCAATAAAAACAACTCCACCCTTCCCCCTTTTACAGTCTTTCCAACTCTCCATGGCAAAGGTATATTTAATTTTGTCCCTTTTTTCCTTTAAGTTTCCAGCTTGATCCCTTCAAATTAAAGTTTATTCCAAACATTTCCTCACATATTCAACCTCTACTCCTAAACGACATTTCCTCACATATTCAACCTCTCACTCTCTAAAAACCGGCAAATATGGTTGTTTAGTTCTTAAAAAGTTTATTTTAATCTCCAAAAGCTTAACATATTACTGTTTCAAGGAAAAAAAAAGATTTTGCAACTCCTCGAAGTTCTTATTTCCGGATCCAACACTGCACATAATCCACCCTATACCCAACAGAATTCCCTATCTTAACACATTATTGCTTGCTTGGAAAAAAAGAAAGAAAAAGAAAGAAAAAGAAACAGGCAGTAGCTTTCTGAAAGAGAGCATTCAATTTGGCTCGTGTGTGCACACGGGACATTTTCGAAAGACAAGCGTGGTGTGCGAGACACAGATTGTTGGAGGAAGGGCCAATTTTCCTGAGAATGTTGTGGCTAAAATAGCCTAAACCATAGCTTCCACAAAGACACGCGCATGGCGGATCACAGGTTGGTCAATGGGCTATCTGTTTCTGTCTGAGTGCTTTACACTGCATGCAACGTCGCCTTCTATCATAGGCTGCTTTCGTTTTCTGGTCTCTTCCACAAAAATATGACCCCAGAATGGTTTGATTTATTCATCTTCCTTCACAAATATGCAGCTTAAACCTAATTAGTATTTAATTAATCTGTGGGATATTGCTGTTTAATTTACATGGGGACGACTTGTAGGATGCTCAGCTCCTATCATTGCTTGTGATTTTTTAAACTGGAAAATGAGGGCATTACATGTGAGCTTGACAATGACTTGAGCAAAAACTAGCCATGAAAACATTTTGATGAAACTGGAAAAGAAATGGCACGACTCAAGGATGAATTTATATATGAAAATATTTTATTTTATTTTATTATAAATCTTGTATTAATCAAACTGTAACTCCTGAGAAAAATTGTCATAGAATACAAACCGAATAATTTTTCTACTAGTTTTGTTGTATTAAAAAAAGAAGACGAAAATTTGGGTTTTAGTTTGCTTGATAATCATCATCGATCCTTCTGTTTTTACAATTTCACTTTTTTTTTTGTATATATAAATAATCATTTGAGCTCAAACTTGAAAAGTCTTAAATAAAATTATATGAAAAAAATTATATATCATTCAAAATTAATTTAAGATTTCCTCTGATATGCATTTCTACTATAAAAATAACATATATGATGTATTAAATAAGTAAATAAATAAATATTTAATAGTAATAATACAATAATATATATAAAAGAAATATGCTAAAACTCGGTTGGGTCATAGTCTAATTAAGCTAGCCTCCTCATTTTTTTTTTCTCTTTTTTCTTCATCAGGTTCAATCAAGCTCGAGCTCGAGTTTCGGTCCAATCAAGCTACTTTGGCTGACCTCGATTGACTATTTATTACTAGTCATTACTATCCATAAATAATAATATGCATGGTTCTATATATAAATAGTGTATTCTTTACTTGTATGATTGTATCTTTTTAAATATTTTTTAATTTCATATATTTTCATGTTTTGAGAGAGACAGAAAAGAATATGAACAACACTACATTTAGTATTTTTTTTCTCTACACACAAAAAGAAATATTCCATCCTCATGATTTTCTATATATGCTTGTCCTCTTGCTTGTCACTTGACTTGATGAAGTTGTGGAAGAACTAAAAATAGAGGGGCATTCAACAATTTTCTCTCGTTGAAATTGGCACGTGGTCAAACAAACAATCCATTAATTTTTAGTTATAAAGAGGTGGAGATTTAAAGGGAGCCATCGATCTAACGGCTCAAATCATTATCATCCAAGGCTTTGTTTGTTTTCTAAAAAACACATGTGGTTATATAAATCGCATTTTTAAAAATTATTTTTTTTTTGCTTCAAATGAATTTTTTTATGTTTTTATATTGTTTTAATGTACTTATGTTAAAAATAATTAAAAAAAAATTTTTTTTTTATTTTAATATATTTTTAAGTGAAAAGCACTTTGAACCGTTACTGCTATCATAATTCTAAACAATCTTGAACCATAATTGTGTTAGGTGAATATAAACCGAATTATATTTATTTTAAAGTTAAAATTGAATTAGAAATATATAATATTATGAAATATTTATCAGAAAAAAGATCGAATTATTTCTATAAACTCTTGACGTTAGATATTTATCACTTTCAATGTACATTATTTCTATAAAGTTATTCCAAAAGTAGTTGTGAATTTTAAAATAAGAAGACGTGAATCCAATTTATCAGTATTCTGAAGAATTTAACATCAGCATAGTAACGAGCCAAGGCTTTCCTCTTCTGGGGACGAAGGGCTTACACGTGGATGGAGATCACTTGTCATTTGTCCTTAAGCTGACCTGGGCCCAATTCTTCTTGCATCACCGTCGTTAATCAGAATCCACGTCATAGTCTCTCAACCCAATTATACAGTGGGGTCAAGTTCTCAGCTTCCGTCAGTTAACAACAAAGAAAAGAAGAAAGGCCTTTGGAGGCGGTGGACCCACGCCAATCCGTGCCACCTATTATTATTACCAAGTGTTGTTTGTTTTTTCGTTTTTCTTTTCTTTTTCCTTTTTAATTGGTAATGATAGTTTCAGCTAGGTTTATTTCCTGTTGAGTTTTAGTAAGTTGTCCAAACTCATTTTATTGAAATAAAAAGTAATTATTTTTTATATATAGGTTTTTATTAGGATTCAAATCCTAGATAATAATGGGAAGGAATAAAAGCAACAGTTAACTAAGCTATCTTATTAGGGTTAAATTGATTTGTGTAAATATAATAATAAAATATTTAGATTGTAGAGAATTTTTGTTTAACTTGATTTTAAAATTAAACCATAAAAGAGTTTTTTTTTAATAATTTAATTGATTTAGTCGGCTCAAAGATATCTTGTTTGATTGATAAGAAAAATCTAAGGATTAAATTGAAAAAAAAAAAGAAATTGCATGTGAGAGTTTTCCCAACATGATCCATTTGATTTATTTGTTTCTAAAGCAACTTAATTGATTGAAAAAAAAATCCAGGAATAAATTTGAGAAAAAAAATCTAGGAATAAATTTAAGAAAAAATGTAACATGGATGACTGATAAAATTTTTTGAATTGAAGATGAAATTGCAAAAAAAAAAAGATAAAATTAAAATAAAACAAAAGGGAAAATGGAAAAAAAATGGAGGGGGCTGAATTCATAATTAAATCCAAGTCTTTTAGTAGTATAGAAGTAATTTAAGAAGTTAAGTGACTTTTAAGTGGTTTTACCACTAATCAATTAGGTTTTCTTTACAATTTACAATTAGTAGTGGGCTGGAGGGACCGGAGGCAGCTCTGGCCTTAAGACTGTAAACAGGCCAATGGGCCAGGTGAAAGTTAGATAGGAGGCCCATAAAAAAGGAAAAAGAAGACAGAAACGCAGCAAGGAAAATCGTGTATGGCACGTGGCAAGTAAAATCTCATGTCATCATCAAATGTAAAGGGGAGGAACTCAGACGCGTAATCATTTTTCAAGTCTCTGAATATAGGAAGGTGCACATGAAAATGGGTATAGAAAGCACTCAAAATTCTTACTAGAGAGAGCTAAAAAGACGACTAATCATAGGTATTCACACTTGATTCTTCTTTTTGACCCGACCCAAGACCCGGTAGACTACCAATTCGGATAAAAAAACCCTAGAACATGAACTGTAGTAAGCTTTTATTTATTATAAATTAGGCAAAGGAAGCAGGAGGCCTGAGAAACACGGCCGGCACCCACATCACTCTCTTGTTTTTTCCATGTCCTTGCACCATCGAAGAAAACCCCATGCACACCATTTGCAGAGGCTAGATTAAGATGACTTCTTTTAACATGCTAAAAGAAGAAATTACTAAGCTGTGAAGGAGCTTGTGACTCTTCCAGATCAAGAGACGGGGAATGAGCATGTCTGCCTTCGTAGGTTGTAATAACCATCCTTGGATCCTCAGCTAATCTCTCCACGCGTTTCTTCACGCGACAATTATCTTGCGTACAACGGTAGTAGCTCCTGCAAGGAAAAACATAAAAAACAGTCACCCAGTTGATTGCATTTAACTAGCAGCAGGCTTCACTGTGCAAGACGAAATGCTTGAAGCCTAGCTAGCGACATTTATGTATTATCCAGGCATGGTTTTCCTAGCATAATCTCTGTCATCTTGACTTGATTAGAAAGAAAGTGAGTGATGCGACTGGTTAGCTGTGCTTGTGCTATGGTTATAGGACTTGAAAGACATGCTCCGAAAGAAATGATTAGAGCACTTGCATGTGACCCTTGTTTCAATTTAGACTGTCCCTTGAGATATATACTGTACGGAAGTGATGCAACAAGACACCTTCTTTGTCCTGGAAAAATGCAGAAAGTTGCCTGAAAATGAAAGAATCTTAAGGGTATGTATGCACGTACACATCACTAGCATCACTACTTGCGTCCATTTTCAACAATCATGACCATCAAGAAAACTTTATACAATTTGGCAGGCACCTTTAGAGCATGAAAAGTTTGTGCAAATTCAATCGTGGCACATGGCTAGCCCAAGAATTAATGATCAGATGGCGGATTTCAGGATATATATATATAAAAGCAACAGTGAGGAAAAGTTCTGGGCATAAGAAATTGTTTGTGTATGCTATAGTTCATAGCATCCTCTCCAAATGATGTTTTTGAGAGGATGGCATAACACTAAGGACTTGAACTCCCAAAATATTATGAACTAGAGATTTAACGCAGCTAAAAGAGTGTGCATAATTTCACCCCTAATCTGCTGATTCTAGATTTTCAAATTTAGGATTTTGGTTTCAGGCAGCCGTTTACTTCCACAAAGAAAAAGAGTGACATATATTTTTGTTCCTCTCAAAGATCTATTCTAATCAAATATACAAATATCGAGTAATCCAAAGACTGTAAAGTGATTTATTCTAAACTACATAATTGAATTGATTTTTTCCAAATGATTATGCAGGATTTAGAAATTCAAAACCGATATCATTGCTGTAGAGTTTTCTTCTGCATTGTAAGAAAATTTGATACGTGTGGTCACCAAAGAAAAGCAAGATGCAACTGCTTAAAAGCACTAGCTATAATGCACTGCAAAACAGGCGCTCTTCTAGAGGTGTTCGTCTGAAGCTGTCTCTTATCCTCTCTCACCTCTCCATTGCAATGTCCACCCCCGTCGTAAACCATGTCAGGGAAGAGGACAAAGAGAATGCACCAGACAAAAAAATTTGCACCTCCATAATTAACCTGACTGCCCACATGGAGGCTGCGAATTGAACGCGCATGTGCCTTTGTTTTGGTAAAAAAAATGTTTACTTTACCATCTCTTCTACATGCTGAGTTGAAATTTAGTAATGAAGAGGTGGGACATAGATGAACATAAACACAATGTAATGTAAGGAATAAGGATATGACAGTACACTTCACTGACTCAGATCCATACGTTCTCATTATACGGCAACCGGTGGTGGATTTCTTCATACCTTCCCATATTCCTTTGAAGCATACAGCATGGAACAATGTATAGCTCGATTTGACCAAAATGTTCGCTCAGGATTCAGCTATTATGATATCATCTAACTTTTAGAATTCCTGCTTAAATTAGATCTTCTACTTTCCTTGGCAAACGCCATTATAATTGATCAGCTGTTGCACATTTTTTGTTACTTTATATCAGTTTTCTGTCTTAAAAAGCTAATAATTACTTCTTTTTGGCCCCTTTCTTCAATTATTTTTATTGTCAATTAATGATGCATCAATATGATCGATATCTCACATACTATTTATCAATAAAAATCTCCTGGCCAAGACTGTAAAGCCTAACCACAATGATAACAGCATCAACAATGATGAGAGAGAGGGAGGAACATAACACATGTGTATGTGGGATACAATTACTAAAGCAAAGCTAAAATCCAAAGTGATATCCAACTTTATTAGGTGATAGTATGTACTGATCTTTAATTTGAATATCTAACCTGGGATGCTGTGTGTTCTTTACCACTTTCTGGCCGTACTTCCTCCATTTGTAACCATCATCCAGCACATCTACATCACTCATAGTCTTGAAACAGAACCTGGGCTCCCTCACCTTCCTCCTTGCTTTAATCTTCTTCATCTTTATTGATGACAGCCCTAGATGATCTTCTCCAGAACCACTCCTTTTTCTGCTCAAGCACTCATTTACCTCTCCCCATGCCCTGAAAACCATTTCAACAGACCCTAGTTGATCAGAGAAAGAGTACAGCATGCATGAATATATACATACCTACTTTGGTTGGGTGAAACCAAGTTTATGAATTGAAAGACTACCTATCTATGCATGGATTAATTAAACATCCATTCTTCTTATGTTTTTAACATTTGACTTCTATAACATGTGATCTATTACAAGTGCTAAACAAGGAGGTTAAATGGTAATCCAAGACCTAGAGTGTATTCATGCAGTATAGTTGCTTCTTTAACAGTTAAAGGAGGGGAATGATTTGCATGATTTTCTTCTCAGAAGAGTGATCTTTTTTACCAGAGATTTGCACGAGATCTTTGCAAGGAAAGAAGAGGGTGTCCTCCCAAATCAGAAGCAACAGTGCCCTCTCTTTGCTTGTGAGTGGCAGACGAGAGTAGTAGGGTTTCAGCGATATTAGTGGTTGAAGGTGCATCAGCTGCAATTGAAGGAGGTATTATGAAGCCTTTGGAAGATTGGTGGCAACTGCCTAGCTGAGGATAGGTCAAGTGTGGAGGAAAAGAAAAGAAACCCATTTGTGTAGGCATCTCTTGATCTTCAAACAAGGGCTGCTGGTTTAGCGTAGCTTGGGGAGCGGCTGCCATCTCTTATCTCTCTCTCTCTCTCTCTCTCTCTCTCCTGAAGATAGAACACCAGTGACCTTTGGTTCCTTTTATAGGAGAAAAATCTGGCAAGGGAGATCTGTAGATGATCACAGGTGTGAAAGGAGTCTAAATTAAATAACCAAAACAAAAAACAAGGAGGGTTATTCTCTCAAACTCCTATAAACATGTAAGAGAGAATTATCAAGATATGAACCCGAGTGCGCCTATAAATATGACCAGCCACTTTCCCTTTTAGCTCTCCCTTTTGTCTCTTATCTCTCTCTGTGCAAAAGAGCCTTTTAAAATTTTCTAGCTCCTCTGATTTGAACTTTTTATTTAGTTGATGTAGCTGAGGAAGGGGATGGGAAGACAACATATATATATAAAAAGGGACAAGCCTGTGACTTCGATATACAGTATAACACTAAAAAGTGCATAGACTTTCTACAAAATGAAGTTGGTTTTTTCACTTTCTAAGTGATTTTGTGCACCACGTTTACTGTTTGCCATCGAAAGAATTGGAATTTCCGTGTCCTTAGCGGGTAAATGGAATTTTCCTGTTATCTCCAGAGCTTAGAGGTCAACAATAGATGACAAATGGTTGAATCCACCCGGAAGAAATTTGGTAGCTGTTTCTTTTTTATTTTAAAAGTATTTTTAAAAAGTCTTAATTTTTTTTAATCGCGTATATGCCAACGATACCTTGCTGGCTGCTTGATTTTCTCTGCATACACTCATTCTTTTTGTTCAGTGCGAGGGAATTATAAATGGAGAAACACAAGGGTTCAAGAGGAGAGAAAAACCATCAAATACATGTGAACCCATGAGAAAATTATTACTCACAAGCTACAGATATCCAGAAAGCGAAGAAACAGGAGATGATACCTAAATGATAGGATAAAAAGCTATCACTATCTAGGGTTTCTTTTGCTAAATTGTTTTCACTAGGGTTTTATTTCTTCCGGGCACCAAAAAGAAATATCAGGAGCAATGATGATGAATCTTAGGTGCCAATCTCTCACTCTGAAACGACGGTGAAGATATCATTATGATTGACGAGAGAGAGGCCCTATTAACTTTTTGCATAGAAAAAAAAGAAAAAAAGCTTCTCAGCTTTCTCCCTTGTCATTACTTTTAGCCCTTTTCACCTTATAAATATTTATATACATGTGTTTGTGTGTTTTTATACTTGCACCAACCCCACACATCAACCCACCATTTCTCAAATTCCAAACCGTCCACCTATTATGTTGCTATGATCCCTTCAATTAAACACAACAGCCCTCGTTGCTTTCTTGAGTTTTTCATAGTTAAAAATGAACTCTTTTGGCGTCGTAATTCTATTGCTATCATAATATTTCTCTTCCTTTTGTTTCTCAATCCAGGCCATGGCCATGGCCATGATCAGATTATATTTCTTTTAACGTACAAACGAATTATGTCGTCGCCGTACTTGGGCCAATGAAGTTTAACTCGGATTGAATGATTAACTTCATTTAGTGGAAAAGAGTGAGCCAAGGGGATCACCTAAGACTCAATATGATGGTTAAAATTCGTAAATCTATAATGGAAGAGTGAAGTTTTTTTAAAAGAAGAAGAAGAAGAAGAAAAGGATGATATAATCCATATTTTGAAATAATTAAAAAAAATAGATTAAAGAAAGTTACGGAAAATATAGTAGGAAATTTTGTCCATGGCTAAATTTGCAGTGAATATGTTTTGAGAGAAATAACTATTAATTGCGTACTTTTTTTTTTAATAATAACTCAAGATGCCCTTGTGGATCAATATACATTACTCTTGCAAAATAAAATCAAGGATGAGGTACTGAATTCAATAACTACCTTCGTCCATCCAGTACTAATTTTTAATTTTTTTTTTTTATTGATGATGATGTTTTAAAAAATTTAAGTAGCTCGGGACAAGGATAATATCATAGATAATTGATTACTCTTTTAATTTTGAAAATCTAATTTATTTTTTTAGCTAAGATGGCTAGAGACGGACTCATGATTTCTATAAAAAAGTTCTTTATATGAATTTGAGGACTCTCTAATGATTATATCAGTGATTTGTTTAGAGAAAATATAATAATAGTACAGAGAGATACTCTAAAAATAAATATACAGTAGATAATGAAAATTCCAAACCTTTATTTAAATGATTTATGGTCTATTTATAACTTATGAGTATTTTAATGGAGAGGAGAAACAAAAATGTAATATTTTCTTGATAGTAAGAAAAAAAAATAAATCTTTAACATATGTATTAACGTTGATGTTTAAAATATCTTTAACAAAAGTGTAATACACTAAAAAAATAAATATGCAGTAGAGAATGAAAATTCTAAATTTTTTTATTTAAATAAGATATTTTAATATCTTTAACAAAAGTGTAATATACTCTAGAAATAAATATGCAGTAGATAATGAAAATTTCTAACCTTTTATTTAAATGATTTGATTTATTTATAACTCATGAGTATTTTAATGGAGAGGAGGAACAAAAATATAATATTTTCTTGATAGTATTAAAAAAAAATATCTTTAATATATATATTAACGATGATGAAAATATCACTAGCATATGTATTAATAAAAAAAATACCTCTCTTATATATATGTATTAATGTTAATGGACAATATCTCAAATATATATTAATATCGATGAAAATATGGTGAACTCTTAAAAAACTTTTACACACTATTCTTTATATAATATTAATATCAATAAAAATATATAAATTTTTGAAGTACTTTTATATACTAATGACTATATAAAAAGTAAAATTCAAAATATAAATTTGCCCAAAAATAAATATATCTTTTTTTTTTTTTGCTGAGCCCAAGAGATGGTTAGTCATTCCTTTATCTGAGGTCAAGAGAGATAGGATCCTTTTTTTGACCGAGCATAAAAAAAAATAAATTATTTTCTTAACTGAGCACAAGATTGATGAGTTTTATGAGGAGTTAATGGCCTTAAATTTGGGTTTTTAGAGGTTTGCTTCCCATAAGTTCCACGTGTTTCATTGGAATATATATTAAATTTCTTAATCATTGAAAAATATATTAGATATGCAAGTTAATGTAAATTAAAAATTTTATGCAAATATCTAATTAAATAAATTGATAATAATTTTTTTAAATAAAAAAAAATCATTAACAATACACAAATTAAAAAAATTAAAAGATAAATATAAATCAATATATTCAATCACATAAAATGAGACATTCATCTACTTATATTTATTGAACTTGTTTATTTAAATCAATGAAAGATAAATCTATACCTTAAAAAACCAACGACTTAAAAGGTAAATACAAATAAAATTGACTGAATATACTCAAGCCATAAAACATATTATGCAAGTCTGAACACATCAATAATATTATTTTAAAATGAATATTTTTATTTTAAAAAATAAATTTAATTTTTATATATATATAAAAAAATCATAGATGAAAAAAGGCATGGAAAATGGTAACCTAAGTGATGAGATTTGAAAAAACCCATATAATTTTTTTTTGAAGATAATCACAGAACCAATACTAAAAAAAAACAATAATCTAGAATGATAAGATTATACGAAGTTGAATCTCTAACAAATCAAATGTTAAAAGATGAAACAAGAAAAAAAAATTAATTAAAGGGATAAAATTTTTCAATTGGAGGGTTAAATTGAATTGAAAAATAGCTACAATATAAGGAAAAACAAATCAAAAGAATGATGGTCAAATAGAAAAAAAAATAAAATAACAAAAAAATTGATTGAATGATGAAATTAAAAGCTAAATAAACTTTAACAACAATGCCTACAAAAAAATATGAGTACTTAAATGAAAAACAAAACTTATGAGAAACTGCAATTGAAGAGGGATGATAATTTAATCCGAACCTGATGGATGTTGACCGACCCGACCCGACCCGACTTGACCCGAATGGATAGGTTATATATTTTTTGACTTGATTGATAATAGATAGAGTATTGACATTGTCAAAACCGAACAAAAACTTGCTGAAACCTAACCTCAAACCTACACGAACCTAACGATATATATATTTACATAAAATAAACATATATGAACATTATTTACAATTTTATCATTTAATATAAATATACATACTTAATATATATATATATATATATATATATATATATATTCTACTTTTTATTGATTAATACATGATAATAGATAATGAATATTGATTGAATACGTAAAACCCAATGAATAATTTATGAATATCTAAATTTTTTACCCGATAAATAATGGGTAGGGTATAGATAACAAGAAACCTAACCCGTAAATACCTATTACATCCCCACAATTGAATAACTAAATTGAAAAAAAAACACTTCTATAAAAGAAATTAGAACTAAACAAGAAATTAAAAGAATGAAGATTGAAATTAAAAAAAAAAACATATGAGAAATTGTAATTAAATTACTAAATTAAAAAGGAAAAAAATTCTACAAATAGACTAAGAATTAAGGAAATAAGAAATTGAAAGAATGAGGACTACAATTGAAAAGTAAAAAAATATAGAAAACATTTGTATATTACTTGTCAAGATAGAGAAAAAAAAATCTAATAACCTCTAATGATAATCCGATCACCTTTAGATACCATGTGCCATTCCACATTAAAAGGGACACGACGAAGCATGAAGGGAGATGATTAAAGGTTGTTTTAGTTGCCGAGTGGCGTCCCAAGCATCACTTGAATGACGCGAATGCCATACATTTGCTGGCATATTCTGAACATGCATAAACAACTTTGCTCTTTAAAAAGTTAATAAACAATGTAAAAATAACAAAACGCCCCCTCTATGACCTTGATAATTATACTAAATACCCGAATAAAAATACAAAAATACCCCAAAATACTAAATTTATTATTTTTTTAATCTTATCCGAGGTTAAATACATACTTTTATTATTAAGAACACTACAAAAAAATTAATAAAGCTCTTGGTCAATTACTTTAATTTTTGTTGACTACAATGGTAAATCTGTAATTTTACTATTAAAAATAAAAAAATATAAATATTTTCAAATAATTTTTTAATGATAAATAATTAGTAAAAAACATAAAAAAAAAAAAAAACCCTTAAAACCCAGCCCTGAACAACCCAAAGATCAAAGGACAATTTTGCCAGCACACTATCACTGTCCATAATAAAAGCACTTCGCTTGCATGCACAATGATCCAAGCAATGAAACATCAACATGCTTTATGTGTTTTGTTAAATATATAATACACATAAAAAGATACTGATTATGAAATGTATCATGTGTTTTTAAGATCTCAATAAATAATAAAGTAATTTGGTATTAAAAAATAAACTCATCATTAATTTGGATGATATTTACCACATAAGAAGTTAATAATAACCTTATCCTAAATTAAAGAAGTCATGGATTAACCAGACATGTGAAGGATATTAAATAGAAAACTTTTTAAACATAATTACTAAGTTAATTTCCTCGAAATAAAATGAAATCTTGTAGTTATTTCAACAACGACTAATTTTATAATTCATATCATGATCACAATACTTATATAGTGTTTGATTATTGTTCCAAACAAAAAAAAAACAAAGAAAATTAAAACAAAAAAAAAAGATAAAAAAGAAAATGAAGATAAAATTGTATTAATAATGATATACAAAATAAAGTGACTGATTTTTTTTATTTAATTTTATAATTCCTATCATGATCAGAATACTTATATAGTGTTCGATTATTGTTCCAAAATAGAAAAAACAAAGAAAATAAAAACAAAAAAGATAAGATAAAAAAAAATGGAGATAAAATTGTATTTGATAATGATATATAAAATAAATTATTGATGCCCTCTAATGTTAGATTTTTTTATGCTCTCTAATTTAATTTTTATTTTGATTCTCAAATTTTTGATACCCTTATTCTTTTAATTATAATTTTTGATGTCATAGATTCTTTCTCCAGTTTTATCATTTGGCATTTGATTTATTGCATATTGGACTTTATGATTTTTTCATTTGTTATGCTTTCGATCTAATAATACATGTCATGAATTATAATAGTTAGTATGGTTAGAGATTTCTTTTTGTTTTTTTCCCTTCTCATTTCCCTTTACAATTTTATCATTATGCATTATTATTAATTTTTTAAAGATTGGTTTTGTATTTAATGTTGGAATGCTTATTTTATTTTATTTTATGTTGACGAGCTTTATTTTATAAAAAAATAATTATTTTAAAACAATATTTATGATATGTCTTTCCTTGCATAATTTGTTTTTCTTTTATTTTATTCATTTAGTTCAAATATGTTTCTATTTTTATTATTTTTTTTATTAATTTTAATAAATAAATTTGGTTAACATAAATGAATAAATATCTCATTTTATAAGATTAAATATCTTGATCTATATCATTTTCTAACTTTTTCTAGTTTTTGTTTTAGTTGTTGTTAATAATTTATATATTTATTTACATTGATGACTATCAATTTATTTTATTAAATGCTTCCATAAATGTTTTTTTATCTTTACTTTGATTTTTTTTATGTAAAATAATATATTAAAATAGCCTGTCTAATTAGATTTTTCTTGTTTAAAAAATACAATATCTAAGTATCAAGATGGTAAATGCTGGAGGGGCATATTCTTGCGTGGACATGATGTGGCCATGATGTCACAAGGCGACGTCCCATTGATAAATATAATATCCATAATCCCCAGAGACTGTTAAAATAATACTTTACATGTTTATCACTTTCACTTTTGGGCCCTAATTAAGTGAGAGATAGGGCACGGGGTGGCAAACTCCATCATTTCCTTTTTTGTCTCTGTTTATTGGAGGCCATTATGCCACTTAGATTCGTTCCCTATTTTCTTACTTTCTTTTTTTCTGTAGGGAAATAAATAAATAATTAAATAAATATATACATTGCTGCTTTAATCACCTTTATTCTTGCCTTGGCCAAGGAATTTGCTTCATTCGGTTCCCATTTTGTTTCTTCAAGTGGTCTCCCATGCACATCATTCTTTGGATTTGATGACACTTAACAAAGGTAAAGGGTTCGTCCTCGTAAGGATTCTGAAAAACAAAGAGTCCTGCCTTATTTTGATAACAAGTTTTTCAAAAGAAAAGGCAATTTGATTCAATTTTGCTCAAGGAAAAGAAAACAATAATCTCACACAATTATCCAAAAACCTAATTTTTCTTGAGGTTTAATTGTGCTCTAAGACACAAATGGCTATTCTTTGTAGTAGTGAAGGTGCGAAATTGGTCTTGCAAGAAAAACAAATTAGTTTGGGCATTGGGGGCAAGAATATATTTTTACCATGATATAATTATATTTAACATATTATATGGGGTTAGATTTGTTGATTTTTTTTTTTATGAATAGTAAAATCATGACTATAGCTTATGATTAAAAAATTCTTATGCTTTAGGATAAGGAGTATTTAGGTACTTTCCTTTTATTGGGTATAGTGCAATTACTTCGTCGCTTTTAAAGACAAAAAAATTTAAATTAAATTAAAACTCTCTCATATGGGTGTTTTGGTCATTTTGATCATTTTTTATTCGTTTAGATGTAGGTTTTGAGGTTTATTAGGGGTGTTGTTGTAATTATCATATACTTAATATTATTTATAAAAAAACCCTTCTGATGCGTGTGCCAGCGTGTGGATGACCCCTACACCATTTAAACGACACATGTAGAGTTGTTCATCTACCAAAAACATTCTTACGTTTGGAAGATCTCAACATTATTTAATTGGTGATGTGGCGCGTGTAGGCGAAGCACCGCTAGTTTGGCACCGTAGAATATTTCTTTGTTTTCCTTCATCTTCTTTCTCTCCGCCTCGAAACTTGTATTATCCATGCAAAAATTTAGAGCAGCCCTGCCATTTCTTTTTCCTTCACATTTAGTCTTCATCATTTTGATTACTATTTTTTTTAATTTTGGAATAAGTTATGAAATTACAAGAAATTTTCAATTTGACCCCCCTACTATTTTTTAATCTATGAATAATCTATCAAATTATAAGTTATTTTCAATTTCAGACTCTACTATATATATATATATAAAATCTATCAAATTCCAAATGTTATTTAATTCCTCGTATAATTTCTTTATCATTTAAATTTGGTTCTCATTCTTTTAGTTGCAGTTTATTTTGTTCTGGATTACTTTTTAATTTTTTTTTTGACAAATTTTATTCTCCTTCGGTTTTTTCTATCGAATTTTATTTTCATTTTTTTGGTTGTTTTTTTTTTTTTTGTAAATTTTTTTTATTAATATTTTTCCATATTTTTATCATTCAAAATTAATTGTTTTTTTTTTAAATTAAACTTCTTGATTGAACTCAGGTCTGAGATTTTATAAATTGTAGGTTTTAGAGATTATAGTTCACGAGAGGTTCCAAAACAGAGTAATAAAGTTATACCCTTGGGTATAGGTCCAGGACTGAACTAAAAGCCTTTTCTTCTTATTACTATTACTTACATATGATTATAAAGACAAAAGCGATAAAGTAACCTCTTTCCCGGCCGTTAGCGTTGAATGAAAAAGATAGCTTCTTCTTAATCCATTGAGATTGATTACACTGAAAGAGAATAATGAATTGTAGGTTTTAGAGATTATACCTAGTTTGGGAGGTTTGCCCAAGTTTGTTTTTGTTTTTTTTTAAGCTGATATTTTCTTATTTTTTATCTGTTTTTTTGTGGTCTAATTCTATTCGGCTAGTCCTATATAGTTTTTTTTTTAATTTCATTCACTATCATTTTTTAATCTATAAATAATCTATCAAATTACAAATGTTTTTTAATTTCACCCTTATGATTTTTTCTTGTTTCAAATTTTGTCCTCATTCTTTTAATTGTTTTTAAATTTTTTTTTGCAATCATTTTTAATATAGTTTTTTTTCTCAAATTTATCCTCATTATTTTTGTTGCTATTTTTTTTTCTTTTGCAAGTTATTTTGAAAAAATATTTTTCAACGTTTTCATCTTTGAAAATTAAATTGATTAAGAGTTAAGCTTCTTGATTAAAGTTGGGTCTATGATTTAATGATTTGTAAATTTTTGAGATTGCACCAGGTTTAAAAGTCTCATTTAAGTTTGCTTGGTAGTTTTTTTTTCTTTTTTTAAAAGCTTATGTTTTTTTTTTAGTTTTGCTATGTTATGTTTTATGGATTGCCTTTTATTAGATTAACATTAGGTTGTTTGATAATCGAAATAGATTTAGGTATGTTCTTTTCACTTTTTATTTTATTTTTTGTTTTTCTTTGTTATTTTATTATTGTTGTTGTTTTTTGTTTTGTTTTGTTTAAGTTACCACTTGAACCAATGACTCGAGACTTGGATTGTTTATTACAGTAACAATTTTTTGCATTGAAAAAAATTGGTCTACCCATAGCAAAGCGAAGGTAACAAATCTAGTAAACATATCTAAAATTCATGGACCATGACAACATGGGAAGGTGTAAGACACCCATACCATTCAAAAGCAAGCTTATGTGTTAAAATAAATAGTAACTTTAAACATATAGTTAAGCTTTCTTAGGAGAGATGTCACTAATTATCTCTACGAATCAAAGCCCATGTAGATAAACACAATTTACAGGATTTAGACCTTGGCTTCGATGCTTAGTCCCTGCTAGTTTTAATAGTGTTTTTTTTATTATTATTGTTTTAAAGGCAACTATTCTCAGAAGGCAACACATATTAGAAAACATGTTTTATTGTACAATATAACAAATATACTAAAAGACATGAGATATTTCCTATAGCAATAGACAAACTTTACTATTCACTAGAATAGTTGAGTGACATTTATGCCATTGGCAAGAAAAAATGATTGCTTTTGACTTAGGGGTGTTTTGGTCTTTTTACATGATTTATTTGTCATTACTGATTTGTTTAGGGGAGTTCTTGTTGTTTTGTCTTTTAATGCATAATAAAATAACTTAAATGTCCCTAGAATAAAAAAAAACTAACATTGTTGGACAAAGGTGTTTTGGTATTTTTACTTTTTAATTGCAGAATACAATTACACAATGTCCTTGGGGTAAAAAAATAAGCCATGTAAATCTCATAACCCATTTCTAGGTTATTCCCCAAATTCACCTTTTTCTTTCCAAAAACATATTCAAAAAATAAAATAAAGACTAACATTTTGGTAAAAGCAAGCTGTGAGGATTTCATATGAATAAAAAATCAAGCTATAATTTTGGATAGAATCAAGAGCCTAATTGTACCATATTTTAGCCAAAAATAGAGAGATAATACAAATTCAAGGTCAAGTTAGGTGCAAGGAATTAATTATACTTTAAATGGGTCAAATTAATTTTATTAGGGGCTTAATTGGTGAAGAATTAAGTTTGAGAGCCTAATTTGAGCTTAATTGAGAAAATTAAAATCTTAGAAGATCAAATTTAATTTTTACCAAAGTCAATTGATTGAAATCATGGGTAAAATTACAAGAAAATCAAAGTTTTGGGGTCAATTAAGGGTTAAATTGAAGAAAATCACAGTCAATGACCATTTTAGTGTTTGGTTTGCCTTATAATTGCTATGGTGTTGGTGTTTTCTAATCTAGAAACAATAACCCTTGGCCAATATAGATCATACCCTTAGATATATCTATAGAGTGCCAAGAAGAAATGATGCAAATCTTTTGAAATCTATATTTGATTCAAACTAAATCTATTACTATAGAAATGCAAGGAGATTCCATGTGCTTTAAAAGCTCATTTTTCCCTTAGTATTTCAAGAGTTTGCGACTCGTAAATCGCATGAAGAAGGGACAAAAATCTAGAAATCTAAGGAAATTCAGGGCGCTTTAAAAGCCTATTTTTGCTTTAGTGTTTCATACTCTCACGACTCATAAACCGTGGAATAAAAAATTAAAATATCCTCAATTATAATCAATGCTTCTTTCAAAGATGAGTGACGACTTATTATTTTTAGAAAATTATTTTGGATATTTATCACTTAGGGTTTCTTTATCCAAATATTACCAGTGAATAATAACAAGTTATTCCCAATAATATTTTAGATATTCATCCATTTGGGATTTCTTCATCCAAATATTAATGGTGAATAGTAAATGAATTCTCCCTAAAATAAGATTTTTGTATTTTTTTGGAATATTGACCTATACCGTTTGAAGTTTTACAAACATGTTGTAAATTCTAAAATGCAAGAAAATAATTTTTTTATTGTGTTTAAGAAATCCATGCGAAAACACATTTTCAAAACTTCAAATATTTGTTTATATATATATATATATATATATATATATATATATATATATATATATATCTCCCTTTCTTTCTTATTTTTTTTTGGAGAAAAAAAATGGAAGCGGTAGGTCCGGTCGGGTCGTTTGCCTAAGCACAATAACTATGTAATTAAAATGAAAAGTGAAAAGAATGCATGGAAACTTACCTGGCGTTAAAACAGGCAAAGGAGATGGCACTACAACTTCTGCACACGGCCGATGGTTACTGGTTTTAGTGAAAAAAAACAATGGCCACGCTGGTTTTGGCCTCTTTTTCCTTGCTTCTTCCTGTTTTCTTTTCTTTTCTTTCCCTCCTTGCCTGTTTTGCTTTCTTTTTCCTTTTTCTCATTTCACAATAACGAACAGAAACTCATTCTGCTTTTTGCATTTTCTACTCCCTTTGTTCACTTTTCGTTTTTCTATTGCTCCCTCTTTTCATTCTCCTATTACATGCCTCTCTGTGGAGATGATGAGGGATATGGCGATGAAAACGTGTTATGCTGGTTGAGTTAACGCCCCACGCCTCTGTTCAGCTTGCTTTTGAAAGTGTTGTTGTCGGCTCTCTCTCTCTCGTTACTCTTCTTTTTTTTCTCTTCTTTTCTATCCTCTTTCTCTTCTTTTTTTTCGTCCCCTCTTTTCCCTTCAGAGGAGGTTTATATAACCTAAAACACAGATCTATTTAGAAAACAAATATTACATTAATTCTAGGGTGTAATCTCTTGTGAGAAAAAATAAGAAACCAGAATATTCTAATTGATATTATGATGATTTCCAGTGATTTCTTTCAAGTAATTAGAGGATGGTGCTGCTCCCTTTTATCCTTCCATAGTTGAGGCCATGAGACACCAGTTGTTTCCTTTGAACTGAAGAAAAAAAAACATGGTCTGCAGCTCTCCAATCAAGTGAGAGAAACATGGAAACCAACAGGAAATTGTAGATAAAAGGAAAGAAAACAACCAGGATAGCCGTGTCGAGAAAATGAAAGAATTGCAGACGGGGGGGAGGCACTGTTCTCATAATGCAAATGGGCAGTGTTTAATAATATTATCATGAAGGGGTTATGCGGTTTGTGTCAAAACAAAGGGTAGTACGGCGTCATCTTGTTTAAAAATACGGGCAAAACGTGATCACCTCCCTTATTTTTCTTTTTTGATCTAATCCCCGTTCTTCAATTTCTTCATCCGGCAAAATTTTTTCTAATTTTATCTTCAATCAACTCTCTTATTTTAACACCTTTTCCATTTAGTCCTTGGTCCAAAAAAGAGCTTGAAATTGGCCTGTAATTGGTCTTAAAACTTTAAGCGTCTTGCAATTGTGTCCCTGCAAACTTGGGCAAAAATCCTTTCACGGTAGGATTCCCTACTTTCATATTAGATATTCAAATGGGAATATCTTGAGCTTCTAAAGTCAAAATTAGGTGATTCAAGAACCCAAATTCATCTACACGTACGGGACTACAACTTTCATGAAGGATCCAAAGTGAGATAAAATCGTTTTGAAGAATAGAATTGCAAACAAACTTGGGATGAAACCCTTCTCACTGTAGGATTCTCTACTTTCATACTAGATATTCAAACGGGAATATCTTGAGCTTCTGTTACTGAAATCAAGAGGTTCAAAAACCCAAATTCATCTACACATTAAGGACTATAAATTTGATGAATGATTCAAAGTGAGAAAAAATCATTTTAAAGAACAGAATCTTACAACAGTCTGGTTGGTCAAAAAAGGTCTCCTGATCTAATTAAGAAACTAACAACACCGAGCATCCTGATATGATTGAGAATATGACCTAAGAACAATGACCAACAAAATTGTGATGGAAGCAGAGTCTTTAGTGGAAAACTCGGGTTAGAATCCTTCTCACGACAGAATTCTCTACTTTTATATTAGATATTCAAACATGAATATCTTGAGCTTCTGATATCGAAATCAAGTGATTCAAAAGTTCAAATTCATCTACGCGTCTAGGAATACAACTTTGATAAAGGATTTGAAGTGAGAAAAAAATCATTTTAAAGAACAAAATTTGGCAGTAGTCTGGTTAGTCACAAAGGGTCTCCTAATCTAATTTAGAAACTGACAATGTCGAGCTTCCCGATATTACTGAGAGTATGACCTAAGAACAACAAACAATAAAATTGTGATAGAAATAGAGTCTTTAATGCAAAACCCGGGTTAGAATTCTTCTTGCGGCAGAATTCAAAACCTTAAATTCATCTACACGTACAGGTCTACAACTTTCATGAAGGGTTTAAAGTGAGATAAACTCATTTTGAAGAACAGAACCTGGCAGCAACTTGGTTGGTTAACAGGATTTCCTGATGTGACAATGCTAAGCATCCCAATATGACTGATAGTCTGCCATAAGAATAGTGAGCTCGAGGACCCAATAAAGGTGTAGGTCAATTTTTCAACATGTCATGAATGACATAATATAGCTGGGATGGTCAGATATTGTACGAAACCAAGTCAGAGTCAAAGCCTAAATTGGAACAAAAAATTACTACAGAGTAGAATTAGTTATTTTGTAGTGCAAATTCTAAGGGATTTATTTAACCTTGAAGACTAGATAAAGTAGGAATGGATTTAGCATTATGAAGACTCCATATCAGCCTAAGAAACTTGACAATTTTCGAAACAAAGAGGAAGGATATAGAGGGTAGAAAAACAACTCAACCATGGTTCGACAAACATTTCTTCCTTTTCTGCTTTTGTCAATCTTGTAGCAAACATGAGCTACACTCCTGCACTCAGTTTAAAAGAGGTATACACCATCTCCAGCACTTGGGGTCCAAAAATAAGTAACAACAATCTTAACCAATAATCATTTTCTATCAGATTGCATACTTTCTAGAACGAGGCCTAAAATAAATCAAAGAGATATGCAAAAGAAATAGGTTTCCAGGCTGGAAAGACATGGTCATTGGGAGAGATTTCAGACCGCTGAACGTCTTAAAAGGTATCTAGGATGCTATATGCAGCATGTGATTTCTAAGTATTTCTTGTGGTGATCGTAGTTTAGTGCACAAAATTGGACAAAAAAAGATTCATAGTTCTATTACCATGCACGTCAGCGGATCCATTCCATTCATTTTACATGCAAAACTTATGGTAAGATTTTATTTTACAAGATACTTTTTTTTTTTAAAATGTTGTATTATATGAAAATATTTAACTAATAATAGCTTCTTTTTGCAGGCTACGATGTTTGGACGTGATCCAAGACTGATTGAGCTTTTTATTGAAACTCACATGGGAAATAAGGACTGTCGAAAAGAGGTATAATAGCTCATGGATAACTGAGCTCAGAAGTTTATGGTAAGTTGGATTTCAATAATTTTTTTCTTAAGTTATTATTATTTTTTAAAAAAATTGATGACTTGTTTTTTTTTTTTAAAGAAACATATAACACCTAATTGTAGGAGAAACATAGGGAAGATCCTTTAACCTTTTCAAAACTTGATCTAGATTTATGGTTGAAGGTTGTATTGCTCGGTGGACCAGATAAAAAACAAGTTTATGGTATCTCCAACAGTACGGCCAAGGATGTGTGGATGAGCACTAGTGTATGAACCAATGGTTCCTTTTAATTGAGATCGAGTCATCAATCTCTGGTTGTCCAAGCGATTGTAGGAAAACAAGTTTAAGCTTAAATGACTCAACTTAGATTTGAGATGGCCGACTTGAGGGATATAATGAATGTTCTTAAGAAGCTATTGGCAACCGTTACTAATGCTTGTGGCCAACCTCATCGCCCTCATGGTTTCGATGAAGATTCACATTCGCCTCCTCCTTCAGCTTCTTTCCACTAGATAAATTGTATTCAATAATATTTTTAAAATTAATAATAAAATTTTGTTTTTTATTTATTTTAATTCTCTTTTAATTAATTTAATTTATTTTTTTTAAAAATATTAAATATAATATTGACAAAATTACCAATGAAATTCTAGGCCCCGTTCCTTTTGAAAAGTAGTTTCCTTTTGAAAAGTGGTTTCCTTAAAAAGTAGATTCCTGAAAAGTGAATTATTTTCCGATAGTTGGTAGTGTCATGGAAAATAAGTTGGAAAATACTTTTCAGTATTTGATCATGTCATGAAAAATGAGCTGTAAAATAACTTATTAATATTTTTTTCAAGTTTATTAAAATAATGAGGAACAAATCTTACAAATTAAAAAGTTGAATAAGAATGAAATTGAAAAAAAAAATCTAATTTCATAAATTATCTAATATAAAATAAATAATAATAAAAATAATAGAGATCAAATCTAATAGATAAAAAAAAAATTAAAAGATGATGAAATTAAAATAATAGTAATTATAATTTCATAAATTATTTCAATTAAAATAAGTAATAATCAAAAGAATAAAGACCAAATTTGATAGATAAAAAATTCCAATTAAAAAATAATAAGAAAAAAGCAAATAACAATCATAAAAATAAGGATCAAAGTTAATATAAAAATCAAATTCTAAGAGGTGAAATTGAAAAATAAAATATCCAAAACAAAATATATAGCAATGAAAAGTTTAAGGATCAAATTTGTTATAATTACTAAATAATATGATATTTCTAAATTTTTCACAACTTATAGAAAGTGTTTTCCGCTCAAAATAAAAGAAAACACTTTCCTGGACACCTAGCCATTTTTTTTTTACTGAAAAGTGTTTTTCTTTGATCAATTTTTTCTAATGGCAAGTAAACACAAGGAAGTTTGGAAAGTGATTTTCAGGAAACTATTTTCTGCCAAACAAACGAGGCTCTAATCACTAACAAAATGATTGATAAACAGAGTCCCTTGAAAAGTTCTAGAGAGTTAGAAAAAAAAATTATCTACACATCGAGTCCTTCGAAAAGTTAGAGTTAAAAAAAAATTATAACATGTCAAAAGTTTGAACCAACCTCCAACCTAATCCTAGTATATATGATGTGTAAATAACAATATAAAGATAAAAGGCGAAAAAGACAAACTGTGGCTGCAAACGCCAAAGAGCACAACAATACTAATGTGGCACAATTAAATCCCCTTGTAATATGATAGATCTAAGGAAAAAATAGCATAACGTAATCATGCAACAATAGTATATAGCATGACATCATCAAGCAATAATTCTCATATCATTTCTTAAGCAAATGAAAAGGTTCATCAAATAAACAATATAAAAAAGTTGAATCAACCAAGAAATATGGCAGCGCAAGACTAACAAATAAATGCAAATGCTGAAAAGGAAGGAGAATGACTCATCACAATGACTTTGTATGAGCAAAATATTTTTTTTAAAAAGTAAATGTTCTTGTTCAAGCATTAATTCAAGGCAAACGACTTGAATTATGAAAAGGCATATCATTATCATACACAAAATTTCAAAATCAAAAGGCATCCAAGTTACACACACACACACACACGAATCTCTAATAACCTAGTGTTCAATGCTTGAATTGAAAGGGGGTTTAGATAACTCCTCCCGATAACAAAACATGATTAAGTAAGGTATCAAAGAAAGGTGCCAATCAATTCCTTGAATCAACATTCCTTCTAAAAGCTTCCCTTTTCTTTTTTAAATTTGCAGAGTTCACATATTGCTTAACGCTCATGTTTTGTGCATTATGGATTATATACAACCTGCAACTTCTAACTGCCTAACTAACTATAATAGTTATTAACTAACAGCTAACCAACTAACTCTGCACGTGGCTTGTTCTTCCTTATCTGCTCCTTTGTTGTCATATTCATCACGTTGTGAATTCTTCTTCAGTTGTTGCTTCTTCCTCGAATTAATGCTTGCTTAATGACTTTACATAACAACACATTCCCCTTCAAATGATTCTTGACCTAAAAAATCAACATTAAATTCAAGAAATTGCTTTGATAGTTTTCTCTAGTTCTACTTACGCTATATCTTTCTTGAATAGGTTTGACTACTACACTAACCCCATCATCATAATCTGATTGCCTTTTCTCATTAACTTTTTGTATGAAATTACCATAGGCCTAGCCTTGACTATTTCTCCTTCTTCTATTTTTGGTAGATTTGAAGTTGTTATTGCATTATTCCTACTTTTCATTTAAATAGTGACATATGCAATACAAGGCGAATGGAAGCTCTTGCAGGTTACTGTTCCTATTCTCTGTATAACCTTGTATGGTCCATAGAACCTCATATTTAACTTGAAATTATTTCTGAGTGTAAGGTTGAACTTTCTAAAGGTTAAATATTGACACGACCAAAAGATTAATATCTTTTCACAAGTGCAGGAGTGTCAAAGTAATAAATTACCCGGCAAGACCGGGGTTGAACCATAGTGAGGTTAACCATATAAATTATAAATAACAACAACAAAACAACAACAACAATAATAAAAATAACAACAACAACAACAACAACAACAACAACAACAATAATTAATAGTAGTAATAACAATAATAGTAATAATAGTAGTAGTGGTAGTAATGATATTAATAATACTAATAGTAATAATAAAAAGGACTTTGAGATGTAAGATTAGTGTGAGGATTAAACAATAATAAAAACAAATGTCAAGGTTAGAGGATCCACTAATGGTACTTCAAACAAGTATAATATAACTTATGTTAACAACAAATCAAGTTCTTTTCATAGCACAGTTGTAGGTTATACCATACGGTTGGGCTATTAAAGTGCCAAGCATTTATTGTACCAAGGGTTGTTCAACACAAATCTAGATTAACCATTTAACAAGCAAGGTATTAAGAGTGAGCAAGATAATAAATATAAAACATGTTAGTATCAAGCATTAAAGTCCATGTTGAGTTTATACTATTCTTATTCTTACACCATTAGTGTAACCTTTTCACCTTGACATAATAGATTTAGCTAAATATAATAAAAGAAAGAAACATAAATAAATAAGATAAGAACATAATTATGTAAATAAAGGAAAGGAAATGAAAAGCATAAACAAGAGATTAATATAACATCAAATAAAACTTAAACATTACAAAATACATAGAAAGAGAGTAAGAGCATGATCTTGATCTGAACACCAAGATGCCTAAATGCATGGCAAATGCCTCCTTTTATAGGCCAAAATTTGGAACTATTGATTTGATGACTAATTGTTGAGTAGGTGGCCTTGACTTGGTGAAAATTATTATCTTCTTGTCTAAATAAAAAGTCATTACTAACATCAGAACTGGAACCACCTATACTCATGAAAGTTCTAGGAAATTGTCTTATATTTCCAAGAAAAAAAAATTAAGGTCATTTAGACTTCTAGAACTCAAGATATGAGCTAAACACTAAACAATATCTGGGCTGTAGGACAGATTCGGACTTGAAAATAGCCTTTTTAAATCTTAAACTCCACATGAAAGTTGTAGGCCTATGTCTTACCAAATTTGTCTAAAAAACTGAGATTATTTGGACATCTAGAGCTCGAGATATGACCCAATTACCGAACAGTGTTCCAATTTGGACTCACCAACATCTCTTTTTTAAGTTTGACCCTTTATTTATCCTTTCAATTTCAATACTTAAACTCATCAGTCAATCCTTTCATTTATGTGATAGGCCTGCATTTAAGATGAACATTTACCATAAATTAAATGTATCTTATATTATTAGGTACGTTATTATAAAACATGCTTTAGTTAAGTAGTTATTGATACTTCAAGTGCAAAATGATGATATAAAATCTTGATAAAAATACACTTTTAATTACTAATCAAATATTCACATCCACCATATCTCCAACTTGAAATTCCCTCTCTAATTTTTTTTTGTTTGTTGACTGCTTTATTATGTTCCTTGCTTTTTCTATACTCACTATTGAATTATTTCTTCCACTATTATTATTGATGTTATGGGCTAAGGATCCATTTCCCTAGATGAAGGAGGATAACCAAACAATGCCTGAAATGATGTCATTTTAATGGCTGAATGGTAACTAAAATTGTACCACCATTGAGCCTGAGGCTACCAATCATACAACCTACCAAGATTATGTGTTGCTATATATCTTAGATAAGTCTCCAACATTGGTTGACCCTTTTAATTTGTCCACCATGATATTCTTCCAAATACCTTTTGAGATTGATAATGGTTGAAGCAATCCAGGATAAAAGCCTCTTTCTATCTTTACCTATTTACATATGTTACATTCTTCTTTACATCTTTTTACCCCTATCTTCATGACATGCCAATATAACTCCATCTTGAGCCTTTTAAATGAATTTTTCACTTCTATATGCTTTCCAAATTGTGGATCATGTACAAGACTAACCAACTTTTCTCCAACTCTCATGTACTACCAATGACAATTCTAGTTTTATTTCTAAGAACTCCATGTGCCCATGAATGCTTGATAATAATCTTTTCAGCAACAATCTTTTTAGGATCTATTGAGACTCCATCAATGGAAATGATGTGTCTTAGACACTCAATTTTTTATTCACAAAAGGAACACTTTGTTCTTTTAGAAAACAATTGGCTTTTCCCTCAAAGCCTCCAATATTGCCATTAAGTGGTGAAAGTATGGGTCTAATTAAGGGCTATAAACCAGTATAGCATAAAAAAATACAAGTACAAATCTTCTTAGAAAAGGTTTTAGTATTATATTCATTAAGTTTTGAAATGTAGCAGGAAAGTCAGATAACATCATTTTAAACTTATAATGACCATAAGGTGTCTTGAAGGAAATTTTTTATGTATCCTCTATATTCATCCTCACTGGATGGTACTCTAAGGTCAAGTTTTGAGAAAAACTATGAAACTTATAGCTCATCCAATATATCATCGATTAGGGGACTAAGAAATGTTTTTTTATTGGTCATATTGTTAAGTTGTCTATAATCTATACAGAATTTCCAGGTGTTATCTTTCTTTTTAATTAACAAAACTAAAGAAGCATAAGGGCTGCAATTATGTTGTATGACTATGTTATAACATTTCCTTTACCATTTTTCTATTTATCCCTTGTGCATATAACAACTCATATAAGGTTTGATGTTTACCAGTTTAGATTTAGGAATCAATGGAATTCTATGATCTAAAGTTCTAACTGGTGGTTACTATGTAGGTTCTGCAAAAATATCCTCAAATTCTTCCAAAAGAAACCTCAACTACTTCATCTTGTTTAGTTATTGTTGGTTCATTAACCGATTCTATTAAAAAAACTGACATATAAACCCATAAACTGCCTTCTTTAAACTTTTATGCACTTTGGTTGCTCTGATAATTTGTAACTCAAAAACATTAGTCATTCTTTTTAATTATATCATTCTCTCTTCTTTTTTTAATGACAACTTCATCTTGATAAAATTAAACAAGATAAGAGAGTACACTCGTAACCAATCAACACCATGACCTTGTATAAACCAAGTAAGCTTTGGACAATGTGAATTACATCTTATCACATTTCTATTTGCTATTATTACTGTCAACATAGTAGTCTTAAGCATAATTGCTTTAATTTTCTCAACCACAAAAACATCTATAAAACTATGGATGCTTCAATTATGTATAAGAACAATCAAATTCTTTCCCTAACAACAACCTTTTACTCTAATGGTTTTATGGGTATAATTATCATCTCGTGGAATCAATGATAACTCACATTAATTTATTTTTCTATCTAATCCTATATTTTATTGTTCTTTCCTTCTGTTAATTCCAATAATTCATCTATTTCTTCTTCTAACCCCTTTATCATATCAATTCCCCTCACATTACATTGATGTCTAGACATAAACTTATCTCTACAACATTGGCCCAACGACCTTTTTTGTTCATATAAAGACTCAGTGTGTTTTGGTCCTACTATGGAATCAACCTTAGAAGGAATAAAAGATTTCGTTTGCACATTACCTGATGTTCTTTGCTCCAAAAGAAAAGGTTGTTCTTGAAACCATTTTGGCCCTTTTTGTTACTACCCAATTCGATTCCTCTTGTCGTTTTGCCTATTCAAATGCTTGCATTAATGTAATAGGTTTTAGAATGTTGAGCGTAGGTCTTACATCATGTATCGATCCACTTAGGAAACTTGAAATATAATATCCTTCAAGTGATGCCATATTTAAAGCATTCATGAGGGACTTTAGTTCTTTGAATTTCTCCACATATTCTTCCACACTTTTGTCTTGTACTAGTTAGTTGAATTCCTTTACCACATCCTCTTTGATGCCAAATCTCATACAAAGTCCTTTAGTAAATTCATCCCAACCAGCCAGATCCTCTTCTCCAAATAAGAACCTTTCATACCATACCTCTATCTTGCTTCCAAGTATAAATAAGCTACCTTTACCTATGGCTTAATTGAAATGAAATTCAACTTAAAGAATTTCCTACACTTTTTAAGCCAGTCTTATGCATCCTCTCCGTTATAGCTTGACAACTTTATTTTAGGCGAAGTTACATTATATCCTCCCCCCTGGATCATTTTACCTACTATGTCTTCTCTTCTTTGATTACTTATATGATGAGGAAGAATTCCATCAATATTTGTGTTAATTATTCTCTCTATGTCAGCCTTCATTACTCTTGATGACAAGTCATCAACCAGCACTACTAATAAAGGCAGCTACCAAATCCTCACCCGTCGACGTGAGATATTACAACAATAGTGAATTAAGAAGAAGATTGAGAATGAGAAAAGAACAAAAAAAAAGATATAACAGAATTAACTATCAAATAACAATTCTTATTGCTAAAATGCTCATGTTTCATACACTAGGGATTATATACAACTTGCAACCTATAACTGCCTAACTAACTATAGGAGTTATTAACTAACACCTAACCAATTAACTTTGCACATGACTTATTCTTCCCCAACTATCTAACTGCTCATCTTTTGTCATTTTCATCACATGATAAATTCTTCTTTAGTTGTTTGTTCTTCCTTGAACCAATGCTTGCTTAATGACTTAATATAACAAAAAAATAAATTAAGTTTTTAAAAAAGAATTAAATTTTTGCCAAGTGAGTAAATAATCATCAATTTAATTTTTCAAAAAAATTCTTGAAATAATATTGTTTGAAACTTTTCTTAAAAAAGATTAGATATTTTCACAAGCTAAGTTCTAAATTAAGAGCTCGTTTGTTTTGCCGTTATTAAAATTCTTTTGAAAACATTTTGAATTTTTTAATTTTTTTTCTTTGCTTCAAATTATTATTATTATTTTATATTTTTAGATTCATTTTGATATACAAATGTCAAAAATAATTTTTAAAAATAAAAAATTTATTTTAATAAAATTTTAAATAAAAAATATATTAAAAAATAACCAATATATTATCGCGAAACACCCCTAACAAGTTGATTAGGTGTTTCAGGACGTAGAGCATGCCTTATCAGAGATACGTATCTCATGCCATGATCACCACCACCCAGCAAGCTGTCATGAGATACCCTTCCTTTTTTTATCTCTCTCTCTTTGGGGAGTGAACTTCTGTATTCTTACCAGAGACATGATTGCTGGTCCTGCTGCCTTCCTACAAACTTCTCAAGTTCACGTGCCTTGACTGCGTCTGACCGCTCAAACATGTGCCTCCTTTTCCCTTCTTTGGCTGATGTTTGCTTTCAAATTTAAGAGAAATTTAACTACGTGAATGCATCACACCACACTTAACAACAGATTATGAGATAACAAAATATATTATATTTTTATTTTTATCAAATGAGTTATCAAATTTAAGAATTTGTTGATGTATTCGAAACATGATTTAAACATCAAAACTTATAAATTTATAAATTAAATTAATTTCAGTCGTTTTGAATTAAAATCTTGAATTAATTATTTATAGATTTATTCTATGTATTGAATAACAATCTAATTTAAGAGTTTAAGCTATAAAAAATTGCATATAATATCAAATAACTATCTTATTTAAAAAATTTAAATTATTAGTTAAGATTCTAATAATTGTATGTTAACCATTTAATATTATGTCTTTATTTATTTTATTTTATTTACTAATATTCAACTTTTTTTTATATTATACATTATAGATAAAAAAAAAAAAACCTTTCTTTTATTATTGACAACTATGCATCCTTTTATAATGCACCATGAATGACATTATTTAATGAATAGTTTTGTTTTTTTATTTTTTATTTTGGTCTCTAATTTTTTTTATAAATTTTTATTATTTAATATGTTGTTTATGATATTTAATGTGTTAATATTTTCTTTTCTTGGCACATTATTGAGAATTTAAGGGTTTTTTTTATCAAATTTTAAATTAAATTAGAGGCCAAGTAAAAAAAATAAATTTTAAATTTATAGCGTACAAAATAACTAAAAAAAATAAAATAGAAACTTTTTATCAATTTCAAGTGAAAAAATTTTATTTTTTCATGAACTTTTTTGCTTTCTTTTTTTGGTCCCTTCAATTTTAAGATTTTACATTAGATACTAAACTTTATTTTATCATTATAAGAAAATCTAAAATGTGCTAGAAAACCACATTAGCAATCCATAGAAAAAAAGGGGGGACTTTTTCGACCTTCTCAAAACAAACCAAATAGCTAGCTAATAAAGTTAATAGTCTTTTCATAAAGATCTATTAGTCATTATCACATTGATAACAGATACATCAGTCTTTTTCATTTCTGATGCACAACAACATAACTACATTACTCTTAAAATTGTTTTTTAAAAAAGAAATCGATGCCTAGGGGTTTTTTTATTTTTAATTTTGTATATAGTATAATGACAAAATTATCCCTAAAAAGCTTAAATCTCATTCATAAGTGATCAAGGTGTTTTGGTATTTTTCACAATTTGTGTGTGTGTGTAATGAAGTTAACATGGGGGTAATTTAGTATTTTAAGAATATAATATTATTTATTTTATTTAAAATGATTTATAAAATTGGATTTTTTTTCTCAATTTCATCACCCTTCAATTTTTTTCTGTCATATTCCACCGTTATTCTATTTATTGTTATTTTTTTTACTTTGGCCAATTTCTTAAATTGATATTTTTTCATCTAGTTTCATCCTTCAACATTAAATTTGTTGGGAATTGGGTTTCTTGATTGAGCCCGAGTTTAGAATTTCACGTATTGCCGTTTAGGAGTTTAATTCGAGTTTAGAATATTCATTAGGGCTTGCTTAATTTTTTTCCCTTTTCTTAAGCTAATGTCTTTTCGGTTTAAGATATGTTATTTTATTAATTTTCTTCCAATAGGATTTTTCACTGATTTTGAAAAGAAACCGAGCTTTTGGTTTAAGCTAATCCGATTGTGTTAATAACAATAAGCAACACCACTAGCAATGTCGGATCCAGAGTATTGGCTCTAAGGTTAAAAACGATTACCCCATGATCTAAAATTATATTCAATTTTCTTTAATGGTTTTAGAATTTTTGATTTTAGCCTTTCAAAATTAAACTATATTTCAAAATTTTCTCCTCATTAATGGTTTGTAAAAACACGATCATGACCTGACCTATAGCCATCACTACACACTATATACATAACTAGATATGTGACCCATGCTCTGTCACGGGTTGGATAAAAAGAATTTTAAGAAAAAAAATGATGTTAAGCTAATGCAAAAACATAAAAAAGCAATTTCGAATGATAAAAACAATAATAAGCAAAAAATAATAATCCCAACCTCTATGAATCCATTAAGCCCATAGCTAGAGCAATTTGACCAAAAGTAACTAAATTGAAAAAACATTGAAGCTCATAAACTAAATATTGAAGGATAAAATTGAAAAAATATAACCTAACATATGAAAAGATAGATAGATAGAGAGAGAGAGATTATAAACTAAAAAAAGACATGGGCCTACTTGAGTCAACCCAAGGGTCAAGTTATGAGATCGGGATAACTCCACATAAAAACAAATAAAAACAATTATGAAACCCAATATATATATATATATATATATATATATATATTGGGTTTCATAATTGTTTTTATTTTGTCAAAATATATGATAAGGAAAAGGATGAAATAAAAAAAAAACATTCAATCACAAAAAAAAAAATTACAATTATAAAATAGCGATCAAAAGAATGATAATCAAAATAAAAAAAAAACAAATGAAAGTGTGGATAATTTTGAATTGAAGGGCTAAATTGAAATAAAAAATAATTTTTACAAAATAATTAAAAGAAGATACCACCCAAAAAAGGACCAAATGTTTTAAAAAATAATAAAATAAATATTTTGATTAAAGGATGTAATTGAAAACAATTGAAATTTTATAAAAGATATAAGAGGAAAATGAAGAGGGAAAAAAAAGGCAAGACCAAATATGAAAAATCAAAAAACAAAAAATCTAGATTGAATGATAAAATTGAAAAAAAAAACTTACAAAAGAGCCAAGGATAAAAATAATAAATCAAAAGAATGGGGGTTGATATAAAAATATTCTTAACTAAGGAGTCACATTGTAATTTTAATTTCCAGACACAAATTTGGAGGGAGGAGAGAGAAAAGAGAGCAAAACATATGAAAATGGCTTAAGCGACAATTCGCTGAGAAAAACCGAACATGTGCCGCCATTAGAGGATGAGGACATAACGAGGAATCTAATGACATGGCGGAAGATAATTTTTTTCTGCCATAGGATGTCATCTAAGCTTTGCGGAACCTTTCCATGCGCTTCCACTTTACTAGCACACACCTGATAGATTTTAAAATTTAATAATTTTTAATTTATGCAAAATACCAATTTACCAGGCTACTAATTTGCTTACAATGCAAAAGCCAACGTGAAAAATGAAAAAAATACCCGTAAAGCAAGTCTATTTTTTTTATTCCAACAGTAAGTTAGTAATTGAACTATACAAAAAAAAATTGAAATCTTAAAAAAACCCCTAGTAACCAATTATTTAATTTTTGCCTTTAAGGATAGTGAAGGTATTTCACTAGTCTAAAAAATGTGAGAAGACTTCTATACCCTAATGAAAATATTAATGACAAATGTATCATATGGAAAAGTTTATTTTACCTCTTAGTTTAGCCTTCTAGGTTGATTTGGTGAAGGTCAACATTGCCAAATCACTATTATAATCTATAGTGTTTTGTGTTTATAACTACAATATTTCTCTCATGCCCTATATTTTAAAAAAAAAATATTGAGTCACATTTCATTATCTAAAATCAGGTGTGAATATAAGGGTGTCAGGGCAACCATAACTCCTCTAAGTTAATAGAAGATTTTAAACCCCTTCTTGTTGTAAGAAAAACTTCAAACAAGTCCTAATGAAATGACCACCCTAAAATAGAAATATTACATTCTAGCCTTCTAAAGCACTCTAGTTTGGATTAATTCTTACCTAGAGTTGCATTTGGGTAATGCGCTATTTGTTTTTTTGATATAGTTCTTGCTTTTAGTTATGATTTTTGGTGCAATAAAGAATATTTATATTTATGGCTATCGCTATATATAAAATTCATAACTTTCCTTAACATAATAGATGTATTTGCTTGTGATATTATTCTTTCCATGAATTCCTAACTACAAGATTATTGTCATAAGAAATTGATGGACTAAGATTTATCAGGAATTATCATATTAGTTGTGGCCCTGTGGCTCCTTGGCCCTGTAACTCTATGGCTCATTGACATCGGTTTAATAGGTGTGGCTCAATGGCCAGACGCCAATACCATGGGCTTATCACCTTATCAAACCCAACTTTTATATACTTGGGTTTAATCATGTGCTGAGCCAAAGGTAACATGGGTATGGTAGGTTGCTAAACCCAATATAATTGAATTTATCCATGTGTCGAGCCCAAGACAACATGGGTTTAATAGGTTGCAAGACCCAATACACTTGGTTTCATCCAAGCAACGTGGGTCTAACACATTGCCAGAGCCAATACAATTGAGTTCATTCATATGCCGAGTTCAATGCAACGTGGGTCTAGAAAGTTGTTAAACCCAACACACTTGAGTTCAGCCATGTGCTGAGCTCAAGACAACATGAATCTAGCAAGTTGTCATACCCAATATAGTCGGATTCAGCTTACAGGAAGAGCTTAGCCGTCATTGGCTCAACTACATTTTGTATCATACTCTGCTTAAACGCCTAGGTGTATAAAGATCTCTGAAGGACCTTCCATATTTATCTCTCATTAATGCATATATAAGGATATTTATCCATCATTAAATACTATTAGGGAAAAATAACAGTATATCCCCTCATCTTCATAAAAGTATAAGACTTAAGGGCTATAAATACCTTATGAATTCTTTATGCTTTAGGTTCACAATCTTTTCAATCTTAATATTGTTAACATATATATTTTCAGAGTCTATCTTAATAAAAATATCACTACACTTTCTCTTTTTATAAAAATATTTACTTAAGCATACGAGAGTATTCACATCTACCAAATGAAATTATTTGCAAGTATTAGCCACCTTAGCTTTCTAGGTAACAAGTTTTAACTACCAGCCACCATGGCTAAGAAAATGAATCAGATTGCTAGAACTAAGAGATTAATTATTTATCGAACACATAATCTTGCTCCCAAGTTATTTTGATTTTCTAAGACATCATCATAAACCTCTTGCCAAGGTTTTCTATAATTATATAAAAAGCTAAAGGTGCTCAGTCTTTCACTATAAATTGTGAGGGGAAGTACTGTTTATTTGAACATTTTTTCCCTATATGTTTTTACAATTTCGTCCTTCAATTTATTTTTTTATTTGGTCTTTTAATATTTCTTTGATTTGCTAATGGTTTTGGTGATTTATTTTTCATGCTTGCATATAGGGATCTCAAGGTGTTGAGAAAATATTATGTTGCTTAGTTAATTCTTGATTTAGTAAAACAAAATTCAATTTTATTTATTTAAAATAATTAGAGTTTCAAGGATTGAATTTGAAGTTTAAAGAAATGTTTAGTATTTGTTTCTTAACTCTAGAATTGATGTCAATTTTGATATAATTTTTTTTTTTGATAAAACGTGTAGAAGCTAGTGGGATACTTTATTAGAGGCAATAATAATGGAAATTGATTTTTTGTTTATCAAATTGTGTTTTTATGTTACACTTATTTTTATATTATTAAAGAATTGGTAGATAGTTTCGAGGATAAAATATCTTTTTTATTATTTTTTGCTCAAAATATCTCTCTTTAATGAATTTTTTTAATTTCTATTTACTATTATTACCTTGACATATTCCATTAATTTGTTTATAAATCAAATTAAAATCTACACATCTTTTATGTTCAATTTGTAGCAAAAATAGATGAAAATTAATAAAAGAATAATGGCATGATTAAAACAAATTAAAAATTTTAGATAAAATTGAAATAGCATATAAATCTCATGGGATAAATTAAAATTTACTTTTTAGAAGAAAGAAAACACTAAAGACCCATATGTTTTCCATACTATAGCCTTTTAGGTAATGCGACGTTATCAATTTTCCTTACTATAGTTAATTCTTTTTTTCTTTTTTTGGTTGCAATTTTTACTCATAAAATTCCAGGTTTCAATACTTATCCAGATTCTAGAATCCCAGATATAACAGTACAAAACGAAAAACATTTTGGTACTGTAAACATTCTTTGTAAAGAAAGCATCACATCAAATCAAATCAAAGAATTTCTTTTTTCTTTTTTTCTTAAGGAAAAAAAAAATGGAAAATGATTGTTCCCAGTCCAATTGGTAAAAGAAAGGATGTTTTAATTTAGGCAATGAATGGTGAGTGCGTCGGTGACAGAGAGAGTGGCGGTCTCTTTTCATTTCTGACAGAATTAGATGACATGTGTGCAGCAGTGCAGGTACCACTCACCTGAACAATTGGTACCGTACTTCTGTCTTATTGGTGGCGCGTGCTTCAGACCCTTCCTCTTCTGTACTGCTACTGACTAGCCTATATATATGTACTCTACTGTTTCTGGGCTCTGGTTTTCTGCTTATGACCGACACTTGCTCATTTCTCAACTTTTTAGTGGAAGTTTGGAATTGGATAGTAAATAAAAAACAGATCGTGATCCGAGAAACAAAATAGATTATTTTAGTTTTTATAAAATTAAAATTTAAAATGTAATTATATATAAAATTTAGTGTAAAAAATATAAATTATTTAACTAATCAAATAATTTTTTATATAAGTTATTCTAACAATACTAAACGATCACTTACATTTTATTTTTAGTTTTAAGTTTTAATTTAGTTGAAATAGCTATGATTAAATTCATAATTATTTTATTTAGAGATCAATAAAAAAAATTAAGTTTTTGGATTAATTATTTTTTGTGTTTTTTTTATTGATATTGATTTGGTCATATTTGAACCAAATATAGTTAAGTCAATCAAAATACTAAAAACTTGGTTGAGTTAAACGGATTTAATCAATTTAATATTTTTTTAGTTCAACAAAAAAACCTAGTATGGTTTGGGTTCCAGATTTTTGATTTCTTGAATTAACTTGTCAGATCAAATCAATTTAATTAGTATAACTAAATCTATTATCAATTATTTTTTGAAAATGTTATTTGTCATAATTGCATTTAAACTCTAAATAATAGCAAAAAGAATAAACTTATTTAAGGAGAATGCATTAAGAACACTTTCCTTATTAAAGAAGTGGTGGAGTTTGTTTGATTGAGATAGCTTATTGAAATATTAGTATATTAATTATTTTTAAGGGAGATGTTTTTCCATTTCAATATGGGTGCTGCAACACTTACAAATCATGATCTCATGATTCATGCATGATATGTATGATTGTGGGACTAATTAAAATTATACAAATTGATAACATAACCAATAACTTAATTACATTAATGACATAAATCAATACAATTAGCGTAAATCATGATTATATTATAAAAGTGAAGATGGATTTGTAGTATAACATTGATGCTTTAATCAAAATATCATGAGCACATTTGGCTTGGTTTAAAAATAACCTACCTGAGAATAGATAAATTTCAATACCAAGAAAATAGTGAAAATTGCCCAGATCTTTCATTGCAAAGGCATTGCCAAGCTAAATTATGAATCAATTTAGATGGTCAAGATTATTCCCTATTAAAATCATGTCATCAATGTGATATGTGTGCAACGTTGTGTTGATCATCCTTCCAGATTGAAATCTTTATGATAATGGGTGGAAACAAATGAATTCTTATTTTTTATTAGTAAAAAAGAGACAAAGTTGTCACCTAGCATTTTGATCATTAGAAACCTTAAATGGTCTCAGAGTTTGTATAAGAGAATTGATTATATATATGAAGAACGTATCACGCCTAGTACATCTAACCTGAGTTAAGCTGCATTTTTTATTTGTCTAATATAAGCTAAGCTACTATTGTGTTTTTTAACAGTTGATCTGTCTAATTATTAAAGGCGGTTCACCCCTGTAGAGTGGACCATAACTTTAGGGTCAAGCTTAGTCATTTTAGAGTCAAAACATGTTTTTTGTTTTTTTCTTTTAATATCAGAAATACATCTTGCATATAAGTTTGTAATTCTTTATATTGGAACAAATAAAATAAGTTTTTTGTTATTTTTAAAATGTAGACCATATTCTCATGGATTTCATAAATTGGTTCTTAAATCCAAAAATACATGCAAATATATTAACAAAACTATTTTTCTTGATTTTTAGTATTTAAAAATGCTAAATCATGCCATGTATTTTTTTTTTAATTTTTATTATTTATGCAAATATATTTTATTTATTTATTTTGAAGAGACTTGGTCATATGCAATTTAAAATAAAGTTGTATTTTTGTTAAAAGAAAGATTTTTATTGTTTTTGTGGAAGAGAACCGATTTATTTAATACTGAAAAAATCTCTTGCATGTACGTTACAATTCAAAATATTAAATATGGAAGGGTAAAAAAAAAGTGGGGAATTCAAAATTAATTGCAAAATAATCTTTATAAAATTAAAAATTTATTACAAAATATACTAAGACCGTGTTTGGCAAGACGCGTATAAAATATTTTTATCAAACTATTTTAAACATGATATCAACACAAGATGAAAAATCATTCATTAACTCAAAACCAAGCGACACTAAAAGTCCACATGAATTTTATTAATTTCACGAACTTCGTTCAAATTTCATGTTAATTCTAATAAATCTTTATATTTGTTATTATATCCCAAAAAAACACTAGGTAAAGACTTTGGATCCAACTTGGTTTTATTATACTTACGTATAAAAGAATTTACAAACAAAAACTCTCAAAGATGAATAATCTAGTTTCTTATCAAAGAGATGGGAAAAAGGTCAACCCATGTCATGTGTTGGTGTTTGTAGCCTATTTATCTACAACCACACCAGTACCTTTTCGAAAAAGTTACTGTATGTTCTTATATTTTCCTTCAGCAATACTATTTTATTCGGAAGTTTTACGACCTGAAACTAATGAATAATCCCTTGACCGTCTAAAAATTCTGCAAATGTAGCATTTAAATATTCATCCCCCATCAGATTGAAAGGTTTGAATTTTCCTTTCAAATTGGCGCTCCTTACATTTATGAAAATGAATAAAGCAAGTGACAACATCAAACTTCTTCTTTAATGGATAGAGCCAGGTGAATCGAGTAAATTCATCAATAAAAATGACAGAATACCGAAAGTTTTTAGTGGAACAAAAAGGCGCAGGACCTCATTTGCCTGAATAAACTTTCATAAATGGCTTGTCACTGTGACTGCTTGAATTGATAAACGAAAGTCGACAAGACTTTCTTTCACATTTGACAACTCTCACAGAGAGAGTTGAGTTTTTTTTGAAGAACTAGACTTTATTAGGCTCATGCGAAGGAGAGATTGAACAGCTTGATGATGAGGATATCCAAGTTGCTGGTGCCATTTTTATCTTCTGTCATCTTGGCAAAGCAAGTTGCAAGTAAAGCCATTTTTCAATCATCAAGAGCGTATAGTCATGCCTTTCTACTCCTGGTTGCCACTATCTTTCCCGTTCTCATGTCCTTAACAAAGCAACCATTTGAGAATAATTCAATAGAGTAAGGCATATCAATAGTTAGTTATTTTTTATTATTATTCAAGTATCCTCACATCCTTTTAAAAAATAAAACTAGTCTCGTTTGGAATTTGAAGTTTGGGGTTTGGGGTTGCCCCTTCTAATAAGTATACTTTCTAGAGATTAAACTTGTGTTTTCACCCTTACAAAAATACAGTAATGGTTTAACTGCTAGATCAAAATTAAATCCTTTTTTTTTTCAATATCAATATCAGGAGCAAGGAGTGAATTTTTAAATGAATAGTTTCAAGAGTTGCATCAATCTTAGCATAACACGCATGTTTCTTTACAAGATAATCATGCACCATTTGCAATCATGACAGAGTCATTACCAATGTAAGGTTTGAGGTTCTGTAATTTACCATCATTCCTAATCATGTGTGCTAAAGTTACAGTATCTTGGAACCCTTCAAAAATCTGATGCAATGGTAAGAGATTCTAATGCTTGTGGGATATCATCAGCTTGAAAGGAATGATTATATGTATTGAAGTAGTTCAAATAAGTATTCCCATGTTTATCACCGATTTGACGAACTCCATTTGCATTCTTCCTCAAATTTTCAGCGTCTTGTTGATTACTCTGAGAAGTTGCTTGTGACATGCTTTGCCTGTTCTTCTAATCTATTCCCTTTACCTGATCCTCCACCTTGAACAAATCCATGTTCTTTGGAATTGAATCTCTGCTGAAAGCTGTTTCTCCTTTTATTTGAAGCTTGTTGGCTCAAAAAGGCAACGTGGGGCTCTCTAAGATGAGCACCATAAAGTTAAAGTAGTTCTTCATAGCTTTGCAGCAAAGGCACCAAGCTTCTAGATGAAGGACATTGCTTCATTATAAGATTTTTATCGAATTTTATACCATTTTTATATTTTTCTGGTTGGAGAGGTTAGGTGTCTGCGTATTGTGCTTTAATATTATGAATGCTTTAAACCTAATCTGTATTGATCTCTATTTTGTGCAAGGCAATGGGGTCAGTTCAGCATTAATGTGCTCAGTGAAGAACACTTTTTTCATAATCCTTTCATTTTCGAAGCCGTTCATATGTCAAAATAATTACCTACCGAATTGAAAGACACTACTAGCTCGGTGGCTAACAAATGATTGGAGACAGCAACAAAATCACGCCAGCTCTACTCTTTTTGGGGTTTTGGACATTACTACGGTTATTTGATTTGGGGACCTACCTAAAGAGAGGCATCTGTGCCATAAAAGTCCATGCTATTATTACAAATGTTTGCCATTACAAGTTACCATGTTTAAGATTTTCTAACAAAGTAATTATACTTGATATTATAAGATTTGATATTGACACCTTCATCCAAGAGCATATTATTTCGTGACAAAGCAGAGTAAATATTCTCTTCAAGTTCATGTACCTTGATACTTTAATGAGCAAGAATGTCAATATATATATAAGGGCTAACATTATATAAAGGGTCTAAAGCCGTTGACTTGGTAGACCTTAATGGTGGGACATTTCCATGGACTCTGCCTTTATTTAGTTAATAAAACAGCTTAATTCAGGGTGTGTTTATTTTGTGATGGCACCGCATTTATGAAAAAAATGAAGCTTTATTTAAAAAAAAAAATTGTTTTCATATGTTAGTATTAAAATTATTTTAAAAAAAAACTGTTTTAATATATTTTTATAAGAAAAACACTTTAAAAAATAACTATTATTATAATACAAAATACTACATCATACTAGAAGGCAATTTATCCATTTCATGTTGGAAATTATAGATTTGGTTAAGCATTTGAAGCTATTATTTGAAGGAAAGTAGAGTGAAAGTTTTCATTGGAGATGATTTTGACTACTAAAATGATCAAATTTTATGTCAAATGGCTATATATGACGAGGAGAGCTAAGATTATGTATTTTTTTTTTATCTTGAAAGCGTCTGAAAAAATATATTTTAGCTCAAGAAGATTTATTCTCGGGTTGATTATTGATTATAGGGCGGTTTTTTGCGTTTTTGAAAGACATGGATTTGTTTAACAAGATTCCAAGGGCGTTTGATAGGTGTTCTAGGTTAAAAATAAGTTTCTGAGTTGAGAAAACAAACAATCTTATTTTTTTGCCGCCATAGTAGTTGAAATTAGGGGAATTATAGACAACACATCGTCTATTCTATTTTGTTTATATATATATGTAGATGTTCATTCCTTACATTATAAGTTCAGTTTAAGTTATTTGAAATTGTTCAACCTAATCGACTCAATGACCCGAGTCTCAAATGTTCTCTAAGTCTTTTAAAAACTCTAGCGTCATATGAATTTTTTTTGTGTTTAGGGTAATTTTTCCCACCCACAATGTAGTGATTAACCTAAGTTTTGAAGATTCGTTTGGTTTTTTTATACTTTATTTTTTAGGGGATTATGATCTATTGTTTTTTTACTAATTTTAAAAATAACCCAAGCTATCTCAAATTTTAAATTAATCATTTTTTTCTTAAATATATCATATTATATGCCATCATCTTCATATTTGTTCTAAACATTTTTATAAAGTTTAGAAACAAATAAGCTCACGTGCACCAACTTCAAATCATTTTTTTTTGTAACATAAAGAAAAATATTGAGATGTTAAGAAGTCTAAAATTTGATGCAAACTAGACAACAACATTTTTCAAATACTAAAATTAAAACATATTGGATGACATATTAAGAAGGAGACACATTTAATTGACCCAGACAAGCCATGGTTAATATGTAAAACCCGAGATGTTAATTAAATTAAATTAATTGATATGATGTGGTTATATAATTTTAAATTCGTTGTATTTTGAACATGGTTGCGAGGCATAATTTCATCTTCAATGATTATTTTTTTATCCTTTATATAAATTAGCTTTATTTTTAGGGATATATATATATTATCAAAATTTTACCCATCACAATTTGACCATTTTTTTCTTGCTTAATTTTTTTTTAATTTCATTGTTTAATATTTTGTTATTTATTAATGAAGCTACGTAAGTTTTTTCGGCTTGGAATTTTTATCTAGTTACCTTAGTATTTGGTTGGTTCTCGATGTTATAGGTTTCTATTTAAGATAAAAAAAAAATTGTTGGAAAAAAAAATGTTTAGCCCAATTGAGTCCATGACCATGGGTTTAATTGGTTAACTTTAGTTACTTAAGAATTGAGTTTCATAACTTTTTTGATTGCATTAATAGTTATGTGTTTATTTAATTAAATGCATACATGAACTTTTGATTTGTGATTAAGAGTTTTTTATGTTAAAAAAAAACATGTATAAAATGTTGTCATATTGGAAAAAAACAATATCGACGAAGCATAGGTCAAATAGGTAGTATAAATGATTAGTACTTAAAAGTGCATGTTTATCAAGGTTTTATATCATCATTTTGCACTTGAAGTATCAATAACTCCTTAACTAAAGCATGTTTTATAATAACAAGTTTGATATTATAAGATACCTTAATTTATGGTAAATGCTCATTTTAAATGCAGGACTATCACATAAATAAAAGGATTGATTGATGAGTTTAAGCATTGAAAGTGAAAGGACAAAGAGATGGCCAAACTTAGAAAAGAGATGTCGGTGCAGTCCAAACCGGAACATTGCTCGGTAATTGGATCATATCTAGAGCTCTAGATTTCGGATTTAGGTCCACTTTATATGGATGGAAAGGTAAGACAAAGGCCTACAACTTTCATGAGGAGCCCAAGATTTGAAAAGGTCGTTTTGAAGTCCAAATTGAAGGAACAACGAAGAAGTCCGAAGCTGTCCTGCAGCCCAAACACTATTTAGTGTTCAGCCCATATCTTGAGTTCTAGAAGTCCAAATGACCTCATCTTTTTTTTGTTGGAAAGCTGAGACAATTTCCTAGAACATTCCTGAGGATTCTGGGCAAATTATGATGTTAGCAATGACGTCTTGACCAGACAAGAAGATAAGGATTGTTATCTAGTCAAGATGTGGCCACCCACTCATCAATTAGTCAACAAATCAATAGTTCCAAATTTTGGCCTATAAAAGGAGGCACTTACCATGTATTGAGGCATCTTGGTGTTCAGATCAAGATCATGCTATTGCTTTCTCTCTTTGTATTGCTTATGTCTTGCTTTTATTAATATCAAGTTTATGCACTTCATTTCCTTTCCTTTACTTAGTTAACCTCTTTCTCATTTATGTTCTTATCTTGTTCATTTATGTTTCTTTCTTTCATTATGTTCAGCTAAGTTAATTATGTCAAGGTGAAAAGGGTACACTAATGGTGTAAGAATAAGTATAATATAAACTTACATGGACCTTAACGTTGGATACTAACATGTTTTATATTTGTTATCTTGTTCACTTTTAATACTTTGCTTGTTAAATGGTTGATCTAGATTTATGTTGTATAATATTTGGTACAACAAATACTTGGCACTTTCATAGCCCATACTGTATGGTTTAACCGACACCTGAGCTATGAAAGGAACTTGATTTGTTGTTAACATAAGTTATAATCATGAATGTCTGCCAACATTTACAAGTATTAGCTTTATTCGAATAAGATAATTAATGTAATCATGTTAACAATTTATAATCTGATTGGAACCTCCTTTATGTGTGGTTTCCAATTGAGTAATAAGAGTTTATATTATACTTGTTTGAAGTACCATTAGTGGATCCTCTAACCTTGACATTTGTCTTTATCATTGTTTAATCCTTACGTTAATCTTTCATCTCAAAGTTCTCATTAATTTCTTCATCTTCTGCTTTTATTATTGTTATTATTATTATTATTACTTACATTCTGTTTATATTATATAATATATATCTTTGATCTTTTCATAAACTCAGTATATAGGCTGGAAACCTGTGACCCGATCTTTTAGATCATTCTCAGGTATAACAACGCCACGTACTGAGTATTATTATTGTTATTATTGTTGTTATTGTTGTTGTTGTGTTGTTATTTATAATTTATACAATTAACCTCTCTGTGGTTCGACCCCGGTCTTGCCGGGTTATTTATTACTTCGACACTCCTGCACTTGGGAAAAGACATCAAGCTTTTGGTCGTGTCAAGTTTTTGGCGCCGTTGCCGGGGAGGTAAATTCTTGTATAAATTATAATATTTAATTTATTTTCTCTTTTCACTTTTCATTTTATCTATTTTTGTTTCCTTTGTTTTGTTTTGTTTCTTTTTCTTCTATTTTCTTTTCTTGCTTTTAATTCTCTTCTTACACGTGCATGAGAGTTTGGTCACGTACATTAAGTGGTAGACTTTGTAGGGTATCCTCATCATTTTCAGAAAATATGGCCGAAGAAGATAATCAATCACTTCATAATGAGAATAATGAGAATAACCGTATGAGAACACTTAGAGACCACATGAATCCCACAAGAACAAGTGCACCCTCATGCATAGTTTTCCCTCCTGATGCATCTCATTTTAATTTTAAGCCAGGCATTATTCAACTTTTACCATCTTTTCATGGCTTAGACTTAGAAAATCCATACTTGCATTTAAGGGAATTTGAGGAGGTCTGTAATACCTATAATGACTCAAATTGTAGCATGAACACCATTCGATTAAAGCTTTTTCCTTTTTCATTAAAAGATAAAGCTAAAACATGGCTACAAAATTTGAGACCAGGATCCATTCGTGCTTGGGATGATATGCAACAACAATTTTTAAAGAAGTTTTTTCCATCTCATAGAACAAACTCTTTCAAAAGACAAATCATCACTTTCACTCAAAAGCCAGGAGAAACATTTTACCAATGTTGGGATAGGTATCGAGATTTGCTTAATACTTGCCCACATCATGGTTTTGAAACATGGAGATTGGTTTCACATTTTTATGAAGGTTTAACACCTAGAGATAGGCAAATGGTTGAATTGATGTGCAATGGAACCTTTGAAGATAAAGACCCTAATGAAGCAATGGAGTACCTAGACTTGCTAGCCGAAAATGCTCAAAATTGGGACACCACAGGTACTTATGAGGCACCAGGTAAAACTCAACCTCATACATCTAGTGGAGGTATACACAACCTTAGGGAAGATCATGATCTCCAAGCCAAGTTTGCATCTTTAGCTAGAAAAGTCGAGGCACTAGAATTGAAAAAGAGTGGTCAATTAAAATCGATTCAAGACATTGTGTGTCAAATCTGTGAAACAAATGAGCATGCAACCAATGATTGTCCAACTTTACCTTCTTTTAAGGAATGCCTCCATGAACAAGCCCATGCTCTAAACAGTTTCCAAAGGCCCAACCATAACCCATACTCACAAACGTATAACCCTGGTTGGAGAAATCACCCAAATTTCAGTTGGAAGAGTGATAGCAACAATGCACAAACTTCACATCCACCGTTTCAAGCACACCATAATTTCCAAAATTCTCATGGATATGCACCTCCTTATGCTCCACCTTCTAGAAGAAATTTTGAGGAAACATTGCATGCATTCATTGAAAAGCAGGAGACAATCAACACTCAACTTGCTCAAAGCATGACCGATTTTAAAGATGCTCTTGCAAAATTAACATCTGCTCTCAGTTTCCAAGAGAAAGGTAAGTTTCCTTCTCAACCACAGCAAAATCCAAAGGGGCAATACAATGCAAATGCAAGTAGTTCTGGAAGCCAACACATGGATCAAGTCAAATCAGTCATCACTCTTCGTAGTGGTAAGGTTATTGAAAAACCTATTCTTGAACCTTGTGAGAAAGATGATGAGTCTATCTCTGAGGGTAAGGAAGGGGTTGAACCTGAACATTGCAAAGAAAAGGCTGATTCCCCGCCAGCACTTCCGTTTCCTCATGCCATGATCAAACAAAGGAAAGTTAGTCACAACTCTGAAATCTTTGAAATTTTCAAACAGGTAAGGATCAATATACCTTTGTTGGATGCTATTAAACAGGTTCCTTCCTATGCTAAATTTTTGAAAGATCTATGCACTGTGAAGAGAAAATTGAATGTGAAAAAGAAAGCATTTTTAGCCGAACAAGTAAGTGCCATTCTTCAGAACAATAATGCTTTGAAATATAAAGACCCTGGTTGTCCTACAATTTCTTGCTTTATTGGAGAACATAAAATTGAAAGAGCCTTACTTGATCTTGGAGCTAGTGTGAATTTACTTCCATATTCAGTTTTTCAGAGTCTCAATCTAGGTGAGTTAAAACCAACCTCTGTAACTCTTTTACTCGCCGATAGATCTGTAAAAGTGCCTAGAGGAATAATTGAAGATGTGTTGGTACAAGTTGATAAATTCATTTATCCTGTGGATTTTGTTGTCTTGGACACGCAACCTGTTGAAGCATGTAATTCAATTCCTGTCATTTTAGGACGTCCATTTCTTGCCACTTCTAATGCATTGATTAATTGTAGGAATGGACTGATGAAGCTATCATTTGGAAACATGACATTGGAGATGAATATTTTCAACATTTACAAGCAACCTGGAGATGATAATGATTTACAGGAAGTGGACTTTATTGAAAAATTAGTTCATGATCAATTTCAAACCACTTCTAGTGAAACTGAGATTGATGAATCTGATGATTTGCAAATGGTCTACTTTCAGGAATCAAAGGCATGCAATTGGAGACCACAAATTGAAGAATTGCCACCACGATCAATTGAGCCCATACCTTCAAGTGTTCAACCACCAAAACCTGAATTGAAGTCGTTACCATTTAATCTCAAATACTTATTTTTGGGAGAAAATGAAACTTTTCCGGTAATAATCTCTTCCAAACTTAATGCGCATCAAGAAGGTAAGTTATTACAGACTCTAAAAATGCACAAAAATGCATTAGGATGGACCATAGCTGACATAAAAGGAATTAGCCCTTTGATTTGCACACACAGGATTTATTTGGAGGAAAATGCTAAACCCTCTAGAGAAATGCAACGAAGGCTTAATCCTAATATGAAAGAAGTAGTGAAAAATGAAGTCATTAAGCTTCTAGATAATGGAATCATTTATCATATTTCCGACAGCAAATGGGTAAGTCCTACCCAAGTTGTACCCAAAAAGTCTGGAGTCACTGTGATAACAAATGAGAAAAATGAGTTAATTCCAACTAGGACTGTTACGGGTTGGCGCATGTGCATTGACTATAGGAAACTTAATTCAATGACTAGAAAAGATCATTTCCCTTTACCTTTCATGGACCAAATCCTAGAAAGAGTTGCAGGTCATGAATTTTATTGTTTCCTAGATGGTTATTCAGGTTACAATCAAATTGAAATTGCATTGGAAGATCAAGAGAAGACTACTTTCACATGTCCATTTGGTACTTTTGCATATCGAAGGATGCCTTTTGGATTATGTAATGCACCAGCCACGTTTCAAAGATGCATGCTTAGCATATTCAGTGATATGGTTGAACGTTTTCTTGAGATTTTTATGGATGATTTTTCTGTTTTTGGTGATTCATTTGATGATTGTTTGACTAATTTAGAAAAGGTTTTGAGCAGGTGTGAAGAGAAGAATCTTGTACTGAATTGGGAAAAATGTCACTTTATGGTAACAAACGGCATTGTACTTGGTCACATTGTTTCATCGAAAGGAATTGAGGTTGATAAATCTAAAATCGAGTTAATTGCCAACTTACCAACACCAAAATCTGTTAAAGATGTTAGATCATTCTTAGGACATGCTGGTTTTTACAGAAGGTTCATCAAAGATTTTAGTGTAATATCTAAGCCCTTGAGTAACCTTCTAACAAAGGATAATATTTTTGAATGGACTGAACATTGTGAGGAAGCCTTTGTTAAACTTAAAAACTTGCTTACTTCTGCTCCTGTCATTCAACCTCCTGATTGGTCATTACCTTTTGAAATAATGTGTGACGCTAGTGATTATGCCGTGGGTGTTGTCTTGGGACAAAGGAAAGATAAGAAACCTTATGTGATTTACTATGCAAGTAAAACTTTAACTAGTGCTCAAATGAATTACACCACCACTGAAAAAGAATTACTTGCAGTAGTATTTGCATGTGACAAGTTCAGATCTTATCTTGTTGGCTCACCTGTTGTTGTTTTTAGTGATCATGCAGCATTGAAATATCTTCTCTCTAAGAAAGATTCTAAGGCTAGATTGGTGCGGTGGATTTTGTTACTTCAAGAATTTGATATCACAATCAAAGACAAGAAAGGCATCGAAAATGTTGTCGCGGATCATTTGTCAAGATTGACAACCGATTCGAGATCTGACATTACACCAATCGATGACTACTTTCCTGATGAATCTTTATTTTCTGTCTCTACGATGCCTTGGTTTACTAATATTGTTAATTTTCTTGTTTCAGGACAATTGCCAGCTCATTGGAGTACCCAAGACAAAAGAAAGTTCTTGAACGAAGTGAAGAACTTTTATTGGGATGACCCTTATTTATTCAAATATTGTCCTGATCAAATATTTCGAAGATGCATTCCTGACAATGAGGTAAGTAGTGTCATTAAATTTTGTCATTCTGAGGCATGTGGGGGTCATTTCTCATCAAGAAAGACAGCTGCAAAAATCTTACAAAGTGGATTTTACTGGCCCACCATGTTCAAAGACTCACATGCATTCTGTAAGATTTGTGAAAATTGTCAAAAGTTGGGATCTATTTCGAAACGTCACATGATGCCTTTAAATCCTATTCTTGTCATTGAGATCTTTGACTGTTGGGGTATAGATTTCATGGGTCCATTTCCTCCATCATTTGGTTTCTTGTACATATTGGTCGCAGTAGATTATGTTTCAAAATGGATAGAGGCAATTCCAAGTCGAACCAATGATCACAAAACAGTGATAAAGTTTTTGAAAGAAAACATTTTAAGTCGATTTGGAATCCCTCGAGCCATGATAAGTGACGGTGGAACACACTTTTGCAACAAGCCATTTGAGTCTTTAATGAAGAAATATGGAATCACACATAAAGTTGCCACCCCTTATCACCCTCAGACAAGTGGACAAGTAGAGCTTGCTAATAGGGAGATCAAACAGATCTTAGAGAAAACAGTGAACCCTAATAGGAAAGACTGGTCTTTAAGACTTAATGATGCACTTTGGGCTTATCGAACTGCTTATAAAACATCATTAGGTATGTCACCTTATAGACTAGTCTATGGAAAACCTTGTCACTTGCCTGTGGAAATTGAACATAAAGCTTATTGGGCTATTAAAGCTTTCAATTCAAGCCTTGATGATGCTAGTCAGCTGCGAAAATTGCAAATAAATGAGCTTGAGGAAATAAGAAATGATGCATATGACAATTCGAAAATTCATAAAGCAAGAATTAAAGAGTTTCATGACAAGAAAATACTGAGAAAAACATTCAATGTTGGTCAAAAAGTCTTGCTTTATAATTCTCGACTCCATTTATTTCCTGGAAAACTAAGATCAAGATGGAGCGGTCCTTTTATTGTGAAACATATGTATCCATATGGGGCCTGTGATATTGAGAATCCAAAGAATGGCAATGTTTTCAAGGTAAATGGGCATCGTTTGAAAGTTTATTTTGACAATTTTTCGGTTGACAATGACTCTATTGAATTGAGTGATCCTGTATATAAAGATTGATTCTTTTTCTCACATTGTTTTGTGTTTTGTTGTATCTATTGTTTTGCTAGTCTCTCTTTCACCCCGGTCAAATGGCGGATAACGGTACTCCGTGACTTAAGTCGGTTCTTTCAGTTTCCCAAATAACTGATATCTGTATATATTTGTACAATTCTTAGCTCTTTCTCCCTTCTTTGAATCTCTTCTCTAATTCTCTTTTGAAAATGGACACCACTCTTGAAAAGTTGAAAAGGTATTTTCCCGCTTTGCCTCCAAATGCGATTAATAAAATTTACCGTGCTAGGTGTGCAAGATTGAGGTTATTAATGAATCATGAAATTCCTGAAGATATTCGCTGGCTAATTGAAGCAAAGGTCCGCTTATCAGGTGAGTCCTCCAATTCTTTCATTTCACACATGCCTGGAACAGGTAAAAGCACTTTTGCAAAGAAACGTCGTGCAAAACGACTAAAAGTCTGTCACAGATGTGCCAGATGGACTTGTAATGCGACATGTCGTTCTTTAGGAATGGTATCTGTAAACCGTGAAGATAAGATACAATTCATTAAGGATGGCCTGAGTAAGGGGTCTTTAGATAATCTTTTGTTGACCCTTGAGACGCATCCTAGTGGAGATGTGCATCGTGTAATTCATGATTTATGGCCACAATTCCATAAAGAACATGATCGTCTTAGTCTTGGGAATCTGACTAAAAAAGACCCTGTTTGCCAGTTTTTAAGAAAACTGGATGGGAAGCCTATCCCCGACCCATAGAGGGCGTTTAAGCCGTTCTTGGACGTAAAACCAAGGGAAGATGTGAGCCACAATCACAACTACCTGTACATATATGCTTTTTCAAAATAAATAATTAATAAAGAGAGAGAGAGAGAGAGAGAGAGAGAGAGAGAGAGTTTGTAAGACTACAGCTGACCTACATATAGGTGGTATGATTGCATTTTCACTTTTTCATCTATAAATTCTTCTCTTCCTTCCTTTCATTTCTACTCATCCCATATATTCATCAAATATAGAAGTGTGTAGAAATGGCAGGTTCCTCAAGTCATCAGATAAGAAATATTTGTGTTTTCGGTGGATCCAGTTCTGGGAAAGAAAAAGAGTTTTTAGAATCAGCGAATCATCTTGGTCGGGTACTAGCTGAGAGAAAGATTCATTTAGTGTATGGGGGAGGTAGCCTTGGGTTAATGGGAGGTGTGTCAATGGCTGCATTTTTAGGAAGCAGTCAAGTTTTGGGGGTTGTCCCCAAAGCTTTAGCAACTGGGGACATCATTGGAAAAACAATTGGAGAGGAACTACAGGTCCCAACAATGTCTGACCGACTGAATACCATGTTTAGCCATGCTGATGCCTTCATTGCCTTACCAGGTGGTCTGGGCACATTGGAAGAGATCTTTCATATTTCATCTTGGGCCCAACTGCACATTCACCATAAACCCATAGGTTTGTTAAATGTTAATGGTTTTTATGATAAGTTGCTGTCTTTCCTTGATCAAGCTGTGGAACAGGAATTTCTAACATCTTCGGCACGACAAATCATAATCTCTGCTGCTACTGCTGAACAATTGATTGACCAACTACAATCTTTCATCCCTGTCATTGATCCCTGCATGAGTCGCCTAGATTGGTCAACTAAGGACAGCCGTAAAAAGCTTAGATTAGATTTGAGCCTTCATCTGTGAAACCTTGTGTCTTTTGGTTTTATTAATAGCATATTATTTTTTTTGTTACTTCTTATGTTTGTTTAAGTGTGTTTCAGGTTTGTCATTGTTCGATGTTTCAGGTGATGTCTTCTATACTCTATCTTTCTACCTTCGAACATTGAGGACAATGTCTCGTTTTGGTTGGGGGGAGAGGGTAGTAGTTTAAAAAAAAAAAAAAAATACTAACTTGCTAACTGTTTTTGCTATTATTAAAACCATTTGACAAAATTGTTATTAGGATGGCAGAGTATGGAATCAATTTTATTGACTCTAGAGACGCATCTTAGTAAGTTTCATTACCAAGGTCTATCATAATACTTCTTGAAATATTCAGGTTTACAAACTCTCACATTGTTATCACTTGATTCTGCTCCTATACTCATTTAACAAGTATTATTAAACCTTCATTTTCACACACACACTTTAACATATGATTGTGGGTTGCACATTGGATTATTACATTAATTATGTTCTTTTGTTGAAGGTAACAACTAAGGGAAAAGGATAGTATATAATTTGCAAAAAAAAAAAAAAAAAAAAAAAAGAAAAAGAAAAAAGATAGTATTGATGATAATAAAACGTGGATAAGTTTGGTTTCGTAGCCTCCCTAACCTAAGCAATTAAGCCCGAAGGGGTGTTTTAACACCTAATACCCTAAAGTCAACTGACTTGGGAGCTATTGGCCCAAAGCTTGTTACATGGGTTAAGGAGAAAAGCTTAAGGGAATCAAACATTGCACTATCTACGTATCAGTATCTGCAACCCGAGTTGTTAAGCTCGTAGGGGTGTCTCAACACCTAATGCCCTAAGATCAACTGGTCTGGGAGTCATTAGCCTAAAACTCGTTACATGGGTTAAAGATACATTGTGTTTTAAGTTGTATGTGTATATATAAAAAAAAAAAATAATAATAATAATCCCAACCCAAGGAAGTTCACCTTAAACATTTGAACATAATATTGTTTTCTTCCAACAAAAGCCCCATCATCTATGTTTTCATTGAGCACACAAAAAGAAGGTTTATTAATATCTTGTTTACGAAGTATGAAGCAGGAATATAAATTTAATGAGAGTTTGTTTATCTGGATAGATTAATGGAAGTTGAATGATAAATGCCTTGCTTTGTGGAACTTGCAAATTGTTTCTCTATTTTAACGCTTTAGATTACTAGGGACTAGTAATAAGCTGGTTGGGGGGTGTGATTAGTACTTAAAAGTGCATGTTTATCAAGGTTTTATATCATCATTTTGCACTTGAAGTATCAATAACTCCTTAACTAAAGCATGTTTTATAATAACAAGTTTGATATTATAAGATACCTTAATTTATGGTAAATGCTCATTTTAAATGCAGGACTATCACATAAATAAAAGGATTGATTGATGAGTTTAAGCATTGAAAGTGAAAGGACAAAGAGATGGCCAAACTTAGAAAAGAGATGTCGGTGCAGTCCAAACCGGAACATTGCTCGGTAATTGGATCATATCTAGAGCTCTAGATTTCGGATTTAGGTCCACTTTATATGGATGGAAAGGTAAGACAAAGGCCTACAACTTTCATGAGGAGCCCAAGATTTGAAAAGGTCGTTTTGAAGTCCAAATTGAAGGAACAACGAAGAAGTCCGAAGCTGTCCTGCAGCCCAAACACTATTTAGTGTTCAGCCCATATCTTGAGTTCTAGAAGTCCAAATGACCTCATCTTTTTTTTGTTGGAAAGCTGAGACAATTTCCTAGAACATTCCTAAGGATTCTGGGCAAATTATGATGTTAGCAATGACGTCTTGACCAGACAAGAAGATAAGGATTGTTATCTAGTCAAGATGTGGCCACCCACTCATCAATTAGTCAACAAATCAATAGTTCCAAATTTTGGCCTATAAAAGGAGGCACTTACCATGTATTGAGGCATCTTGGTGTTCAGATCAAGATCATGCTATTGCTTTCTCTCTTTGTATTGCTTATGTCTTGCTTTTATTAATATCAAGTTTATGCACTTCATTTCCTTTCCTTTACTTAGTTAACCTCTTTCTCATTTATGTTCTTATCTTGTTCATTTATGTTTCTTTCTTTCATTATGTTCAGCTAAGTTAATTATGTCAAGGTGAAAAGGGTACACTAATGGTGTAAGAATAAGTATAATATAAACTTACATGGACCTTAACGTTGGATACTAACATGTTTTATATTTGTTATCTTGTTCACTTTTAATACTTTGCTTGTTAAATGGTTGATCTAGATTTATGTTGTATAATATTTGGTACAACAAATACTTGGCACTTTCATAGCCCATACTGTATGGTTTAACCGACACCTGAGCTATGAAAGGAACTTGATTTGTTGTTAACATAAGTTATAATCATGAATGTCTGCCAACATTTACAAGTATTAGCTTTATTCGAATAAGATAATTAATGTAATCATGTTAACAATTTATAATCTGATTGGAACCTCCTTTATGTGTGGTTTCCAATTGAGTAATAAGAGTTTATATTATACTTGTTTGAAGTACCATTAGTGGATCCTCTAACCTTGACATTTGTCTTTATCATTGTTTAATCCTTACGTTAATCTTTCATCTCAAAGTTCTCATTAATTTCTTCATCTTCTGCTTTTATTATTGTTATTATTATTATTATTACTTACATTCTGTTTATATTATATAATATATATCTTTGATCTTTTCATAAACTCAGTATATAGGCTGGAAACCTGTGACCCGATCTTTTAGATCATTCTCAGGTATAACAACGCCACGTACTGAGTATTATTATTGTTATTATTGTTGTTATTGTTGTTGTTGTGTTGTTATTTATAATTTATACAATTAACCTCTCTGTGGTTCGACCCCGGTCTTGCCGGGTTATTTATTACTTCGACACTCCTGCACTTGGGAAAAGACATCAAGCTTTTGGTCGTGTCAATAAACTAAAAGATATGGTGTTTTTATTGTGCACCACCTCACAAAATACTATTCATTTCAATAGTGTTTTATTTTTCTTTGCCTTTGCCTGTGGTTTTTTTTATTTTTCTAAATCTACAAAACACTATATTTTTCTTTTAGTTTATTGGAGATTAAGATCCATAATTTATTGTAGTTTTTTTATATGTAGTTAGCTCAGTCTTATAACTCGTTTCTTGGTTTTTGTGAATTAATTCAGTTGACTCAAGTTTTTTTGTCATTTTTGAATTGATTTTTTTTTCAATTTCAAGGTTCAACATTTGGTTGATTGAGAATTAGACTACATGATTTACTTTGGTTTACTTTCTATGAGATTATCTTGATTTCATGACTCAATTCATGGGTTTGGCAGGTTAACCCAGTTGACTTGATTATTTTTATCTTTTTTTTAATTGGTATTTTTTCAGTTTCATCCTTCATCATAAAGTTGATTATGAATTAGGTTTCATGATCTATTTTAGTTTGCTTTCTATGAGGTTGTCATAGTTTTATAACTCAAGTCATGTGTTTTGTGGGTTAACCCAAGTAGATTCAGGTCGTTTTATTATGTCATGGTTTTAGATTGAGCTTTTTAACTTTCAACCTTCAAAATGGATTTATTGAAAATTAAACTTTATAATTTATTTTGATTTACTTTATTAGGAGTTATCATAGTCTTCATGACTTGGTTGTAGGTTTGAAAGTTTAACATGGGTTGACTTAGGTCATTTTTTTAATTTTCTATAAGGTTATCTCAATCTCATAACTTAGTTCACGAGTTTGACAAGTTAATTCATGCTAAATTTTCTTGTTATATTTAAATTAAATTTTTTTAAAAAAATTATTTTTTAATATTAGATTGATTGGGAATTGAATTTTATAATTTGTTTTGATTTGCTTTATATAGGGTTATCATGATCTCATGATCTAGATTGAGAATTTAGTAGGTTAGCCAAGGTTGACCCATATCGATTCAATATGTTGTTGTTTCAATATTATTTATAAAAAAAAAATGTTGTCTTGAAATTTTATGAATCAAACTACTTTTTACTAGTTATCTTTGGACTCATCATATCATTTAGATCTATCAAGTCATATCAAGTAAAACTTTTTTATTAGAAAAAAATTAGCAATATCTAGATTATTTTTCATACGAAAGATTGACCGTCATTTAGACTTCCAATAACTTTCATTGGACAAAGAAATAATTTAAAAGAACCAGAAGTTTTTGTGAATAGATATCTGTGTTTAAATAATTTAAGAGGATTGACCGTCATGCCTAAGCTTTTTTCCTTCTTCCCCTTTTTTAAAAAAAATTTTACCATCACAATTTGACCTCTTTTTTTTCTTACTTAATTTTATTTTAATTTCATCATTTAATATTTTATTATTTATTAATTAAGCAACATAAGTTGTTTCGGTTTGGAATTTTTATCTAGTTACCATAGTATTTGGGTTGTTCTTGATTTTATAGGTTTCTATTTGAGATAAAAAAAAATTATTGAAAAAAAAAATGTTTAGCTCAATTAAGTCCATTACCTAGGTCATGGGTTTAATTGGTTAACTTTGGTTAGTTAAAAATTGAGTTTTATAATTTCTTTGGTTGCATTAATAGTTTGTGTTTATTTAATTAAATGCATATACATGAACTTTTTGATTTGTGATTAAGAGTTTTTTATGTTAAAAATCATGTAGAAAATCTTGTCACATTGAAAAAAAAATCGGCAAAGCACGACTCAAATAGGTAGTATAAACTAAAATATATGGTGCTTTTATTGTGCACCACCTCACAAAACACTATTTATTTCAATAGTGTTTAATTTTTCTTTGCCTTTGCCTTTGGGTTTTTTTCTTCTAAATCTACAAAACATTATATTTTTCTTTTAGTTTATTGGAGATTGAGCTTTATAATTTATTGTGGTTTGCTTGGGCTTATAACTGGTTTCACAGTTTTTGAAGGTTAACTCAATTGACTCGAGTTTTTGTTATTATTTTTTAATTGATTTTTTTTTTAATTTCAATCTTCAATATTTGGTTGATTGGGAATTAGACTTCATAATTTACTTTGGTTTGTTTTTTATCAGATTAGCTTGATCTTATAACTCAGTTAACGGGTTTGACAGGTTAATTAATTGACTCGATTTTTGTCTTTTTTTTAATTGGTATTTTTTCAATTTCATCCTTCATCATAAAAGTTGATTATGAATTAGGTTTCATGATTTATTTTAGTTTACTTTCTATGAGGTTGTCTTGATTTTATAACTCAGGTCACGAGTTTTGCGGGTTAATACAGATAGACTCAGGTTGTTTTATTTTATCATGGTTTTAGATTGAGCTTTTTTAACTTTCAACATTCAAAATGGTTTTATTGAAAATTAAGTTTCATAATTTTATTTATTTATTTTCTAAAAGGTTATCATAGTCTTCATGACTTGGTTGTAGGTTTGGAAATTTAACATGGGTTGACTTAGGTTATTTTTTATTTATTTTCTATAAGTTATTTTAATTTCATAAATCAGGTCATGAATTTGACAAGTTAACTCAGGCTAAATTTTCTTTTTATCTTTTAATTAATTTTTTTTAATTTTATTTTTTAATATTGGGTTGATTGAGAATTGAACTTCATAATTTGTTTAGATTTGTTTTATATAGAGTTATTATGGTCTCATGATCCAGATCAAGAATTCGATAAATTAGTTCAGGCTGACCCATATTGATTTAATATATTATCGTTTCAATATTATTTAAAAAAGAAAATGTTGTCTTGAAATTTTATGAATTAAACTATTTTATATTGACTGTTTTTGGACTCACTATGTTAATTAGATCATATCAGGTTATATCAAAAGTAAAAAAAAAATTACTAGAAAAAATTAGCAATATCTGATTTTTTATATATATGTTTTAAAAAAATTGATTGGAACAGTAGCGGGTAATATCGAATCTAGACTTTTATCTATAGGACAAGAGGGGGTTACACCAATTTAAATTGATAAAGTCTCTCGGTTGAGTTTCCAAGTCTTCTTTTGTTATTTCCTGACCTGATAAATATCACACACACACACCTCTTTTCGTTGATATATAACTTTCTCTACTCTGAATCCGGTTTTTTTTCTTTTTAAGAAAAAAATTGGCTAAAAAATCTTACTTGTTGAGGTTTATCTTTGAGGCTTGAAATGCATAAGCATGGATTTATATCTTGATTCTTGCATATTGGTTGATTTGCTGGACGTTTATTATTCCCTCATGAAAGTCAGCTGGGTATGTTTTTTTAAACTATGAATTCGAGTTAAGGTAAAATTTGATTTTCTCTTCTTTTTTTTAATTCAAAAACCATTGTGATCTGATGTGAAGAAATTATTTATTAAAATTCACAAAAACCATTTAGACTTCCAATAACTTTCACTGGACATAGAAATAATTCAAGAGAAACCGGAAGTTCTTGTGAACAGATCTGTGTTTGAATATTTCTTTGTGTCTTTAAAAGGAGTTTTTTGTCAATTAATGCGTTTTGAGTATTTATTTATATGTGAAATGAATGGACTAAGGGAATAGTTTAAGTTAAATGGACTGGGTCTGGGTTTTTATGTTGGGTTCCAGTGGCTCATGATTTACTCTTTTCTGTTCTTTAGCCTTTGGAGCAGTTTTCTGTTGGATCAAAATATATGAATTATATTAAAAATAATACATGTTACGAAGCATTATAAATAAAAAAAACATTTTGAGGGTAATATTGTAGATTGAAAAAATAAAAATGGTGATTTTACCCTTCTCAAACAAAACTATTAAGGTAATATTGTCTTTTTATAAGGTATGTTAATTATTATTAGATTTATAAAGGACAACTCAATCTTTTTATATTATTAAAGCATAGTAATGATTAAATTATTTTTAAAAATAAAATTTATTTAATTGGTGTCTATAGGCTTTTTTGAATTTTCACTTTTTAAAGCATAGAAAAATGACAAAACTATCTTTAAAAGAAAAAAAAATAATTGATATCCAGTGGCTTTTTTATATTTTCATTCTAGTATTTTAGTTATAATCAAGTTAACTCAAAAAAAAATTTGTATTTTAATAAATATAAAATATTATTTAAAAACCAAATGTGCGTGTATTTCATAGGACAACACATCCATTGCTCTATTATATTTAGGTGTGGTGCATACAGTAGAATACGACAACCAAATATGGCCTTCCTTGATATCATTGTAATCGTCATGGTGCCCTCCCTCTCTATATAGCGCAGGTAGCTTACTAACCTCTAGTTTGCTATCCATGATCTTTTCTCTTTTTTTTTCTTTTTTTTTTCTCTCCTCCTCACGACTGGCCCTCTAAAATTTCAAAGAAACCTGTCAATTTGTTTTTGCTTCATATTTGATTTATGTTTTTTTATTACTATTTATTTATTTGAAATAATTTATAAATTTTTTTTTTTAATTTCATCATCATTCAATTTTTTTTCTTCTATCAAATTTAGTCTCATACTTTTGATTGTCATTTGTTTTATTTGAGATAATTTTTAAAATTGAACCTTTTTTTTACGATTTCATCCTTTTTTTTCTATCAAATTTAATCTTTATTCTTTTGATGGATTTTTTTTTTACTTTGGTAAATTTTTTAAATTGATGTTTTTTTTTTCGATTTTATCCTTTAACATTATATTGATTGAGAATTGAGATGTTTTATTGAGCCTCGGTTTAGAAATTCACATATTACAAGTTTGGAAGATTAGCCCGGGTTTGCTTGGCTTTTTTCTACTTCTTTTAAGCTCGTATTTTTTTTCAGTTTTATCCTTTATCATTTATTTAATTGGAGATTAGGCTCTGTTATTTTTTTTTATTTTCTTTCTATAGGATTTTTCACTAACTTTGCAAATGACTAGGGTTATCTCGGGTCTTTTTAAATTTAGATTTTTTAAATATAAGTTTTTTTAATTAAACTAGAATAATTTATTGAGTGGTTGAGGATCCCATCATGTTCACATTTCTCATTTAGACTGTACTACATAAGGAATATCGGTTGTATGGGATATAATGGAGTTAGGGTAATACACCTAATGTTTAGAAGATATTGATGAGCATTTTTTAATGATAAAAGTATTTTAGTTTTTTGACAAAGGTGCGAAAGCAATTAATGATGTAAGAATAGGCAAATATCGAAGATTGATGAATGGGATGTTACGGTATGAAATGATTTTGATATGTATTTTCTAGATGGAATCCTCCTTTCGATTCATCCTCTATCATAGCATTGAAACTTACTACCAAACTCCTGATCCTTTCTGCTTTCAAACCTTACTCAACTTTTTCTACAATAGCCACTACTTCCATAGATAAGATTATGAGTAACTGGTAACAAGGGCTTTTAAAACGTAATAAAGGTGATAATAAGTACTATTTTTAGCCATAAATGAGTGAATTTGCTATTTTGCACAACCTTAGAGCATATTCCATAATCAACTTATCCATATTCTTTGAAGGTTAAATATGGTTAAAGACTCTTTCAAGTCATGCTCCAATTATTTTAAGAAGGCGCTGACCATATTTCAAAGGCAATCAATCTTTCATACCAATGACAAATCAAAAAGCTCAAACTATTCTTAGCATTTTCTTCTTGGATGATATTCAGGCTAAAACAAAAATGAAGATGTTTGATGTATCTAGTTTGTAGAAAATTATAATGAATTTTAAGGCGAGACATCATGAATCTTTTGATGAGCTCGAGGCATTGAATGCAATAATGCAAACTTCGATAAATCAGATAAGTATTAGAAACAATCTTTTGATGTAGGTGTAAAAAGAGACAAAGGGGCATATTCATAATGATCTTTTCAGTATTGGCTTCCATGTATGAGGGCTTCCTTTCGAAGTGAATGGTTTGTCTTATCATATTGGTTAACTAAGTCATCTCCTTTCTCATGAAATTATCTAGCTTTTGATCAGGTTGGACTTTCTTATTTGCTTTTTATAGATCTTGTTAAGGGTTGGCATTTTAGGGTGGGCCTATATTTCTTCTGCAAATGAAAGATGTGTATTGTTGCAAAGCTAATAAATATGATATGCTTGTGAAGAAAAAATAAGGTAAATTGAATACGAGTTTGCCCTTCAAGGGGTGGCAGTGGTCGTCACCTAGTGTTTCATTACACCGATAAAGGAATTCATATTCATGTCAATTAATTTGTAATAAATTAGACTCTTGTATAATCTATGTGATGACCATTTTCCACCCAAAAAGTCCTGGAATTCAGGATGCTACATGCTTGCTTTCCTTAACATAATTTACTTTTAACACATACAATCTAAGAACAAGTTCTAATTTTTAAGTAATCATAGGTAGGTTTTGTACCTGGTCTCAAAAGGATATCAGAACTGCCCAGTGATGATCTTTATAAAAATAGCATAGGGATGTTGTGAGGAATGGTTAAGGCATGTATGTTCATCATTACCAAGCAAAAACTTAATTATCAGTTGAGTATTTCATGCATCTGAACCTTTACCAATATTCATAGGGCAAGCCCACCTAACCTAAATGTTTGTGTGTGCTTTTAGAAATTAAAGTAAGTGATGTATGAAATAATTAATTGTACAATAAACAAATGCATGTGAAATATAAAAATAAAGCATAAAAGAATGCAAGTTGAAAATAAAAATGACAAAAAAAAGTAGTTTAAATTTAAAGCATAAAAAGATGCATGTTAATAATAAAAATAAAGTACAAACCAATAAATATAAAACATAATAATTAGACAAACAAATAAAGTTTAGTCCACTCTTCCCCAATGAAGTCGCTATTATATCGCACGTGTACAGCATCGCGATGATTGTCCTCTTGGATTAAGATCTCTTTGGTGATGGGGGGGAAGAACAAGGAATTCTTGTTTCTTATCAGTAAAAAAGGAGGATGGAGTCGTTCCCTAGTATTTTGATCACTATAATCTCTAACTGGTTTTGGAGTCTGGATAAAAGGATTGGTTGGGTATAGAGATGACGTATCACCTCTAGTGCACATTACCTAAAGTAAGTTGTATTATTTATTTTTCTGATATAAACTAAGATATTGTTATATTTTATAATCATTGGTCTATCTAAGGTTTTAAAAGTTCCTCTTAATAAAAAGGTCCTAATCTAATCAAGTTAAAGCCTACTCATTCTAGAATCAACATATATATATTTTTTTAATATTGGAAATACATTTTATGTTTAATTTTATAACCCTTGATATTGGGACAAACAAAATAATATTTTTGGTATTTTAAAAATGTAGGTCAGGTTCTTATGGCTTTAATAAATTGATTATTAAATTCAAAAATACATGTAAAAATAAAAAGATTATTTTTGTGAATTTTTAATAAGTTAAAATATGCAAATATAATTTACTTTTGAGAGTTGGCCATAAACAATTTAAAATAAAGTTGTACTTTTCAAAGAAAGATTTTTTTGTTGTTGTTTTTGTGGAAGGGAACCAATTTGTTTAATATCAAAAAAGCACCTCGCATGGAGGTCTCAATTCCAAATGTTAATATGTGAGAGAAGAAAAAAGTGGGGAATTCAAAATTAATTGCAAAATGATATTTCAAAAAATAAAACTTTATTAAAAAAATGGATGATGACCGTGTTTAGACAAGATGCAAATAAAATGTTTTCATCAAGGCTATTTTAAATATGATATCAATTCAAGATGCAAATAAAATGTTTTCATCAAGGCTATTTTAACTATGATATCAATTCAAGGCAAATTATCGCTCATCAACTCAAAACCAAATAATGCTAAACATCCACACAAATCTTATTAAATTCATGAACTTATATTCAATTTCCATATTGGTTCAAATAAATCAACTTCAATCCAAGTACAACCCATGAATTAAGATTTAATATTTAAATTAACATAAACTCACATGCCACCGCTACTGGAGGGGAGCAACCTAGTGGATTTGATGCTTCTCGGTTCCATTGTTGCCCTTGCACCGGCGGTGCTCCTTCACGCTTTCTGAGGAAAGAGATCTGGCCTTTTAAAGTTCCGGTCCTCTTTTACTTTCTTTTTTCTCTCGCTATTGTTTCTCATCCCTAGTTCTCCCTCACCATGATTGTTTCTAACAATGTCTCTTACTGCTACTAGGTCATTAATAAAGGGTGGTTGTCGCCCAGAGACATGAGAAAGTAAGGGTCGAAGCAGGTCTTATTATTATTAATGGTAGCTACGAGGACACAATAAAGATGGAAAGAGATGGAGACCATGAGGAGGCTTTTCTCAGTGCCGGATGACTTGATGGTTAAGAGGGAGACTGAGATGGTTGTTAGTAGTGGTGTTGTCGGGTTAAAAAAAAATTAAGGTGGCTGGTAATTGAGTTTGATTGTAGTGGTTTGAAAGAAGATAAGGAAAGAGAGTCTTGATGGCTCATCCATGATGGGTTTGGTGATGATGGAAAGTGGGAAGTGGAAAGTGGAGATGGAGGGTGGCATTAAAGGTAATGGGCAACGCTGCTGATAAGAGAGAAAGGTGGTTGTCGATGGTGGTTTATGTGGTTATGGAGGCTAGTTGTAAGGATGATGGTATGGACTATTTATGTGAAGGGAGGTTGGCAGATGAAAGTAATTGATAATACTACAGGTGAGGATGATGAAGGTGGTGAGGAGTATGATTGGGGCTACAATTGATGATGTTGGTTGTGGTCGCTAACGACGAGCTGACCTAATGGGTTTGGTTAGAAGGGGAAGTGGGTCTTGCTTGTAATATTGGTGGAGAGGCAACTAGTGGTTTAGATTGGTTTGAGAGGGAGAGGGGTTGTGCTTCCTAGAGGGGGAAGGAGAATTAGTTATTTCGGTGTTTTATTTTATTTTTTGAACCTTCTTTTCACAAACGGTCACAGGTTCTTTGTTTTTTTTTTTTTCAAAAAGGATGATAAATCTTTAGTGTGTTGTTGAATGACTGAGAGGGGATGAACTACAACTGGTTTTTTATGGCTAAGTAACGGTTAGGTTGTTCTTTTTGTGGAAAAACGGAGGCTAGGTTATTTTTGATGTGTGGATGTGTGTGAGTTGGTAAGTGGGACAGTCTTTGGATGTGTGGGTGATTTTTGTTCAAACTAATTATCTCCTAATCCTCCCTTGTTTCTTGTGTGGTATAACCATCTATTTATAGGACAAACAAACTTCTCCTTTTCCTCCTAATTCCTTGGTCCCCAAGCAATTAACAAAAATCTGGTCCCTCATTTTATTTTATTTTTGCACTTTTTGTCCCCTTATCCTAATTTTTTTTGTTTTTAACTTTTCTTATTTTTTTTTTTAATTTTAATATTATTGAACAAATGCAACGTCAACTTAATAAAATTAATCAATGATTTTAAAATGAGCGAGTTCAAAAACCAAACGCGTTCAAAAAATATGGTAGCTGAAACTAAAAAAAGACAATGAGAAAAAAGAAACTACTAATTTTTTTTTAAAATGATTTTCAAGAAAGCCAAACCAATTAAATCTAAAATATCCTAAATCAATATTTATCTCCAAAAATCCCTAAGAAAGAAGATTTTTATTAGATTTAAAGTAAGTGGTTGAAATATATGTTTCTTTGAATCAAGATTTGTGACAAACCTTAAAAATTTCTTTTCTTGTGATTTTTTTGTTCTTTTTTATATGACTTTATTTAATAAAGATCGCAAATAACTTCTTTTAAAAAAAAATTGATGTCATGACTAGTTTTTAGAGAAGATTAAAAAAAATAAAAATAAAAAACCTCATCAATAATGGAGTATAAGCTGATTTAAAGTATTGCTCTTATACAAGCTAATGTGAAACCCGTGAATATAAAGATCAAAAACCCCACAGCCAAATCTACTTTTCCAAAAAAAGCTAAGCTCATATTTGTTAATGAGTTTGACATAACAATAATTATACCAAGACACCAAGACACCTAGACTATAAGTATGAGCAAAACCTCACACACAATAATAATTGTTGAAATCAAAGTCTATCCTCTAAAAAAAGTTTAAATAAAAGTTAAATAAATCTATTTATAATAAGTAAAAATTTTCTAAATATTGATAGGAAAAAAAAATTCTAAATAAAATAGAATAATCCTAAATCAACGAGAAAATTAATATAGTTCCCGTACACTAGCTTCTAGGCTTTATTTCAAGGCTTTTATGATGTTTGATTGTCAAGATTTTAAACTAGTATATAACAAAATCTTTAGAAATGTCTGGTAAAATTTCATCTCGATCTAGTAGTCAGATAAAAAATTATGCTTCTTAGAGTAAAACCTTGCATTAAAAAAATAAACCTTTAATTGCCAAAAATAATTAGCTCATGAAGTAGATGCATCAGGCCCCTATTATGCATGAATTAAATTGAATAAGGTATGATTTTCACTTGTTGATGTTGCCTTTTTAAAACCCACATTGGCTCAAATATTCTGAATAAGTCTATTGAATGCATCTTTAATAAGCCTATTGAATGCATCTTTGAGCTTTTCTACCCTTGATCTTGTAATTGGCTCAATTAGAACTTGTAATGGATCTTTTGGTGTAGTCTTAATCATATCACTTTGATTACCCATCATAAAACCAGTATTAAACCTAAACATCTTTTAATCTAAATCATATGACTTTTGAATATAAAGCACATTGTTAAAAGTTAGAAATTTTTCAAAAGTTATCTTCAGTATGATATTAACAACACCTAGTTCCTTAAAGGTTAATGAATTCATCATGCACAAGTGTTCACCAACCATATTTTTTTGTAAGTGGAAGACATTCTTTTCTTGGTACATGCATGTTTTGTTGAACCAGTATCAACCCATCACGGCTCAGAATTTTTTATCAAATTGATTTAAAAAACAACAACAGACATGTTCAAACTTCATTAGTGAGGTTATCAACCTTGTTGATATTGGCTTCAGCGGTCATTCTCTTTCTTGGATTACTTTGTTGAGCCATAAATTTGCAATCATTGGCTTGGTACCTTCTAGTATATTTTTGTCTTTCACAAATTTTGCCATAAAAGCTATACTAGAAGAGTTAGCTTTTTTTTTTTAATAACTTATTTTTCTTTTCTAATCTTAGCCTTAATATGAGGTCTTCAACTAGGGGTGAGCAAAAAAACTAATAAACCGAATAAACCGAAAAAACCGAGAAAAAAAAATCGAATCGAAAAAAAAAACCGATTAAAGCGATTAATTTTTTCCCAAAAATATTCGGTTCGGTTCGGTTTCGGTTTCAGAAATCGGAAAAACCCCAACCGAACCGAACCGATCCGTTTAAGGGGTACTATAAATACAAAAAAAAATCGCGACAGTTTTTTTAACCCTAGCATCTATACTTTAGTCGTCCTTGTCTTTCTCCTGAGCCCCTCCCTCAACTCACAGTCTCATAATTCACAATTTCAAATTGAAATCAATCCATCTTCATCTACTCGACCACAATCAGATCAGCCCCCACCATCTTCGATTCTTCATCTTTAAACACTAGCCAGCCACATCTTTGATTCTTCATCTTCAAACACCAGCCACCCACATCCCTCTCCCACCATCTTCATCTTCAAACGCCAGTCAGCGACTCAGCCACATCCCTCTCCCACCGACCACCATCTTCATCTTCGAACACCAGTCAACCATATCCCTCTCTCACACGGTCACACCAGATCTTGAATCGTAGGATACACACCACACCGGCACACCGAACCTCCAGAGTCCAACTCCAGATTTAGCGACTAGTCAGGTAGTCACCTCCCTCTCTCACACCCGACCTTGAATCATGTCACACCAGGTATGATATTATTTTTTTTCCTGTCAATCTCTATTTTATTTTTTTTGAACATATGCTCTGTTTATTTTTTAATAAACTGCTTAAGAAGAAATTTATGACAGACAATGTGTTTTACTGTTTTTCTTTGCTGAGAAAGAATGTTAATGAATTCATGTTTTATTATTTATTAAGGTCATGAGCAGCAATGAAAAAATAATCGAATCTAGATTAATATCGGAATGAGGGTTAATGTTTATTATCTGTGTTAAAAAAAAAGGGGGGTTTCAGTTGATTTTAATTTATCAATTCTAAAAACTAATTTTTTATTTTATTTTATGAAAAGAGAATAGTGTTTATATATATATGCTGAGATTGTAATTATATATATACAATAAAAAATTCACAGCATATATATATAATTATATAATAGCATCATAACAAACTCACAACATATATATAATTACAATCTCAGCATATACAATAACAAACTCATAGCATATATATATATATATATATATATATATATATATATATATGCTGCTATTATATAATTATATATATATGTTGTGAGTTTGTATATAATTACTCACAACATATATATAATTATATAATAGCAGCATATATACATATATATATATATATGTGTGTGTGTGTGTGTGTGTGTGTGTGTGTGTGTGTGTGTGTGTGTGCACGCGTGCGTGTTGCTATTATATATTGTAATGCTTGTATTATGCTGCTAGCTGTAATGCTTGTCTTGTATAATGTTGCTAGCTGTGTCTATATATATATATATATATATATATATATATATATGCTGAAATTGTATCATGTTGTAATGCTTGTAACATGTTTTCATTATGTAATAACAGATGGAAACTACTCAAATTCAAAATGCTTCATCCACGGGCACTACACCAACATCTACCACGTCTCCAACTTCAAAACCTAACACAGAATCAACCAATGCAGGATCCACCACAGATATAAAAGGTAAACAACCTCAAGTTCTTGCATCTAGGAAAAGAAATGTTGATGATAGAAAGAAGTCACAAATTTGGGATCACTTTACAAAACTTGATGTTGATCCTAAAGCCCCTAGAGCTGAATGTAATTATTGTGGAAAAAATTATGCATGTCATACTATTGTTAATGGTACAAGTAATATGTGGAGTCATTTAAAAGTGTGCAAGAAGTTTCCTTTTGTGGTTGATAAGAAACAAAAGGTTTTGGTATTAGAACCTAAGATAGAGAAGGGTGAATTGGGAGAACAAAATGTGGGAAGTCTTAAGGCAATAGGTTATAATTATGATGAATGTAGACAAGCACTAGCAAAGATGGTCATAATTGATGAGTTGCCTTTTAATTTTGTAGAGGGTCGGGGATTTAAATTGTTTGCTAGGGCTATACAACCTAGATTTGACATTCCTTCTCGTTTTACAATTATGAGAGATTGTTTGAAACTTTATGTTGAAGAGAAGGATAGATTGAGGACAGCTCTTAGGGGTCAACGATTGTGCTTGACAACAGATACATGGACATCAATCCAAAATATTAACTATATGTGTTTAACAGCTCATTGGATTGATATTGACTGGAATTTGCATAAAAGAATTCTTAACTTTTGTCAAGTTTCCAATCATATGGGTGAGACAATTGGCCAAGTTATTGAGAATTGTTTGTTGGAGTGGAGGATTGATAAACTGTTGACCATTACATTAGACAATGCAAGCTCTAATAATGTGACAATTTCATATTTAAAGAATGTGATGAAAGATTGGCCAACTAATATATTGTCAAATGAGCACTTGCATGTTAGATGTTGTGCACACTTTGTAAATCTCATTGTGTGTGATGGCTTGAAAGAGATTAATGTTTCAGTTGTTAAGATTTGAAATGCCATTAGGTTTGTGAGATCTTCACCGTCAAGGCATCTTGCATATAGAGTGTAAGAAATCATTGTGTTTAGATGTTGCAACTCGATGGAATTCAACTTATCTTATGCTAGAAGCTGCTGAAAAGTTTGAAAAGGTATTTGTGAGGATAGGTGGAAAAGAACCTAGGTATATGAGTTACTTTTTGGAGGTTGATTCAAAGGGGAATAAAAAAAACATAGGGCCACCTGGTTTGGAGGATTGGGAAAATGAAAGAACTTTGGTTAAATTCTTAAAAATCTTTTATATGGTTACATTGAGATTTTCTGGCTCATTGCATGTCACATCAAATTCTTTCTTCAATGAATTGATTTACATGCATACAAACTTGTTGCAATTGTGTAAAAGTAAAGATAGTATTTTAAGTGGAATGGCGATGAATATGATGTTAAAGTTTGAGAAGTATTGGGGTTGTGAAGTAAATCAGAATTTTTTGTTATATGTGGCTAATGTCTTAGATCCACGTTTGAAGTTGAAATATGTGAAATTTTGCTTTGGTGATTTGTATGATAATGACAAAGCACAATTGCTAACAAATAAGGTGAAAGATACTTTGGTGAGCTTGTATGAGTTTTATTTGACAATTGATGAAGTGGTGGATAATAATAGGCATAAACAGGATGTTAATGCTATTGATGATGTGGAGGTAGATGTTAACACTTTGGCTCGATTCAAAAGACATTTGCTGGAGGTGGATAGTGTGGAAAATAAAAATGAGGTTGAGAGGTATTTGATTGAAGGTTGTGAGGATCCTAATGATGATAAGTTAGATATTTTGGGTTGGTGGAAAAATAATGCTTTGAAATATAAGACACTTTCAAAGGTTGCACAACATGTTCTGGTTATTCCTATATCCACAGTGGCTTCTGAATCAGCATTTAGCACAGGTGGTCGTGTACTTGATCACTTTCGAAGTTCCCTATCTCCAGCAACTGTTCAAGCACTCATTTGTTGTCAAAATTGGTTGCATCATGGATCAATTCCAACTGATATTAGAAGCTTGATAAATGATCTTGAAACCTACGAAAACCTTGAGTCAGGTAATTTATTTTAGAAACTTGCACCTTTTATTTTGTTATTTATTAATTAAATTGTTTGCAATCATCTAACATGTCTAATTTTTTATTTTGTAGAATTTGGTGGAAAGTTACATTTAGTAACGGATGATAATTAGTTCAAAAGTTACTTTGATGGTAAAATACTACTTTTTATTTTTACATATTCTAATTTATTTTATCATGTTATAATTTTAGATCTTGATTTTCACGTTTTGATGTCAATGGTATTATGGAATCAAAGTGCAATGTTTTTGTGATCTTGATGTGCTTTTTTATGGAGATGATGTGCACAATGAAGATTTATGTTTTTTTGCATGAAGTATTTTATTTTTTATGGCAATGTTATTTGTTGTTTTTTTTAAGCCCTTTTGAAGGCAATGCTTTGTAATTTTAATTTTAATTTGGTGTGTGTGTGTTATTTAAACTATGATGCATGAGGAGTCCAAACTCCAAAACATAAATATTAGAAAGACTTGCAACATATTAAACACAATATTAGCACTAATAATTTAATATAAATGAATATTTAGTGACAAGAAATATTAAATATATTATTATAGAATTTTGTAACAAAAGTAGAAAGTATTTACATTAATTACAAGCCCATTAGAAAGCCCAAAACAACCTAAAAAGCCCAAAAAGCCTAAAAAAGCCCAAAAAACCAATAATACAGGTTTTTCGGTTTTTCTGTTAAAAAAACCGAATCGAACCGAACTGTAACCGGTCGGTTTGAACCGGTTTCGGCTCGGTTCTGGTTTGAATTTTTAAGTTTTTCAAATTTTGATTTTGGTTAGTTTTTTAGAGAAAAACTGAACCGAACCGAAAATGTTCACCCCTATCTTCAACCCCCATTTCTTTGCTTTTATACATATAATAATTCTTGAATTCTTTCAAGATAGTGGCAATTCTTCAATGATTGCAGCCACTTGAAACGTTCATTTTTTACCATATATTTAGCATAACTATCATGCTAGGTGAGTTTAAATCTGAATCTTGAATCAAAATGATTCTTACGTCAACCATCTTGAAATTTGAAAATTTTTCATTTATAAACTTTTTCATAACAGCAAACCTAACCTTAAATGTTTTGTCCAACGCTTTCCAAAGTGCTTTTGCACTCTTGATTGAATTATATGCATCATATTATGTGTTAGCTATCTAACAAGAACTTCATTATGGGTTATAAAAAACATTTCAAAAAAATATTGGATATGCAGGCTACTTTAATGTGTTTTCTTATATAAAAAAATTTAAGTGTAAATTGAAAAAATTATAAAAGCATCTAATTAAATAAATCGATAGCCATTTTTTAAAAAATAAACAATAAAAAGTCATTAACAATAAAAAAAAATTGAAAAAATGGAGAGATAAATGTAGATCAAGATTTTCAATCATATAAAATGAGACACTCACCAGATTGTATTTACTAAATTGTTTTTATTTAAATTAATAAAAGATAAATCTACACCCTAAAAAACCAACAACTTAAGATAAATACAAATAAAACTGACTAAATAAACCCACGCCAAAAACTATTACGCAAGGTCGCACACATCAGCAATATTATTTTAAAATGGATATTTTTTTATTCTAAAAAATAAATTAAATTTGTATAAAACAAAAAAAAAAGTTATAGATGAAAAAAGACATGGAAAACGTATGACCCAAGTCATGAGATCTAGGTAAACCCATAGAAAAAAAAAATCAAGATAATCACAAAACCAATACTAAAACAAAATATATAACATAGAACGATAAGATTATATAAAGTTGAATCCCCAACAAATTAAATGTAGAAAGATGAAACCAGGAAAAAAGAATCAATTATAGAAAAGGATCTAAAAATATTAGGGTGAAAAAACAATTAGAGGGATAAAAATTTTCAATTGGGGGTTAAAATGAATTGAAAAATAGTTATAATAAAAGGAAAAATAAATCAAAAAAAATAATGGTCAAACTAGAAAATATAAAACAACAAAACTTTGATTGAATGATAAAATTAAAAGATAAAACAATTTCAACAGCAGCACCAAAAAAAAATAAGTAGCAAAATGAAAAACAAAATAAACGAGAAATTGTAATTAAGTAGGGATGGCAATTTAATCCAAACCCGATGGATAATGGATAGAGGATGGATATTGTCAAAAGCGATCCAAAACTCGCTCGAGTCTAACCTTATATATATATATATACACACACACACACACACACACACAATTTACTTTTTATTGATTAATAAATGATAGTAGATAGTGGATACTTATTGGATACCCGAAAATTGATGGATAGCTTATGGATATCTAAATTTTTTGCCTGATAGATACGGGGTATAAATATCAAGAAATTCAACTTACGGACCCACGAGTGCCTATTGCCATCTAAATTGAAGAAAAAAAAAACTTCTATAAAAGGAATTAGAACTAAATAAGAAATTAAAAGAATAAATACTGAAATTAAAAAAAAAACATATGAAAAATTGTAATTAAATAACTGAAAAGAAAAAAATTCTACAAATGGACTTATAAGGAAATATGAAATAAAAAAAATAAAAACTGAAATCAAAAAGTAAAAAACACAAAGGACAATTATATATATTATCTATCAAGAGAGGGAAAAGAAGGGAAAAATCAAATGACCACTGGCGGAAATTTGACCACCTTTAGACACCATGCACCACTTCAAATTGAAGAGGACACGATGGCGCATCCAGAGAGACGGTGGAAGGCCATTTTCGACCACCGAGTGGAGTTACACGAGTTGTCTAAATGGCATAGGCACCACCATTCATTGGCATGTTTTGAGTAAGCACCAACATCTTTTCTCTTTAAAAAATAGGACTCAATTATCCCTCTACAAGGATTGAATCTAAGCTTTAGAAAAGAAAAAAAATTTAAATTTAAATTATATGACTTTTGAGTCAGAAATCTATATACTTGTTGAAAGAAATCTCGAGAAATTGATTAGATTCCTCTTTTCTTGGATTGAAAGAAATAACTCTTAATGGATCAGACTCAAAATCAAATTTTAGTTGACAAAAATAATATTTTATAGTTCAAAATATTATTTTACAATAAACTTAAACTCAAGTCTGATCCTCAAGCACGAGCGGACACACGCATGGGTGTGGATTTAAGTCCAAAACCTACTTTACTTTGAATTTATCCCCTCTTAAAGCTTTGTTGTTTTTCAAATTCAATTTTAACTTTTCAACTTTCTATTTTATATATATAAAAAAAAAATTCTTTCACAGGTGGAAAAAAATTCTTTCAAGAAGTTTCGAGTTTCATCAAAAACATGTAAAGTAAAAACTTTTTGAGATTAATTTTTTATTTATCCATAATTTATTTTAATATATATTAACATTCCATATTAAAAAAAGTTTATATTAAAAATTAAATTTTAACAAAGTTTTTATAATAAAAATGAGTGGACCTTATTTTGAATTTAATCTCCAATAAACTCATTAAGAAAGTCCTTATACAAATTTTCCAACATTTCTAAATTCAATTGAAAGTAAAGAAAGACAACATCAATGTAATGTTGACATATATATATTAAAACAAACAAAGAAATAAAGAAATGGAGCTGATCGGTATGAATAGCCAGTTGTTTGCATAAGAGAAATGTTGAATATGCAAAATACAGAAAGAGTAAATAGATAATAAATATATCTAAAGAAAGATAAAGCTTTCCAAGGAAACAAGAGGGTTCTCAAGAGACTCATTCCCCTCCTCCTGCTGCTGCTGCCGCCGCGTCAGAACGACGCCGTTTACCGACTCCTCATTCTTCTTCCTCTCCACTGACCTCCCACCGGCTTCTCCAGTCACCTTTCCAGGACTCGCTCCCACACGACCCCTCCCAACTCCACCTGCCGTCCTAGTCCCCGGTGACCTTCCAAAATCCCTCCTGACACCACTGGACCCCACATTACTCTGCCCAGCTGCAGTCCTGATCATCACCTGACCGGTCGTCATCGCCGGAGGTTTTGGCACCCTTTCTCGGTCTCCGGTGTGCGGACGCTTTTTTGGTACTTTGGCAGGAGATTTGTTGACCCTTTTCTTGCTTGTAACCTCATCTTCTCTTATGTCTGTTATTGTAGTGGTGGTGGCGGCAGTTGTCGTAGTTGCTTCTGAGAGAGTGTCAGTGATATTGCTGCATATCTCTGATGCTTGAGAGATTTCCTGGTCCTCTTGATGTTTCTTATTGTTTTTTTGTGTTGGGATTTTTGGCTCTTGGGTTTGTGTTGTTGCTGCTGCTGCTGTTGATACTGGAGTAGTTTTCTGTGGTTTGACGATAATGGGGGTTTCTGAGAGGACCTCTTTGACTGTTTCTTCTTCAAATGGTGGTGGGGTTCTTGTGGCGGTGACATTGGGTTTGTGGGGTTGTGGCGGTGAATGGTGATGGTGGCGGCTTGGTGGTTTTGGGTGACTTGGCCCTCTTTTGGTGGTGTCGGTGTAGCTAAAACAGCAACCCATTAGGCGGAGAGAGAGAGAATGAGATAACGTCGGAATTTGCAGTTTGTATAGTTTTGAAAATCTGAAATCTTAACGGCTATTAAATGTACACTTTCTAATTACTGGTGGTTAAGCTAGAAATGACAAATGAGAAGGACTACCAAACATTTAAAATGGGGTATGATAATAATAGATACGTACTAGATAGATAAAAGGGATTTTTTTTCACTATAATAAATTAAAAATTTTAATAAAATAATATCATTTGAAAAATAAATAGTAAAATAGTATATTTTTATATTTTTATCTTATTGAGCATTTAAAATACTATATTTATGAGTTCAGTTTGGAAAAAAATCTAGTCACATCAAATTAAAATATTAACTTAAAATGATTATAACTTTTAATATGATAATTGAATTACATAAATTTTTTAAGGTTATTTTTTTAAAGTAGTATAGAATCACTACTCCAATCATCGGATTTTTAGTCTTGGAATCGATTTTGATAGTTTTTTTATTTTTTATATAAACTGATTAGTCCTGAATTTAAATAAATATCTAATGAACCGCAATATCAATGGAAAAAAATTCATGATTCTCAACCTAATTGTTAAAAAATATATTATTTTACTAAATATTTTTTTATATGTTATTTCACAATTTATTTACATTTTACATGCTAATTGTATAATTTATGGAGATAAAAGGTAAGCATAAGAGGAAGACAGATAAGAGTGAGCTAATGAAGTTGCTGTGGGGTTTTGATTGAAGCTCCACGGAGTGTGGGGGTGGGGAGCCTGGTGGGTATTATGAGAGATTGATGGGACAGATCAGATGTAATTATGTGAAGACTATTATTAAAGAGATTTTATTAGGCTGTTGGCACATTACATCTCAATAAAAACGGAAGCTTTGATGCTTTCACGAGTGAAATTGACATTGCAATAATTTTTTTTTACTGTTGTGATTTAAAAAATTATAAATTAAAGTTTTTTTAACTATCATAATGTTAAAAGTAATTTTAAAAAAATTAAAAATATATATATTTTAAACAAAAAAAATCCTTTAAAAAACAACAAAAACTTTTCAACTCCCTATCAAACACTATAGAAGCCTAAGACCCAAAACTGAATATAAGAAAAGGATGCTAAAGTTAAGATTTGAAAGTCCTATTATTGCCCCAAGCTACAGAATTGTCTGTTATCCTGATGCTCTCTCCTTTCGAGGATTCATGGATCCACACATCAAACTTTGCTTCCACTTTGAAGAAAAGGATTGGACAGTTGAGAGTAAAGTGGGGACATCAAATTTTCATTAGACTTGTAGTTTGAGACCTTTTGCATTGCATGTAAGGTATATTACCTAAACAAAGATACTGTATCCAAAATCAAAGTTTTCTTCTTTTTTTCTTCTTGTCGGCCTTGAAAACTGCAATTCCAAACCAATTTCCAAAACTAAAAACAAACCCACTTTCCAACGACGAGGAAACAAGGTGCACAAACTAATGGACCACCAGAGGATGGAATGCACCACCTGTTACTTGGAGGTGCCAAACGCTCATGGCATGTATACTCCGAACCAGTGCCAATGGATGAAAAAAGATAAATATTATTAGGAAAAATAATGAGAACAAAGGATAAGTGGTTAAGCACAATAGACTGAATTTACAACAGCAGCAGAATAGAAAGACCTCGAGCTCATGCAACCTTGAGGACGATCTGCGAGGTTGGCCTCTTACAACTTGGTAACAAATTGCTTTAGACATCTGCCAAGGCTCATTGAGTTTCGGGACCATATAAATGATAACCAAATGCACAAGCCAATCCATTTGCAGTGAAATATAATTAATAGAGCATCCATCAGGAGATAGGAAGCTGCGAGGAGGCAGACCGATCGGATTCTATCATGGATTTGATGTAGAATTCACCTGCCTTGTATGATGACCTAACCATGGGACCAGAAGCCACATATCGAAATCCCTGAATCATCCAAAGATAATAAGAATCACACAAGAAGTTCTAGTGCCAGCTACTTGGCAAATTCAACAAAGGATGCTGCATCTGCCACCAAGCATATCTCCCAAGTAATAATCAATGAATATCCAGTATTGTGGCTGGCATCACTAATCAAATATTAATACAAGTACATGGAACATCCACAGATCAGATCAATATCGTTAGATGTAGTAATACTTCCACAGTATACTGAGAAACTCGGAAGGCTAAATATCATTTCTATTTGTAAGGGTTATTTTGACAGTCAACAGTTGTGTCATACATGACGCTGGCAGCTGATTTATCATAAAAGAAAACAGGCACACCACGGACAAGCCAAAGAACTTCGAACATATTTCTTTGACCAGGTAAATGACAGCATCCACTGTGTTCAATGCATTAAACCAGCAATGCTTGTAGATACATATAGATAAAAGTGGGCCCTATCAGGAGTTCAGCTGTTACCACTAATACTAGGATTAAAGAACCGCACAGCTTGAAATCCAGTTTATCACAGTACAAACAGTCAGACAATGGCAGGGAAGAAATTGCAAACATATTCAGATTTACAACCTAGTCCCATAAAATTAGTTCCCGCCAGAGCTAAAGACTGGGATCAAGGAAACTAATCAGTGATATATATATTAAAGGCATCGAACTTTAACAAATGAATTGGTATCTAATAATCACAAATTAATTTATGTGGATGCGTCTTCCAGGCAACCAAATTAGTTCACCCACAAACCTCAAGCTCTCAATCAAAGAATTGAAACCAGACAATGACACAAGAGAGAAGCAACAGAAAAAAGAATATATAATGGTCGACTGTGTTCAAAATGGTGCTTTCATCTGCAATACTTGAATAGTCCTTCCGACATACAATACTTCTCCAAATTACAAATAGATTGGTGCAAGTGGCAGAGTAAGGACATATTTTAAAGGAATATCAAAGACACAGAAATGTACATGCATGCAATCTAACTTTAATGAATCCAGATAAACCTCAAAGCATAATTGACAATAATATCAAGAACATTAACAATAACGGCCAAAAACTTAGCTTCAATAAACATCAAAAGATGTACAAAGTATTAAATTTATAAAAATTAAGGGATATAGGAACAAAATAAAACCCTAAGAAGCCATTGCACTGTTACCCATATAAAAAACCCAAATCTATGTAACGAAATTAATTACAGCATGGAAGACAGCCGCCCACCTCCCTAACTCACTGCCACTGATTCATCCTCTAGCATACATAGAATCAGTTATTTAAAAAGTCAAATAGATTGATACACTATGTGTGCTTTCCTTCATGGAACAAAATCAGATTCGCCACCAAATACAGAACTAAAATGGAGAGAATCTGGAGTTAACAATAGCTGCTATTAAAATATTTTTGTGTGAACGAACAGCAATTCATAACTTAAAAAAAGAGCGTAACTACCTCACACAATACATGGGGATTTCTAGTTGCAATTTAACCAAAACTGAAACCATATGCATAAATCACAATTTTAAAAAAAATACAAGGCAGAAACATACCATTTCCATGCCAAGTGTTCTGTACTTCTCGAAAGCGTCAGGGGTAATGTATTCAGATACTGGCATATGACGTTTAGATGGTCTCATATACTGGCCAAACGTCATCACATCAATACCTGCAGCTCTCACCTTTTCCATTGTTTTCACAACTTGTTCAGGCGTTTCCCCACAGCCCAACATTATTGAAGTCTTGGTAAGTGTCCCAGCTGGAGCATGTTCTTTAGCCATCACTAAAACATCTAAAGATTGCTTAAAATTAGCACGACGATCCCGTACAGAACTTTGAAGTTCTTCAACTGTTTCAATGTTGTGAGCAAAGACATCCAGTCCTGATGTTGCAACTTTCTCTACACAACCACGGTCTCCTCGAAAATCAGGAACTACACCAAAACATTGCAAACAACATTAGAAAAGCACAATAACATGTTAGAACCTGACAAAATCCAAAATGTCATGCTAATTATACATGCCTAAGGCTTCGATAAGCATGTTTGGCTTGAGTGTCTTCAACTTCCGCACAGTTTCCGCAAAATGACCACTCCCTTGATCAGTCAAATCATCACGATCCACACTCGTGATCACAACATAATCCAAACCCCACGACGCAATTGCCTCTGCCACATTAGTAGGCTCATTCGGGTCGGGCGGAGGAGGCGTTCGCGATGTCTTCACATTACAAAACCTACCACAAAATAAATCCAAACATCCTACATTCATTACAACTATCATTCAACAAATACTTATAAACTTTACAGTTATTCGTATTACCGGCAGCCACGAGTACAAGTATCGCCGAGAATCATAATCGTAGCAGTGGCAGTGCCGGTTTCGCCACCGGACCAGCACTCCCCCAAATTAGGACATTTAGCTTCTTCGCAAACAGTATGGAGTTTCAATTCTCTCAATTTCTTCTTAATCTGAACGTACTTTTCGCCGCCCGGAATGGCTTCTCTCATCCATTTAGGTTTTGGGAGTGATTTCTTTTTTGTTCCAACTTCGACGGAGTAGGTGTTGTTGGATTGGAGGTCGATGAAATCGCCGAGCGTAGGGGATTCGGCGGCTAATCGAGCTCGCAGACCGGCTAGAGTTTCGGGGAATTGTGGGTGTTGTTTGGTGGAGGATTCGGTTGCGGAGGAGGAGAAATTGCAATTTTTGGCTTTGGTGGTTGTGGATTTGAGGGCGCGAGTTGCCAAGGATGTGAAGCGTGATTGCATTGTTTGATTCGAATTGAAGAGGGGAGCGGTGCTGGTGCTGGTGCTGGTGAGGGGGGAGGAGAGGGAGGGAGGGATTTTGGGTGGGTTAGATTTGGTTGGTTGGTTAATTGTGGCCTGTGGGTGGGGATTTGCAGTTTGTGGACTCCCTGGATGGCTGGTAGCAAAATTTTTTGTTTTCTTTGAAAAAATCTTAACTGCAGTGGAATTTTAAAAAAATAAAATAGAATCTCATGTATACAAATCCTCTTAATTAAACTTTAATGAAATGTTTTTTTTTTTTTTTAAGAAAGACTTAAAAATAGTACAAATATGGTTGTTTAGCTTGTATTTCAATGGACTACATCAAAAAAAAAAAATTAAGTAATAAACAAAAATTAAGGCTCTAGTTATTGAGACACAATTTCAATAAAATTATGTATTTCTTTGTGCTTGCTTTTTTCTTATCAAGTTCGAGTGTGATGGTTGGTATTAGAGTCCGATGATTCCTTATATAATCATGAGCAGAAGAGCTCACGAAACATGAAACATGAGGTGTACATTTAGGAGGAGGTGAAGAGGTTCCTCCTAAGAAAAGAGACATTTAGAAACTACTAATAAAAAATATGTAGAGACAAATTAAAAAATTAATATGTCATTAGCGATGATGAGAAACCTAAAGAATTGTGAAGAAAGTGATCATGAATTCATATCTAGTCTTATAAATTTGTTTTAAAGGCAAGAGTAGAGAATACAACCTCTTGACTAGGGTGAATTTTATGGAGATTTAAGGTTTTGGATTAAAAATTCTAGAGTTATCAGGTATACTACAAAGCTAAGGAATTCATTGAATGGATAAATGAAGTGGAGAGAAGTTTTTCAGTGTAAGTCTTGGAGCAAATAAAGGTAAAATTAATTATCATTGTATTAAAAGGGAAAGTTTTGCTTGGTGGGAACTAATAAAAAAGACTCGAAGGAGATAATGAAAATTAAATATTAGTAATTGGAAAAAGATGAAGAAGAATATGAAAGAGCTTTTACTTTCTTTTTTATACACTCATACTGCATACCAACAACTCCACATATTAAAACAAAAAAAGAAGTATGTTAATGAATACACTAACAATTTCTATCAACAGGTGATAAGGAATAATTTGTCAAAAATAATAATGAAGTAGTTAATTACCAAATACTTGAGTGGATTAGAATAGTTCATTTAGAATGTATTATGCTTACAATCTTTATAGATGGTTTTAGAAGCCTATTAAAAGGCTTTCACCATGGAGAAACAACAAAACTATTAGAGTGACAGTTTTAATTTAAAAGCTTCTAACTCTTTGCCTAGCCCGGGTTTAGATTAAATAGTGGAGGAGCTACCTTGACGTGACCTAGTTGAATTGGTAAATCTTAAAAAATCAAAGAGAAAAAAAAAACAATATAGGTTAACAAGTGTTAGTTTGCAAAACCTATGATCTAGGTAATGGATTTCACTTGGTTCAATTAATTTTTATTTTGTTTTATGATAAGATTAAAAAAAAATCAATTCAAAATTAATCAAATATCGAAGGATAACATTGAACATAAAATTTCATAAAATTCAAAAACTAAATAATGAAAAAAAAAAAAAATCATTGGCGCAAAGCCCAGGTGCCCCAAGTGTGTAGGCTTAAGCCAATCCTGTATGATTGGGCCAAGTATATATTTTTTCTTGTTTTGGGTTTGCCCCCTATTTATTAAAAAATATAAGCATCAAATGACTTGTTTCCTACTAGATGATGTGTTGTCTACTAGGCTACAATCTAAATTTTAGCCACCATTGAGTTTTTACGGTGAAAAAATCATTTTCCAACCTATTTTCACCTAAAATCACCTTTCAATTACCCTAAAAACCTCCCTAAACCACTTAATTACCTCAAAACCATCAAAAAAATTAAAATTCAAATGAAAGAAAAATATTTAAATCGAGCCTCATCTTTTTTTCAAGGATGTTTAAAGATAAACAACCATCGTCAAACTTTCTTCATTGAACAAATCTCGTTGACATAAAAAATGAGTTTCGTTGTTGAGAACTAGACAAACCGATAATTTTCTCTATTTTTGTTATTTTTCAATAAATTTCTCTTTCCTCTCTAAACCAAGGACTAAAAAAATTAAGTTTTTTTGCCAAAATTAAACTTGTCGTACTTTCATGGTTGATCATCTATTTTTTTTTATATTTTACTTTTTAGTTCTCTAACTTGTAATTTGATAGTTTTACCATAATTTCATCTAATTAGGATTGATAAAGATTTAATTGCAAGACCAAACAATTAAAAAAAAAAAATGAAGGAATGAAGTAGGGAGAGGAAGCTCATGATATTAAGAAAGAGAAAAGAGCAAAAACCTTTAACAGGTTAGCATTCGAAGTTTATATCATTATTGAATGAGATATTATAAACTTGATTATAAAAGTTTAAGTAAAGATTAATAAAATTTATGTAAAATTTTTAAAATTTGAATTTGAATTCTTAAATGTTAAATTGGGAAAAAGTAAAAATTGTTAAAATGTGATGTTTTTAGGATGAAATATGATGTAAATAACTTTAAATAAAATATAATTGAAGAAAAAAAAATTAGGTATTTATGATAAAAGTAGAGTGGACAATTTAAGAGGGGGGGGGGGAATGAGAATTTTTGAAATTAAAATAAATGTTTGTTAGTTATGTGTATTTAGTATGTATTCTTTTTCTTCTTTTTTCCTTTCTTCTCAATTTAATTTTTTGCATATTGTTTTATAAATTTAAAGTCACATATATGATACATGAATCTTGTGAGTTATATATATATATATATCGTCTGCAACTTTTTTAATTATATTATTTTTTAAAATATTTTGTGTTATTTATTAAAAAAAATAACAATGTTAAAAATAAAAAATATTTTATAATATAATTAATGGGCTTTTAGTGATTGACAGCAAATCATCACACAATGTATCTATGTGCTCGTGTATAGACAACTTTATACATACACATACTTCACTTGAAAGTTCCATATTATCCTCCCGACAAATCTATTTTTGTCCTTATAATTTATCATTGTTTAACTTCCACCCTCGTAGTATAAGAAAATTCAAATCTTTAATTTATTAAAAAATAAGTAAATAAGTAACAAAATGCTAATCTTTTCCATATTTTTATTTTAGTCACGCCTTTTCCTGTAAAACCCACATAAAATATTGTAACAGAGACACTTAAAAACCTGAAATACATAGTTCAAATGTCAATATTGAAAAGTTAGGCTAGTTAACAATTATGGGCAAGGGTAGAACTTCTTGGAAATTAAGAGGGTAACATTGAGAAATTCAGAACTATAAATAATATAGAAGTAAAATATTGATGAAGAAGCTACAGAGGAAATATGAAGACCGTATCCTTTCCTTTCTTACGTCATCTCTTCGGTAAAAACTAAAAACCATACCTTTCTTTCCTTGTCCTTTTTCTGATGAACCAAACCCACCCCACAAAGTCACTACGCACAAAACCACACGAAGGCACAATCTCTGTCTCCCGTTTTATATATATATATATATATATATATATATATATATGTTTTCTTCACTTGTCTGCCCGTATCCTCCCAGATCTCATATTGATTTCTTGTTCTACCTTTTCATATCTTTTCCTTTGTGTTTTATCTCCAATCTCAAAAGGGTTGTCTTCTTTCTTTTTTACCTATAATATAATTCTGGATTTCTAGTTTTTCTTGTATTATCATATTCTTACCAGATCAGTTCTGTTTCTTGAAAAAAGTTGTTTTTCCCCTAAAATTTGAGTTTTTTTTTTTAATTATTATTATGGAGCAAGAATCCCAAAAGAGAAAGCTAGAAGACAGCAGCAGTTACGAGGCAGGAAACACACCAATTCTTTGTGTGAATAACTGTGGTTTTTTTGGAAGCCCCAACACTAATAATCTCTGCTCTAAATGTTACAAAGAATTCCTTCTAACCCAACAAGACACAACTACAACAACAATTGATGTTCCAGTTCATGTTGCGGAAAACAGTGCAGCAGCAGCAGCAGAAGTTGAAGGGCAACAAGAAGGAGGTGAAGAGGAGAAGCGGCCGGTGGTGGCGGCAAACAGGTGCAACTCCTGCAGGAAAAAAGTGGGCTTGACAGGGTTCAAGTGCCGTTGTGGACACACTTTCTGTTCGCAGCACAGGTATTCGGACAAGCATAACTGTGTGTTCGATTACAAGAGTGCTGGACAGGATGCTATTGCTAAAGCCAATCCTGTTGTCAAGGCAGATAAGATTGATAAGATATGATCCATAATTGACATGTTAGTATGTACTTTCTATTTTCTTTCAAGATGATTTTATGCGTCAGTCAAGGAGAATAATGTTCTCTCATTGGATATTTATTTGTTTGTTCGTGTCTTTATGTACAGTTTGGTTGCTTTGCTTATTCCGTGTTTAACAATTTGGGGTTTAATGATTCTATTGTGAATTAGTGATTTTATATAGCAGTTTGATTGCCATTATTTTGTCGTGTTGCTTAATCCTTTTTCTCTCTTGTAGTTTAGTCGCATAAATGAGACAATTTTAGATTAAATTTAGCCAGTAGTTATCACTAATCTGTTTTGAGACTGGTGTCTCGAAGGAATCTTTATCTGGGCCATTAGTAATCTTTTCTGTAGTTACATATCTATCTCTAGTATGGAGGGGAAGAAACCATGATGATGCACATTGGAGTTTGCTTTGCTATAGTGTGTAGACCTGCTGGTGGGATGGATTAAAAATGCAGGTTCATTGGATGCAGGCTGTTGCATACCAGAGTTTTTCTATCAGTTCTAGGAAAGCAGCAGCACGAGAGCATGGAAATTAGGAATTTATAGCTGCAAGCCATAAGTCGTTTGTTGGTCTTGTTTTTGGCCTTTGTTTCTAGTTGTTTCCTAATATAGTTGCTGTAAGAATTGGTTCTCTACTTGTTTTCTGTACAGATTATCATGACTTTGTACAGTTTTGCAGCAGGGAAGGCTCTGGTAGAGTAAGACTAGGATGAACTTAGCCCATACCTCCCATATGCTTGCTGAAACTTTATGCTGTGTTCTGTAATAGAGAATAGATTATACATTGCTATGTCTACGGTACCCGAAATTATTGCCTATTTTTCATATTTTTCATGCACTAAATTGCTTTAGTGCTACTACTTAGCTGTGCCGTCCTATTCTTCCTATTATGGGATGCTAAACGGAAAAACTTGATTCTTCGAGAAGCAATTAAGCAATGAATTGGGATTGGCAGATCAGCCCATTTTGGTATTGGATGCTGTTATTCTGTCTTTGTCCAATGCTGTTGTGATTATGGGGAGTGGGAGTTTACTTGTGTTGACTACCGATGGAGATGGGTACTTAAGATAATATGAGCTGTTTTTGTGTTTGTATGCAAGTTGGACTTTCGACTAGTAGGATTATCTAAGCAGAGGACACCTTCAATGGTGGCTACCTTGTTTCCATATGATAGTACTAGCACGGTTTACTCTGCAAGTCCTTTTCTTTTTAACTTTTGGATTTCTTCCAGTTAATTTCATGAATTTGTTTCCTAGGTTGATTCTCTACTTGTTTATGATTGGTAGTATTTGTTTCATAGTCTATGCTGTTAACATTTTGAACTATGCCAGGATGATTACAAATGTAGATTCATCTCGACAATGTGTTTTTGGGGTAGTGAATCTTGGATTACCATGCAAAAATGTATGGAAATGCTTTGCAGCAGACCTTAAATTTATCAGAATTTCCTCAAGTATTTCATGTCGTCCTCTTTGCTTCTCATTTGACTTGGAATTGTGGCTCCATGCCGCCATCAATCCCATAGTGGTTTACTGCCTCAGATTGTATTCTGGAACGAAATTTGACAGAATCTTCGAAAAAAGAAATGAACTTCAAGAAATGGATAGAAAGAATAAATGAAATCAGATTTGGAATATGGAATCTGGAATGTTGGGGCCTGTCATACTATTTGGAAACCATGTCCTTTCAAGAACAGTTGCATCCACGTTACACTTTAGATACCCAACTGGAGGTTTCTCCTATTTATGCAAAGGAGTCAGACGAGATACTGAAGACAAGAGAGTGGTCTGTGCAGTTTTCCATCTCCATGGAAAATCCAGACCACCATTAACCATTAGAGTATATTTGTAGTAGTTATTTTTTAAATAACTTTTCATATTGAAATATATGTCAATGGTGGTTTTTTTTTTTAAATTATTTTTGATATTAACACATCAAAACATACAAATCATATTAAATTTTAATAAAAAAAAAATTAAACTTTTTTAGAAATACAGTTTGTGAAGGTCACCTTCGGCATCAAATCCTCATCAAACAAATGAAAATTGAGTGAAGAACCACCGTTGGATATTCACGGTGGTAGTCATATTAAAAGCCAGACCCAACTAATCAAATCACAAGCATATGGACAAGTCACCAAAACATGCTCTCTAGTCTTACCTGCAGAAGCACAAAAAACACAAACATCATTGATCTCAATTCCCCTCTGAAGGAGTCGAAATTGTGTAGGGATGCAATCCTGGCAAGCTCTCCATAAAAAAAAAATGTTTGATCTTCGGGGTACCTTGAGATTCTATAATCTTCTCCATTCAACCTCACCAAAATCTGGAATAACAACCTCTGTAGCCACTGAGTGTTCAGATTTTGAGTTATAGAAGCCATTTTTACTATAGTGCCAAATCAACTCCTCCTTATTTATGTGAATCTCTCTTGACACCAAAGCCACCATTTTAGATAAAAACCTGGAAAATAAAAAAATTACATTTGATAGAACCTTAACCCACAGATAAATTTGTATCTAAGAACTAAATATATTGAAAAAGAAGTTGGACTAAGAGATAATCTTGTATCTAAGAATCCTAAGTATACGAATGACACCACGAAGTCAGTTAATCTTCGATAAATCAGTGTACGATCTTTGTTTATGTAAAAAAAGGTTGTTTTACCACAAACAAACAAAAGAAAAACTCATGTTTATTTTCCAACTTGTTGTCGAAATTTGCAGCTAAAAAAACATAATATAGTCTCTCTAACTAATATTAATAGACCCTTTTTGGGTTGCAAGCTAATGAGCTTAAACTAGTAATTAATTAACATAAGTTCAATAATAAAATAAACTCATTAACAATGGGCCAAAACAAACCCAAATAAATAAATAATTATTCAAAAATAAATAAATAAATAAAATAGGATAATAAAAACAAAGTTTTCATGCTAAAATTCCTGTATGTAGCCCGAATCTCTATTTTTCGCTCATTCTTGGTAGATTTTCAATTTTAACTTCAAACACATCATTCTCTCTTATCTAGATGAATTACTGAGCCTACCATATACGGTTGAAAATTTTGTGATGCCTAGTTTCCAGCTCAACTTGAATCGCAACAATATTCCACTTGTAAATCCATATATGTCCTAAAAAGTATACAAATGTCTACTGTAGCAGATTTGATAAGATTTATTTAGTAACTTTGACCCTTTGAAACAATATGTTTCCAAACTTTATTTGACCTGAAAATTTACCCAAATATACTTCCATATATCTAGTATCTCATTGTAAAAGTTCAGCTCAATTTGATATATGTTTTGAGAGATATGTCTGATCTCGCAAAACTGGTTAATAGATATTTTAAAGCCAAATTTGGACTTGACTTAGTTCATATCATCCTCCTCCCTCTATTTAAAAAGGTTTGATCTTGAATTTATATCATGAAAAATATCTTCTAAGGTCAAAAAATAAGTACCAAGCCAAAGAATAACATTGTCATCAAAACTAAGAAGAACCTCGTTAACAAAGGAGGTTTTCTTGATACACAAACTCTTATTTTTCAACAATCTTCTCCTTTTTCAATTTCACTTGCTCCTCATATATTTGCTCAAGTGTCAAAGATACAAGAGTTATAGGTCTTCCATTCATTTTAAAGGAATACATATTTTTCACTCTATCATACTATCATGGTCTATCAAGCAACAATTGACTAGTTTACATTGGCACAACATAACATCACATACACCTCATCATAATATTTACCAATATAAAAAATAACCAAAACCTGCTTATTCATTTACACTTCATCACCATCATTTAACCACTGTAATTTATAAACTATGGGTTGTTTGGTAGTAGTATGCAAGTTCAACTTTCTCGCCAATTCAGTACTAGCTACACTAGTGCAACTACCACCATCTATAATTAAGCTATATACCTTATTATGAACATGACATCTCATGTGAAATATGTTCTCTCTCTGATCTTTTGAATCATTCATCTTGGTATGCATATTCAATGTTTTTCTCACCACAAGTGCCTCTCCCTTAACCGGATACTCAACACAAATATCATCAACATCCTTCAATGGTAGCATCTTCTCCTATTCATTCTCCCCATCGGTCTCAACCTCATTATTAACTTTGATAATCATGATTTTTTTTGTTTGGACATTGTGAAGCAACATGACCAAAACTCAAACAACAAAAGCATTTAATGTTATAGTTATAAGAAATAAGAGTAACGTTGTTACTTTTAACAACAATCGATGAGTCTTTCTTCTCTTTAGGGTATTCAACTTTTCCCTCCTTATTCTACTGTGATGGACCACCCCCTATTGTTAGCCTTCTAATTAAGTTTTTAAGGTTTTGAAGGGCCTAATAGTTGGCTTTGCCAAATGGTATTCTGTCATTTAAGTTGTTTCTCCACCTTCACAACCATATACACAATCTTCTCCAATTCCACAATATGAGTTATATCATTATTAAGGCCATTCATGAATCTAGCCATAGTAGTCTTTATATCCTCCTCAACATTAGCTCAAATCATAACAATTTTCATCTCTTTGAAGTACTTATCAACACTCTTGTACCTTAACTCAAATTTTGCAACATTTGATACAATTTTTTATAACAGTGACTAGGCATAAATCATCTCATCATAATGGATTTCATCTTATCCCAAGTATCAACTTGCCTTTCATAATTTCTCCTGCGGTTTGTCATTAATTGATCCTACCACACAATGGCATAGTAAAAAAAATTAGTCACAGCAAGCTTGACTTTCTTGGGCTTTGAATAATTATAACACTAAAAAATCAACTCTACTTTCTTCTTCTATTTTAAATAAATTTTTGGATCATTCTTTCTCTAAAAGTTGATGTTTTCATCTTAATTGTATTCAAATCTCCACCTAACTCAATATTATGGTCCCGATATCTATAATTACCCCTATAACCAAAATTATCACCATAAATTTTCCCTATAAACTGCAAATTTTGCTGTTGTCCAAAATGTTCCTCATTTCTCATTGACACATCTTCCAAATCAACATCGCTTATGTCCATATTATCAGCCATAAACTCATTTGTATTAGCGTTAACTCGCATATCAGCCCTTCTAATATTAAATTCTCTTTGTTCAGGCCTAATTTGAATCCCACCATGATCATTAACAAGTTGCCTTTCGAACCTATCCAACTTATCTTCAAATTCATTGGTCATCCGATCCATCAATTAATTCATAATGTGTAATTGAGTTATGATTTCATTATCTCCTCTCTGTGGTACTATATTGTTGCTTACATCCGATATCTTTGAATATGAAAATTGGTTAGTTGAAAAAATATATATATTCCTCACCCACTTCTTCATATTTTTACACTCTTATCGTTTTTCACTCAAATAATAGATTTTTCACTCAAATATATTCACTATGTCCTTTTCTTTTCATCTCATCTTTTTTTGACTTTTGTGAAACTGAAATCAACAACAAATATAATAACCTTATCAACGTATCTAAATATGTGTATATAACTAAATAAGAAAGAAAGGTATAAAAACAAGTGAAGACAAAACTACAATTAAAATTTAATGAATAACAAGCAAATTTGTATGAAAAATAGATGTTTTTGAAGACGTAAAAGAAAAAAGATGCAAAGTGTATGTAAACAAAGATTTAAATAACATCTAAGTATATCAATTATGATGTTATTATACTATCATAATTAAGAAATATTAGCAGCAAAACAAGTTTGACTTATTGACGAGAATTAAACTCGTTACAATAATTTCTAATCTTGAATTTTGTTACTAGCAAACAAACTTCAAATGACCTCAAATTATATATGGGTTTGAAAAGAATTTTAAAACCCAATATATAACATTTCATAATTTATGAATTTAGTTTACTTAAAATTCCCTTTTGATACGATTCTAACCTGTTACGAAAAGTTTTAATCCCAACCTTGGCTATTATAGCAAACAATCTTTGAATGAGCTTAAATTTTATATAGGGTATGATTAGGACTCCTAAAACAAGTATTTAAAAGTGAAGAATTTTTTGAATTGTTTTGATCCAAATTCTCCCTTGTTTGTGAATTATGGCAGATTTGACAAAAATGATTTTTAGATATTCTTTGCTTCTTTTTTTTTAACTCTTTGTGCTTCTAATATATTATTAGACATCAACAAACTAAAATAACACCTTTTTTAAAAAACCTAGACACAAAATACTAAGTTGTAGATACGAAATAATAAAAAACATAATCAAAGACAACTAAAGCTAAGGAAACTGAAACTAACAAAAGGAAAATAAAATATATAACCTGACTTTTAAAGCCATCTATGATCCATTTTATGCGAACTTCTTGATCACATGGTCAAACAATCCTCAACAAAGTAGATAACAATTTGAAAAGTTGAAAATCAGCTTTGATAAAACTTTGATCCAGAGATAACCCTGTATCTAAGAAACAACAGTATTGAAAAAAAAACTTGGACTCAAAGATAACCTTATATCTAATAACCTTAAGTATACGAATGATGTCATGAAGCCAATTAATCTTCAATAAGTCAGTATACAACCTTTGTCCTTGTAAAGAAAGGTTGTTTTACCATAAAACAAATTCACGTTTATTCTCCCACTTGCTACTAAGATTTGTAGCTAAAAAAACATAATATCATCTCGTCTAACTAACTCTAATGAACTCCTTTTGGGTTGCAAGCTAATGAGCCTAAACTAGTAATCAACTAATATAAGTCCAATAATGAAACAAACCCCTAAACAATGTCTAATGAGCCAGAACAAACAAATAATTATTCAGCATTAAATAAATAAATAAATAAAATAGGATAATAAAAACATAGTGTTCATGTTAAAATTCCTTCATATAGCTCGAATATTTAATTTTCACATATTCTTTGCAGATTTTTTAATCCTAACTTAAAACATGTCGTTCTCTATTGCCTGAATGAATTATTAGGCCCGCCATAGATGGTTGGAAAGCTTGAGATGTCTAGTTGTCAGCTCTACTTGAATTGTAGAACAGTTACACATATAGCTCCAGATATGTTCTAAATAATACACAAAGGTCTAGTATGATAAATTTGACAAGATTTATCTAATAACTTCAACCATCTTAAATAATATGTTACAAACTCCATTTGACCTGATAATTTACCAAAATATATCTTCACGTGTCTAGTATCTTCCTATAAAATTTCAGCTCATTTTGATGTATGGTTTAGGAGATATAACTAATCTCGCAAAATTGGTCATTTGACATTTTAAAGCCAAATTCGGATCCGACTTGGTTCGTATCATCCACTCTCCTTGAAGATAAAGGGATACTCATAATTGAAAGTGCATCTATCAGTTGGAAAAGAGAGTTTAGCAAGCTCCAATCCCATTTAGTTCGAGTGTTAATAATTAGGTCATTGATTAGTATAAATTCAAGTCCCTTCATCATAGGAGTTTCTATATATCTATTAGAGCTGTTATTCAACCACGCAGTAGACCATGCATTAACTTTACTACCTGTGCCAATTCACCATCTAATGTCCTTTCTGTTTAGTTCCCTAAAGCTAAGAATACTTTGCCAAACATAACTAAGGCCATGCCCTATATTGGCATTCAAAAAGTCCTTTCTAGGAAAACTCTTGCTTTGAGAATCCTATCACCAAAGAGAGTGCTTCGGCAAATAATTTCCACCCTAACTTACCAAGAAGCACCAAATTGAAGTAATGTAAATTGCAAAAACCTAGGCAACCATTGTCCTTTCTCTTGCATAATCTACCTCACCTTTTCTAATTTATTTAATGACCATTCTGGTGATTATTGCTCCACCAATAACAATTCATCATCCTTTGAAGCTCCTAGCATAAAGTAACAGGTAATAGGAAAACTCCTATAGTAAGAAAAACCTGGGCAACAAAATTAAGGATAATTGTTTTACTTGCTTTAGATAGTAGAGGACATATCTAGTCATGAATCCTCTTCCACATACGATCTTGAAGGTATGCAAACCCAACTCACTTATTACAATTAATAAGAGAAGGCAATCCCAAATATTACTGATAGCTCAAAGGGGAATAACACCTTTATACCACATCCGAACCATACAATGCAGATTATCTTAGATAAGGTGTGCTAGGGGTGGTAATACATTTCCTAGCCACAATCAGCCCCTTATCCTAGAATTTGAAATAAGATCAGTCCATTTGGTTTTTTAAGTGACCTTAAACCAAAACAATTAAGTAGCGACTCTTTGACCTCGACATCTCGTCACGTCATGTACACACGTGTGACATTTATCAACACCTATTTTCTTCTAAAAATATCAATTAAATTAAAATGAAAAATGACTCTAATATTCTAAACCAATCAATTTCCTTATTAATTTGAAAACAGGTTGCCCTTTTATTTTTTAAGGAAAAAAAATTAGAAACAAAATTTTTCATGATTTAAAGCTAGTTTGTGAATGCGTTTGAAACTGTATTTCTAAAAAAATTGAATTGTTATGCTTAAATTAATTTTTTATGTTATTGGATCGTTTTGATGTGTTGATATCAAAAATAATTTTTTAAAATTAAAATAATATTATTTTAATACATTTTCTAGCAAAAAAACACTCTAAAAAACAATTATTACCACACTTTTAAACAAGCTCGGAGCCCATTTGACATTGTGGTAATTGTTATTTTTTCAAAATGGTTTTAAATTGGAAATGCATTAAAATAATAATTTTTTTAATATTTTAAATTTTATTTTTGATATGAGTATATAATAATGATTGAAAACATCTTAAAAATTAATTTAAAATAAAAAATTAAAAAATATGTTTTTAAAAAACAGTTTTAAAATCTAAAAACAAATTGGCTGGACCGCCAAAACATAATGAGCACAGCAAATTGAAGCCGCAGAGTATCCCGCCTCCGAGAAAGTCAGAACCAGCTTCGCTGGACTGTTGTAAACAACTAACAAATTAGCCAAACTGCCCCCTCACCTCCTCATTAGCACAAGTAGCGCACGCATCTTCAAATCCTGTAAAAAAAAAAAAAAAAAAGAGAAAAGAAAACAGAGCAGTAAAATAAAATAAAATAACAGTCTGCTGTAGGAGAATCTAAAAATTTAGAGAGAGAGAGAGAGAGATTTGCAGAGATGGCGTTACTCCAGTAAAACCGATTCGCTCAACAGGTCCAGGTTTTTATTTTATTTTTATCTATTTCTTTCCGATCAGAAGAAATGTAAACTTTTTTTCCTTAATTATTTCTCGTTTCATTATCATTATTCCCTTTCTTTTTTGCTGATTATGATTATAAATTTAAACAATAGGAATCAGATTAATCTAGTGGAATAGTTGAAGTTTTCCGGCGAGCTTGGGTTGCGATTAGTGAATTAATTTATATTATTGCATAAAATGGTTGAATATTCTCTCTTTTACCGTTTTAGATGGATTACTGTCTTGGCGGTGAGAGCCCGGCAGTTCTGCAGCTCCATAAATGGGGCCCCTCTCAGTTCAATATTGACTTGTCGGAATTTCGGGAGGGTTTTATATCGCCGACGAGGGAGCTTTTGCTGTTACTGTCTTATCAATGTGAAGCCTTGCTCCTTCCTTTAGTTGCCGGTAAATATACCTCGAAAAATCGTTATGTTTCTGTATTTTGTTACGGTATGCTGTGGTTGTGGTTTTCGTTACATATTGGTTTGTTGTTATCTGTAATCATTTTGGCAGGGAAATCCGTAAGTAATCGTGTTTCAGAACCTTTGAATGATGAAAGGCTTCAATGTCGATCTTCAGCAGCTTTCAGCTCCGAATCATGGACAGAACCTAGTAGGTCAGATTTGAAGGATGATATTCCATGCACTTCTGCATCAGTAAAGGATTTTGATAATGGTTTTTCTCTTGAACACGAATTTTCAAGATCTAATAATTCTCGTTTTGTTTGTGATGTGAATTCACTGGCTTGGGGTGTGTGTGGGGATACTTATAATCAGCACAAGGAGGCTTCATTTAGAGAGTTTCTATTTGTGTCCAGTAGCAATGGTGTTACAGTGCATGCTTTCCGTAAGCCTGATATTGATGGCGGAACAACTCAATCTGCACTTGAGGATGAGTTTGGTCAAGGGAGGTGGGTTGATTGGGGCCCTTCATCTGCACCAGCTCAAAATTTGAAGGATCGGGGCTCTTCAGGCATGTGTTCTGAAGGCAGATCTACCGTCGTGGCTGATGACAGGGCCAATGGAAATAGAGGAAGTCTGCAAGACATAGAGAAGGATAGTGGGGCTGATGAGCTGTTGAGAGGTGTTGCTTCAAAGAGGTGGTTGCGCTCATTCTCCATCAAAGTCAAGACTATCAAATCTGAGGGTAATATCTGGACCAGGTTTCCAGAGAAGGCATCTTTTCCTGGCTCTGCGGAGGTTGTTTCCTTCAGCGTTTTTGACAGGACTTCACCACTACTGAACCTACTTTATCATGACAATTCCATCACAACAAATGGGGAGGAGAGCAAGTGCGAATCCATGTTCAATCCAAAGAACGAGGGAGTTATAACCAAGTCTGATGATTTTTGTATTAGTTCATACAAATGCTCCCGAGTTTTCTCCAGCAATTCACATCACCTAATTGGATTTGTTTTAACACTGGTTGATTCTGCTTTTGAGAGTACTGGGAATGAAAGTGAAAGAAGCAAGACAAAAAGTATACTTCTTGTTGGAAAGTTAGACAGTTGGGGAATCCAATGGGTTTCCTTAGTGAAGCTTACGCAAAGTGTACATGTAGACTATGTGTCTGAGTGGGCAGACTTTTGCTTTTCTGATAACCTTCTTGTTTGCCTAAATGCTTCTGGCTTCATCTACTTTTATGCTGCAATGTCCGGTGAGCTTGTTGCTTATGTAGATATTTTACAAGCTTCTGGGTTAAACCCTCATTCAGTCCCATGGCAGCAAGAAAAAATGACTGTGGCTGCTGATTTTCAGATCAAACAAGTTGAAGAAGTTCATGATAAGTCAACTTCCCAATGTATTGATCTCCTTGGTAAAGGAATGTTTAGAAAATTGCTTACTGGATCCCATACGTCCTTTTTAGCTGTAGTTGATAAATATGGAGTAGTGTATGTCATGCGTACTGGTGACTATTTCTCAAACAACTCCTACACTTGTGATAAATTGCTTCCACATTTTCAACATTTAGGGCTTGGGATGTTGGCTGGCTGGCAGGTTGGTGGTTCTGACATTGGGCACCAATGGGTATATTCTAATGATCCATCCACTAGGAATGAAAAGGTCTTCTTTTTGGATTATGCTGGAAAAAATGCACTTCATAAAATCCAAATCTCGAATTGCCATGGGCGTGAGGAGTTGTTGAGTGGTTTTTCTGAGATAGCCACTCACACATTTCATGATTCTGAAGTATGTTCGCACCTGATGCGGAAAGTCTTTCTTCCCACAAAGAGATCTAGTGAAGATGATTACATCTGTTTTTCTCCTATGGGAATCACTCGACTCATTAAGAAGCATGATGCTAAAAGTCAAAGCACTACTCAACTTTTTCATTTTAATATGCACACAAGCTCAGCAGTTCTTGATGACAGATGCTTGAATACTAGGGTTAACATGAGTTATAGCCAGGGAAAGGGAGAAGCTTCTTTTGGAGAAGCAGTTGGTTGTACCTTCCAAGGATTCTTTTATTTGGTGACTGAAGTTGGTCTTTCAGTTGTTCTTCCCTCTGTTTCTGCTACATCAGATTTCCTTCCTGTTGAAACCATTGGATATCAGCAGCACCTTATCAACACAGATATTGGACGGCGAGCAAGAAGAATGCTGGAAATAAGAGAGTCAATTGAATCCTTCTCACCTTGGAAAGTAGAAGTTTTGGATAGAGTGCTTCTCTATGATGGCCCCGCAGAGGCAGATCACTTATGTTTGACAAATGGTGAGATGAATGTTCAAGTTTTGCAATTTCTAGCCTGCCATTATATAGCATATTTATATCTGTAATGATATGCTGTCCACCAATATATTCTACTTCATTGTTTCAATGACTCTGTTAACTTGTAAAATTTTACTTGTGCATTTATATTTGGTTACCAAGTAGTTTTCCTTTTACAGTTTACTGTATAAAATGCATTTTGTGTGTTCTCATTTCATTATGCTCTATTATTTTTTGATAAGTTCTAGATTCATACTACATCTCTTTTAGCTGTCATAGCTTTGCTTTAAATTAAGATCCCGGCTCACTAATATAAGCTATGATTGTGATACATGCCTATGTCTTGTTATTTTTACTCAAGATAATCATATTCAAAATGCTGAATCCCATGCACTAGCAATTGTTTTTTTCCATGAGAATTTTACAATTCTTAGCAGATACTATTATGTTGAGTTCACTTAGGGTAGTCAATTGCTTGCCTTATTGTAGTGGTGAGGCAGTCTTAAGGCAAGCAGGCAAGGCATTTCCCAGACATACAAACAGAGCATTCTGCTGAATTTATCAAATCCTAGACATGCAAACTTACATAAATGGTCCTAAATCTTTGACTTTATGTTTGGGAATCTCAATATATAACAACTAGTTGTGAGTTTGTTCTTCCTGTCCTAGTTATTTAATATACATTTGGTCCTCTTTTTAATATGTCATATTCATTTAAAGAGGATTACTTGTGGCTTCCAATGTGAGACATATGAAATGGCCTCTTATTCTAGCATCCCAAAATCATTTGAATATTTTTTTTTGACATCCTTTCCAAAACAAAGAAAAATACTATTTCTTATTGTTTATTGTCTACCTTTTGAACTCTCCCTCCCTCCCTTGCTCCCCCTCGCATGCATGTCTGCACATTATTATTTTCTTTTGTGGTTCAATGCTTTTTGCTTGCTATTTCTGCTTCATATTCCCAATTGAAAGAAATGAAATGTATTATTAGTACTAATAGATGATTGTTTATCTACTAGACAAAGCATGTCCTTAATTCTTGAGTCAACCTTTGTTTGTAAAATGATGCAGGATTTTCTCTGATTAGGTGGAGGTGCAATAAATAGGGATCATTTGGTGAGTCGGTTAATCAATTCTTAGCTGGACAAATATGTATATCCTTTTGTATCATCAATGTTTGTATGGGTGGCAAATAGAACTTTAAAAATTAATGTGGGAATTTCGGCAGTCAGTAATAGGTGACACCAGGTAGGATCATTTGGTAAGCTAAGATGTTTTTGTAGGCCCAAGATAGTAGGGTAGCAAAGTTTGCTTGGGAAATCTTGAGACTGAGAATGTCCTTCAGATCCTTAATTGAACATTTGTAATGCTAAGATTAGTACCAATATACCTAAAATGAGTTGTTTACTCGTGTCCTTTTAGCTTCTTGTAATTAGGGGATGGATCTTGCATTCATTTTTGGGAAGATTTTTGATGGTGGACATAAATGCTATTTGTATCACAGGTCTCCTATCTCAAAACTTACTTCATTAATAATAGCTCAAAATATCATTTGTATGCTATTATTTCAAATTCCTGAATGGTCCGGATTTAAAGGATTGGAATAGAAAAATGCATGTTAAATGCACCTATAATGGAGTTCAATTATCAGAAATAGAATTTCCAAAAAATTGGTTAGCAGACGCTATTCAAATAAAGATCGTATTTCCTTTTTGACTACAATCTTGGCACAGATCTAAGTTTAAATTCCTTTATAAAGATCCAATAAAAAAGAAAAGACAAAAAAATGATTTTTGTTTTTTAACAGTTTGGGGAATGGAAGTTGAACTTCCTTTTGGTTCTCCCCGAAAAGAACTTTCACTTTTTAAACCCATTTTTGAAAAACTAAAAAAATAAATTAGAAAGTTGAAAAAAATGGTTTTCTAACTCTTAACAATTTACCTACCAGGGGAAATGTTTTCTTGAGACATTTCTGTTTTTGAGGAATCTTAATATATGAGAGTTTGAATTTCTTCAAGAAGCGTTCTGTTTTTGAATGCTGCCTCTTATGCCAGCAAATTTTTCCTAGTTCACATGCCTCTTGTTTGTTTATATTTTGAAGGCTAAGGTAGCTTCTAAGGTGAAGATGTTTGTTTGCATTTTAGTTCTCGACAAGGTTAATACTCACGACATGTTGCATGTGCTAGGCCTCACAAGGCATTGTTTCTAGATGTTTGTGTTTATGTTTTAGCAAATCAATTCATCTACTTTTTTACTGCCCAGTTGCTCGGAGGCTGTGGAACAGGTTCCCTCAGATTTTTCTGGGAGCATGGGTGTATTGAATTAACCTGGAGGAGTTTCTTTTTATATGGTTTTGGATTTTAGGAGGATAAAGAGAGGCTAATCTTATGGGAAATGTGGTATGTTTGCAAATAATATGGCATAAATGTATCTAGATGAAACACTATTTCAAGAATCTCTTATCAAATGCATTTGTTTATTTGACATATTTGGGATAATAGTTTTATTAGCTTCCTTTTGGTGTTTCTAATAGGAGATTTTGGAAGTTTTGCTTAGTGAATTTCTGGAGATGGGGAGTCTTTTATTTTAGTCAGTATTCTTTGTTTTCTTTTTTTTGAGAGGATGTTTTGTCCTCCAATGATGTACTGCAATTTTATTTTCTTCCTCAATAAAGTTCTTTCATAAAAAAATTAAAATATATTCTGCTAAAAAGATTTGTTACTGTGTTTTTAGCATGCAATTAATTAAGAGAGAGACAATATGAAATAATGATAGTGGATATGTTCGTATTGTGTTCACTTCTCAAATAGAAGTTTTGATATGTATACATTTATTAAGGTGCCTTTCTTTACATGAGCAAGTTGCTTTTTGACACTCTCCTGAGGTAATGCGGGGAGCTGGCAGATGGGTGCCTTGTGCTTTATATGGATATGTTTTATTTGTGTTGAGTTTAACATATATGCAGAAGAGGCAAAGGCATCATACCGTAATGAAGATAGCAATTAATTAATGTTGTTGTAAAGCATAAATGTTAAGGTCACAAATTAAGTTTCTGAATTCTAGCTGGCTACTAATAATACATTTGAAAGTTGTCTAATTGTTTTCTTTGATCAAAATGCATATTATGATTTATGTGTACCTAGGTATTTAGATTTAATGTAAAATTAGATAGTGAAGAAGTATGGATTCAAATGCTAGTAATTGCCTTTTGCATTGAGAATCTGTATAGGGAGCCCAAATAGTATTTGTTCATGACATCGAGCCTGAATTGCTTTATGTGAATCCAATCATTATTTACTTATTACTTGAGTACTGTTTTTCCCAAACTTGGAAAGGATGAATGTTCATATTACGAGGAGGGCGTGGTTTACAGTAAGATATGCTTGGTCAATGATAATTAAACTTGCTGTAGCCGATGAGTGCTTCATTGTTGAGCTAATGGTCTCTTTAGTATCCCAACAACTGGTTTAATGTCAGGGAACAAACATGCGGACATTGTTATAGTATTTGCTACCTTTGAAGACCTTTCTTATCTGTACGAATTGTCTTCCAGTTTCTAAAATTTGTTTAGAGGTGCAGTTTCAGTTGTTGTCTTGTAGTCAGTTTTTGGGTTCTGATTTACTGTATAAAAGTGATTGCAAATTGTCATAATATGCTTCTTTTTAAAGTTTGAATGGACATACAACATTTTAATCACTATCATGTCAGGGTGGGAGTTGAAAATCTCTAGGTTGCGGTGGCTACAAATGGCATTGGAATACCTGAAATATGATGAAATAGAGCGGTAAGATTCTATATATTCTATCACTTTCATTTCTTATTGCAGGACGAATCTCAGCTTTCAATTCTTTCAGCAGATGCTACATCATCAGACACACCAAATCAACAAGAACTTCTGGTTTCTGCATCTTCTGATGGTTCTAATAATGAGAAGCTTGCTTTGATGCATCATGATTCCTTGGATTTCAAAACTTACTTGGATATCGAAGATTCAAATGGAGTATCTGTTCTTGTGCCACAAGGTGGTAATTGGGGAAAAAAGGCTTTTCCATCTGAAAACCCTAAGGAGATGATTGCACGATGGAAAATGGATAATTTAGACGTAAAAACTGTCGTTAAAGATGCACTACTATCTGGTCGTCTTCCTTTGGCAGTTTTGCAATTGCATCTTCATCGTTCTAGAGATTCAAAGACTAATAAAGAGCCACCCGATGCTTTTAGTGAAGTTCGTGACATTGGAAGAGCCTTTGCTTATGACCTATTTTTAAAGGTAGCTTAATTTTGTTTAGTAGGTGAAGCCAAAGGTGCATTGATTTATATTCTGTGATAATCATTCATGATAAACAGGGGGAAACTGAACTTGCTGTTGCAACGTTGCAAAGGCTTGGGGAGGATGTTGAAACCTGCCTCAAGCAGCTATTGTTTGGCACGGTCAGGAGATCTCTTCAACTTCAAGTGGCAGAAGATATGAGAAGATATGGTTATCTGGGACCATATGAATGGGAAACATTGGAGAAGATATTAATCATCGAGGTACATGAAATTTGTCATCTTCCATTTCATTTTATTGTTAGTGGTTTAACATTGAATTTCATATCTGAGAAGAGTTTTTTTTCTTCTTTTTTACTGGAAAGAGGCTGTACCCTAGCAGTAGTTTCTGGAGAACTTTTGTCGGCCGGCAGAAGGCATTAAAGAGAGCCACATCGACTTTGAATTCACCTTGCCAAATTAAGCTGCAGCTATTGCCTTCATATCTGTTTAGCAATATTATCATTGAGTGTGGTGAAATTGATGGAGTAGTTTTAGGTTCATGGACAAGCATCAATGGAAACTCTCCTGATCCTGTAGTTGATGAAGATACTGCTCATGCTGGATACTGGGCTGCTGCAGCAGCTTGGTCTAGTGCCTGGGACCAGAGAACCATTGATCGTGTAAGTACTTTAGTTCCTTTGCGTTTCTTTGTACTATGAATCTTTGAAATGCTGCAGGTCACACTGAAACCAGAGTGAAGGAAAATGAAATCCTGCAATAAGATGGGACCTGGTCTTTGCTAAAAGCTGCGAGTCATGTCCCATGTGATGTGGAAGTTTTTGTTCCGTACTGAATTTCTACAGCATGTGCCAATTATAGTTTCAAGTTTATTAACTTTTCTTTGGATGGTCAAGTAAAACATACAAGGATGTGGGCACTAATTTGTTTCACTGGAATCTGCTGCAAAGAAGCCAAATTTAGCACTTGTCTAGTTCAAACAAGTGAAGATTGAACTTCTGGAAATAGAAGGATGCCATTTAGAAGCTATATATTTTATTTATTACTGGTATTCTTGCACAAGACATGCAATGTGCAAGTTATACTTTCTTATGATGTTTGACTTTCCCAGTCACAAAATGCTACAGTCAACAAAAATTGAGAGTGTTGAGGCATTAGCACTCGAACAATAAAAAGGAAGTCAACGACATCTTTTCAGCAGCTTTGGCAAATTCAGCTGATGGTCTTGTCATACTATGTTAGCTCTTCAATGATCTTTCCCCATTTTCACTTTATGCTTTCCATACCTCTATGCTGCATGTTCTATTTGTCACTCAGTCCAAAAATACGGCTATTAATGCAGACTACGAGCCAGAATTTATATACAGTGAACTTTAAGGCTCTCTTTTCTGTCATTTGTGCTTGCATTTGTTTTAGTTTCTGTGAGGCTTTAATTTGGCCATGGACTTCAATTCTTTCATATTGTTTTTTGATCTTATACAGATAGTTTTGGATCAACCTTTCCTTATGGGCGTTCATGTATTGTGGGAATCTCAACTAGAGTACTATCTATGCCACAATGACTGTGAGGAAGTTTCCAAACTTTTGTACCTCATACCTACATCTGTTTTATCAGATGGAAGCCTCCAGATCACTTTGGACAACTTACAGCATGCTCCAGAGGTTGGATGCAATTGTGAAATTCCTGAGTACAACAGTTATATATGCTCCATTGAAGAATTGGATTCAGTGTGCATTGATATTCCAGGGGTCAAGATTTTCAGGTTTCCTGCCAATGCATTTTGCTCTATGTGGTTAAGAATGCTCGTGGAGCAGGAGCTTGCAAAGAAATTTATATTTTTGAAGGAATACTGGGAAGACACTGCTGAGATTGTAGCTCTGCTTGCTCGTTCAGGCATCATAACTAGCAGGTCTGATAAAATGACATTGGAGGACTATTCTGTTGAGGCTTCATCTGATCTCAATATAACAGATGATGCTGTCCCCATGGAAGCTTTGCATAAATTACTCTTACATTACTGTGTGCAATATAATTTGCCAAATCTTTTGGACCTTTATCTTGACCATTGCAAGTTGGTTCTAGATAATGATTCAGTTGGTTCATTACAAGAAGCTGCAGTAAGTTTCCTCATGTCCATTGAGTCTAGCTGTTCTTTACATCATATTATCTCTGATTCTTTGCTTATGTACAGTTCATTTGTATGGGTTTTGTTTTTTGCAATTTCTTCTCCCCCTTGCCATATAGGTTCATTAACGATGCCCTGGAAGCCATTACCTTCATAAATTGTTGTCACCCTAGATGGACAAGTATGGCATTTTGAATATTTATGTATGTCCGGTGTGTCAATCTTCTATTTAATTAGGCGACACTTTTTTTCCTGGGAAATTTAATCATCTGTCACGCTGTATTTGATGCCATGCACTGACCTGTTTCATATGCTTTATTTGATGCTTCTTGTTCAGGGTGGTTGTCAATGGGCAAAATGGTTGCTTTTATCTAGGATTAAGGGGAAGGAATACGATGCATCATTCTCTAATGCTCGAACAATAATGTCACCTAATTTAGTTCCTGATAGCAACCTCAATGTTCTGGAGATCGATGAAATAATTCATACTGTTGATGATATAGCGGAAGGTGGGGGTGAAATGTCAGCTTTAGCAACTCTAATGTATGCCCCTGACCCAATACAAAATTGCTTGAGCAGCGGTAGTGTGAAGAGGCATGGTAGCACATCAGCTCAGTGCACTTTAGAAAACCTCAGGCCCACTTTGCAGCGATTTCCTACTCTGTGGAGCACACTTGTTGCAGCAAGTGTTGGTCATGATACAACATCTAATTTCTTGGGTCCTAAGGGAAATAATGGTAGGTTAACCTCTTATATTTCTTTGATTTGTTAATCCATTTGGAGACATGAATCGGCCAAATGATGCTTTTGGTTTCTGTAGTTGATTCTCCTAACTGTATGCTGTCTATATATACCTGGCAATTCAGCTTTAGCAGACTATCTAAATTGGCGTGACAATATCTTCTTCTCTACTACACATGATACTTCACTTCTCCAAATGCTGCCATACTGGTTTCCTAAGACCGTGCGGAGGTTGATTCAACTTTATATTCAGGTTGCTTTTGAGCTTCATTGTGTCTCTGAAATCTGAATCTTGTTTGATACTGTTTTTATGATTGATCTCCAGCTTTCTTGTCACACATGAATATATAAATCGGTATCATACTAAACTCTATGCCATGCTGATTACCTAAGAGATATCATGGTACTTCTGCGGACCTACAATATTGTTCCTTTGCTTTGTTGGAAATGCTTACATGTATCTTTATCTTTGCATTATATTGCAGGGTCCTCTTGGTTGGCAATCAGTGTCAGGTCTGCCTACTGGAGACACTTTGTTGTACAGAGACTTTGATTTTTACATGCATTCTGATGAACATACAGAGCTAAATGCTGTCAACTGGGAGACAACTATCCAAAATCATGTTCAAGAGGAACTCTATGATTCTTCACTTGAGGTATATCTATTTATCTATATATATCCACACACACACACACACACACACACACACACATGTATATTGATTTCACATCCATAAAATAAAACTTCATGCTCTCTCTCTCTCTTTCTCTCACACACACACATATTGTTTTCAAGTCCATCAAATAAAACTTCTTGTAGTTTTGTTAGAAAATTCAATTTTATCATAGGCATTGCATTTTGAAATTTCAGTTGCAATTTGTGATGGAACTTTAAAATGTAATTTCTCATGTGCAATGCTAAATTTATATGTAGGAGAATTTGTGAAAAAGAGGGGTAGCCATTTTCTATTTAGAAATGCTATTTTCTATAGAATATATTTTAGTTGTTATATTCTTCTTTTCCCTACAACAGGCTTCTGTGTAGTGGAAAGAAATTCACTGTAGTTTTCTTTAAAAAATGCTTTCCTTGGTGCAACTACTATACTAATGGTAAGAAAGTGAACTGATATTTTATTTGTAGTGTGTTAGAATTGTATCAAGCATTTGGCTTATGTTCTGCAACTTTTGTCCTTGAATGCACACGCTCTGACTTGACAATGCAAGTTATGCTACAATGATTCCCACCTTTTGTTCTTGTCTCATTTTTGCCACTGACACATTGTAGTGCCTAATTGTAGTATTCCTGAATTCTAAATATGAGCCAATAAAAATCGATACAGGAACATCAGTTGATTGAGAGTTTTGTTTAAGCAGTCTTGTTTGGGTGCTGACTAGTTTGTTGCAAAGAGCTGTTGTAATGTGTGGGCTTTGTGTTTGTTTGCTTGCACTGCATTCAACTTTTTGTTCCTCATGTTTTTTTTTTTTCTTGTTCCTGGAACAAAAAAAACAGAATCTTCCGTTAGGTGACACCTCCATTCCCATGTCTTAATCATCATGTTTCTCACAGTGATGAATATCTGATGGTGTTGCACTTATTTCAGGAAACTAAACTTGGGCTTGAGCACCATTTACATCGTGGGCGTGCACTGGCAGCTTTTAATCATATCCTCAGTGTTAGAGTTCAAAAGTTGAAATTAGAAGGCCAATCTGTTGCTTTGTCACATGGTCAACAAAATTTTCAATCAGATGTTCAGGCACTTCTTGCACCTTTGACACAAAGTGAAGAGGCTGTTCTTTCTTCGGTAAGGATTAACTATGAGTAGAATTGTATTTTTTTTCAAATATAACTAGTTATGTGGCTATTGCTTAGTGTAATAATAGAAATTTTGGGCTTGCTACTGGAAGTATAGGTGTCCATTTGATTTAAATCATGGTCATACTGATGATGAAGCTGTGGTGATGCTTTGAGCTTAGGATGGTTTTTCAGTGATAATATTTGTGGCTTTTGAGAGCATTTTTCCCTTGATAAACTGATATCCTTTAGCTGACAGCATAGGATTTTTTTTTATTTTTTTTTCATCTGAGACTAATTGTTCACTACCATTGGAGTTGATCCAAACAAACTTGCACCTTTCAATACCTGATTAACTCATTTTGTGCCTTGATTTTCTGCATCCATTTGTGAGTGCCCCTCAATCTGTGTCTCTCATGTACTAAGACTTTGTTTCTTCCTTGTCATCATTCCTACTTTTACCACCTGTGACTCAATGTTAGATTTGCTTCCAGATCCTGTGTGGCTTCTAGCTGGATTGAGTACCATCTTGCAGGGCTCCCACTACCTTAACTACCATTTTCTAATGCTGCTGGACTTTTTTTTGGGACTCTCTTATCCATAATCTCCATACCCTATTTGGTTAGGGTGTTCTATATCATCATCATCAACAACAGGTTGATAATGACAAGCAATATGGCCTGGGTACTGCCAGTAACGACAAAGATTGGGCAATCATTTGTAGTTAAACAAAATCCAGTATGATTTTCCATTTGACAGCTGGCCATAGATCCCTGAAAAGATGGAGTTTTTCAGGGATAGTTTGAAAACTAACATGTTTGTGGAAGCCCATGTAATTAACCCCTCCTCCATACTCATAAAGAGGCCAACCTTCTTTGCTGGAAGTTTAATCTTATGACTGGTAAAACTGTTTGAGGCATATCATATGCCCTGACCCTGAGAAGGTTCTTGAACAGAACAATCGGCCAAAGCTTCTTTAAAACTAGAACTTGCTTATCAAAATTCCAGGGCCCTTGCTCAAATACCTTTTGTTCATATTCTAGTGAAAGAATAGTATGCGGAATAATCTTGTCTGTCTGATCGATATCTAAACACCTCAAAGGTTTCCACACTTGTCTTATTGTTGTCTTAAAGTTTGGATAATTGGGCAATCTCTCTGTCCATAATTCCCAATGAGGCACAAAGATGCCTCATTTTTGGTTAGACAAATGAGATCCCATAGTCTCTGCCTGTTCTATCATCCTTCGCAATCCTCTTTCATGCCCCAGAAGGGAAAAACTACAGAAAATACAATTACAAAAACTGATCTACGTGTAATAAACTAGAGCAAAGTTGGGGATGGTGCTCATGTGAGTCACAGAAACTTCAGTTTGAATGAGAGAACTAAAAGTTGTACATAAATATCAGGGGAGTCACTTGAATTGTGGCTTCATTTTCTGATTGTTATTGTAGTGTAAATGATTTACATACTACAATAATTTATGACTTGCAATAATGAAGCCAATTCAATTGATTTTCATTTACTGTTGCATACTTATCCATGCTGAAAACTTTATGTTAATACTAATTTTGTTTATCTGACCTAAATGATGCCTTGTAAACTAAGTTAATGCTACTTTTGGGACTTGAATTTTTCAGGTCATTCCACTTGGTGTCGCTCATTTTGAGGATTGTGTGTTGGTTGCATCATGTGCTTTTCTCCTTGAACTTTGTGGTTTATCTGCCAGCATTCTTCATGTGGATGTTTCTGCCTTGGGACGGATATCTTCATTTTACAAATTGAGTGAGAACAATGAGAGATATAGCCAAATTTCACCTAAAGGTAAAGGTTCTGCACTTCATGTGGTATCGCGTGAAGGTAATGTAGTAGAGTCTCTGGCTCGATCACTTGCAGATAAATATCTGCACAAGGATTGTGTAACCAACACTAAGTTAAAGGGGACTTCAAATTCATTCATTGGAAAACAATCTTCAAGAGTTCCAATGCTAGTCCTGCAGCATTTGGAGAAAGCTAGTCTTCCAATAGTGATGGATGGAAAGACTTGTGGATCTTGGCTACTGACTGGTAGTGGTGATGGAACTGAATTAAGAGATCAACAAAAAGTAGCAAGTCAACACTGGAATTTAGTTACAGCTTTCTGTCAGATGCATCAACTTCCCTTAAGCACAAAGTACCTTGCTGTCTTAGCAAGAGACAATGATTGGGTAGCTCTCTCTCCCCTTCTTCATAGGGAAAAATAAATAGAAATATAATATTTGGATTTTCCTGTATTATGTTTCCTTCATTTGATTTGTTTATGGCATGTTTCCTTCATTTTGATTTTTAAGAAGCTCCATCTTATGTGGCCTCTGTCTTCAACAAGGTTGGATTTCTGTCTGAAGCTCAGATTGGAGGATACCCTTTTGATACAGTCGTCCAAGTAGTAAGTGTCATCTACCCCTAATTAATCTTTGAATCCAAGTTATGCTACAAAACATTCTGATGGAATTTTCCTATTGATGGTGTTATGATTTTATATATTGCAGGCAGCCAAGGAGTTCAGTGACCCACGTCTCAAAATTCATATATTAACAGTCGTAAAAGGCATGCAGTCAAGGAAGAAATCTGGTTCTCCAGCATATTCAGATACTGGGGAAAGTGGAAGGGAAACTTACTGTTTCCAGGAGGACATACTTATTCCTGCTGAGCTCTTTAGAATCATAGCAGATTGTGAGAAGCAGAAAAATCCTGGAGAGTCTCTCTTGAAGAAAGTGAAGGAGATGTCCTGGTCAATTTTGGCATTGATTGCATCATGCTTTCCTGATGTGTCTCCCTTGTCCTGTCTAACAGTTTGGCTGGAAATTACTGCAGCAAGGTTATCCTGTAGTCCAAATGAAATAGTGCTTTGCAGATCCATATTCTTACACCTTTTCAAGCTTTTAGATGCTCAAGAATTGTTTTGGATTCACTTTATGTATTTGGTTTCATATTTGATATGGAGATCTTCATGACTTTGTTCTTCCTCATGAATTCATTATATTTCCATGCTTCGAAAATTTCACAGCTGAATTATATTTACAGGGAAACTTCATCCATCAAGGTGAATGACATTGCATCCCAGATTGCAAATAATGTTGGAGCAGCTGTGGAAGCTATAAATTCCCTGCCAGCTGGTAGCAGGGTCCTGACAGTTCATTACAATCGGCATAATGCAAAACGCAGGCGTCTTATGGAGCCAATTTATGTGGATGTTTTGACTACTAATGGTGGACCAACAAGGTCTGTTGCCCAAGGCACAGTTGTTGAAGATGAAAGAAGAGTAGATGTTCGTGAAAGTGTAAATGTTTCAAGTGATTCTGATCAAGGACCTGTGTCTCTCTCTAAGATGGTGGCAGTGCTTTGTGAACAACAGTTGTTTCTACCTTTGTTAAGGGCTTTTGAGATGTTTCTTCCTTCGTGTTCTTTGTTACCTTTCATCCGCTCTCTTCAGGTCCGTGAGCAAATTTATAACCCAATTTCCTGTCCATCTTTATGATTTGTTTGGATGAAGGGAACTGCATTCGCTTAGTCACAGGTTTTGAATGCTTTGAATTTAGAAGTTGACCTCTCTTTCTCTCCTTTTTTCCACTTGTCTAACAATCGTTATACACAACCCTGATTCCACAAAGGCAGGCCAAAGGTTCATTTCCTGATTTCTTACCACCACTATTTCACATGAGGTCCAATGCATGGCCAGATTTAGATACTTAGAGAATACTAGGTGAAGACTATTTTACACATGCAAAAAAAAATCTTACAAGCTGAAATCTAAACTTTTCAGATTGATACCTGTAGGGCTGCTCAAAACGAACGCCATGTGTATTAAAGCATGAACAAAACTCTGCCTGTTGTACATGTACTCTTTCTTAATATCTGTTCTCATCTTGTCCCAAACACATTCGAAGCCGATGGAAGTTCTCATCATATTATGTGTGCCATGTATTTGTGCGTGTCTTGTTTGCATGGGCATGGAAGAAACTTGGGACCACTGTAAAGCAACTTGACCTGAACAAGATGAGACGGATGAAACTCATTTAAAAACAAAATTTAAAACAATGGGGTTTGTTTTTGTCATGGAATGCCTTTGTTGGCCAACCATATCATGTATAATTATTTTCTTTTTTCTTTTTTTTTGGTAATATTTGTATTTTGAGTCAAATTTTTCTTTTGCTTGGCTCGAGTCGTGAAAAAAAATGAAATTGTTGGGATTGCCTTGTTCTGATAGAAACTCTTTTTTTCCTTTCAGGCATTTTCCCAAATGCGTCTATCCGAAGCTTCAGCCCATCTGAGTTCCTTTTCTGTCAGGATAAAGGATGAACAATCCAGTATGCAGGCAAACATAGGAATTGAAGGGCAGGTCAGAACTTCGTGGATAAGCTCCACGGCTGTAAAAGCTGCCAATGCCATGCTTGTAACTTGTCCATCTCCTTATGAAAAAAGATGTTTGTTACAACTTCTTGCTGCAACGGACTTCGGTGATGGTGGATCTGCCGCAACATATTATCGAAGACTTTACTGGAAAATCAATTTAGCGGAGCCTTCACTGCGGAAGGATGGCACTCTACATCTAGGAAATCAGGCTCTAGATGATGCTTCACTTTTAGAAGCATTGGAAGAGAACGGGCATTGGGAGCAAGCACGTAATTGGGCCAGGCAGTTGGATGCCATTGGCGGACCTTGGAAATCTTCTGTTCACCATGTTACTGAAATTCAGGTATACTTTGTTTACAAAAATAGTGGTTGTTTCCAAAGTTTTCTGTGAATGTGACTAAAAATAATTATTTTAATGTTTTTATGTTTTTTTTTCTTCTCATAAACAAGTGTAATTACAGAAGTAATATGTAATACATCCATCCACAAAAGCAACTTGGATTGAAACAGAAATTTCTCGTCATCATCTCACACAGGACTCGTACAAGTTATGGATCACATGTTGTATCTTAATAAAAAAAATTGCATTTGTATACTAATATTCACAATATAAAGTTGATTGAAAGCCCAGTTGAGTTGCCACCAGTACTTGCCAAAAATTTGAGAGATGCTAATTCCACACTCATATATTGTTGATTATTTGGTTCTATATTCATTTCTTATTTTGGATCAAATAGGTTATTAAGAGAGGAGCAAATTAATATTTTGAAAAGGAGAAAAATTAGTCTTTTATACATGAGAGAGGTGTAACTTTTTTGAGATGGAGATAAATGGAGACATATCTTTTACCTAATTGAGAATTCTTTAATATGAAGAGAGAAATGGAAAATTAAATCTATATATATAATACAACAAGCGGCTATTCGCGATGTAACTTAACTTGCAATCATATATATATATATATGAGTGAGTAAAATTGTTAAATGGTCTCCACTCAACAAAAGTCTCCCTATGAATAAGTTGAAGTACTAGATACAAAACGTTCAAAAGAATCAAAAGTGTTTTGTCTATGCAAGTATTTTGTAGTGATTTTCATTGCTGAAGGTAATTTTTACCCTTTAAATACTTCATTTAGGATTACTTGGAAAATTTCTAATTTGCTCTGATTTTTTAATGATTTTTTTTATGTGAATTGATAAATCAATAGATGGGCACATGCCCTCTTATTTTGTTATTTTTGCCAGTCAATGTTACTAAGAATATTATTGCTCTAGAATGAATTTCCATGTCTTTGAATAAAATAAGTTTCTCTTTTGGAAGGCTTTAAACCAGTTGAGTAGTTTCCTTGAATCAGCTTATGTTTGATTACTTTGGCTACAATGTTAAAAGTTTGAAATTGATTATGCCTTGATTGGGATAGATGTGATTAACATATACCAGCTACTTTTCATGTTCATAATCAGAAGTCCTAAGTGTTTGTAGTAGTATTATTATTAAACCCTTGATGTCCACACTTTTCTTGGTCCCCTCCCTTAAATTTCAGGCTGAATCCATGGTAGCTGAGTGGAAGGAGTTCCTTTGGGATGTTCCAGAAGAGAGAGTTGCTTTATGGGGCCACTGCCAGACACTGTTCGTCAGATATTCCTTCCCTCCTTTACAGGTGTATTTTATTAGCAATTTTCACCTTTGAGAATTATGTTTTGCAACTTGCTACTAATACTTTCAGATCATGATCATGTGTTTGCTAATGATTTACAGGCTGGGTTATTTTTCCTTAAACATGCTGAAGCTGTTGAGAAGGATCTTCCAGCAAGAGAGCTTCATGAATTGCTGCTGCTTTCTCTTCAATGGTTAAGTGGGATGATAACTCTGTCTAATCCGTGAGTCTTCAATCACAAATTCAATTTCCATTTCTCGTACTCGTTGTTTGTTTCTGACCTATGTGGTGATTTTATTAGAGTTTATCCAGTGCCCCTTCTGCGAGAAATTGAGACTAGAGTGTGGCTCTTGGCAGTAGAATCAGAAGCTCAGGCAAAGAGTGATAGAGACTTCACTTCAACCACTTGGAGTCGGGATCCTTTAATTGGAAATACTTCCAATATCATTGACAGGACTGCAAGTTTAATAACGAAGATGGACAATCATATCAATACAATGAGGAGCAGAACTATAGAGAAACAAGATGCAAGGGAAAATAACTTGACACAGCACAAAAACCAAGTATTGGATTCCATCACTCAGACAACAGGGAGTAGTACAAGGCCAAAACGGAGGGCCAAAGGCAATGCACTATCACGACGACCATTAATGGACCCCATTGATAAAAATACCGAGCCTGAAGATTTTTCTACTAATCTCTTTTCTAGAAGTGACTTGCTGTTGCTAGATGAAAACTTAAAGATAGAAATGTCTTTTTCCAAGTGGGAGGAAAGGGTTGGACCTGCAGAGCTGGAAAGAGCTGTTCTTTCTTTATTGGAGTTTGCACAAATAACAGCTTCCAAGCAACTTCAATATAAGCTGTCTCCAGCACACACCCCTCATGAATTTATACTTGTTGATGTTACTCTAAAGCTTGCAACTTTGTCTACTCCTGGTAGCAAAATATCCATATCAATGCTTGATGAGGAAGTGCGTTCTGTGGTCAAGTCACATAATATATTAACTGAGCAGCATCTGGTTGATCCACTGCAGGTTATTGTTCAGATATCAGATGTTTCTTCTTTTCTCAAACTTGACAGTTTATTTTATATAAATATGCTTGTTTATTAATATGTTAAATCTCTGTTTTCCCTTCTAAGTGCCTATTTGTAGCTAACTATGCCCAATGTGATGTCTTGTTGCATATCGGATGCATGGATTGGAATTTTTGACTATGCCAATGAAGATCTTGGAGAAATTGGTAACTGTTTTTACTGAAGGTAGTGGACGCGGACTGTGCAATAGAATCATAGCAGTTGTAAAAGCTGCAAATGTCTTGGGTCTTTCTTTTTCAGAGGCATTTGATAAGCAGCCAATCGATTTGCTCCAGCTGCTTGCTCTTAAAGCACAAGAGTCATTTGAACAAGCATCTCTCATAGTGCAAACTCATTCCATGCCAGCTGCTAGTATTGCTCAAATTCTTGCAGAATCCTTTCTAAAGGTCTGGTGTCCTTTTCCCTTGTGTACCTTATTTTCTTTGGCCTATTTGATTCTTAAATTAATATCATAGGTTTCTGTCTTTTGCAATAGGGCGAGATTCTGCTTGGTCAGTAGACTGAAAATGATATTTCTGGTTTGATCCAAGTTGGTTTTGTAGACTGTTTGATGACCTGGTGCAATAAATAAGTTCAGGGACTTTTTTCTTTTCATGTGTTGAGCTATATACCTTGAGAATGTATATCTTATTCATGCCCAGTTTTGCATGAAGTTAACTGAGTCCTATGCAATCTATTACTCGTTTTCTATGTTATAATTTATTTGCTTTGCTGACATATTACAGGGTCTATTGGCTGCACATCGTGGGGGGTACATGGATTCTCAGAAGGAGGAAGGACCTGCTCCTCTATTGTGGAGATTTTCAGACTTCTTAAAATGGGCAGAGCTTTGTCCTTCTGAACCTAAAATTGGTCACGCGGTGATGCGTTTGGTGATTACTGGGAAAGAAATACCACATGCCTGTGAGGTATTGCCATTATAAGTGAGGGTTGATAGTATTCCTATGTGCCTAAATGGCTATAATTTTCAGCAACCATGACCTTTTTAACCGTAGCTGCGGTCTAGTAGAAAATGGATGCTAAAAAGGATGAATTTGACTTTTGTGTAACCAGTTATTGATAATCCAAAGCTTTTATTTTACTGGGAAATCTCTTTTTTTTTCTCAGGTTGAACTTCTTATCCTGTCACACCACTTCTACAAATCATCAGCATGCCTGGATGCAGTTGATGTTCTTGTATCCCTTGCTGCCACCAGGGTGGAAGCTTATGTTTCTGAGGGTGATTTTCCATGTTTGGCTCGCCTGATAACTGGAGTACGAAATTTCCATGTCCTTAATTTCATTCTTGGCATTCTCATAGAAAATGGTCAGCTGGATCTTCTTCTTCAGAAATATTCAGCTGCTGCAGAGACAAATGTGGAAACTGCAGAGGCTGTCAGAGGATTTCGGATGGCTGTTCTTACATCACTGAAGCATTTTAACCCCAAAGATCATGATGCATTTGCTATGGTGCGTGTGTTCTTCATTTCACTGTTTTCTAGAGTGAAAATTATATATAGGCTGTGAAAAATTATTAAATCAGTTAGTAAGATACTTAAAAAGAAAAAAAATTAATTCAAGGGGAATGGATGGAAAGGGTATAAGCTCAGCCTAAAATGGCTTAGGTTGTTGTAAAAAGAATTTTGTTTCTAAGCATCTTTAGAGAATATGGTTTCAAATAGGATAATTGTGGGAAGAGAATCTCCATGGGTGACTCCAAATTTCTTTTGTGATTAAGCCATTTAGTTGAGTATCTATGGTTATGGGTCGTTTATTAGATTCTTTGGGAATAACTTTCATATGATGTTGAAATTCATATTTATTCTTTGGGAATAACTTTCATATTATGTTCAATTCATATTTGTACTTGATGGGGAGCATGTTACAACTATATTTATAAACCAAATAGATAAGACCAAGCCTGAAAACAATCCGTGAAGAAACCCGGAAGCATTTGATATGAAGCTTGAAATTGTTGTTTTAATTATTGTTGTAGTTAATTTTGGATTTTAATTACTTGTCTTAAATTAATATTTAAGAATTCTATTGTTAGATGGATTCTATTAATTAAGTTTGTTTTAATTAGAAATTAATTTCTATAAAGAATTTTATTAATAATTTTAGGATTTATATAAATAGAGATGCTTAGTTTATTTTGAGATTGAAGACTATTATTTAGATTTTTAATAAAACACCAGGGTTTTTTTTTTAAAAATTTTCTCTATAACCTAAGTCTGTAACCTTAAGGCTTGAGAACCCCAACTTTTATCCATGCAATACGCCGCGTCAATTGGTATCAGAGCAGATTGGCTTCTTTAATAGACAAAGAGGGTAACAACCCACTCCGCAATGCAGGAGTGGAGGCCCTTCAAGGTGTTGTGCGGGCTCTTGATTAGAAACTAGCAACCCACTCCGCAATGCAGGAGTGGAGGCCCTTCAAGGTGTTGTGCGGGCTCTTGATTAGAAACTAGATCATTTAGAGCAAACTAGCTCATCTAATGGGTAACACAAACAAGGATCGCGAAAAGGTGAGGAACTTGCTTGGAAGTAGGCCACATCCCAGACCTATTCCTGAAGATCCACCCAAACAATCATTTGTCTATATGGAGGGCGTTGGTGGAGATAAATTTGATGGGGGGCATAGGGCCTTAACATTCTAAGACAGACGATTGCAACAAACACATGATTTTTGCATCAAGATAGAAATCTCGACATTCAATAGAGATTTGGACATAGAAGAATTTCGTGATTGGATTGCCAAATGTGATAGGGTTGAGTACTCCAGTTTCTTGGAAGAGAAGGTGAAATTGGTCGTATATAACCTAAAGGGTGTAGCTTCTTCCCAGTGGAAACGTCAAGTAGATACACTGTTAACAAAAGGGAGACAACCTATTACATCATGGATGTACATGAGACAATTGTTGCATGAGAGTTTCCTTGCTCCTAATTATGAGCAATATTTGTTTTAGCAATACTAGTATTATTCACAAGGCAATAAATCTATCAATGAGTATACTGCTAAATTTCAAAGGCTGGTAGAATGTAATAGGCTCCACGAGACAGAATCAACAAGTTGCAAGGTTTATTTGGGGGTTAAAACCAACAATCCAAGATAAGATCGGAGTACAAATGTTGTTTACACTTGCTAAGACGAGGAATATGATGTTAAAAGCTTAAATGCTAATGAAAGAGAAGACTGGTAGTGGTAATAGATTTGATAGGCCTAATCCTTCTAGGAGGTTGTATAATGAGACAAATGGATTTGGTCCTACTGATAAGGGGAAGATAGCACAACCATCAAGGTTAACTTTAGTGAGACCCGATACTATTAAATCTAACAAGACTTCAGGAAAACAAGTTGAAACGAACAAATTGAATTAACTCCTATATGCCAGACCAATGAATGCCAAATGCTTTAAATATGGAGAACCAAGAAGACATTCTAGTGATTGTAGGAGGCAAAATTCGATCAATCTAATCGAAGGGCAGTATGAGCCAAAACCCTCCAACAATGAGGGCGAGCTGTGTGAACTTGATGGGGCGATGAAGAAAATTTGTATAAGTATGACGATGATGATGATGATGAGAGACAAAACTATGTGGTTAGGAGGATGCTGCTAACACCAAAGCTTGTTGAGGATTCACAATAAAACATGTTTTTTTGTACTTGTTGCACCATAAATAAAAACCTGTTTGACTTAATTATCAATAGTGGGAGCCATGAAAATATTGTTGGTAAATATATTGTTGATAAATTCAAACTACTACTAGAACCTCATCTTGAATCTTACAAGATTGGGTGGATTAAGTCAATAAAAGAGAGAATGTTAAACTAATGTTGTAGAGCACCTTTTTCCTTTGGAAAGTATACGAATGAGATGTATTGTGATGTGTTTGATATGGATCTTGCAGTCTGTATTATCTTTGATTAGGCCGTGGTAATATGATGTGGATGTTAAACACCTGAGTAGAGATAATTTGTACAAGATTAGAATGATGTGAATTATACTCTTGTGCCTTTGAAGAGAGAATCCAACCCTAAAGCGTTTAAAGTAGAGGGGAAGGTTTTCCTTACAATAACTAGTTCAGAACTGGAGATGTAAGTAGAGGTATAAGAAACTAGGCAGATTTATACATTGGTTGTGAAGGCGTTAATGGATGAACAATCAAAAGAGAAAAGAACAGACATTCTTGAAGCAATTAAACCTTTATTTGTTGAGTTTGAAGAGATTCGAGATTCTACCTGATGAATTGTCACCAATTAGACATTCAACATCAGATTAATTTGGTGATGGAAGCTAGCCTTTCAAATCTGTCACATTATTGAATGAGTCCCAATAATGGTGAGGTATTGAAGGAGAAGGTAAAAGAGCTATTGTGAAAGGGGCAGATTCAGGATAGTCTAAGTCCTTGTGTAGTTCCAACATTATTGACTCCAAAGAAGGATGATAATTGGCATATATGTGTGGACAATCATGCCACCAGCAAAATAACCGTGGGATACAAGTTTTTGATTCTTCGATTAGATGACATGCTTGATCAGTTATATGGGACATCAATCTTTTCGAAAATTGACTTGAGAAATGGTTAACTTTAGATTTATATTCAGCCAGATGATGAGTGGAAGACAACTTTCAAGACAAAGGAGGGGTTGTATTAGTGGTTGGTTATGCCTTTTTGGATTGTCTAACGTGCTGAGCACTTTCACGAGGTTGATGAATTAGGTTCTACATCCTTTAACAAATAAATTTGTGGTTGTTTTTATTGATGATATTCTGATTTATAGTAGATCTGAGATTGATCATGGGCGACACATAAGGAAAGTGTTTGAGGTGTTGCTGGAAAATAAATTATGTGTGAATTTGAAGAAGTGTAGTTTTATGATTGATAAGCAATTGTTTTTTAGGCTTTATTGTTAGTGTAGATGACATACATGTTGATGAGAAAAAGGTTCGGGCCATTAAAGACTGGCCAACCCCTAAAACAGTTAGTAACATTCGTAGTTTTCATGGGTTGACTATTTTCTCTTGGTGATTCATCCAAAACTTCAGTAATATTGTGGCACCCATTATTAATTGTATGAAGGGGAAACTTGATTGGGGAGAAGAGACAAAAAAGTGTTTTGCTTTAATCAAAGGAAAACTAAGCAATGCTCTTGTTTTGGCACTTCTAGATTTTGACAAACTGTTTGAGGTAGAATGCGATCCATATGGTGTCGGGATTTGTGGAGTTCTAACCTTAGAGAAGAGACCTATGGCATTTTTTAGTGAGAAGTTGAGTGATGCCAGGTTAATGTGGTCCACATATGACAGAGTTTTATGTAGTTTTTTTTAACTCTTAAGAAGTGGGAGCATTATTTGATTTGTAAGGAGTTTGTGTTGTATTCTGACTATGAGGCGTTAAAATTTTTATATAATCAAAGGAGAATGAGTAATAACATGCATGCAAGATGTGTCACTTACCTACAACGGTTTCCAATCATAATTGTTTATAAGGCTGGAATTCAGAATAGAGTTGCTAATGCTTTGAGTAGAAGAGTAACCTTGATGGTTACTCTAAAGGGAGAGATCACTGGATATGACTATTTGAAAGAGTTGTATGAGCATGATGAGGATTTTGGTAAAGTGTAGAAGTGTCAGAATCTACCCTTTAATGATTTTTACATTTTTTATGAAAGGTAATTAATTTTGCATTCCTCGATCTTCATTGCGTGAGAAGGTGATTTGGGATTTGCATAAAGCAGGTTTGATTGGTCACTTAGAGCGACAAAAGACTATTGATGATGTCATTGACATGTATTATTGGCTTTACTGGAAACTAGATATTGGTAACTTTTTGCAAAAATGTTATATTTGTCAAACTGTCAAGGGACAAGCACATAATACAAGTTTATATATGCCTTTACCTATCCCTGAAAACATATGTGAAAACTTTTCTATAAATTTTGTATTTGAAATAACCCGTACGGGGATGGATTTTGTATTTGTTGTAGTTAACAGGTTCTTAAAGATAACTCATTTTATTCCTTGCAAAAAGATGAATGATGTGTCTGCGAGAGATGGTTCGTTTACATGGGGTGCCAAATACCATCACTTTTGACCTCAACAATAAGTTTCTTAGTCATTTTTGGCATATGTTGTGGAAATTGTATGACTTTTCAGTACAGTTTAGTAGTACAACACATCTATAGACAAATGGGAAAACATATTTATTGAATCAGACACTTGAAAACTTGATAAGAATCATTTGTGGTAACAAGCCAAAACAATGGGATTATGCCCTTGCACAAATAGAATTTGCATACAATAGTGCTAGACATAGTGCCGTGGGTAAATCACCATTCGAGATTGTGTTTCTACAATGTCCTAAACATGTGTTAGATCTTGTGTCAGTTCAAAAGGGTGTTGAGTTTAGTGTGGCTGCTGAGAAGATGGCTATGGATGCGTAAACTATTGTGGAGGATGTGAAGCAGAAGTTGATGAAGACCACTACCAAATACAAGGAAGTTGTTGATAGGCAGGAAAGAGATAATATAATGGTGTTTCTTTACAAAGAGAGATTTATGGTGGGGTCATATAACAAGTTACAACAGAAGAAATATGATCCTTATACCGTCTCGAAAAAGATTAGTGACAATGTTATCGATTTACTCAATAATATGAGTATTCCCAAAACTTTTAGAGTCGGAAATTTATATTTTCTATGATGATCAACCTTTGTATCCAAAGCTTGGAGATGACTTGAGGTTGAGTCTTTCTTAAGTAAAGGGGATTGACGTGGAACATGTTACATCTATATTTACTTGATGAAAAGTTCTCAGCATCTAATATGAAGCTTGAGATTGCTGTTTTAATTATTTTCTTAGTTAATTTTGGATATTATTTATTTGTTTTTAATTAATATTTATGAATCTTAATGCTAGATGGATTCTATTAACTAGGCAAGTTTTAATTAGGAATTTTTTTCTATAAAGTATATTAGGATTAATATAAATAAAGATATTTAGTTTATTTGAGATTGAAGACTATTATTCAAACTTTTAATAAAACACTAGAGAATTTTATCTAAATTTCTCTATAGTTTAGATCTGTAACCTTAGAGATTGAGAATCCTAGTTTTTAACCACATTATATGCTGCGACAGTACTTGATCATCTGCTTCTTTTAAAAATCTATAGTGCAGGACTCTTTACATTTAGGATATGAAGTCTCTTGAATACATTATGCAGGTATATCACAACTATATTGAATAAAAGTGCATCGCTTACAATGTCACCCTATTTTGCAATTCTACTTGTCCCAGCTTGTCTTGGTTTATTTTGTCCATGCACTGCACAATATTTATTTTCTAAAGGGCCATTCTCTGGGTATAATTGAATGCGTCTCAGATTGCCACTGGCAAGCTTGCAGGTTTGAGTTGCAACCTGCTTTGGCAGGACAGACTAGGTTTGATTTTATTTTACTATCTGTTGCATGTTAAGTGACATGGCTTGGTGCTTTGAATGAGATTTCAATAAGATGCATTTTAAATTGTAAGACCTGGTTATTTATCCATCTCTTCATTTTGAATAAAGCATGTTCTTCTCCTTCTCAGGTCTATAACCACTTTGACATGAAGCATGAAACTGCTGCTCTTTTAGAGGCACGAGCATGGCAGTCTTCTGAGCAGTGGTTTCACCGTTATGATAAAGACCAAAATGAAGACCTCCTTGAATCAATGCGATATTTCATTGAAGCAGCTGGAGTTCACTCTTCCATTGATGCTGGAAATAAAACTCGCAGAGCTTGTGCTCATGCATCCCTTGTTTCCCTGCAAATTCGAATGCCAGATTGCAAGTGGCTGAACCTGTCTGCAACCAATGCTAGGCGATTATTAGTTGAGCAATCCCGTTTCCAGGAGGCCTTAATTGTTGCTGAAGCCTATGGTCTTAACCAGCCAAGTGAGTGGGCACTGGTGCTTTGGAATCAGATGTTAAAACCAGAACTAACAGAAGAGTTTGTCGCTGAATTTGTGGCTGTTCTTCCACTTCAGCCATCAATGCTTGTTGAATTGGCAAGGTTCTACAGGGCTGAGATAGCAGCCAGAGGTGACCAATCCCAATTCTCAGTTTGGCTGACTGGAGGAGGTTTACCTGCAGAATGGGCTAAATATCTGGAGAGATCGTTTAGATGCTTGTTAAAGAGGACTCGGGATTTGAGGTTAAGGGTGCAGCTGGCCACCACGGCAACTGGTTTTAGTGATATCCTTGATGTTTGCATGAAAGCATTGGACAAGGTCCCTGACAATGCTGCGCCACTTGTCCTCAGGAAAGGTCACGGCGGTGCCTACCTTCCGCTGATGTGAAAAATGGCAGTGTAAAGGTGGTGGTTATAGCAACTCCTGACTTGATTACGATGGAAGGTGATTGAAAATATTGGTGATAACAGCTAGATGCTATATCCTCGTAATGTCTTGTGATGGACCGGAAATTGGCCCAGTTGTAAATTAGCAAAAGAGTTTGAAGAACTAGGAACAATTAGTTTATACAACTGAAACAGTGTAAATTGGATTGGTTCTTTTTTGCGTTGTGGTGGTGTTCAATTTGGGGCTAGTTTTATTTCCCATTGATGCCATGAGCGAGGCCAAGTTCATTTTTGTAACAAATGTGTACAATATGTCTATATGAAGTTGCAAAATTCTTTTTGACGAGACATTGTGTGATCTCTCGTATGCCTACAGATTAACGTGCCGTCTACTGATGTTGGTTCGTGAGGAGGGGCCTAAGGTGACATGGGGTCCTACAAGATTATGTTGAAGAGAAGGTACTTTCTAACTTTTTGCAAATTATTCTGAATTTATTTATTGATATAAAAAGTTTTAAATGCATTAAAATCCGGATGTCCTTGTAATGACTCAAAGAATCCATTATATTAATATTAATAAATATATTCACAAAATACTATTAATTGGAATAATGTTTTGATTTTTTTTTTAATTTAACTCTTTAACAATCCAATCTTCCTTTACTTTATTTAGTTTTTTTTTTTAATTTTTGTTTTAATATTATGTTGTCGGTTTTATAGATTTATTTTTTGTTTCTGTCGATATCAACGTATATTAAAACTGCAAGGCGTTCATGAAGAGCTTAAGAAAACTATAGTTGAAAACCAGAAGCAAACCAATCTACAGATGGAAGCATTGATGGTTACATTAAAATCTTTCATGGCTAATCAAACAACTGAGAAGGATGAAGTAAATAACTCCAATTTTGATGGATTGATTCCCACTTCTAAAGGTTGCAATCGTGAAGATGTTAGGGAAAATCAAGAAACAGTAGAGAAGGAAGGAGTAAATAACTTCATTCCTGATGGTGTGATTATCATTTCTAGAGGTTGCAATCGTGGAGATATTAGGGAAAATCAAGAAACAGCCGAGAAGGAAGGAGTAAAAACTCCAATTCTGATTGATTGATTCCCACTTCTAGAGGTTGCAATCGTGGAGATGTTAGGGAAAATCAAGAAACAGCCGAGAAGAACAGAGTAAACAACTCCATTCCTGATGATGTGATTACCATTTCTAGAGGTTGCAACGTGAAGATGTTGGGAGAAATCAAGAAGTTCAGAGAAGGACATACAATGTAGCCTTACCAAGAATTGACTTACCAACTCTATTCTCTCTAGTTCTTCTTCTATTTTTTCTCCTTTCTCTCTAGTTTCCTTGTTTTGTTAAGAGGGACCTCAACAAAGGTGTCAAGGAAAAGAAAAGAAAAAAAACTACTACTGAACTCTAGCCAGGGGATTGTTTTATTTGTTTTTCTATTTTAAAACTAACTAATTAATTCTCCTAAACTATATATAGATTGAGGTCTGTATATAGACGAGGCAAATTCCATTATTCCAATGGGCCTTAGTTCTTAGTTATGCTAGCAATTGGCAAAAGTCACCAAGTTTTTTCTGAATTTATCAATACTATATTTAATCACACGATGGTTTTTATAGTCATCTTCTTCATACATATATATACAGAGAGAGTAAAAGATATCTTAGGTTATAAAGACTAAAATGACCTTTTTCTCATTTAAAAAGTATAATGACTATTTAATAACTTTGATTTTCTTGGTAATTATTATTTTTTACCAAAACAATCCAACCTTAAACCTAGAGAATAGCTTCCTTTTTTATTATTTTATGTCTGTGTATGGTTAAAGAAGCATGGTTTTGTATATGGTGTCGTCATTCTTTAATGCTAAAATCATACAGGTAGATAGATATATGGAATCCTTGTAGCCTTTCTGCCAGTCATCAGCGTTATTTTCATATACAGGTGCATTCTCTTGAGTAAATTAGCCTAAAAACAATCTAAAACATGGAGCTTTCCATCAAGGAAAAGTGTAGCCAAAATTCTCAAAATGGGAACCGGCTGCTGCGAATGGTGGTGCCTGTGAGGCAGGCAGGGGAGAGCATATTATATTTGTAAGGATCATGACTTGCTAAGCTGCAATGGCTAGCTAGCAGAGAAGGACTTGTCTGGAGAGTATTTTGAGGAGAAGATTTAAGTATCAATTAATCAGAATAATGATTGTCTCCTTTGATTGCTTTCTGATTGCTCCATAATCTTCTCCTCGAAATATTCTCTAATAATACCTAATGACATGATCTTGGCGAACGTTACACCCCCTTTCACCTCATGACAATCACACACTAAATTTAACTTCTTTCCCTCCCATTTCTGGTGGCCGCATAAAACTTCGTCAAAAACAGCAAATCTGTCAGAGTTAGTATCTAATTTTTGGATGCATGATTTATCATTTGAGTTTAAAGGCCCTGAAAAAACCGAGCCCCTCTAAACTCTCGTTTAACCATCCCTTCTCATTCAAGTCTCTCAACTCCCATTGCTTCTAACATTACCTTGATAATATTTTCTTGCAGTTTGATCTGGTTCAGACCATGTCCAGAACCGGGCTGCTAGTATGGTCATATTGTTTGATTCTGGCATCAGTCAATGTTGTTCACGTCCTTTCTTCAACAGTCTTACCAGGTATAGGCGTGAACTGGGGCACGATGGCGTCGAATCCATTGCCGCGTAATATAGTGGTTAACATGTTGAAAGACAATGGCATCGCTAAGGTTAAGCTTTTCGATTCTGATTCTCCGACCTTAAAGGCCCTGGCTGGCACAGGCATTGAGGTCATGGTTGGCATCCCTAATAACCAGATGTACATAGTAGCCGGTGATATAGAGGATGCCGAAGCTTGGGTGAAAGAAAATATCACCGCGTATCTTCATAATGGGGGTGTTGACATCAAGTTAGTTGAAATCTTATTTTCTTTGTTCATGCTTTTCATCTCTGTTCTATATGAATTCTGCTTGCTATTGCATTGAATTGATCCTTGCTCAATCTGCCTTCGTAGATATGTGGCTGTTGGGAATGAGCCTTTCTTGTCGAGCTATAATAACACATATGACAATATTACATTCCCAGCATTGCAAAACGTTCAAAAGGCTTTGGACAAAGCTGGAGTCGGGGACAAAATCAAAGCCACAGTTGCTCTTAATGCTGATGTTTATGAATCCCTTTCGGAAAAACCGTCCGGTGGTGATTTCCGTAAGGACGTAAAGGATATCATGATTCAGATTATCAAGTTTCTCCATCAAAATAAGGCTCCCTTCGTTGTTAACATTTATCCATTCCTTAGTCTGTATCAAAACGCTGGCTTCCCCTTCGATTATGCCTTCTTTGATGGTGGCAAAACAATCTCGGATAAAAATGTTTCATACAGCAACGTGTTTGATGCAAATTACGATACACTAGTTTGGACGCTGAAGAAGAATGGTGTTGGTGATTTGAAGATCATAATTGGAGAAGTTGGTTGGCCTACAAATGGTAACTTTAATGCTAACAACAAACTAGCTAAGAAGTTCTATGACGGTCTCCTAAAAAAGTTGGTCGCAAAGCAGGGAACCCCTCTCCGACCAGGCGAATTGGAATTGTATCTCTTTAGCCTAATCGACGAGAATCAGAAGAGCATTGAACCAGGACATTTTGAGAGACATTGGGGACTCTTTTACTATGATGGAAAGCCAAAGTTTCCAATAGATTTATCCGGAAAAGGCAACGACAAGATGCTCATAGCAGCAAAGGGAGTTCAGTACATGTCACCTCGGTGGTGTGTGCTTAATGAGGAGAACAAGAACTTGAGCATGATAGCAGATGAAATCAGCTATGCTTGCTCTTCGGCTGATTGCACAAGCTTGGGTTATGGATCATCATGCAGCAAAATGGACATTAATGGCAATGTTTCTTATGCTTTTAATATGTACTTCCAAATGCAGGATCAAGGTGATTATGCATGCAATTTCAATGGATTAGCTATGATAGTTAAAACAAATGCCTCTCGGGGAAACTGTCTTTTCCCATTGCAGCTTGTAGGAGCTGGAGAGAGGCTCGAATTGGCATATGGATTAAGCATCATTGCAGGATTAATGGTGGCATTTTTCTCCCTGATGTAATAACATCAGCCTCATAATACCAATTTAACGCATTGGTATTGTAAGCTTTTATCATTTGTTTAGTATCATTTTCTTCTTCAGTCGCTTGGCTATTGACATAATGAGATAATTTTTCTAATCTTTTACCAGTACTCCACCTCAGAGTATGAGTGGAATTCGATCTCTAATCTCCAGCTAAAACGGCACAAAGAGGTTTCTTCAGTAATGATTATTCCCATTTCTTTCGGTGATGTGCTGTTAGCTTTAGCATTTGGAACAATCAATCTGCGTTTTATATATTAAATTAACATGCAAGAGTTTGGTGTTATGCCTATTAAAATCTGATTATGTGATCTTTCAATCGCAAATTACATCTTGACAACTATCCTATACTCGCCTATCTGCAAGAATTTTTTATTGGCATACCATATCTTCATATCATAATCAAACAGATAGATTCATATCTCAAAGTTTAACTCATGACATCAAGAGAAGCTATCAATTTAAAAGTCAATTCAAAAGTATATATTAAATCATATCAATAATTCAGATTCAACAATTGATCATGCTTTATCGTAACAAAAATAATAATTAAAACACACACACACATAATTTAATTCGTATTAACAATTTAAATATTTATATTATTTCTCGTATATGTGAAAAATTATTCACTCACCTAACTCAAAAGAGAACATAACTCTAAAAAAGATACTGAAGACAATCCTATTGATGTCCCACAAATAAAATATCAGGATTATCTAAATACAAAAGGAGACATACTAAAAAAACAACTCGAAAAGAACATACAACTTATTTAATACACTTAACTAAGGGTTTAACTCATAAACATACATGTTTAATGAACCAAACTAATTATTTTTTCTAAAAACCTAAAAATTAAATTGTTTTCTCGAAATTTAATTAAGAAAAACAAATGATAAAACTTTATAATAATTCACCAAATAACCTCAATTATTTCTCAAACAAATCTGCAAAAAACTAGGATTACATCTAGGGACCAATATGGAATTTTATCAGATTTTTAGGGATCAAATTGTAATTTTATCAAATTAGAGGACTAAGCTGAAAATATCATAAATATAATGGAATTTTTCCCATAATTCATCCTCAGTTCTATCCAGAATCTCGAATTATGCTATAGGGACCAATCTGAAATTTTATCAAATTTTTAAGGGTCAAATTGTAATTTTATCAAATTGGAGGACCAAACTAAAAATATCATAAATTCATAACTATACTTGAATTTTGCCTATAATTCATCCTCATTTCTGTCCAGAATCTTGAATTATGCTCCAGGGACCAATCTATAATTTTTCCAAAGTTTGGGGACTAAACTGTAATTTTTACAAATTAAGCGACGAAAATGAAATTTCATCATTTTCAATCTCAAACCCATATTTTTTCATAGATCACTTATTGATATAACAAAATCTTTAATTCAAACACAATTATTAAACCTGGACTGGCCTCTCGGGTCAACTCGGTGGCTGAATCGGTCCGAATTTGTTAAAATAACAGCTGGTCTGGCAAAACTCAGTCGACCCATGACCCAAGCGAACCCTAACAAGACCCAATGTTTTTTTTTTCTTTTCAAATGTGGTTTTTCTTCTATACCCTTTTTTTTATATTTTTTTTAGTTGGCTATTAATATTTTTTAAAGTTCACTGTGTAGATATTAAAAAATATATTTTACTTTTTCAATGTAGGATTTGAAATCGTTTAATATATATACTATATGTTTTCAAGAAAAAAGTTATTTTTTCAATATGGGATTTGAAACTTTTTCGTATATATACTCTATGTTCACAAGAAAAATAAAATCCTTTAATATATATACTTTATATTCACAAGAAAAAAGTTATATTTTTTCAATGTGGAATAAAAAACTTTTGATTTAAATACTCCAACTTAAAAGAATAACATAATATCTTTTCAATGTGGGTTTTGAAGCCCTTTAATATATATATTTTATGTTCACAAGAAAAATAAAATCCTTTAATATATATACTTTATATTCACAAGAAAAAAGTTATGTTTTTTCAATGTGGAATAAAAAATTTTTGGTTTAAATACTCCAACTTAAAAGAATAACATAATATCTTTTCAATGTGGGTTTTGAAGCCCTTTAATATATATACTTTATGTTTCCAAGAAAAAAATTATTTTTTCAATGTGGGATTTGAAATATTTTCATATATATATTCTATGTTCACAAGAAAAAAGTTATGTTTTTTCAATGTGGGATAAAATACCTTTTGTTTTAAATACTTTAAATTAAAAGGATAACATAATATCTTTTCAATGTGAGATTTGAAGATTTTTAATATATATACTCTATGTTCACAAGAAAGAAGTTATTTTTTCAATGTGGGATTTGAAGCCTTTTAATATATATACTCTATGTTCACAAGAAAAAAGTTATGTTTTTTCAACGTGGAATAAAAAACTTTTATGATTTAAATGCTTCAACTTTAAAGGATAATATAATATCTTTTCAATATGAGATAAAAAAATTTAAAAAAATATTATTTTAAACTTGATTATTTACAACATGTATAGATTGTAATTATATGAATTTTTTTTCTTAATTTTTTCATATGAAATATTAAAACTTTAAATATATTTTTTTAATTTTTTCAGGTTGATCCGGGTTGACTCATGAAACCCAAGACCCAACCCCTTAGCCGGGTCAACCTCCGAGTTGGGTTTGATAACTATGAATTCAAATTCATCATTTAAATAAATCATAACTCAAAACCATCATCCTTCCCTAAAATCTTTCAAAATCAACTAAATAAATCATTATCCATAACAATTAACCCATAATATTCCAATCATATATATATTCTATGTTCACAAGAAAAAAGTTATGTTTTTTCAATGTGAGATAAAATACCTTTTGTTTTAAATACTTCAAATTAAAAGGATAACATAATATCTTTTCAATGTGAAATTTAAAGTTTTTTAATATATATATTCTATGTTCACAAGAAAGAAGTTATTTTTTCAATGTGGGATTTGAAGCCTTTTAATATATATACTCTATGTTCACAAGAAAAAAAATTATGTTTTTTCAACGTGGAATAAAAAACTTTTATGATTTAAATGCTTCAACTTTAAAGGATAATATAATATCTTTTCAATATGAGATAAAAAAATTTTAAAAAAATATTATTTTAAACTTGATTATTTACAATATGTATAGCTTGTAATCATATGAATTTTTTTCTTAATTTTTTCATATGAAATATTAAAACTTTAAATATATTTTTTTAATTTTTTCGAGTTAATCTGGGTTGACCCATGAAACCCAAGACCCAACTCCTTAGCCGGGTCAACCTCCGGGTCGGGTTTGATAACTATGAATTCAAATTCATCATTTAAATAAATCATATCTCAAAACCATCATCCTTCCCTAAAATCTTTCAAAATTAACTAAATAAATCATTATCCATAACAATTAACCCATAATATTCCAATCAATTCATCAATTAAACTCAAGACAAAATAGAAAATCAAAGCTAAATAACATAGTTATACATAACCAAAGTGTAAATCTTACATGCGGTTTATTTCTTCTAATCATTTTCTCCTTACTTTAGTCTTTCCTTCCTTTCTTTTCTGCTTTCCTTCCCTCTCACAGTTCTCTCTCTTAAAATTCAAATCTCTTCCTTTTTTTTTATCTATTTATACTTATCAAGTTTTATTTAATTACCACAATATCTCATGTTCATTTATACCTATTGTCTAAGACTCCAAGGACTTTGTTGTCATTTCTTATTAATTTCTCTTTTATTTTCAAAACATCACAATTTCCCCATCTTATAAAAATTTCATCCTCAAAACTTAACAGAAGTACTTGAATACTTACAAAAATTATCGAAAAGATGAGGATACTCCTTGCACATCTTGTCCTCGAGGTTTCATGTCACTTCCTCGCACAAATGACTTTTTCAAGGCTAGAACACCAAGACCTCAATTGAGCAGCTGCGTGAGATTCTAAGATATAATTTATTTTATTTTTTAAAATATCCTCTCAAGTGAAAATATTTTGGACTTGAAACTTGCACAGATTCATATTATTTTTTGCTTAATTTTTATCAAATAAATGGGAATGATGAGATTCAAACTCGTGATTATTTGGTCATCAAAGCTCTGATACCATATCAAAAAACCATCTCAACTCAATAGCTTAAACTGTTAAGTAAGGTTTTAATATGATTATATTATTCTCTAACAAAAAGACATATATGATACAACGAAAGAGGGTGCTGTTATCAGCAAATCAGCAGGAGGAATTGGTGTATCTGTCCACAACATCAGTGCCGCTGGAAGTTTAATTCGTGGGGCAAATGTGACATCTAATGGCGTTGTTCCAATGTGAGGGTGTTCAATGATACTGCCCGCTATATTGATTAAGGAGGAGGCAAGAGGAAGGAGCTTTTGCTGTGTATCTGGAGCCATGGCATGCTGATAGGAAAGAGCAACTTGCTGCCTGGATAGCTGATATGAAGCAAGTTAGTGCATATGCAATGAGTCTACCACAGATTGACAATGGTACTGTTGTTATTCCACCATCCAGGTGGAAATGTGCCATGTGTGACAAAAAAAGATAAATTGCGGCTAAATCTTACCGATGGAATGATTCTTTGTGGGCAAAAAAATTGGGATGTAACTGGAGGCAACAACCATGTCATTGAACATTACATGGAGACAAGCTACCCTCCTGCTGTGAAGCTTGGGACAATTACTGTTGATCTCGAGGCAGCAGATGTTCTCTCTTACCCAGAGGATGATAGTATTGTGGACCCACTTTTAGCACTACATCTGGAATTTTTTGGGATTGATTTTTCAGCCTTACAAAAGACTGAAATGCAACTGCTGAGAAGGATCTTGACCATAGTCAAGATTGTTGCCATTAATGTGCAGCAATCAAAAACATAGTCAACCTACTTTACGAAGTAGGGTTGCCATTGTTAAAAAACTATAATAGTAGTTGTATCAATCATTGACAAAATGGTACAACCCATGTGCAGCCACTTTCATTGAAGATAAGTTAGAGCTAGTGACGTCATCCTTGTCTATAAATAGGCACTAAAAGAGAGAGTAAAATAAGAGAGAGTGGTGAGTGTGTATGAGAGAGTAGAGAGAAAGAGAGAGAGCTGCAAGGGCAGCAATGTGAGCTGGGAGTCGAGTTTAAGTGAAGTAATTCTTTTTCTTCATGTATTTGTATTGTATCCTTTTTCTATCTCTAATAATATAGACCTCTCCCGTGAATGTAGATAATTTACCGAACCACATTAAATATTATGTCAGTATGCTTAGCCTCCAATACACAATTATCAGTACATCACCGGTTGGAATCCCTAATAACCAGAACACCAACTATGACTGGAACCGAATTCAAGAAAGTGGACAGGATGTGGAACCCATTTTTGGACCAGGTTATACAGGACTTGTGAGTCTTGGTAACAACTGCTACATGGCTGCAACGATGCTAGTTGTGTTTTCAACTCGGTCCTTCAATTCACGATACTACATTAACCAAAGCTCGAAGATGGCATTTGAGATGGCTCCTGCTGATCCAACTGCAGACTTAAATACGCAGCTTACAAAGCTGGCACGTGGTATGCTTCCTGGCAAGCAATCGGTTCCAGCATTGGAGAATGATGATAAGGCTAATGCCAGAACCACCCTAGTGGCAAGAAAAGGAGTTGGGAAGGCAAATTCTGCAATAAAGCAGATTCTTCAAATGAACACTAATGGAAGTTTGGCTTCTGCAATTTTCACAAGTTGTCCTTGAGGTCAAGGACATTTTCAAGGAAGAATAATGTTGAAGAAGGAATGACAGTAGTAAGAGTTCAGAGAATTTTCAAGGCAGAATAATGTTGGAGTGTGGACAAACTGTCTGAAGCCTTTATGTCCTAAGAATAGGAAAAAAGTTCTGTTCCTCAGACGAATTTTATCCGACAATATAAAAATGTTTTTAACTTTCGATTGGGTTGGCAAATGTTTAAAATTAAGCTGCCTTCCCTTTCTTCTAGTTAAAAAGGTAACAAGAGGATTTATTAATTCGAGTTTTATTATTACTTTTTTTTTTTCCTGATGATGTAATACGTATGCTTTTTTCCTTCTCCTTTTTAATAATGATGCACTACACACACAGGCGCACGCACGTGCATATATATATATATATATATATATATATATATATATATATATATATATATATATATATATATATAGTGCAATGCATAAATATTTTATAAAATCATGAGATCTATCCAAAAAAAAAACTGAGGCATATCCTCTTCAAATACATAGAAGTCAAATGAGAATGCATAATCCTAGAATAAAATTCAACTAATTAGATTTTAGATTTGTATTTTTAAAATCACTAGTTTGAATCTTATAAATTTTAAGATTATTAAAAATTTATAATTGAAATAAGAATTAATAAAGATACATGTAAGCTGGCTTGAATCCACGCTAATAAAAAAATAGAAGAAAAAGAAGAAGAAGAAGAAGAATAAAATGATGAGAACGCATGAAACAAGGGGAATAGGAGACTCATTTTTCTCTCCACACTCTCTGTGAAAATTACTAGTCTCACTATGACATCCAGGTTATGAAAATCATCAGCAATATAAATTGTTCAGTTCACCATGAGAGCAACAATGGGAACCAGGAAGTTTCCTTTTTGCAAACTGCAACAAAACTGGAATTTGAACAACTTCAAATTGTACAGAAATATTATTTATCCAAATGATGAACTAGTTATTTGACTCTTGGACAATGCGGTCACCGCATAATCCAATGTCATCTCAAATTGCAGCTATAGCGCATTTAAGTTCACCATCTGAGTGTAACTACTCTGTATATTGCTGTCAAAATTTACTTTCTAGCTAAAACTTTCTGAGCATCTTATCCAAGTACAATACACTCGCAAAGATAAGTTGGAGCTTTACTTCCTGTACGAGAATTCAGCTTGGAACTCCTTTTGAAACCGCTCCCTGGACTTGGTTTTTGCTTCCAATACAACATCATCAAGAAATATCCTTTGTGGAAATTCTTCAGGCACAAGACTCCGATACGTCTCAAACTGTTCTGCAGCTTCTTCTTTTCTATCCAACAGACTGTATATTATTCCCTGCCACAAATTCCCGTAATTGGTTATTGATAAAAGTAAAACTATAATATTTAATTCTTTATGCTATTCAACTCCATTCTGCTAATTGCAATCCTTAGACAATATGTCATCAATAGTTGCTACAGGAGATTGAGGCTTTAGACACAGCTTGTTCTTTTGCAAATTTTGTGAACTTGTAATAACTCAATATCATATCTGCAACCCTGCGTGCTGCTACTAGTTATATCTATGGGTTGTTTCAAACTTGGAATGACACTTGCAAGAAGTAGCAGTTAAGGGTATAGTTTTTCTTTTGAACTCTCGACAGAATATAAATGGTGGGGACACCAAACCCATATCTTAGATTGCACGAGTATTTGAATAGAGATAACAGAGGATGACTCGGTCTCTCACTTTTTGGTTGGGAGACTGTGCCTATCTAAACCTATTTAATTATTTATTTTTATTTAGTTTTTTATTATTTGGTTTATTTATGTTAGACAATTTTAATTAATGGAGTGAGACCAATAGTTGGTTGTTTATGGTCATGTTATTTATATGTTTTTTTTTCATTTTGTGAGACAGTTTTTGATGATTTAATAAAAATAACAGACCATTCTCTTTTCTTCCTGGCTTTTTTTTCATTGCTTTTAATTCTTGGCTTCTTCTTTCTTTCTGTACTTTTATTCTTTTTTTAGTTTATTATCCCACATCAATGGCATGCTTCATAAGTTACATGTTATGGACACCTGCAACTTGATATAAAGTGAAGGAAAATTGCTTCAAGATAAATGTATGAACGTTATGTGCATATTTGAACTCTTCAAAAAGATGGTGCAGGCCCTCAAGCTTTTACCTTAGGAACTGAAAGAATTAATTGTTATCCATTTGCAAGCATTAACATACAATTAAAACAAGCTTACCTGGCAAAGATAAGGTCGAAAATCTCGTGGGTTGTCACTAACCAGGCCTTGAAATTTCTTCAAAGCCTCCTCAAAACCCCCCTGCAAAGTATGCAAGTTTTCACATATTAAAATTGAAAATCAAGTGGTTGACTTGATCAATTATCCTAGGTCCCACCAATCAATATTTCTACTTTTTCGAGTTCTACATCATTTGTCAATGCTCTATTATTTTAAGCATGCATTTGCATGAGGTATTGGGTGGAACAATTTTTACGAGGCCCAACACTCATCCTACTTGACCCTGGAAAGAAAGGACTAACTGGTAGGATTCACCTTGACAACATGCATTTGCGCAATTAGAATTCTAATGTTTCTCTCCTCAGTGACTCTTTTTTCACGATGGGCAACTTCTAGAGCTTTATTTAGCATCTCAAAGACAGCAGGACCTTCAAGATTTTTGTGCATAACCAGTGCTAAACCCTGCACCAAACAGAGAGTCAAAAGTATTTCTATTTTCCAGTGAAGAGAAAGAACACCAAAAAGTCACAGATGTTGGTATTAACATAGAAATGTGATGGTAAATGGATGTGCTACAAAGTTATATAGACAAAGTTTCTCAAAGAAGTCCTATACCACCATGCAATTCATTCAATCTCCATGGCTGGTATGGAGCTAATTGATAGGGATATTTGTAAACACCAAGGTCTTGCCAAGTTGTTCATAGCTTTCCATCAACTAGCAATCTGCACTAGCAAAATCTGATGAAGATGACACTCATAATTTATGAAAACACAAGGGACTGTGGAACCCTTAATAAAAAAATGATCGAGAAGGATTATGTTATTGTTGTTTAACGAATATTTTTTCATTCTAATTGCCAATGAGAAAGCTAATGGTTAGTTGAATACCATGATATCAGGAGCGGTAGGAATGTAATTTGATTACTTCTGGAATGACTGAAAAATCATTCCTAAGCCAAATCCTCATTATGCTTCAAATTAGTGACACACTTGAGATTTTGAAATTCTAATTAGACATTGTAGGTCCTTTGCGCTTTGCCTATTGCAGTATAACCAAATAGAAAGGAAACAGTTATAAGAATACCAACATTTAAGTAATTAATCAGGTGAGCCAGTACCAAGCTACGAAATTGTTTGCCACAGAGGCAAAGTTCGTGTGTTGGTTTAACTTATATATGGGTTTCAGCAACTTATGGGACCAAATTCAAACCCAAGGTACTACAACTGCCAACAAGAAAAATGAAAATTGATCGCTTGTCATTATAATATGTTACTATAAAAATCTATTGGTCAACAAGAATCATTTCAGTGGTCTCTAAACCTCCAGCATTTTTGAATTGTCTCCGAACACATTCGTCCTCCCTAAGGATTTCTCCCCTAGCCACCTTTCTAGTAGTGGAAGATCTTCAAAGAAAGGAGCTAAGAAATTTGAATAACAAAATTTGGAACTCGAGAAAAAAAAAATATAGGTGACAGCCAATTGTATTGAGAACAAGAGTTTGCCCATTGAGGAGATGCCTTCTTAACAAATACATGAGAATAAGCTGTGTATAGAATAATCCCATCACAGAGTACACCAATTGGAATGGCTCAATGCTTTAAAGCTCAAGCCTTCGCTTCTATCAATGCCATGGAGTCTCTGTTCCCATACTGAACAAGGAGCAGTCTTTTGGTAAAATTAAGAAAAGCTTTATGAGGACATTTACAGATATGGCTGTACATCTTCTTTTGCCTGTTTAAACTAATTACATATCGCTCTAGGAAGCAGTTATATTGACCAAATTATTTGCCTTCCCATATTCCAACTCAGTTAGCAGTCAGCCTCCAAACTTTCAAAACAGATAGCTTGCAGAAATGCTTATGTGCTACCGTGCAATCATCTCAGTATTCATATATAGGCATGCATATTATGAGAAAACAAAAGCAAACGCACCCAAGTAATAATTATTTTTTCTGCACACGGATACAGCTACTCACTTGTAGGAAAAGAAAGATAAACGGAAAACAGGAATACCAGATCAAGAATCATACGTGCAAAGCTCTAAGCAAAAGTGGTCTCTCTTCCAAGACTTCGTTGAACAACCTTTTAGCCTTGTTCAATTGCCCCATCATCTCAAAACAAAGTGCCTCCAAAAGCCTCCATTCAACTTCCTCGGGCTCGATCTCAATCAACCTCTCAACATACTTCACAGCCTCTTTAGTCTGTCCTCTCCTCATCTTCCCATGCAGAACCACCTTCAATGCCTCCACATTCCTTGGCTCCTTCTCCAAAACCTTCTCATACATCTCCTCGTCCTCACTTTTCTCCATCTGGGCATCTCTCTTTCCCTCTAAATTCACACTACCACCACTTGTTTGAGCCGGAAGTGCCAAACTTTGCCTAGTATTTAAACCAAAAGAACCAACAAAAATGAAGGCCCCAACAAGGGAAACCAGCACCTTCTCAGACAGAAAACTGGTGAATTTGTTGTTTGTTTTGGAGATACTTGAAGTGGGTATCTGAGGAAATGGTGACTTAGAACAGATATTTGATGAGATGTGCAGTTTGTGCCTGCTGTGGATGTTGAGTGGATTCATGGAACATAGTAGTGGCTTCAGAGAAGTGGAGGAGTTACAATTTTTTGACGATTTCAAATTCTGAAAATGTGAGGGTGGGGAGCATGGAGACAATGTTTTTATTGAACCCATTTTGGATGATGAAGCAATCAATCAAGAAGATTGCCCATTCAAAACCCTGGCACTGGCTACGGCTAAAGGGGTTTAAGAATCGGTGTTTCAATCTTCACGACTCAAATGATGATGCCAAGATGATAAAAGGGATGCCTATTATTTATAGATAGCTACAAATCAGCCCTCTAACTATTCAACAACCCATGAGTTGCTAATCTCTTATTTCTCTTCCATATTTGACTTTTTAACCTCTAATTTTTACCTTTTGAATCACTAATTTATTATTATTATTATTTGAGTTTCATTATTATTTCAGTTCAATGAGAGTGTAGATTTCTAATTTCATAAAATTAATGTGGTGTGTTAATCATATTAAATTATTATTGTTTTTTTTTTGTTTTTTAGTTTAATAACAATCTTTTAATTTTATAAATTTAAAATTATTCTACTAAAAACTGAATTGAAAACAAATATTATGCTTGTTTAAAAATATATTAAAATATTTTTTTATTTTTAACATTAAAATATCAAAATTATATATTAAAACAAAAAAGCACTGAAATTTTAATTTAATATTTTTTTAAACTAAATGTAGTTTCACTGCAAGTTTCAAATAGATAAAATTAAAAGTAAGGGATTCAAATAGAAAAGTAATAAGAAGTTAGAGTACCAAATAAATGTAGTTTTCTTCTCTCTATAGATGTTTCGACTCTACTAGTCTATTTTACTTTATAGTGTTGAACCCGGTTCAATTCCATCCAGGGTTTTAAACAGCCTTCCCTTTTAGTAAAACCTGACCTAAACCCTCAAAAAACAGCACACTGACACAGAGAGACTCTAAGAATCATCACAGAGAAACAGCAGAACCGCCGGCGGCGGAAACTGTCCGTCGAAACGCAGAAAGGAAAAAAAGCAAGCTAAACACGGTCGATAAAATAGGCAGAAGCTATAACAATGAGGAAGAAGGTGGACGAGAGAATCAGAACACTCATAGAAAATGGTGTCAAATTACGCCACCGTTCTCTCTTCCTTATCATCGGCGACAAGTCACGTGACCAGGCACGCTTGCACCCTTTTCTGTTCTCTTTCAGTTTTTTTTTTTTTTTAAATAATAACAAGCAATAATTTTCAACTGCGATGCAGATTGTGAACCTCCATTATATGCTAAGCAAGGCAGTGGTGAAATCTAGACCGTCCGTTTTATGGTGCTACAAGGATAAACTTGAACTTAGCAGGTTCATTTTATTTTATTGAGCTGGATATTGGATTTAATTTGTGAAAAATAAAACAGAAGATTTGATTAGTTTTTTTTTTTTGTGAATTTGTGACGCAGTCACAAGAAAAAAAGAGCAAAGCAGGTGAAAAAGTTAATGCAGAGAGGACTGTTGGATCCTGAGAAAGTTGATCCTTTTTCGCTCTTTCTTGAGACCGGAGGTTTGACATACTGTTTGTATAAGGATTCTGAAAGAATTCTCGGTAATACTTTTGGAATGTGCATATTACAGGTAAGAAACTTAGCTTGTGTGTTTTAATTAATTAATTTATATTTTGTCTCTCTGTTAGTTATTCTGAAGAAGAATTATTGTGTTGTATTTTAGGATTTTGAGGCTCTGACTCCAAATTTGTTGGCTAGAACGATAGAAACAGTTGAAGGTGGTGGATTGATTGTGTTGCTGCTACGCTCTTTATCTTCGTTGACCAGTTTGTACACAATGGTCATGGTATGATTCTCATCTCGTTGGTATTTAGGCCTTTTCGGTTTCTACATTTCTTGAGTGGAGATGCAAAGGATGGGGAAGATGGCTTATGTTATCTTTGTTTTAACTCTTATAATTTGATGATGTTTCATTTTGTGTCATTCAGTGGAATTGGAATTGTAGGTGATGGTTGAAAACTGCCATTATATTCTTCCTTTTTTTTTTTTTTATAAGATATATGAGGCAACAACACTCTATTCTTTGAGCTTCTCATCATGCTTAAAAGTAAATGCTTATATGAGTTTTTACTGGTTTTAGGATGTTCATGAGAGGTTTCGTACCGAGTCCCATTCTGAGGCAACTGGGCGCTTTAATGAACGTTTCTTGTTATCACTTGCTTCGTGCAAAGCATGTGTGGTTATGGATGACGAGCTTAACATTTTACCTATTTCTTCTCATATAAGGTCAATCACCCCCAATCCTGTTAAAGAGGTGTGGCTTCTTTACTGACTGCAACAATTTTTCATATTTTTTTTCTTAGAGTGCTATTATATTTTTTTCTGTGGTTGTAATATCATCATAAAAATATTATGAAATGCTAACAGCATAGCTATAAGATTTTTTTCAGTGTTTTCTTCATAGCAAGCAATTCTTTCATTATGACATACTAACAGTATAGCTAATGCATCAAGTATTCCAGTTTTATCTAAATGTTTGAGTTATCTTATCTCCTTTTCGGCTATTAAAGGATTCTGAAGGGCTTTCAGAAGCGGAAAGAAACTTGAAGAATTTGAAAGAACAACTCCATGAGGATTTTCCTGTTGGTCCTTTGGTCAAAAAGTGCTGTACACTAGATCAGGTAGAGAACACCTAGGATTTATTTCCCTGAAAGTGGATAACTAATGTGGCCGATACTTCATGGATGTCCTATTGGTTCACTTTAAAACTTTTATGTCTGTAGGGAAAAGCTGTGATCACATTTCTTGATTCAATTTTGGATAAGACGCCGCGCAGCACAGTTGCTTTGCTGGCTGCTCGAGGTCGTGGGAAATCTGCTGCCCTTGGTTTAGCAGTCGCTGGAGCTATTGCAGCTGGGTAATGTGGATATAAAATGCTACATGTTTCTTTGATGCCTGCATGTTTATCCTAACAGACCTTGTTTATTCAAATAATAATAATAATAATAATAATAATAATAATAATAATAATAATAAATGCTGTTAACAGGTATTCAAATATATTTATTACTGCACCCAGCCCTGAAAACTTAAAGACTTTGTTTGAATTCATCTGCAAGGGATTCGATGCACTTGAATACAAGGTACAGTTTACTTTTGTCCCTTTTCTTGGATGATATACAGTTTACTTTTGTCCCTTTGCTTGGATGATATGCTTGATCGTATCAGTATGAACCATTTATACACGCTTAGCACACTCTTGTTGTTTTTACAGTTTCACTTTTCTTTTAGCATGTGATTTTAGCAAATCAATATTTTCTAGTTGATTAACAAAGGTCAATAAAGGAATATGGACTGTTAAACAAAATTGGCAGTCAGCTTCTCTTTATATTCATAACAATTTGTTAGAGCATTTCAACTGGCCATGTATCCATAATTTTGTTTCCCAACAACATTTATTATGGAGGAAATGGAGTTTATTTTGCAATTTTCTTTTACTGCAGCTTGCTCTACCTTTAAGTTCAAAAAGGAAAAAAGAGCTGTGTCATCTACATGGATTTTCTTGTTGCATTTAGTTTCCTGCTTTTTCTCTCATGGCATGAATATCTGGACATTGTTCAGGTCTGAAGCAATTGGGTGTGATCTCTTCAGTCCAGTTTTAAAACATATGTATAGGTCATGCACACCTCTCTTAAGACAGTTTTTCCTGTTTGCTCTATAGGTTCACTTGGGTTTCTGTACAAGTATTGGCTGTCATTCACCCTTTATCTTAAGCTTGTGACCTGGCTTTTTTATTTGCAGGAACATATTGATTATGATGTGGTGAAAAGTGCAAATCCTGAGTTCAAAAAAGCTACTGTGCGCCTTAATATCTTCAAGCAGCACAGACAAACAATTCAGGTTAGAAGATAAAGGATCTTACATGTAAAATGTTGTTCTTAGATAATTCGTTCGGTTCTATTGTTGATTTGTGAGGATCTTCTACATCATGTAATTAATTGCCTAATGTATGTGGTTTCTTGCATTTCCTTGCAGTATTTACAGCCACATGAACATGAAAAGCTCTCCCAAGTTGAACTGCTTGTTATTGATGAAGCTGCTGCAATTCCATTGCCTGTTGTGAGGTCCCTACTGGGTCCATATCTGGTTTTCCTTTCATCAACTGTGAATGGGTATGATACTTTTATTGTAACTTAAATTGGAAGTTATCATTTTCTTCAAGAGATCTTTGATTTCCAAAGAAGCTTCTATTTCCTTACTCGACTATAGTGATTCTTTTTCCATTTTTCTCTTTTTAACTATGCTAAATTAACTCTAATAAAGCTATGAAGGTATGCTTACATAAATGTATATTTGTCTTTCTACTTAAAGCTATGAAGGTACTGGCCGATCCTTGTCACTAAAACTTCTGCAGCAATTGGAAGAACAAAGCCAGATATCTTCTAAGAATGTGGAGGGCTCTCTTTCTGGTATACATTTGCACTTGGTTCTGATAGTTTTTTTGATGAGTCTGCTAAGAATGAATCTAGTGCTGCTAGGAATGCATGTGTTGATTATTATAGTATTAGGCTTAATGTTTCTCATGGCATATCTGTGTTGATGTGGGGAATTTCAAAATATAATGCTGAACTCAGCATGATCATACTTCCAACTCATTTCCAGAATATTATGGATATTCTTTTTGGGCTATATAATCCTGTTGCTCACTTGTTATATGTTAACTGAAATTGATGAAAATAGTGCAATATTTTAGAATGAATGTGGTGATTGCCGTGTCCTATCAGGCAGCTATATGTTTTGGGCCACAATCTCTTGAATGGTTTCTGCTTCAACTCATATGGTTCCAAGGACAGTACATTCTTGGTGTTGTCTTGGTTCGCAGTTTTTGAAACTTTTAAATTTTGTAAATGTAGGCTATTTATTTGGAAAATTTGCTGTTTTCATTATTTCTTTGTATATAGGTCGTCTTTTCAGAAAGATAGAATTAAGCGAGTCTATCAGATATGCTTCTCGTGATCCCATAGAATCCTGGCTCAATGCCTTACTGTGTCTCGATGTTGCGAATTCAATACCTAGTATCAGCAGGTCAGAATTAAGTCATCATCTTAATTGAGATCTCTGTTATGAAACCATCTCCATTAACTTTATTGATGTACTCTTTTTTTGTTTGCCCAACTAGATTACCCCTACCCAGTGAATGCGATCTCTATTATGTCAATCGGGACACTCTTTTTTCGTATCACAAAGACAGCGAGTTATTTCTGCAGGTAAAATACTCTGTGATTTGATGTTTTTGTATTTAATTATTGGTATTCAAGGTATGGTGCTTATGTATCTTAATTTATGTAGCGAATGATGGCATTATATGTTGCGTCTCACTACAAAAACTCTCCTAATGACTTACAACTAATGGCCGATGCTCCAGCACATCATTTGTTCGTGATGCTTGGTAAAACTTTTTCTTTGAACTGATGTTATTATTATTTTATTTTATTGTTTGCATGAGATTAGGTTTGTACTAATATTATATGTACAGGCCCTGTTGATGAGTCAAAAAATCAACTTCCTGATATCTTATGCGTCATCCAGGTAAACTACCTTAGAGAGACACCAGCACTTATTTTCTGCGCACTTTGTCATTTATTATCTTCAATTAATTTGATTGACCGATTCTTTATCTCTTTTGGTGTCTTCTGTTCTATTTTGGCCAATAAACAGTCCACAAATATTTTACCTTTTGGATTTGTGAGGATTGAGAATGCTGTTTGGGCATCCAATGTTAATTGCCTACAGTAGCCATCTGAGTGGAGAGAAGAGCAATATTTAACTTCAGACAAGCCAAAAGTTTTTAGATTCTTTGTTCATAGCTAATGTTACAAATTACCAAGGTCCCCCTCTCCCTAAATACCTGTATTTCTACATCATACATCACATTTATTTTCATCCAAACCCTACCTTTCACTGTATGCATCAGTCTTAGTTTCTGGTTTGGTCCCCCTACTGAGCTGTATGTTGCTCCTCCAACTAACTGTTGTTCAACTCAAAAATTTTCTCACTTCTAGCAGTTGTTTGTAATCAGCTTTTGTCCATGTATTCTAGATGTAATCCCAGGCTATATCTCATTTTGCTTAACTTGACAGGGATTTTTGTTCTGTGCTAAGTATTGTTCTTAATATTATTGTTGGGTTATATGCAAATGTTCTTCCTAATTTTTGTAGTCATTGGAATTTGCATAAACATTATTTATGATTCTCATTGCTATTGGTTGTCTTTATTTACAGGTCTGTCTTGAAGGCCAGATTTCTCGTAAATCTGCAATCCAAAGCTTAAGTGAAGGTCATCAACCCTCTGGGGACCAAATACCATGGAAATTCTGTGAGCAGTTCCGTGATACAGTTTTCCCTAGCTTTTCAGGTGCTCGTATTGTACGCATTGCCACCCATCCAAGTGCAATGAGGGTAAGTCTCTATCTTAATGATGCCAGATTGAGTCGCTTCAGATTCTTGTAATGCATTGTAATATACCATTTTTTATGTGGTTTTCAACACAGCTTGGATACGGTTCTGCTGCAGTAGAACTCTTAACCAGGTTTGTCTTTCTCTAGCTTCTGACATTATCATTGAACTAGATATTGCACTTGATCATGCTCACAACTGGTAAGGTTGACCAACAAAAAATTGCAATAAGAATGGCATCTGCCTTTTCCCCCCTTGTTGTGTTTAGGTGATTTTTAGATATTTGTTGTATAACCGGTGGTTAAAAAAGATGACCTGACTTACAAATTGTGACCTAGGTTGTCATCTTAGATCGAGTATCCTTTTTCAGCAAGAATTAGTTGAACTGTTACAGAATTAGCCTTCTAGCTGATGTATTTTCTATCAAACATTACGTTCTTATACATGAATTATCATACTTCCAAGCAGTTGTTCCCTACACAGTAGTGTGGAACCTGGAATTATTGAACTAATTTTTCACTTGAAGAAGAGTTCAGACTTGATGAGACCAGTGATATAGTTTCATGGTTTATGAGCTAGCATATGAGCAGGCTTGATAGTTTTAGCTTTTACTCCACATAAAGTTTACAGGAAAAGTTTGGAGGTCTCCTCTTTTGAATTGCTGACTACTGTATCTTTTGTTTTATAGATAAGGAAAATTTAGTTTTGTGGACAAATATCCATATAGGTTTTGTCTATGACATTGCATCAATATTTCCGTTGAGCTTTTTAAATGTTCTGTTTATTTTGTTGAACCACAGTGTTGCATGACTGTTGATTCAAGTGTTAGAATTAGTGCTACAATCTCCCTCGTGAGATTGTTAATGTATAATAATGGAGCTGGAATAATGATGATACGAAGTAATGGCAAAAGGAGTGGCAAATTTTGTTGAAAAGTGTTATAAAGAAATTCTTTTTTTAATTGCTTAAGACTGGGAAACAATTGTATATAAGATTGAGAGTCTTGTATTATTGCTGACTTTGTTTCATAGTGAAACCTAGAAAATATGGATACATAATCATCATCATGGTCTTTATCTTGAGAAATAAAAGATTTTGCCAATATGAGAATGTAATCCACATTCATATGTTTTGTGATTTGATATCCCAAGTTTGTGCTGTGTGCGCAACAGTGTAATACAACGAGCACTCTAATATATAAGAGAAAGTTACTTGATGAGCATACTCTTTGCTTAATCATGTCATGATGCATTTACAAGTTAAATTTCTTTAAAAGTGGTGGCATTTACAATATTACTCAATGTAGGTACTTTGAAGGAAAAATAACTCCCATTTCTGAAGTAGATGATGAAAATGATGTGGAGATTCCTCGAGTTAGAGTTACCGAAGCTGCAGAGAAGGTCCATCCAGTGAACAAATTTTGATTTTATATTATGTTCCAATAGTTATGTTTCTTTAAATTCATTTCATGTTTGGTTCATATTCTAGGATACAGAGTTTTTTACTATCTTGTTATAATATAGATTCTAAATCTAAGCAATGTGATAAAAGCTTATAACTTCTATCAAGAATTGGTGCAGTTTTGCTTGGCTAATAATTTCTTCTCCCTGAATATTCAATGTAAAATGATAACTATGAATCCATGAATATGAATAGTATCTTGCTACATTAGTTTGCACATGAAAATTTATTTTGACCAAGGAAAGTGCTTCTATGAATGGAGTCATATTATTTTGTACCGTATTGTGCTTGTAGGTTTCTTTGCTAGAAGAAAATATAAAACCTAGGACAGATCTTCCACATTTGCTAGTACATCTTCATGAACGGAAACCAGAAAAGCTCCATTACCTCGGTGTTTCCTTTGGGTTAACTTTGGACCTTCTTCGTTTCTGGAAGAGACATAAATTTGCTCCCTTCTACATCGGCCAAATTCCAGTTAAGATGCCATTTCAATTTTGTTATATTTGTTCTTTTCTCCCCAATATGTGCTTGTATAGACACAGCTTTCTATATAGATACTTTATTTGTTTATTGTTATCTTTTGAATTAGAATACTGTAACTGGTGAGCATTCATGTATGGTCCTCAAACCATTAAACAGCGATGATAGTGAAGTTAGTGGGTCAGATGAATGGGGCTTTTTTGGTCCATTTTACCAAGGTTGGTCCTATTTTCAGATCAATGTGTACCTTTTTATTTTTATTTTTTTAGTTCTGCACATTTAAAGCTGATTTCTCAACTATCTTCAGATTTCAAGCGAAGGTTTGCTAGGCTACTGGAAGGTGACGGTTTCCGTTCAATGGAATATAAGCTTGCTATGAGGTTAGATTCAAAACTTCAACTTCAAACGAGTTTCTGTTGAATATGCTCATGCTACTCTTGATATTTCAGTGTCTTGGATCCTAAGATTAATTACGCTGACATGGAGCAAGAACCCACACCATCTGCCCCTGATGGATTTTGGAGGTCACTTACTGATGATCTATCACTATATGATTTGGAAAGGTTGAAAGTTTATACTGAAAACCTAGCTGATTTTCATTTGGTAAGATCTAAATGGAAAATGTCATATATTCTCTGCAAATTGCTCTTACATCAAATGTTTACTGCATTATAAATAATCTGATATGTGGAACATGCATATAAATTTGAGGTCCATCTCTGCTTGGAAAATACCTTGGCTCTTAAGGCCCTGAACCTTCCACTTTGCTGAATGACTTTTAGCACTTGGACACCTGGCATCATTATACTTGGGCAAAAGGGCTGTTTACATGGAAATGATTTATATTTCCCTACATGCAACAACGTAGTTTTAGTTCTTTCCTGACCAATAATAGTAAATCTGCAAGTTAAAGTTAATGCAAAGACATGTAGTTTGTGTATCATGGATCAGTAAGTAACCCCCTCCCCATGTATCGCCTAGCAACTGCAACCCATTGCTGAACTGCTTTTAAACTCAATGAAAACTGGAATATGGACAGGGGTCTTTCGATCAATAGAAGACTTTGGCTTTTAATTGTTCTTGTGCAAGCTCAAGGCCAGCTTACAATGTATTAGAGACTAGTATATGCCGATTTATTAGGTTCTGTAGGAAGACATGTATTTGAGAGGAAAGATAACTTCACTTATTTTCCTTTGTTGATAAAAGAAGAAAAATGCATATTAGATGTTATCCCATTCTCGGCACCATTAGAAGAATATAGACCTACTCTAACCAGAACCCATTTGTTTACCATCTATGCTGAAGCCCAGGATGAAGTGAGATTTAATTGATTTCAAGAGAGCAGAAATGCTTTAGACCAGTACATTATTTGTGCCTCATGGAAATAACTAAAATTGGCACCATTAACAATTTAAAAATATGCAAAGATTTGTTAGGTGCTCTATTGTCTCTGTGTGTAATTCTAAATTGTTGTGTTTTTGTTTCCAGATTTTAGACATTGTTCCAATCCTGGCTCGTCTATATTTTCGAGGAAAGCTTCCCATATCATTGTCATATGTTCAGGCTTCTGTTTTACTCTGTGTTGGTTTGCAGCAACGAAATATTACCTTTATTGAGGTTTGATTACCAACTTGTCAGTTAGATAATTTCACATGTGCACTCATGCATACACTTGTGCACATATCTGTATGTGTGCAAGAAAGTGGACAGTTTTCTGAAAAGTGGTAGAAATTTAGAAAAGTGCTTTTCACATTTGGTATAAAGGTTAGATCCACTCAATTTTTAATGCATACTTATATCATTTCTATCAATGTTCATATTACTTTTTATGCTTGTCTACCATGTCAAAACTGAGGGTGCTACTGATTTTTTATTACAGGAACAAATGAAGTTGGAAAGAATACAAATATTGTCACTTTTTATGAAGGTTATGAAGAAGTTCTACAAATATCTTCATGGTATTGCATCAAAAGATGCAGAATCAACCCTACCCAGGTTAAAAGAGGTAAGATAGGGAGCCTGAACTTCATATACACCACAATGAAAAACATTGTCCGTATATAGATGTCTGTTACATAGTTGCAGCGTGAGGTCTGTTCAATCCAAGTATATAAATCCAATAAATATTCCATAATCCCTAGCCTAGGAAAATTATCCCTTTTCTCAATCATTTACTCAACTAAGCCAACTGTTCAGGCTAGCAATGCTTGGCCACATGAATCCTTTTTCTCCATTCAGTTTCATCATCAAGAGGCCAGACAAATTTTTACATTGTTGCAGTTTTCCACCTTTTCTAGCACAAGATTTATGCAATTCTTTCTGTCACCGCTAGCGTAATAACATGTTAATTCAGAACAATCTAAAGTCCTGATGTGAACAAAATTTTCAGAGGGAGCTGAGACCTCACAGCATATCGGTGGATGATGATCTAAAGGAAGCAGCAAAGCAAGTTGAGGTGTGTGTTCTTTTTCTTTCCTCTCTTTAAAGTTTAATCTTTTTTTATGTTATTTTTTTTTTCTGAAAGTGCAAAACTGACTGTAGGATGGGATGAAATCCAAGATGGAGGGTTTGCTGAATCCTGAATTCCTTCAACAGTATGCAATTGTGGGGGAAAAAGAAGAGTTCGACGATGCCTTGCAAAAACATGGTGGAAAGATAAACCCAGGTAGTGTTATTAGTGTAAAATCAAATAAAGTTAAACCAGAGAAACATGGAAAGCAAGAGAGTAGTGGGAGTGGGAAAAAGCGAGGTAAGGAAGACCGCGGCTCTAAATCAAATAAAAAGAGTAAATCTTAATCGTAAGAGCACGAGAATACTTCCTAACTTAAGCCCTCTGAAGGTGGCAAGGGATAAATGCCTTGAGCTGGAGCAGAATTTTATGGTTGTGAATGTTATGACTATTTCAGAATGTTGTTCTGCAACTCTCTTGGTCAGACCTAGACAAGATCTACTACATAATGGATAGTAAGCCGCAATTTTGATTGAGAAAGCTATTAGCCCTTGATTTTTTAAAGGATCTTTCTGTGTCGTTTTTAGCCGCAATTTTGATTGAGAAACCTCGTGCCCTTGATTTTAAAGGATCTTTCGGTTTCATTTTTATGTATGTAAATGTTGTTCACATACGCTTTGTGAGTGAAATTTTGCTACTTTCCCTTGCATGAAAAGTTATGATTTCCGTGGTGGGTTTTCCTTTCAAGCTTATCTGCCATGATTAAGGAGCGTGGGTGGGCGGCACCACCACCTTATCTCAGTTGAGAGATGTTAAAAGTGATCGATTATTGGACTTGACAAAACCAAATGGGCTTGGAAGAAAGAACGCTGAGTTTCTGTATCTCGAAAACATCAAATTACATGGTGTGATGGATTAGATCTTACGCAATAACCAGTTGATATAAAATGGAAATAGCCAGTTTGTCTGGCGGACGCAGAAGTTTGTGCGGTGGCTGTTCATAAAATACCAACTGACATTGCAAGTTGATCGATTCTAACTTGCTCTTTACACGATGGTGTTAATGTTCCACGCATAAAAATGTAAGCAATTCGTTCCCAGCTTGCATATGACCCTCCACTTGGGTGAGAAAGCTTGCGAAGATGGGAACTTCCCGGATGTCATTTCATAGCAGGAGGTCCGCCATCATAGAAAGCTATCCCCTGGCAATCAAGCTGCATTAACACACAAAATTGCTATATCGAATCAGTTGATTAGAGCTGTGATCCAAAACAGAAGAGTCATTCTCTTGGTTTCGACGAATGCTTCAAGTAAAATATCAAATCAAACCTATCGAAAAACCAGATAGAGTTTCTGAATCCCCAAGGACTTCATATCACCAATTTTCTCATCCTTGGTGTCTGCCCTGAAAAAGGAATCTAATATCAACACCAACAAAGAAGCAGTAAAGCAGCTAGTTGCAGGTTTATGCCAAGTATTGTAAACACTAATTCCTCTCTCATTCACTCGGGATCTGCTTGGGTTTCTATGTTGATGCCTTGACTCAGTTGAAGCTCACGACCCACCCAGTCTTGAAGATAGATTCGAAGAGCGGGATTGTTTCTGAGCATAAGAAACTACTAAGAATTGACAGATACAAGATGGAACTTTCTGATTCGAGTTCTGCCAAGTAAGACACGTCTGACTTTTCACATGCATTAAACAGAACAAATTTCAAGCATGGCTAGCTGAGGATCCGTCCTGTCCATTGTTTCCTTGAAATGGTTCGAGGACGAATTGTTCACCATTTACCAACAGAAGAAAACAGAACCAACCGAAAAAAATATGATGCCCTTACTCTGTAGGGCATTAGCTTGGTAGCACAGTCGTTTAGATGCTCTAGGTCACAATTTGGAACTTCCAAGTCACAAACACGTTATAAACTAGGAACTGGGTCTGAACATTCTTTCTCATCCATGCTTTCAGGAGCTCGAATTGAAGACCCAAAAATAGCCATCTTCTCGGACAAATTCTGAATGGCATCGTGCTTGTTTGCCAATTCCATGAGCACCTTGATCCTTCTGAAAGAAACATTGCTTGGCTTATGTCCTTTCTCCACCATTTGCAAAAAACACTTCTCTGCTTCCACCAACTTGCCCAAATCACAAAGCAAGTCGAGCAACACATCAGATACCAAAATATATGACCCAAAACCTTTCTCTACCATATCATTCCAAAGTTGAAGTGCCATCTCCACCTTTTCATGCCTCTTAAACAACTTGATGAGAAACATACAAGACTGGGTATTCGGCAGGCACCCGGCATCCATCATCCTCCCGTAGAAATCCCAAGAGTTGCGCAAGTCATTTGACCAATAAAAAACTCGAAAGAACAAATTGTAACTAGTTGCATTTGGACTCATGCCCTTACTCTCCATCTCAGCCATCAAACTGTAAGCAGCATCCAGCCTCTTTGCAATACAATAATTCCTAATCACAGCATTGTATGCTGCAACATCTGGGTAACATCCATGCTCCTTCATCTCCTTCAGCAAATCTCTCGCTTTATCAGGCTGGCCAACCAAACCCAACCCACCAATAATACTGGTGTATGTTATCACATCCGGCGATATATCCTCCTCCCTCATCTTCGCAACCACCCCATATGCCTTCTCCAGTTCTCTACCCTTACAAAACACGTCAATTAACGAGTTGTACGTCACAATATCAGGCTTGACACCCATTTCCTTCATCTCATCATAGAACAACTCCGCTTCCTCTGACGACTTCCACCCCGACAAAAGTATGTTAAAAGTTTGCAAATTGGGCCTAAAACCCTTCTTCAAATGATGATAAACATTTCTCGCATCACTCATACTCTTCTCTTGACACAAAGTCCTCAACAAAGCATTAAAACAACTAGTATCAAACACCGGAACCAATCTCTTGAACTTCCAAAAAGACTCCACAGTCATTCTGACAGAACAAACCTTAGCAACTCTACCTAAAACAACTTGTAAAGTCCTCGGAGTTATCAAGTTCCGGTCTTTCCTCTTGATATCAATCAAAACATCCCAAATATGATCAAATTTGCGACTCCTACCCAAAATGTAAAGCATGGTATCTAAAGAATTAGAAGAGTGATAAAACCCTCTTCTATTAGCAGTGAGATTAAAGAAGTCAAGTGCTTGTAAAGGGTTTCCATGGCTAAACCTGGCCCTTTTGAGCACTTTATCTATCAAATCATTAGAGAGAAAAACCCCAGTTGATTTTAAGGATTGTTTGAGGTTTTGAGAGGAAGTTGAGTTACTTATGATGTTATAAATGGCATCTACTTGAATGTCTTTGTTGTTGTGGTTTTGAGGGTTGGTGTGGAGAGTAAGGAATGGGATTTTAGAAGAAGAAACATACCTTGATTTTTGTAGTTCAAAAGATAGAGACTTTAGATTCTTCTTAATCATCATCATCATCATCCCCGTTGTCTTCTTCTCTGATTTTACCAAAGCGAAAACAGAAGCTTTGGCGGCAGAGGCTGAGGCTGATGACGGTGGTGAAAAATAGAGCTTGACTGATGGGAAGTTTTATTAAACGACAGCATTTTCAGATTCATTGTTTTCCAATTTTTGGGATTTTTAAGGATTATTTTTAAAAAACAATTAACACAGGAAATTAAAAATATTAGCGGGGCAGGAGGTTTTAAAACATGTTTTATGAATGTCATGGCTTTTAAGTGCAATTTATTTAATATTTTATTTTTTTAATTGTAACTTCTATATATCATGTTTTGGAACCGCAATAAATATAAATTATGTTATTTTATCAAAAATAAATAGCTATATTATTTTATTAAAGTTTAAAATTATTGTGCCAATAGCCTAAAATAGCCATTTTTAAGTTGATTTAAAGTTAAAAATTCAATTATAACTTGGTTAAAGTTTTAAAAAATCTACACATTTCTGTTCCTAAAAAAATTTATAAATGCAGGTCAAAATATTTATGCATACATATTATTAAATAAACTAAGAATTATATATGTTAATAAATTAAAAAATATATATTAATATTAACTAAAAATAAAATCAAAAAAATCAAGAGATATCTATAGATTAAGATATTTAATCTTATAAGATAAGGTAATACAGAGTTGTGTCTGCTAAATCTTGTTAATCAAAATAATATTTTTATACAATCAAATTATAATAGAAATAGGCACACATATTAAATTATTTAAATAAAATATATATATATATATATTATGCAATGATGTACAAGAAATACTATCTAAAAATAATTTTTATTTTAAAAAATAAAGTTTATATATATCTATGTGAATCAAAAACAAATAGCTATAAAAATTAAACATACACAAAATAAAAAAAAAATTAATCTCTATCTAAAAAGGTTAAAAAAGCAAATATAAAAATTCACATATGAGTAGTATTAATTGAAATATAAATTTCAAAATTAATTAAAAAAAACATTAAAAAAGAAAAATTATATAAAAAAATAATAGTCTGGACGTTGTGGCTTAACTTGTCAAATTTAGGTCATGAACTCAAACGGATTAAATAATATTTTTCTCTTAAATTTGTACTTTAAAAAAAAAAGATGCCAAAAAAAATAAATTAGCTCATGTGGTTTTAGAAACTAACTAGTGAATAGTGCCTTTTCTATATGTTTGGGTATATTTACTAGTTATGTGACCCGCGCTCCACCGCGTATAAAATATTTTCATCTCTTATTTAAAAAAATATGCATGTTTTTTTTATGTATTTCTATAGCTAAAAAGTTTTTAAGTGCATATAAAAGGTTTATGCATACATGTAATTAAATAAATCTAAAATTATGTATGCTGATAAATTAAAAACAAAATTATTAATGCTGACAAGAAATAAAATTAGAAAATTCGAGAAACATATGTAAATCAAGATATTTAATCTTGTAAGATAAAACATTTACTCGGTTGTATTTGCTAAATCTTGTTAATCAAGAAAACAAATTATCCAATCAAATGATAATAGAAATAGACATACATATTAAATTCTTTAAATAAAAGAAAAAAAAATTATTACATAACGCTATACATATTAGAAATATTATCTGAAAATTTTTTTTATTTAAAAAATATAGTTCATTTATACAAAATATTTTAAAAAAATTATCGATGAATAAAAAACTTCAAAAATTATACACACAATAATTTGTATAAAAATATCCATGCCAAAATCCAGATTTGTGTACATTTTATTTACTTAAATAGTAAGATTATCAAAATAATTCATTTAGAGATGCCCATCTATAATCATAATAAAATGATCCTCATAGTTTTCACCACTTTTTATCAAAAAAACACAACACAATTATACACGTAAAATCATACATTAATTTTCAACTACCCTTTCTCTTTTTAGAAAATTCAGACTTCAACACAATACAAATGAAGTGTAGGATACAAATGTTAAAACCTCAATAAACATGGATAAAAAATGAAAAATAAGAAAACTTTGAGGACAGATTAATGCTACTCACTTGTAGTAAAGGAAAAATGAAAAAAAAAAAAGTTGCATTTTTGTTTTAATGTCAGTTTTAATTTGTTTTGGGTAAAAAATTTGAATTCTATCTTGCCAAGTCGAGTATTAATTTAATATTAATTTATATTTTAACACAACAAGAATCATATAGTAAAATAATTGAAATAAATTATCAGTTTCAAATCCAGTCAATGTAATATATTTGGTCAAAATTAAGAAAAAAAAAATTGTGACTGGAGTACAAAAATGCTTCATATAAAAAAAAATGTGTGAATTGATAGTGTAATAAGTCTGACTACAAAGTTTTTCCCATATTATTATTTTTTATTATTGTAATGTGTTTAAACCCTATATTCTTTAATTTGTTTATAAATTATTATTTTTGTCAAATTCAAGTGCTTTTTCTTTTCTATAAATATATAATGAAGAAAAAAGTAGATAAAATGTGAAAATTTAATAGGGAAAGATGATATTTTTTGTAAAGAAAAATACAAATTAACTGATTCTCATTTCAAAATAGTCTCGATGATCAACAATAATTAAAGGACTGTTTAATTGATTAGTTATAACAGACTTATAATTAAGTCAAACTTTAAACTAGATATCCCTTTGCAAGAGAAATGTTTTTTAGGTAGGGATTGATTATTATCATGAAATATAAAAGATGAAAATAATGAAGATAAAAATATATTTGGTTAAAAAATAAAAATATAAAAATAATTTTATTTATAAAATAATTTTGAAATGAATTTATATACTTTTAAAATAAAAGGTATAGAAAGGACATGTCTTCAGAAATAATATTTATTATTTTTTATTTCTAAAATATCCTTATAAAAATCTCTCAACTTCAAAATTATCAAACGAAGACATGCAATGATAAAAATAGTTATTATCATAGTTTTAAAACTCAACTCGAGAGTCAAGGGTCACTGGTCAAGTTGACTTGGATTGACCCGAGTTAACGTAAAAATAAAAATTATTATTATTATAGTTTTAAAATTCTTCTAATCAGGGGTCGACCTGAGGCAAGACCCGACTCGAGGTAAGGCCCGAGTCACATGTCAGAAGGGTCAACCTGAATTGACCTGGGTCAACATAAAAATAAAAATAGATATTATTATAGTTTTAAAATTTAATTTGATGGTTAATCCAAGGAAAGACACGAGTCACATATGAGAAGGGTCAACCTGGAATTACCTGAGTCAATATAAGAATAAAAATTATTATTATCATAGTTTTAAAACCTAATTCGAGAGTTGATCCGAGATAAAGTTCAAGTCACAGATTAAGAAGGTCAACCCATCTGATCCATTTAAAAAAAATAATTAAAGCAACCTTGTTTTGACTAGAATTTTTTTTTCAAAAAAGTTAGCGTACATTTGACCTTATTTTATCTCAGGTTAACCTAGGTTTTCCAGTGGATTAGATCGAGTCAATCATTTCTTTATTCTTTCTAAACTCAAACTAATTCAAGTCTCGGATCAACATGTCAAGTCAGCTCTGGTTTTATAAGTAAGTTTATTATAGTACTATTACTTTTAGCACTCAATATAAACTAAAGTTATATATATATATAAATATATATATATATATATAAAAGTTTAATAACAATACATATTAACAATAAAATTGATTTTTATATATTTTATTTTATCTTGTTTATCTTAATCAAACAGAGAGACAATCATTTTGTTTTATACATCATTACCAAATATAATTATGTATGTTTTTTTTTGTTATCTTGTCTTCTTTATCTTTATTGTTTTCGTGTCTTATGTCTTGTAATACTAACTAAATGTTATCCATGATTCCTTTAAAGCTAATGTTATTATTTTTTTATAGTATGAAACATATAGAATTATTTTTGTTGTAGAGGAAACTTGACTGCAAAATTAATAAAAAAAACATAAAAAAATATGAAGAATAAAAATTAAATTTGAGAAGGGAAGGAGAAGTTGGGTTTTAAGTCATTTGGGTCATGCAAATAGAAATTTCATTCTAAAATAAAAATAAAAAATAAAAAACCCACACCCCAGGCCTTCATTGTTTTTGTGATAAATTAGCCTTCATAAAATTAGCATTTCCGCATGATCTAGCACGCGGAGATGGCGAAAAACAAATTCCCGTTGCTAGCAAGGATAGAAGAGAGAAAAGCAGCAGCAGCAGCTGATGCTTTAGTTCTTCGTCAAAATGCATGATTTGAAAAGATCAACGAGACTCTAATAATCGAGTAAAAAAATCAAAAAAATAATTAAATTAAAAATATAATAATAAAAAAACTGAATTATAAATAAAAATTGATTAAAATATTTAAAAAACCGATCAATTCAATATAGTTTATAAGCCTAAAACAAAAACAAAAAAACAAATCGAGCTAAACCGAAAAACCAAGCCAAACCAAAACCAAATACATTGAAAATTACAAAAAAAAAAAACCCAAAAAAAAATATAATTTTTGTTTTTAACATAAAATAATTGAACTAAAATCAAATCGAACTAAAAACCAGTCGATTGGGTTTTGGTTTTTTTTCTAAAATAATCGAACTAAAATCGATTTGTTTAAACCAATTTCAATTTAATTTTAATTTTAAAAAAAAATCAATTTGGTTATTTTTTTTAGTTATTTTTTTAAATAAATACCTAACCGAACTAAAAATAAATCAAAATAAATCACTTCTAGTACTCGTTAGCTTGATTGCTCATTTTTACTGTGCATATTTTTGGAAGAATCTGTTTCATTTTGTTTTTCAAAGCTCAAAATAAACCCTAAATTTTACTCTCAAACCTTTACCGGTTTAAGTTTGATTTTACGACATCCAAGGCCACTTGTTCACCACATATTGATTTACCCCCTCCCAATTTCCATTCATTATTATTTGAATGATTTACACCCTCTCATTGGACTTGCATCTCTTATAACTTTGGGAATAAACACAAGCACAGCCTAACCTGCATCATGGCCAGAGCGAGTGGTCATGTTACACTGTACTCGTTCGAGGAACACCTCTAAAACCCTAAAGCACATGGAATATCACCAAAACAATCTACGGACATAATTCTGGGTCTCGAACCAAAATAATCTCACTTCCATGCACTGAACATTGGAGGTGTTGAAGAGCTTTCAAAACAGCACGAAACCCCATTCCATATTTCATCAAACTTGACATTTTAGCAAAGCAAGTTGTTTATACAGCCATTTAATCCGGCAACGTCGCAAACCATTTCTTTTCCAGACTAAACACTGCCATATGTGACCATGAATGTTTAGATACAGTTGGGAAAAGGAAGAAAAATAGTCTGCAAAGACAAGCGACTTTCTAAAACAAATAATTCATTGCATGACAAGTGACAACATAATACCAGTTACCCCTCCTGGCTATCAACTTGAATTAACACGAAAAGGCACAGCTGTGATTCAACACCTTTTTATTATCAAAGCAAAACAGATGGTTATTTCCCACATTCTAGGTGGTGCCTGAAAAAAGCTCAATATCAAGCCAGACCATTAACAAGCCATGGAAGATTTAGAGAAAGTTCCTGATGTCCAAAGACCTCACATCAACCTCTTTCTCATTCTTAAATTCCTCCCTGAAAAAAAAAAGAAAAGAAAGACAGGTGATATCAATTAATTTTATCAATAAAATATATAAACCAAGGGAAGGCTAATATTATCCCACCAACGACTCATCAATCTAACTTCAAATAGACAATGAAAAGATTTGCCAGCAGGGAGCATGTCATTTCAGCTGACTTAAGACAAATGGACATGGTTCTTGCCAGGCATTAGTGGAACTCAATGACGGCATGAATCAGATTTTTGTTTCACAAAAATTTGCTCAAGGTTCTTTCTTTCTTTCCAGGAACATCGACTTCATGCTAGTACCCAAATTCATGGATAGGGGTGAAGCCGGATAGAAGATTAATCAAACTCAGGTTGGATAGGTTGTAGTGATGATCAAGCTTAGGTCAAGGTCGAGTCATTTTACAGGTATTCTGCACAAGCTCGGCTCAAGATACAAATTTTTAATCATGCTCAGTTCATTAGGCTTGGTGGCTCACAACAACAAGCCTAACGGTAAAGTCAAGTCGCAGTCAAAATTCATCTAGCCAGAATGCCTTTTAAGGCTTCAGAGTATGAAATACAACTCATAATTTTCTTTTGAATTTCTATGCCAAACAATTTGTACAAAATGAGCAGCCCTTTTGTCAATCACCTTCATTCAAGAAAAAATTGAAAATAATAATAATTATAAATAATAATGAGATAAGAGAATGTCCCCAAGCTTTTTCAATCTTTTCCCTATTTTCACTACACATTACCTCCTAAAGATATAGAACACGGGTTTTTATTGCTCTAGAACGAAGCCACTTTGGAACGCTTTCAAAAACACATAAAATGCCCATGTTCATGAACAAACCTAGTTGAGCAACCTAACAGTCACGCTCGGCTAGACTTACTTTTAAACAAGCTTAAAATTTTGTTCAAGTTCGGTTTGAATTATGCTCTAAACTAGTTCGATCGAGCTTAGAATTGAGTCAATTCGAGTTGTTTGGGTTGACTTACATCCCTATTCAGTGGCCATTCATCAGGAATACAATAAAAGACTCCGAAAAAAGAACTCTTTCCCAGAAAAAGAAATGGGAGCTAAACCCATGTCCATCCTATTTCTTTACTGCCAGCCCAAAGCCAAGTGTAGGAAGCCAGCATGTCTAGAACCAAGAGGTTCAGAATTACAAGACAATAAGCACAAAAACAATAAAAAAATACCTCTTCCTTTGTGTTTCCATCGCCTCAACAGCATCCTTCTTCAGCTCCTCCAATTGTGCCTTGGCAATTTTAAGTTCCAACTCCTCTTCATATTTTGGTAGATCTTCCCTACGAACTCCAAGCCTACAAAGATTAAAAAAACAAAAAAAAAAAAGAGTCAAAACTTCCCTTCTGATATTACAAATTCCAACTAAAGAGCAAAATCATCACAATAGCCACCATAAAGGAACCAGGAAGAAAAACACTTTGGATACTATCTCCATGTCAAACTCACTGCACTAGAACTACCAACCACGCCAACGTGCACTTACCAAACACAAATTAGTTGCTGGTAATAGTAAACCAACATGTTAGTTACATTGACTATTCATTAAATAATATAGACAATATATAGATTGTCTATATATTTAAAGTAAGTCCTCCAGTCAATATATAGACACGCAAACTTCTTTTGTAAACCAATTCATTAGATGGTTCATTTGTCAATAAAAGCAAACATTCATAAGTCCTCAGAATAGTCCTCAGACAGCTAAGGACTGTATAAGCTTCAGGTTTCAGAAGGCAAGGAATGATCATGCAGCTAAAATAAACTCCATCAAGAACTTTTCATATATAATTGACCATCACTAAGTACAATATTCTTGCAGGTGAGATAAACCACATCACCATTCAAAAAAGAAAAAACAAAGAAGTATATTTAGTTGTTAAATCAACACTTACTTCTTATTAACCTTATCAAATTCCGCCATAAGAAGAGCCATTCCTTTCTTATCGTTCCTCATCAGAGGTTGCTTAATTTCCTTTTCAACTTTTTCCAATGCATCCATCGTCATAGCCTCTACACCAAGCTCATCCGAGAGACCCCTCCTGAAGCGGAAAAACCCATATCCATCATTACATTGCAAATGAGAAATGCAACAAGGGGATGCTAAGGTATCAATATAACTTTGGATTTATAACAAATGAATAGCACATCAGTCACTAGGGATGTTAGTGTTAATTTCAGATCCACAGGGACAAATGTTTGTCAAGGCAGGGCAGATGAAAGAAAAGCAATTTCTTCTACATCCTAGTAAGAGGATAATTCATATATAGCAAATATGACATGAAGCTTCATTTGCTGCAGCAATAAAATCTAGAACAGGTTAGACAAGATCTTGGAAAAGAGGATTACTTGGTTCTTATTTCCTGTAATTTCAGAAAAAATGTCCGAGCATCTGGAATATCTTGTGTTTCTTCTTCAATAGTAAACTGGATCCTTTGTGATTCTGAAAACAAGCCAGCCCTGCAGAGACAGAACATGGGCCAGTAAACACATCATAGATCATTAAATGAGAGCATACCAAATTCAGCACAAACAATGAATATAAATCCATTCAATGCAAGATCCACCAGAACCAAGCCAAATGCTCACCCAAAAGAAAGAGGGGTGCTAAACATGGAAACACCTCAGAAGAAACTTGCGAAACTATCAGAAAATAGAAGAATAAAGAATATCTTACTTCTCTCTAATTGTCTTCATGACCTTCGCATAATGAGACACGGCAGCTGGATTCTCAGGATCAATGGTGATCTTTTCCTTACGAAGTACCCCAATGGCTGTCTCAAATTTCTGCTTGATGTCCCGAAAGATGTCCTTCAACATCTCTGTTTAGTTCAAAGGAAGATTTGCATTAAGCTACCAAATCATCACGGTGTTCATTGTGAATAGTTGCATATAATGAAAGATGTTATAACGGATCATAGAGTCATGAACAAACAACGATGATTACCACATATTTTACTTTTAACTGGATTGTAAGAGTATCCTGGTTAGAATATGAGGCAACAATATAAATCATTGTGATCACCGTAGTTGTCGTCGTCGTTGTCATCAACAACAACAACAACAACAACACCTCAATCCCCAAACTGGTGAGGGATGGCTGTTAGCCCAAGAGATTAGAGTTGCACAGTATGAAGGTTGTAAATGCTTTACTGAGCTGTTCAAAAACAAAATTAAAATGTAATTTTGCTCTGAGCCTTGTAAAATATTTTTTCAAGTTCCTAGCACTATGCATGTGGTCACATGGCCAATAACATTCAACTTTTTGGTCCAGTACTTATCATCTCCAAACAACATGCTTTGAAAGTGGCAAAGCTAAATTTTGAGTGTCATCAAACAATACATGTGACAAAAAACCCATTTAATAACAGAAGTTTAAGGGTGTACTGACCATCTCCCTTGAGCCCGGCAGGAGCAGCCTCTTTTGCATAATAACGAACAGGAAAAGCATGTTGCTGATTCAAAATGGCTTGACTTCCATACAGCTGCATAGACCCAAAATATACCGACCAAAAAATAAATCACTATTAATCAAAACAAAATCCCAATAATTGAACGAAAAATCACGGCACATCCCTAAAAAATTTTAATTTAATTCCACAATAATTCCCCTAACAGAACCCACAATAGAATTTGAATTTCCCATAAAATCTAATATTCCCAGCCAACATTTAATTCCATCCTCAACAGAAAAATAGTCGAAGCAAAAAAAAAAAAAAAAACCCACATTGACCCAATATCTAAAAAAGTTCAACATTTCTTCAGTTTTATAAACCAAACATAATATAAAAAAAAAACAGAGTTAATAGATTCATCATTTCCTCGATTTTGCGGGAAAACAAACAGGATCGAAATCCTACGGTAGGAAATGAATGGATGAATGGAAACGACGATAAGAAGATCTGAAATAGAGAGAAGAAAAGTAGTTACCTGTTTGGATCTGGATAAGAGACGAGAACTGAAAGCCATGATTTTTCTTCCTTTTTTTTTTTCCGGTGGGAGGACTATGCTAGGGGTATTTTGCTGTCTTTTATGAGTACTGGAATCCCCACCTGAGCTGAGAGAGGCAGAGAGAGTGTGCGTTTTCACTTTTCAGGAGGAGGTCGGTCTTATTTCTGCACCGTTGGATCTTTTGGGTTTTATGTTAAGCCAACCGCTACTATTTTTTTCCCTAATTCTTTTATCTCAATATTATCATGGTATATGCTTTAATTTAATTTAATTTAAAGATTAGAAGGATTTCGTAATTTTTTAATCTCTATTTTTTAATTACTTTTTTCACGTAATATTATTTCATAAAATATTGCTTTTACTGTGCTATTTTTAAGAGAACAATTTAAAAAAAAACATTTTAGATTTACAAAGAGAAGTTGGAGATGATTTTAAATTAGTCGATACAAAAGAAAAATTATTGACATGAAGAATCAAAAGCGTTGGCACAAATAATATTTATGAAACCGTTGAACAAAATGTTAGATAATATGATTGTTGAAAGTTTTTCAAGAATACTTCCAAACAATTTAAAAGAAATATGTGGTTAGCACTTCGATTTTTTTAATATAAAAATTAATGAAACCATTACACTCAACGTATAGATCCAAGTGAATCTAATAAGATGGTTTTATTTAATAATATAATTAAAATAATAAAAGTAAATGAAATAATTTTAAAAAAAAATAATAATCATAACTAAAAGAGAAAGTAAATTGAAATAAATAGCTATTGCCAATCCCTAACAACTTAAATATAGAACAATGAAATTAGAAAAAATAAATTAGTCAACTAAATGAAGATTAAAAAAATAAAACATTTGTAAAATTGGGTAAGGATACTAAATTTCATAATTCAGATTATGTGAATAAGATAATCTAATAGAAAGAAAAATGACGAAACTTAAATTTAAAAAATAATCTAATTTTAAAAGATGAAAAAAATATATAAAAAAGTGACCCTAAAAAATACAAAGTTATCCATCCAATCATGCTACCTAGAGCATGACATCGTGATAACCGATGGCTCGAGTATTTTTAATTTTTCGTGAAAGAAAAATAAAATTACAAAGCTTAATTTTCAAAATGAACAATGACGAAGGATGACATAAAAAAATAAATGTAAAAAATAATGTCAAACATTGTTAATTTTTTAAACTCATGACTCAGAATCATTAAACTAGAAGCTTCACATCTGGAAAAATCATGAATCTCGTCTCCCAATAAATCAAATATCGAATGATGAAATAGAAGGAAAAAAATCAATTATACAAAAGGAATAAAAATAAAAAAAATAACAATTAAGAGAATAAACATCTAACTTAAAATAAAAGGCAAATGAGATGATGATCTATAATTTTAAATTGAAGGAGAAAATTGGAAAGAAAAATTAAATTTATAAAAGGATCCAAAACAAAAAAATATATAAATTAAAAAATAAGGACCAAATTTTTAAAAAATAAAACAAATTATAATTATAGATCCAATGATTAATTTGAAATTTGACAGATAAGCAAAAAAAAAAAGTATAAAAAATCAAAATCAAAATTGAATATCATTAAAGGAGAGGGTGACTTTTAAAAATGATGACCAACACAGGAAAAGAAAAACGAAGAGGCCACTTATGACAAATTGTCACCTAAACCGCCATATGCTCCCTCCATATGGAAAGAGGTGTTGAAGCGCTTCCAACACCATCATAAAAGTTAGTGTTATGCCACCCAAAGAGTGTAAAGACGCTCACATGCTCCCTCCATATGGAAACAGGTGTTGGAGCGCTTCCACATGTTAGTGTGCACCTTGCAAACATCAACTAGTTTTTTTAATAATATTTTATATTTATAAAAAAAACTAAATTGACCCTGAGCCAACTTAATTATAACAAAAAAAATAAAAACCAAGATAAGATTATAAACAATTCCTTAGGAGTAAGTTTAATAACTTTTGTTTTTAAAGGTACTTAAATTATTTTACCGTATTATAAAAAAAGACAAAAAAGCCCCCACATGCAAGTTTAATGTTTTTTTTAACTTTTAAGTGTAATTAAATCATTTAATTGTGCTTAAAAATTATAAGACCGTTTTATTCCTAATCAATTCGATAATGATGAATGAACTTTTGTCAAGAGACTATTCTACCTTTAAAACCAAATTTATTCAGTTTTTTTTAACAAGAGTAAAATAAAATTTTATTGTTCCAATTTACAATAACTTAAGTATGTGTAAATAGTATAACTCTAATAAATTTTAATTTTTACTAGACAGATGGCTCCCGCGTTGCTGCAAGCCAATTAACAAATAATATAAATAATTATTATAATGGCAGATGGAAGTGTCAGACCCATATTATTGTAGACTTGGGTAACTGTCAAGTCCATGCGTCTTGGGTCTGGCAATCATGCCAGACCCATGTTACTTAAGTCTGTTTAACATGTCAGACCCAAGTTACTTGGATCTAGCAAGTATGCTAGACCCACACCAGAGTGCCTAGGTTTGGTGATAATGTTAGACCCATGCGTCTTGGTCGGGCGATAACGCTAGACCTAAGGATCTTAGGTCTGACAATCATGGCAAACCCGCGCGCCTGGGTTGCCGGATCCTAGCACCTAGGGCTGACAATCATGTTAGACCCAGACACCTAAGCCTCGCAATCATTCCAGACCTAGACGCCTGAGCTTGGTGACAATGCCAGACCCAAGGCGTCTAGGTCTAGCAATCATGCCACACCCGAGTGCCTAGACCCGATAACTATGCCTGACTCGCACATTAGTCTGTTAACCATATTAAACCTATGCACCCAGCCTAGTAACCAAGCCAGACCTATGCACCTAGGCCTGGCAACCATTCCACACCTAGGCATCTGGGCCTAGCACGCCTGGGTCTAGCAACCATATGGAAACAACAAAAACACTCCTACATGAAACATTGTTTTTATTGCGACGCTTTGATATTTTTGTATTTAAATTGTTTCAATAATAAAAAAAAGGACGGTGAAGCCCCTCAACACATGCATATTTCCCTCCTCAGGGGCATGATTGTATCTTCAAATTTTTTTTTTAAAGACAAATGAAGCCCTCAATCCAAAGGTTAAAATTTTGTTCCATGAAAGGCAAATCAGTATCTATATTACATTCTAAAAAACCCGAACGGACCATTTTTTCCCCAATCATTCTTTTAATGTCAAACGTATCCCATAAAAAGACAATCCTACCTCCAATTGCATGCTTAGCAAAAACAATTTCATCATTACATTGCTCCAATTTACAGTAATCTATGTCTAGGTAAGCAATAAGAACACCAAGCTCTTTTAGTATATGTTATAATTTATTTTAATAATAGTATAAAAGCCCAATCAATAATGTTATATGTAACAAAACCTTTTTTTTAAACAAGGAATAGAGAAAATGACATTTCGGTAATTCAATTTAAATTTTTATCATTTATTTTATTCGTTATCAATTTGTGAGTTTTGTGTTTTGTTTTACTTTTATGAAGCATTAATGAAGCTTCTTTTTTCTTTCTTTTTTGATAATTTTCTCAAGACAAGCATACAACCTAATTTTATAAATAAATTTTGCATAAAAGTTTTAATAGGATTGAGATTTCAGCCTAAATAAAGAGTGGTTAAAATTCAGTTTTATTTTACTTAAAATTATTATTATTTTATTTTTTAAAATTATTTTAATGTGCTGATATCAAAAATAAATTTTTATAAATAAAAAAAATATTATTTCAATATATTTTTGAGTAAAAAGTTATTGAGTTGTGTTTGTTGTTTTTCATATATTTTCAAATATAAAATTGATTGAAAATGAATTGTTTGGTCCAAAAATAAAAGGTCATTTTCTACCATGTTTCTAGCCAGTTAGGTTGATGGAAACTAGGCTAGTTGGGCTGTTGAAAACTAGGCAAGCAGATGACATATTATTTGCCTCAATAAATGATGTGTCGTTCTTTTTAGTTTTTTCTTTTAAAAAAATAAGAGGTGGATAATATAATAAAAAAAATAAAAAGCAAGGCCAAGCATGCGACCAGGTCTTCAAATTACACGCGTTTGGTCATTTTATGTTTTTTTTTTTTATGTTCCCCCTTTTTTTATTTGTTTAGCACTAAAAAAAAATAAAATTACCATGTTGATTCAATTAAACTTAGATGTTGACATGATTTTTAAATAATATCATAAATGTTTATTTGAATTTTAATACTGTTTTTCATTTATTACATATCCAATATGAAAATAACAATATTAATAATAAATTGTTTATGAAAATTTAATTCAAATGCTTTTTATGTTTATGAAATTTTTAAATAGATTTAAACATGATTTTAATACACACATATATATATTGTTTTCAATCATACAAAAAACATGCACATAATATTTTAATATTTTTTTAACTCATTTTAACAATTATATTTGTTTTTATCATAAACAATGATTTCAATTTAAAGCCTCAGCTGTTACAGGAAAACATTGTTTTGACAAGAAAACATAGTTTTGGTTTAGTATTTTCTTTTTTATATAATTTACAATTACAATTACAATATAATTATAATTTGTTAAATAGGAAGGTGATTTATATGTTCTCTGCATCAAATCATAATTATGCCTCTTTTCTTCCAAACAACGTAAGTCCCTTTGATTCTCGAAGCCACAGCCGCGCCAGGATATCACATCTTGCCATATTTCTCACCTGTAACGTTCCTCCGTATAATTTATAAATCACCCTATATCTAGTACGTTTAGTGGGAGAATACAGAGTTAAAAATTGAGAAATTATTATATATGTATATAAAAAAACTAAGAGAAATAAGTAAAATATTGTGGAGCAAAAATAGAACGTGGATTGCTAAGGTATAATATTTTTTTTTATTTTTTATGATGCATGTCAAGAAAGTGTAAATTGAAGAGTAATAATTTTTTCAAGAGTTTTATTTGGTATTATTAAATTGATTGGGGTTAGACTGGTCTTTTTATTTTTTTAGACTGACATTTTAGGGCTCTTTAGTCTTTTTACTTTTTTCAAAACAATAAAAAAATTAAATTACCTTTAAAAAATAAAAAAATACAAACTTATTGTCATGGCTTTTTGGTTTTTTTATCATGTTTTTTATTTATTTATTATTATCAAGTTGAATAAGGGGCAATATGGTCTTTTTATAAATAAAAAATAAAATAAAAATAAAAAAAATATTGGTGCATGTAGAGCATGTTTTAGCAAATAGAAGTAACCCGTGCCCATAAAGTAGTGCATGCGGCTCTTCAGTTAGCCAAACAATGCCTTCAAAGATTATGTTAGGAACGTTGCGTTGAGATCTTTATTATGGTAGAGTGCATGTCAGTTAATGACAAGTGATCTGGATTCAATACTTTCTTCTTCTTGTTTTCTCTTTTCTCCTTGATAAAATACAAAAATGTTTTTTTATTTGTTTTTTATATCAAATTTGATTTTTATTTTTTCAATTGCTATCTCTCTCTCTCTCTCTCTCTCAACATTTTTCTAATTCAATTTTGTTTTCAATTTTATCCCTTAACATTTAATTTTAATTTATTTTTATATCAAATTTAATCCCTATTCTTTTTATTACTATTTGTTTTGTTTTAAATCCTTTTTTTTATTGTTTTTTTTTTCAATTTCATTCATTAATATTTTGTAATTGATAATTTTACTTTGTTATTTTATAGGGTTTGTCTTTTATGACACTAGTCTCAGACTTATGACAAAGATCTTTAGATATTAAATGCATTGCTTTCGTCATTTTTAGGTTCTTTTTAATGTTTTTTTTTTCAATTTCTTTCTTTAACGCTTGATTTATTAGAAATTGATTACACTTGTTTTTTTGGCTTTTTCATCTAAAAAGTTATTCTAATCCTATATCTATAGTCACAAGATTAACATTCTAACCTAGATGAATTTAATTTTTTTTTTCCTATTGCTTCTTTTAAATTAATATTTTTTCTAATTCACCATTCAATATTGAATTGTTTAATAATTAAATTTTGTTGTTATATTCAATTTACTTTCAATAAAATTACCCCAATATCCTAATCAAGCCGTGGATTTGTGTAATGCTAACTTAAATAAACTCAAATTAGTTTTTTTTTTCATTGCCAATTTTTTTTTGTTAATTTCTTTTTTATTATATTTTTTTTATTTATATTATCAAAATTATACAAGTATATTAAACCCAGTCAAAGATTATTAAACCGAGATCTCTACCTTCCTACAAAGATTAGCAAGGAGATAACTGAATTGATCCTGTAGCCTATTTAGAAGTATGATTATAATTGCTTTTCAAAGTACTTTTCATTCATAAATACATCAAAATGATGTTTTTTATTTTTATTTTTTAAAAATTATTTTTAACATCACCGCATCAAAATGATCTGAAAACACCAAAAAAATATTAAATTAAAGCAAAGAAAAAAATAAATAAATTTTTTTTTTTTTAAACGCTTTTGAAACACAAAAACAAATATGATAAAAATCCAATTACAGTTCTATTAGTTGCTTTTCACCAGAAACTGTTGGAAGGGTGACATTGAAAATATGAAATATATAGTTAAGGGCAAAATCAATTGCCACATGAACAGCAGAGTAAGTGGGGATAATTGTTGTAGTTTACCCAAACCTTTATAACTGACATATCTTCAACAGAGACACAATTTCAGAGTCGTATATGTACTGTGTTGAATATTACTACACATCACTTCACCTCTATGCTGCAAAGGATTTACCACAGCCACATGTCTTTGTAGCATTTGGGTTCTTGAAAGAGAAACCTCCACCGATAAGAGCATCACTGTAATCCAATTGCATCCCAAATATGAAGAGGAGGCTCTTCGGATCACAAACTGCAAAGCAAACATAAATAGGTAGGTAAATTTGTCAAAAATAACCTAGAATTTAAACAAGCACAATCTTGTTTCACATAAGCATAGGATAGTAGTGTGAATTTCGCTAGCTGATTACATTGTCTAAGCATGGCAGACAGGTGGTACCCAGTTTTCGTGAAAGTGGTATATGCTTGCTACAGAAATCAGAGCAAAGACACAATTACCAGTATCCATGTTCAAGAAATAGCCTTGGCTACCACTACTAAAATTCAATAAAATCAAAGAAAGGATGATTATGGGCTCAAACCATGTGCGTTCAAACAAGTCAATCTTGGATCACAAAATAAAAGGACAATGGCATATAAGAGAGAATCCTCAAAAAGTAAGATCTGAAAAACACCAAAAAGTTGCAACCAAGACTTAATCTGACAACTTGTCGAAAGCTTGCGCATAGTAACATAGTTTGATGATATTTGCAAGAAGATATAATCGGGACAACAAACGTGTTTTATCAAGAGTTGAAGAATTGAACATGATTGAGATCTAATTTTGCATTTTCTTATAACCAACAATAAGAATTATTCTGCAACTGGGGTTTCAACTTTTAATACTCAATAATTACTGCAGACATGTTCATTTGAAAGATGATAGAATTCAAGCTGAGATTTCCAATAAAAGCATAACCACATCAGCAGGCTAGGCAGCCTGCTACTGTGTGATTGCAGATTAAGACCTAGTTAAGAGTCTGTTAATGGATGTAATATCAGGTTTGGCTCTGCAATTCTTGTCCTTCCCTATCTTGAACAAGAAAGTGAGAGAGGCCTTCTGGAAAAAGTAATCAGAACCATGTTAGGGTCTCGGAAGGGAACCTGCAGATAATCCTCCTAGAAACCCTCGTTGGTTTGGTAGAAACTGAACTTGCCTTTATTTCCTGTATGGAACCTTTTAATAAGGTCAAGGTCATTACAATTTACAACTAATGAAAGAGATAAAAGTCCTAGAACTATGATACTTCCTAAAGATAAATATCAATTAATGGGTTCCAAACAACAAATATCCTCGTGTAAATATCCTAATACAATTTATTTTGTTATGCAACACTGTTTCCCGTTCTATCTATGTTTAACTCCTTTGTACACCGATGCACATATGATAAGTTGGATTCCAATGGAATTATGGAAGAACTTGTACAAGAGAGGGGATAAAATGCCAAAGCAAAAACAAGTATCAACTCCTAAGGCAGCCTTGTTTATCTGTCAAATTTCTACATTTTGTTCCTAAATTCCCAATTTTCATCATGGAATATTATATCTTCACACCCTAAAGTGGGTGACATTTCATCCAATTTAGAGTTCCTGACTTTGGACCATCCAGCTTTGAGTCTGTCACAAAACTATGAGTTCTGCTAAGCTACTACAATGATAACTGAACATCCCCTAACCCATTCACATATATAAGGACCTACTTATGCAAGAAAAGATTGCGAGGGTTATACAATGATGTAAAGCAATAGTATATGACGAATAAACCTGAGGGTATGCTGATATGTTAGAATGATATTGACTATATAAATTGCTTTCAATCAAACAGCTAACCTCATGAAGAAAACATACTCAATTTATTTGTTTGGATTCAAATACCAAACTGTTTGGTAATAAATTGTTGTGTTATGTTATTAGTAAGATCATTTAAATTAAAATTAATATTAAGAAATAACTTAAATTAATCAACTTCTTTAATAAATTAAACATTTTCCTTAGAAACTAAATGAATTGCTTAAGAAACGAAATTCTTTCTTTAGAAAACATATAAATATCATAAAAAAGCATAAGCAAGAAATTAACAATAATCCCAACTTATATTTTTTCTAGTAAATAAGAATGCTAAATAATTTAATTAAGATCGACACAAGGTAAAAACTAGTATGCTTGAGATAAAATAATTGAGGTTAGATGATTTTATTATCCTAACCAAATACTTTTTGGACATAGGGTCAGTTTCAAAGTAACCAAAGCACAATAATTAAATTTCCAACACGTTTTGATGCCACTCAAACACTTCCAGTTCGAGTATCTTCATGCCATAGATGTTTCACCTGCATCAGCCGCTTCAAACTAGCCTAACAAGTTTTACATATCTTCATCATATTTCAATGACAATCTAAGTTTAAATTTGATTATGCTCATTTTTAATTATAATTTATTAACAATTTCAACCATCCACCTTGATAAGCTTTTCTACCTATTCATAAAGAGTCACATCATTTGATGGTCAAAAGTGACTCAAAAGTATTGAGCTGAATCTTATCCCCATCACATTCAATCCTAAAATGATAATTCTATCCCAGTGGACGAGAAAAAATTGCGATATAGTTATGCAAAACCATAGTTCAATTACTGTAGAGGACAGCAAAGCGATGTTTAATTTTTCTTGCATTTATAGTATGAAAGACATCATATTTCACCAAAGAATAGATGAATCAACAAACAAATACCATTTATAGATGAGAGAATCCCATTACTACCCACACAAACACCTTCCTCCTCAACCCAACTCATCCAATACATTTGTATCCATGACTCTTATTCATATTTTCATTATCCTACAATTAATGCATTTCGGTCTTATGTTGCTTAACTTAACCACTAATCACCCTTATATCAAGATGCTCTTCAATACTATACACAATACGACTTACGAAGCTCTTTCTGTCCAATCATGTGTTTCAAATGCTCTCTAAGCACAATTCCTCATCTATCAACAAACTCCATTGGCAAAATACCACAACAAACAACTGAGATTAAAGGCGTCCCAGTCCTGCTCACATAAAAATAAGACTCGCAGAGTGGTTATCCATGGCGAGTCCCGCTTTTCTATGAGTAGAGGAGCGACATTCCGAAAGTACCATTGGCTATATGGGACTAAACACCTCCCTTATTTGTACCAGTATTTGGTGCACACCTTGAAATGACAAACATTATTTATGTTCTTGTCCCAACTAGGAAGGTGGGACGATCTCTCCGGTCCAGTCTATACGTGCAAACAATTACATAACAAGAAACGAAAAGAAAAGAAAAGACGATGCAAACAGAAACACTTACCTATTACAAATCCGTTACATTCAATGATGGAATCATCGGGTCTAGCATTGGCACGATTCTCAAAATCCATAGTGTAAGACATTCCAGAGCATCCACCTTGTTTAACCCCAATTCTTAAGCACAGATCTTCATTTCTATCATTTTTCATCCTATTCAAATGTTTCAACGCATTCTCCGTCACCGATATAGCCGGCGCCACCCCCTCCAACGGCGGCGAAGCTGTAATTATGAGCCATAACAACAACAACCACAGAGTCACATGCTATAATAATTAACAAGAGAGTTGAGATGAAATGAGATGAATTACCTAGGGATGAAGTTGATCGAAGAGAAAGAGAAGGGTTTCGACGGCTGAGATTCGATGTGGAGAATCGGAAAGAGAGAGAATTTGGAGGAGAAGAGAAAGAGAGAGTTCTTTTATTAGTGTAGTATGGTAATCGGAGAAGAGGAGGAGAGTACGGTGGTGCTGTTGTTGAAGAGAATAACGCCATGGCTGGACTCCTTACGGCTATTGATTGATCGCTTAATCAAAGGTTTGATGAGAAGACGCAGCCGTTCCAAATTTGTCTACTGGTCAACATTATTTCATTTTTTTCTTCTATCGTGTTTATGATATATATGGTACTACAATTTTTTGAGTTATTTTCTTTTGTTTTATTTGGACTCAAATTTTAAGGCTATAGAATGAATCGAATAAAATATTTATTTTTCTTGTGTTCGGCTGTTTGTATGAGAAAATTATTATGTTATCATTCATGTAATATTAATTAAAATCTAAAAGAGAATATTTATTTAACATTTAACTTAATTTAAAAACATATTAAAATTGATGGTGTTTTTGCTGTGAAGCACCACCTAATAAAATATTATTCAACAATAGTACTTTATAGTGTGGTTCATGATTTTTATTTATTTATTTTTTATAAAATTATTTCAGTTTTAAAATTTAGATTGTGAGTTTGAAGGAATAATTTGATTAAATTAGGTTTTTTTTATTTTTTTTTATTTCATCCCTCAATTTATTGATTGGACATTATAATTCATGATTTATTTTAGTTTGTTTTCTATAAGATTATCCTAATTTTATGATTCATTTGAATAACATTTTGTTTTTTTAAAAAATAAATTTAATTTTATCTTTTAATATTTGGTTTGCTAGGGATTGAGCTTCATGATTTTTTTTTATTTACTTTTTATGAGATTGTCTCAGTCTCAAAACTTAGATAACGGATTTGACGAAGCAGCTTGATTGACTCTGAATTTTTTTTTTTTTGAAATTTTATCTTTTAGTATTTTAATGATTAAGAATTAAGCTTCATGATTTATGTTAGATTACTTTCTATGAAGTTATTCATGTCTTATTATCCAAATCACAAGTTTGCTAAGTTAAAAAAAATCATATTTTTTATTTGTTTTTTAAATTTTTTTTAAAGTTCATTCTTCAACATAGATTGATTGAAAATTGTGATTCATGATTTATTTTGGTTTACTTTCTATAAGGTTATCTCAATCTCATGACTTATATCACGAGTTCAATTGATTAACTCGAGTTGATTTAAGTCATTTTTATGTCCTTTTTTTAATTGATTTTTTTTCTCAATTTCATCATTTAATAGTAAATTGGTTAGGAAATGAATTTCATAATTTGTTTTGATTTTTTTTCTATAGGATTTTCCAGGTCTCATAACCCAGGTTATGAGTTTGGTAGGTTAATCCAGGTTGACTCTGGGTTTTTTTTTTTTTAATTCCATCATTTAACATAGAATTGATTGTGAATTAGGTTTCACAATTTGTTTTGATTTGCTTTTTGTTAAGGTTATCATGGTCTCAAGATTAAGATTGTGGATTTGGCAAGTTAATTTAGATCAATCCAATATATTATCGTCTTAGTATTTAAAAAACAAAATTATCTTAAATTTTCTTTTCAGTTAAACTATGTTTTTACTAATTGTCTAAGTTATTTTTGGTCTTACAAAATCAACAAAGTCATATCAAATCAACCCTAACACTACTTTTTTTTTCTAGAAAAAAAACTAGCAATGCTTGAATTTTTTTTTACATTAAAAAAAATTGATTCAACCCACGACATAAAGTGGACCAATGATATAGTAAAAACACTATATCATATGAGGGACATTTAGATTTGCACCATGATTTTTTTAGCCCCTTAGTTTTTTTTTTTTAGTCCCTCAAACTTTTTTTTTCTTTTTATTTGGTCCTATAGCATTGTATTTATTTGAAGTTGGTCTTGATTTGTTTTTTATGCTGTTGTATGAGGATCTCGAGGTGTCAGAGTAATATTTCATCGCTTGGTTAATCCTCCATTTTGGAAAATAAAATTTAATTCCATTGATTTAGAGGATTTAAAGCTTTGAGGATCGAATTCGAGACAAACAAATATTCTATCCTTTTTTTTTTTTTGCTAATATTATGGATTGATTTGTAGGGGAAGAATTTATGGGTTTTTTTTGTCACACAATTGTTTTTAAAATTTGATACATTTACATTGATTTTATTTGTGATTTGATTTTATAATTTTTTTTTTTGCCTAAATATGGGGTTACTGCAAAGTCCGGGGAAACTTTTGGCATATATGGTTGATACTCAATTTGAAAAAATAAAATGAAATTAAGTTGATGTAAAATAATTAAGTTTTAGGAGACCAAAATTTAAACTAAAAAAAAATACAGTGGACAAGGGTGGATGGGCAGGTTAGCTATGTTGGCACATGGACCATATGTGCTAGCATGTGGAGGAGGCCTGCCACTTTCAAGCAATGCGTGCAGCCTCCTCCAATAGTTAAAAACTGGTTGTCTATTATGGCGTCTAAAGGGCCATGATGAGGTCTATTCAATGGGGTAGTGCATATCGATTGATGGTGGAATTCTTCATTCTCTCTCTTTTTTTTTCATCTCTCTTCTCAACAAGATTCGTGCTAATTTATCCAAAATTTAAAGGTGTCATGTCATTTTATTTTTATATCAATTTTACTCTGTATTTTTTTTTCTTTGGGTTATGTTTTAAAATTAATTTTTTTTTAGTTTCATCTTTCAATATTAGGTCTGTTTAGAATTGAGCTTCATGAATATTTTTTTCCTATAAAGTGATCATGGTCTCATAACCCAAATCACAAGTTTGAAAGGTTAACCCGAGTTGATATTGGTCTACTTTTTAGATCCTTTTCTTACATTAATTTTTTTTTAATTTCATCATTCAACATTAGGTTTGTTGGGAAATGAGGTTCGTATGTTCTTTACTTTCTTTTATGTGGGGTTAACCCGGTCTCATAACCTAGATCGAGGGTTTGGTGGGTTGTGTAGGGTTGACTTAAGTTTTTTTTTTTGTTCTGTCCTTCAATAATTAATTGGTTTGGGAATTGGAGTTCATAATTCTTTCCATTTTTCCCTCTATTAGGTTAAATCATTTACATGATCCAGCTTGTAGGGTTTAACAAACTTGCTTGTATTTGCTGTTAGTTTATCCTTTATATTAATTTTTTTTTTAATTTCATCCTTATTCATTTGGATTGTTGAGAATTAAGCATTGTATATTTTTTTTTCAACTTGCTTTCTATAGAGTTGTCCCAACCTAACAACTCAGGTATCGGGTTTGTCATGTTATCTTGAATCGACAAGAGTCATTTTTAAAAAAAAATTTATCATTAAACATTAGATTGTCTAAGAATTTAGCTTTATGATTTTTATCCTTTTGACTTGTGTTTTTTTTAGGTTGTCATGATGACTTTTTTTACAAAGATTCAACCAATTTATAGTTGTTATTTTTTTTTATCCTATAATTAAATGAAGTCAACTTATTGGATTCAACCACGTCTATAACTTGAGTTACATATTTTTTTTTTATAATTTTTTAAAGCATGCTAACAAAACTTGAATATTTTTCTTTTTTGTTAAAAATAAATCTAATGCCTTGATATAGTGTGGGCCACCCATTTAATATTTATTAGATGACTTGTCTTATGTATTTAGTATATGTTTGTTTTTGCTGCTAGGTTTACTTTTAATGATTTTACCTGTACAATTCTAAGGCTTTAAAAATAACCACTCCATAACCATAGTAGGTGGTCCAACAATTAGAGTTTGGCACTAAGGGTTTTGCTTCCTCGTGGTTTCAAATTAGAGTTATGTAGTTGATAATATAATGGCCACTAGAGGCTTACATAGTCGTTAACTTTAGGGGCCATGAGATTAGTTGAAGTATACGCAAGCTAGCTCGGACACCTGTATTAATCAAATATATATATATATATATATATAAAGGTTCTCATATACATCTAGTAATCAAATCTATTTTTTTTTATCGTTGATAGAGGTGTACTCTAACTGTGATTATTTTAAAATTTTATTAAGCAATTAATGTTATTAAGATGGTGTGGTTATTTTTAATAACAATGATGTTTGTTTAAATATATTATTACAATTTAAATTCAGATTTTTATACTAGTCCAGGTCCATGTATTGATTAGATTTAAAAATTAGGTCTGAAATTAATCCTATTATAGCCCAATCTAATTTCTAGGTTTTAATTAGACAAGCCCAAACCTAATTAATTTGGATTCTAACTTAAGTTAAAAATATAATATTGATTATTCCTTTCTAAGATCCAAAATCTGTTTGGTTTATAATTCTATCTCAATTTAGGCACATTGAATAATTATTATTAGCCCTAAACCTTAAGTCCAATAACTTATATTTTCCTTTGGATGAAAATTTTGCCAATAAAATCATCAAAGAAAATTTTACCAATAATAATAATAATAATAATAATAATGTATGATATATTTTTGTGTCTACATATTCATATAGCTAAGTGGTGAGTCCGTTACTTTTTATTCACGGGGAGGTCATGGGTTTAAGTCTTATAACAGTAGTGAGTGCTTCCCTCTAAGGGAGGTCATAGGTAAATCTCAAAAGCCTCTTAATTATTTTTTCAAGTGGTTCTATATATGATGCATACAAAATCATTTTATTACATACATACATACATACATACATACATACATGATAGAAACTAGGAAGTAGCCTACAGGTAAGTACCTCACACATTTTAATTAGAACTTGTACACCAAGTTCAAACCTCAACCTCAATCTTTTTTTTTTTTTTTTAATTTCCTTATCCCACTTTTGAGTTAGAAAAGCTTTTGCAATTAAGATTTCCATCCTATACTATTACGGTAAAAAGGAATATAAAATCAAGCACTACTATTTATTGATATATTTTATTATTCTAATAAGCAACTGAATAATCAAGTAAAATCACCAAAATAAATTTTATATTATTAAGATTAAAAAAAATATTTAAATGGGAAAACATGAAAGTTTCAACTTAGCTTCGCTACAACAATGTAAAAATTAACTTAATATTAATGTAATTCTAAATCTTTAATTATCATGCTTTTCATATTCGATATAATGGAATCAAATGAATAAGAAAAACATATTTGAATAAAATAATAAAAAATTTACACTCTTTTTTTGTTCTAAATAAAATAATTATTACATATGTGTGTGTGTATATATATATATATATATGTATATATTAAAATATTAAATAAAAGCACTTAGGACTCTTTAAAAAAGATATTTCTCGCATATTGTTGTCCATGAGAAAAACCAAGTCTAAATATCCTAATCCAATCTAATATTAAGCCCAAACACAAGCCCAGATAGTATAGTACAGCACAAGAAAAACCCAAATTCCTTATTGAATTTTTGTTGCTTGGAAGCATGCTTTCCATTCTATCCCATTATTAAAGTTACATTAAAAATATTGCATTACAATACAAAATAAACCAAATTAATTCGATATTTCACTGTTGCAATTATCGTGGTGCAAATTTGTTCATTTTAGTCATTACATATATATTTTTTAATTTTATTGTAAGCTCCCAGCTAATGTTTTCTTAAAATATTAAGATTTTTCAACCATAGATAAAATTGGTTAAATTAAAATTTAATATCAATGGAAAAATTGAAAGTTGTGACACTAAATAAAAATCCGAGTTAACCCAAGTTATTTTTAAAATGATAGAGAAATCCCATAAAAATAAAGGGAAAAAAAACAAAATATCGGTGGATAAAACTTAAAAAAGAAAGAAAAAAACCAAGCAAATCTAGATAAACCTTATAAACCAAAGTTAATCTCTTAAACCCAAAATCTGTTAAATTCTAGACTTGAGCTCAACTAAGAAGCTTAACACCCAGCCAATTAAATGTTGGTGGAAAATCAATAAACTTAATTTAATTAAAAAAAACAAAATTCCTTTTAAAAAAGTTAAATTTAACAAAGATAAAAAAAAAAACCCATGGCTACAAGTGTTATTTTCAAAATGATAAATAAATCCTATAGAAAACGAATAAAAAAAATAATAAAGGATGTAATCGGAAAAAAATAAGCTTAAAAATAAAATAAAAAACCAAGCAAGTTTAGGAAAACATTGTAAACCTATGTTAAACTTTCAAATCAACAATCCATTAACTTTTAGACTTGGGATCAACCCAAAAGCTCAACACCTGAAGAATTAAATGTTGATTGATGAAATCAATTAATTTAATTTATTTTTTAAAAAAATTTATTTCAAAAAAGCTAAATTTAACAAAGATAAAAAAAACCTTGAGCCAACTGGTGTTATTTTCAAAATTATTGAAATATCCTATAGAAAACAAATTAAAAAAACAACAAAATGCTAGAGGATAAAACCAAGAAAGAAAGAGCTTAAAAAAAAGAAAAAAAAATCAAGCAAGCCCATGTGAACCTCGTTAACCTAAGTTAATTTCTCAAGCCCACGAACTGTTAAATTCTATACCTCAAGCTCAATAAATAAACTAAACACTCGACCAATTAAATATCATGGAGGATAGAATAAATTTATGTGATTTAATAAAAAAAACAAAATTCCTTTTAAAAAAGTTAAATTTAACAAAGATATAAAAAAAAAAAAGTAAGTTAACCCGCGTTATTTTCAAAACAACTAAAAAATCCCATAGAAAGTGAATAAAAAAATAACAATATGCTGGAGGATGAAACAAAAAAAAAAAGTAAAAAAAAACCAAGCACGCCTGGGTGAATCTTATAAACCTAAATTAATCTCTTAAACCAATAATGTATTAAATTCTAGACCTCGGGCTCAAATAAAAATTTAAATACCTTACCAATTAAATGTTGAAGGATGAAATAATAAAAAAATCAAACTAAAAAAAATTCATGATAAAAAAATAACAATAATAAAAAAAGAGGATTAGACTTGTTAGGAAATGATAACTCAAGAAGGATGAAATTATAAAAATATAAAATCTAAAAAACCACCTCAAATATAACAAAAAGTAGTCGAACCTGATAGTGAAAAAAATCTATAGGGGATGAAATTAAAAAAAATCTTTAATTTTATAAATTATTCTAAATAAAAAAATTTATAATAAAGAGAATATAAACCAAATTTTAAGGATAATAAATTTCAAGGTTGATTTATTTTTTTAAAAGGCCAACATGAAAAATTGGCAAATCAATAAGGAAAGAGGGAAAAAGAAAAAAAAAAGGAAAAGAAAAGACCATATGTATTAAAATTGATAACAATTATTCTACGTGCATCACTTGTACATGGAGAGGATGTCTAGACGCTTTGATTGTTATCTTGGAAGCAAGATTTCAACTGTCAAACTGCACCACACACATTATCTTGTTAGCACTGTTTACGCATCTTCAATTTTTTGTTTTTTTTGTTTTAATTTATTTATTTATTAAATTATCTCATTGCTCCTAATGACACTTGATAGCTACCAAATAATCTAATGTATAAGACAAAAAGAACCTCTAAATTAAAGGCATGGATTTTTAAATTTTAAACGTAATAAAGTAATTCAACTATGTTAAAATTAAATTAAAAACTAAAAAATACCTTAGACTCAAGTTTAATATTTTTTGTTTTCAAGTGTAATTTAGTTATTGCACCTTCTAATTTAATTAATCTTGTTTATTATTGTAATGACCAATAAATTTAATAAAAAAAACTTTTCTATCTCAAATCAAGTAAGTTGACCAAGTTAAATAAAATTATTTTTAGGGAGTAAAATAGTAATTTCACTAAAATATGATTGTATGGACCAATTAGGTTGACCAAGTTAAATAAGTTTACTTTCCAGGAGTAAAATAATAATTTCACTAAAATGTGATTGGATGGATGCATGAAATGCGGAGCCCTCTTTTGTTTTCTTTATCTTTTAAGATACAAACATTGAAAACACCTCTCAATCTCTAACGAAGAGCATCTTAACAAAGAAATTATAAGAGAATCAAACAAATCAGAAAGTTGAATTTTCAGACGTTTAATCCTCCGGCAGCCAACTTCAACATGCACAACCTCCTCTTTGCTCAGCTTCTGGAACAGTTTCTGATATACCCTGGAAGTAACTGCAAGGTTATAATTCAAATTATCATCACTTGCTGAAATTTAGTAATGAAGGAGATGGAAGGTGAAAAATCCTGTGGGAAGAAAACTATTTGATTTGGCCCAATTAATCAAATATAAAAAGTTCAAGAACGTGAATCTATAGATGCGATAGTGACCCACAAACCGCGCGTGAGTTTGATTGAATCTTTTGGAACGCACATTATTGAAGATTTCTCAAATTTATGGAAGTTTGTTTATAGGTGAGGCACTGCAGTAAAGGATTCTATGATCATTCACATGTCTTGAAAAAGTCTGCACAAAAGCTTCTCTTTTAAAGTTGATGTAATTAGTAGTTAACAGAAAGGGAAACAGGAATTGGTGTTAATAATTAACAAGTTGAGTTACTTCCATGGTATATCAGAAACTGTTCAGAAGCTGAGCAAAGAGGAGGTTGTGCATGTTCGTGTTAATAATGAACATGTTCGTGTTCATGTTCTTCTTCTAGTGCAGTTTTTGCATGGTATACCTCCCATGGAAGCACACTATTCTCTGGCTTTTTTCTCTGAAACCTGCACATAAATGGTTTATATGATGTATTTTTAGAGAGAAGAGAAGAGAAGAGAAATAATTGATAACATTGATGTTGAACTTAGCATGCATCTATGCCATGGTCGATTTTGTTTCCCAGTAATATAAAAGGAAATGCATGAGGATCATCTGGATACATTGCCGAATAGAATTTTCTACTGATGAACAATCCAAGGATCCCCAGTACAAAGAAAGGAAAAAATGGAATAGATCAAGGTAATAAACGTTTCCAATACCTGTTTGAGAAATTCTTCATGCCAATTGTTAAGTGTTTCAAATGATTTCTGTACATTTACATCATATTCAAGAACACAGCAATCTGCTCCACTGTAAAATGCCGGGCCTAAACTCTGAAACCTCTCTTGCCCTGCTGGGTCCCATATCTGGCTTGAACACGTATGACATACACTATATCAGCTATTATAGCTTGCAAATTATTTTCCTTTTTTATTTCAAATAGAATTGAATGATGATTCTTCACTCACTTGCAAAGTGACCAACTTGTCATCAATATGCTATGCTAGGTTGTTTGAGAGTGCTTTTCAAAAATATTTTTTAAAAACATTATTTATTTTTCTTTGAATTAATATGTTTTTGATGTTTTCAAATTATTTTAATATACTGATCTCAAAAATAATTTTTAAAAAATAAAAAAATATTATTAACATACTTTTCTGAGTTAAAAGCACTTTGAACAGCAACCACAACCACACTCCCAAACAATTGCCGAGACTTGTTATATACATATCTGAAAAGCTGTTAACAGCCCAACAAAATGTGTCTGAAGGCAGCAAGAACACAAATGGAAAGCACCACGATTTGCTTCGGCAAAGCCAGAAATGTTTCAGTAATTTTGTCCCTGGCATTGCATCACAACTCATCCCTTGTGAGCAAAACATGGCATTGCATACCAAGGTGCACTACTATGGTGTTTTTCTTGCCAGACATGTGCTTAAGGTAAATACGACAAGAATGAAAAATAGAAAACTAAATGGAGTTTCTCATAATCGTTGAAAAATTATAACTACCATCATGTAATGGATACTGATTTATCAAAGAGTCATCCCCACCCTGAAATCTTTTTTTTTTTTTTATTTGAGAAAACCTCATTCCTCGAAAAGCGTATTTTATGAGCCTAGGTGAGCGAGTAAAACTGCGACTATTCCAAGTTCTTACAAAAGGTACACACCCTAACTCGAACTCGAGACTTTCTGTATATATTTCAAGCTCTTTACCATCACATTATGCCTCTTGGGAACCTTAAAATCATAAGAGAGTAAAAAATAAAATTAAAAAAAAATCATGAGAATTGGTTAGAAAATTCCTCCAATGATAAGTAACAAATTATCACAGCAAGAAAAAACATCATTTTATATATTTTTTTAATCTATAAAAACAAAAACAGAAGTAGAAGCTTAGACAGTCTATACCTGTTAGCATGCCAACATGATGCTACGTGATCTTATTTAAAACTTGTTTTTATTTAATTTTATGATAATCAAAATAAATATTAGTAAGAATTTTGATAATTTAAATTCTAGAGAAAAAATATTTTTTAAAATCAAAACTATATTTTCTTATTAATGTATATCTTTTTTATTTTGATAAAAAAAATATCTTAGTAGCATTGTTATTTGCATAAAAAATTAGAACAATTAAAATAAACATTATTAAGAACTCCATTGACTTAAATCAAGGGAAAAAATGTATGTTTTTAATCAACATCTTTTTATTTTTTATTAGTGTAGGTATCTATATCCGAGTTAGTTTCTGCACACCTCAATTAATTTTACGGTTTTTAAAATTAATGACCATATAAACCTCTAATGACTATTATATTAGTAATCATAGGGCTCGAACCTGAGACTATAGGGAAAGCAAACCTCTTGGTTCTTTACTCTTATCACTGAGACACCTATTAGATGGTTAATACTTCAATTTTTTATTCATTATTCATGTATTTCTTGTTTTTTTTTACGGGTACATGTCTTAGTTTGATTTTTTTTTTCTTTTGAAGGAACGTGTCCTTCATAGGATTCTAACCTTGGTTAGGTTGAATGTTTTGAATATCTTTTTCAATCGTTTATATTTCTAAAATACATATTGGATACTGTTCTTCTTTATCCTCTGGTCATGATTTTTCATTTGATGCACGAGGCTCCTTTCTCGTCGTCATTGTTCGATGTAGGTCTACATTGATTTATTTGGTCTATCCGTTGTTGTGGTTTTTCTTACAGTCTCACTAAATTGTACTGCTTTATTTGATTTTTATTTTCTTGCCATTTTATTTTACTGCATTTGCAACGTTCAATGCCTTTTTTTTCCCTACAAATCAAATCACATACTTTGTTATTTATCTTGTAGCATTAGTAATGTGAATATTTAGGTAAGTTTGTGTATACATGGTTTTAAAATTAATAATTAAATAAATTTTTAATAATCATCATATTAGCAATCACTAAATTTGAACTTGAAACTATAAAAAAATTAAATTACTTTACTATTAAATTATCTAGTAGATAGGTATCTTATAGCATTGTTGTTTCGTAGTCCTCCAGCATGTGAAAAACTAGTTCAATAATGTCTTTTTTGGTCAAGCTATAGCTTATGTTGGGTTTTACTTTTTTAAAAAGTCCATGCCTCTATAATGAGCCTGTCAGTCATCAGGACAATATATGTAAAAAATTGACAGGATAGCATTGTATCAATTTAAATGTAAAAGTTGTGATGAAATATCTCAATTCAATTATGCTGTGATTTAGAAGCATGACGTGATTGACTTTTAATTTTTTTATTGGAATTGCTTGGTTGGTTGGATTTAGTTTATTAACCGATTGTCATATAAAAATTATAATTTTATAAATTTTTTTTTTCAAATATGTTTTATGAGTTATAATTATCTTTGTTCAATTTATAAACTTAAAAATTGACACCAATTTTATGAAGCTTTTTTTCTAAATATGTTATTGTTCATATAGTAGTGGGTAATTCTGAGCAATCAGGTATGAGTCTGTCATAACTAAATGATGATTTGCTCTAAATAGATTACATAGATGACATAGAAAATATATTTATGGACATAGTGGAACATGTTTAGGTCCAAGAGAAGGTCCGATCGTATTATGCTGGAATAACAACTCAAAAGAACCATAACTTTTGATCCGATCAATAGACCGCACTTAAATTTTTACAGGAGTTTTTGAAGATCGTTTTCCCTATAGTAGCTACTGCATCGCTACACAGATCATCAAATATTTGGATATTAAGAATCTTGCCGAGACAGTTTTGATATTTTCCTTATTATTTTCAGAACCGATCAACTAGCTGAGCCACAAACAACACATTTTAACTTTGTCGCACTTATGGAGTGTGACATTTATTAAATATCACTATTATAAAGTGCGACAACTATCTTGTTGCTCTTAGAAATATCGACACTTAGAAAATGTCGTGCTTCTAAAAGACAACATGATCATAATATGTTATTTCGCCAAAAAATTTTACTCTTATACAAATTCACTATTTTTTTTTTAATTTTGTGTACTAATTGCCCAATTTATACATTTTTTTTTATGATCAAAATTAAGAAAAGAGGGTGTAAATTACTACATTTTACTTCTAGTATGTTCTTTTCTATTATTGTTTACTAATTACCTTTTAGTTACATGTAATTTTGTAGTGAAAGTTTTGTGACATCTAGGTGTTTGATGAATTCTTTAGCATTCCACTTTGTGTACTTACATATCCTTCAATAAGGTATTAAATTGTTAATGATCTAGGTTGGGGCTTAACCTAACCCATATACATGGGATTAGGCCTCAGGCCTCATAAACCTAGCCTATATAGTTGAGCCAAGTCTAAACTCAAACATAATTATGCCTCTAATTTTAGGTTAATAATGCATTTGACAAATATACCTTAAACATTTTTTTAGTTTTAATTTGTCTATATTTATATGTCTAGTCAAACAAACCCATAAAATTTAAAAAAAAAATCTGAAAAAAAATTCAGTGATCGTTTTGAAATTATTCATAGGTCCTTTATGTGTTTACTATTTCCCAATATTTTTATCTAATGTTGGGTTATAGATTCACACTATAAGATTCATATCCGCTATTAAAAATACTTTATTTTTCTCCAAAAGTTTTGAAAACACATTCAAAATTTCAAAAAATTCCTGGTTTCTGAAAACACAAAAGCATGTTTTTCTTCAAAAAAATTCATTTAATATTAGGTTATAGACTTACACTATAAGATATAGACCTGATATTAAAAATATCCGGTTTTCTCTGAAATCTCTTAAAAATCCAAAAAATTTCCAAACAATTCCTCATTTGAAAAAAACAAAAAATATGCTAAAATTTGAGCTTTATAACGGTTTGGATTTAACTCGATAAAATAAAGACTTCCTCACAAAGAAAAATTTTCCTTATACCTTAGATAAGACCAACAAATATAATATCTTAGATTAACAATCAATCAACGATGCAGTTTACCATAGATAATATGTACTGAGGGTGATACGTCTTGTCCTTGTATAACTAGTTCTGTTACCCAAACTCTCGTAAATTATAGATTTTCTAGTGACCAATATACTAGATGAAGACTCTTTCTAATCATAACTTTATGATTAACCTAAACATCCCCTTCAATCTAAGAGGTAGATCTGCTATTTCAATACCGTACACGTCACGACAACTAACTTTTCTTTATTTCATTTCTTTTGGAATAGAACCGTTAGACCCTATGAGACCACTTTTTCTTTTCTTTTCTTTTAACTTCACTTCAAGAAAGGTTGGGTTGAAGCCATGAGGCATGGTTGAGCCTTCTCTCTCTTTTTCTCTCTCTCTTGTTCTTCTTTCTTCCTTTTTTTTCCCCGATTTTTTCTTGTTTCGGGCCTAATTGAGCCCTTCCTTCTCTTCCTCTCCTCTTCTTTTTCTTCATTTTCTTATCTTTGGGCCTAGTTGGGCTTTTCTTTTTCTTTTTCTCTTGTCATTCTTTTTTTTTTTTGTCTTTCCTTCGAACCTAGTTAGGCCCTTCCTTGTTCTCTTTCTTCTCCTCTGGCCCAACCAGACCTTTTTTTTTCTTTTTTTTTCTCATTTTCTTTGAGACGAGCTGATTTTCTTTTGACCCAATCATCTCCATTCGTTTTGAAGTGTGAATATGATATTGTACATAGAAATCTAAAATCTAAGACCCGTTTGCTTGCAGGAAAGTAGTTTTCATTTGGAAAGTGGTTTTTTTAAAAGTGAATTCTAGAAAAGTAAATTATTTTTTGTTATTTGGTAGTGTCATAGAAAGCAATATGAAAAACACTTTCCAGTGTTTGGTTATGTTATGAAAAATGAGCTGAAAAATAGTTTATTAATGTTTTTTTTTCAAGTTTATTAAAATAATAAGGAACAAATCTTACAAATTAAAAAGTTGAATGAGAATGGAATTGAAAAAAAATCTAATTTCATAAATTATCTCAAATAAAATAAATAATAATCAAATTAATAGAGATCAAATCTAACAGATAAAAAATTGAAAGATAATGAAATTAAAATAATAATTATTACAATTTCATTAATTATTTTAAATAAAATAAGTAACAATCAAAAGAACGAGGACCAAATTTGATAGATAAAAAATTTTAATTTAAAAAATAATAAGAGAAAAGTAAATAACAATCCTAAAAGTAAGGACCAAAGTTAATATAAAAATCAAATTAAATCAAATTTTAAGGGATGAATTTAAAAAAAAAATAAATCAAACAAAATATATAGCAATCAAAAGTTTGAGGATCAAATTTTACATAATCAATAAATAATATGATATTTTTAAATTCTTTACAACTTTTAGAAAATGTTTTCTGTCCGAAATAAAAGAAAAACATTTTTTTAAAAATCAAGTTAAATTTTATTTTAACTGAAAAGTGTTTTTTGTTGACTGAAAAATATATTTTATTGATGAATTTTTTTTAAAAGCAAATAAAAAAAATTAATTTTTTTTTCCAATAATCATTTGTTACGAGAAACAAAGGCATCCTAGTGATTATTAGGGGTTTTTTATTAAAACAACTTGAAACCTTTCTTTGACTGCAGGAACAATATTCTATTAGCACGTGTTACAATTATTTGAAATAATTCAGAAAGTAATTGGAAAGTAGCTAAACAGGTAGTGACACAAGTTGCCTACATGCATGAATCTGCGATAAATTTTGTCAAGGGCTACAAGATGCTGGTCTCGTCACACGTCTCTTCTGTGACCCAGATCTTGAATATTATCTGGATAAATAGCATATATTGCTGGCAACTTCAGGCTCTGTGTTCACAAAGAAGCAAGATTGAATGCTACAAGTTTCATTTACCGTACAAGTGAGGAAAGGGCAGGGGGGAAGGTGCCTCGACAATTCCTTCAAAGTCAAATGTGGAGAAGTCTAGCCATCAGGAAGAAGATAACGACGAATAATAAAAATCAATTTTCAAAATCCCAAATAATAAATAAAAAAAAACTCCAATAAAAAAAAACCCAAAAACATTAAAATATCTTCATATTATGCTTTAAATATAATGAAACTAGGAGAGCCTTTCGCTGTAGACAAATTAATTGAGAGATGTATAATGGAACCTTATAAAATGACACGGCTCTAGCTATAACCACATACAAATGTTAGGCTTCCAATAAATTATCCACGACTCTTTGGACTTCATATATATGTAACATTTTATTTTCTTTGTCACAAATAAGTTTTTTTCATCCACACAATTATATAATTATTTTTTATTTTTTATGACTTGTTTATTTATTTCATATGAAAGAACTATTTCAATCCAATATCTTAAACGGTTAGATGAAATCTTAAGATATAATTTATATTATTCTTTAACACACATCTTTGAGTAAAAGTTATTTGAACTTAAAACTTGCATATATTTACATCACTTTATGTTTAATTTTTATCAAATAAAATAAATAGAAGATAATGAGATTCGAACTCATGATCGCTTGACTATCAAAACTCAAATGAATCTTTTTTAGTTTTTTTCCTCGAAGAAATTGAAAAAGAACCCTATAAAAGAACTATCAACTCAATAATTTAAATTGTTGAATTAAATTCTAAAATATAATTTATATTATTTTTTAAAAAATTATACCAACATAAAATAAATATTGAGAAACCACGCATTGCCTAGTATTGGCTTTCCAGGAACCTATACGTGCGAATGATATTACAGAAATTCTTGGAAAGTGCTTCCCCAAAAACATCTTTGATAGCAGCCCTCTTTACATATATATATATATATATATATATATATAAACTTTTTTCATTTCAATATTGATCTCTAGGAATGACCTTCCTTCCACTTTCCTTCTACTTAAAGAGTAAAGCAACAAGTCAATGCTGAACTTGTTTCTAGAATCGGTGAGCTTTCACTGTCCGGCACACAACTTTTCTTTGCATTCATCTTTGCGGCATATCACACATGAGATATTATTATATGTGTGAATTAGTAGACTTTTAGCACATCAAAGACTACTCATTCGTTAAGATTGAAGTCCCTACTAAATAAAAGGTCAAATTATTGGAAGTATTCTTGGTCGGCCAAATAGCTAGGGTTGGCCATTAATTTCTGTCATGTACAGCAGCTTCTTCTTGTTTTCCATCTTTAATAATATTTAGACAAAGTAACCATGGCTGAAATTTACAAGGTGTTTTTTTAGAGTACGGTAACATGTTTTTTTTAAAGTGTTTTTTATTTGAAAATATATTAAAATAATATTTTAAAAATTATTTTTGATATCAACACTTTAAAATATATGAAAACATTAAAAATTTAATTGAAAATAAATTTTTTATTTTTTTAAAATCTTTTTAAAATACAAAAACAAATATATTTTTTTGTATCTAATATTTTTCTTAAAAAAAAAAAAAACGTGAGGAAGGTTTTGGTCGAAGTTGAGTAAGTTATTCTTAGTTATAGAAAACACATTTCCTTGCAGTTTCTCACCAGTAGTCCACTCCCAAACAAAACGTGGTGGATCTATATTTTAGTAGTATAATATATATACCTTTATGGGATTTCATAGTAGCTGCTTCTCTTTTGTCATGATCATAGATAGGAATCTCTCCTTTTCACTCACGCCTGACGATAAAAAGTTTTCTAGGGTTGGAATATATATATATATATATATTAACAAATGAAGTGTGTGTGTGTGTGGACACACACACACTTGATTTATTAATCAACGTGGTTTGCAATCGCATGGGAATTTCCGATAACATGTTTGAGTAAATATATCGGAAAATGTAATGTCAAGCATTCTCTCTCTCTCTTATTTTAACAAATATTGATCTAGTACTTGTAGTTTTTAGACGTAATTTTGTTTTTTGTTTATTAGTAATCTAATTTAATCTCCCACATGTTGTGTTTATATCTCATTTGAATAAAAGGTTTGCTATTATGTCTTATGATTTGAAAAAGATTAACACTCTTTGACAATCATGAAAAAAAAATGAGATCTTTCATTAATTGAGCTTAATATTACAATACATTCCTTCAATTTTTTCATAATGACTTAAGATTTTCTTGCATATATGAAGCACATCTTTAACGATAATTTTATTTTAAAAAGCTTTAAATATTTTAAAAAAAGTCAAAATTTTTGATATGATATCCACAAACAGAGTAATAATAACTTGGAAGATCAATTATTGTTGATAGTTTTTGTGATAAAAATAGAATTATCAAAAATAAAAGAGAAAATATGAAAAAATAGAGTAGTCATCTAGAAATTAAAAGAAATTAGGAATTATATTTTGGTTTTAGAGATTCAGGTAAAGAATTGATTATGTTTAAGGAAAGATAAACATCATTCTTATCGTATCATTTCAAATAAAATATTATATTTATTATGTGTTTTCTCAAAAAAAGTTTTTTTTTGTTTTTTTTTCTCATATCATTATCCTAATTATTTTCTGAGCTTATTTGTGATTTTTCTTAATTTAATTATTTTGCAAAATATGTAACATTGGTCCCTAAGAATAGGAGCCTCATTGATAAGGTCATTTGAAAAGTTCAATATTCATCCCTAAAATATGAGACTCATCAATTAGATTATTCATTAAAAAGTAACATTGTTTCGCAAAAATAGGAGACTCATTGATTGCGATTCAATAAATTCAGATTTCATCCGTAAAATAAGAGACTCGTTGATTAGATTATTCATGAAAAATTAATGTTCATCCCAAAAATAAAAGAATCATCTATTAGATAATTCATGAAGAAATTGACGTTATTTTTTTAAAATAAAAGACTTATCAATTAAAACTGGAATGAAATGAAAACTCATTCAAGTTCATTAACCATGAGATTATATGAAGAAAAGAAACAAAAGTAAAACAAGAATCCAGGACTATTTCCTTGTTGTAGGCTTTACGTACATGAATCAAAAGAAGAAAAATCAAAACTCTCATCATATATGATCAATAATTAGCATGAGTTGGAACCCTAAAAGGTTGTTACTCTTCTTGGCAAGCAAGGACAATACCAAAAATGCATCAAAATTTGGTCATGATACCAAAAGCTATAAATTTTTCTTTTCTGTCTCAACTTCTTTCTTTTTAAACCTCCCTTTTCCTTCTTCTTCTTCTTTTCTTTCCCATAAGTTCTAGCTAGAGCCCATGATTTGGCTAGATCGAGACCCTTGAACATGGAAGGTAAGTCTTAGCTTGCCCCCAACTATCCTAGTACTAAGATTGGGGCTGGCAAAGTCGTTGTCCTAACTTGTGTGATGTATTTTTGCAGGGTGGTTTTAACATGGTTAGGCATGCTCCACTGTTCACTGAACAGTAGCCTGCCACGCAAAAAGCAGCAATTTGCTGCTTTCCATTTCCCTGCATCTCGAACGCAATAAATTGAGGAACCCATGCACAGTAAACAACTTTTTTTCTTAACCAAACATTGAGCCAGTGCGTTTTTAAAGAAACGCAACCTCTACCTCGTAGCCAAACGAGCTCTAAATATACACCTAATTTTGTGCTCAACAAGTTTGATGTTTACAACTTGGCTGGATGGATTGACTAAAATTCAATAATTTTAGAGGATCTGATCAAACATTTTAATCCAATTAAAAATTAAGGTTTTTAGATTTTCGTGCTTCTTTGCTTCTACTTAGAGATAATGATGATGATGATGATAATGAAGATGGTGGTGATAAAGCAAGCTTGATGTTTTTTCATCATCGATCCTATTATTTATAGCAAGGTCTAGCTCTACTATTTGTTTTCATCATCTACTATTATTAAGAGTCTTTTATGTTTTATTATTTTTGGCAAAACAAAGGTTATATAGATTCCCAAAGAAGACAAAGTAATGCATTAATCCATATGGAAATCTTGTTTCCAAAAGGATAAAGTTACTTCCACCGGGTGAATTTGTCTTGACAAAAAGATAATTTTGATGTTGGAATTTTTCTTGGTTGTTCATTCTCAAACAAAGCATATAAAGTTTACAACAATAGAATTATTGATATAAATGAATGTGTTCAATATTTAAATCATAATAATAAAATCCCTATAAAGACCAACAATAAAGGAATGGATAAAGACGAACCAAGCTCAAGCAACCAATAAAAGATGGCAAGTAACTCATTTGTACCCTTAAAGAAACTAAGATATGTAAGCTCTCATGCTCTAGAGTTAATAAGTGCTCATTATGTATTTGTTTCTCATATTGAGCTTGAATCATTTCTAGACGCCAAAAAGAATGAAAATTGTATCTTAGCTATGCAAGATGAAAACAATCAATTTAAAATAAATAATGTTTAGGAACTAGTTCCTAGACCTAGCAACCAATCTAGTATTGGAACTAAATGGGTGTTCAGGAACAAAGTTGATGAAGATAGGACAGCAATTAGAAACAAAGCTAGATAAGTTGACAAAAGTTATAATCAAGAAAAAGATAGACATCACACCCCCTAGATTTTTTAGCCATAACAATGGTGGCAGAATTCTAGGCCAGAGCCTAGTAGACAAGAGGTTGTCTATCAGGTGACCTATCGCTAGCTTTAAAAAAACCATAGGAGCGGACGACTCGTTGTCTAGTCCTGATTAAGGCTAAAAGCCTGAGTTTGGCTTATCAATGCTTGGCTTGGGTTTTTTTTATTATTATTTTTCAATTTTATTCTTGAAAATTAGGGTTTTTTAAATTATTTATTGATGTTTTTTTTTCAATATTTAATTTATTTTAAATTTGAATTCAACTTATTTCAATTTACTTGTTGTGGCATAATTACGGTCTCAAAAAATATCTTGACATTTGGTTGGTGCTCAATTTCATGAATGTTTTTATTTTATTTGCTTGTTATAGGATAATTGTGGTCTCCAACAAATATCATGGCATTTAGTTGGTTTTCAATTATGTGAATGTCTATTTTTATTATCATATAATTAAGTAAAAATAAATAAATTACATAAAAAGTTATTAAACCAAAACAAGATAGTTTTTTTTCCTCGTTTTGGTCCTTTTATTTTTTTAGTTGCTTAGTTTTTTTTCAATTTGATCCTTTTAAATTTAGTTAATTTAAGGTTAGGGTTAATGATGGCTTTCTAACCAGATTTAAAAAAGGTTTCTTGAATTAAATCAATAATTAATTTGACAAAACCAAATTCATTTTTTTAATTAAACATAATTAAAATTATGAGGACAAAAATTAACATTGGAACAGATTCCTACACTTTTTTTCATAGGATTACTGTAGCTGAGGCATGTTATTAGCACTTTTAATCCCTATACTTTATTTAATTTATTTTTAATTTAAACCCTTTTTTGTTGAGGTTTTTGCATTTTGGTCCAAGACTTTAGTTTATTCATGTTTTGGTCTTTGAGCTTGAGAGAGAAAATAGAGTTGCTAGAAAATGGCAAAAAAAAGAAGAAAAAGATTGGTTGGTTTGATTCTGTCCAAAACAATTGGCAAAATTAGTGTCAAAGTGTCCCTTTAAAATGAGAAAAGTGTCATTGAGGTGCTTTTAGGGTTTCATATAACCTAAAAAAATAGATTAGGATAGAGAGAGAAAGTTTTAGAGCGTGTTTGGGAGTGTGGTTGCGATTGCTTTTCAAAGTGTTTTTGACTCGGAAATGTATTAAAATAATATTTTTTATTTTTTTAAAAAAATTATTATTGACATTAGCGCATTAAAATGATCTAAAAACACCAAAAAATTTAATTTGAATCAAAGAAAAAAAATAAAAAAATTTCAAATTTTTTCAAAAGCGTTTTTAAAACGTAAACACAAACATGGTCTTAACTCATTTGATTTTGTGTTTTTATGTCATTTTTGATTTTTTTTTTATGTTGACAAATTGTTTTTTGTTTTTTTTTTTTTATGAATCTAGAGGTGTTTTTAGTTGAAATGAGGTTTTAGGCTAAACAAATCCCACGATTTTTTAGGCAACTCTATGGTGGCCAAATTCTAATTAAGTAGGCAGGTGACAGGTTTTCTGCAACTACAAGCAACTTGTCAACTACATTTTTTCATAGAAAGGATGATCCTTTAAAAAAGAAATAAAATAAAGTGGCCTAGGCGTATCGGCTTGCGCCAGACCTACCCTACTAACTTTTTTATTTTAAGGCCTAGATGCACTAGGATGATTAAGCTCATGCCCTTAGTATGGCTTGCTTTTTTGTGTCCTTTCACTTTTTATTGTTATTTTTTTTTATTTTTCCTTCAACATTTATTTGATTTAAGGTTAAAATTGAAGATTTGTCTCAATTAACTTCGTGAAGGTTTTTTCAAAATGTTTTAAAAATTCTTGCTTTTTCCTTTTTATTTTTTATTTTTATTTTTTAATTTCATCCTTAAGCATGAGATTTTATTTATTTATTTTTGTTCTCAATTTCATCCTTAAACTTTGGTTGATTGAGAATTGGTCTTTATAATTTATTATAATTTATTTTTTATAAGATTATTGCAATCTCAAACAAACATTTTGTTGTTAGGTTGGTGGTTGATATAAGCATTTACTTTTGTTATCCTATTATTAGATAAAAATAGTTTAAAAAAGTTGTTAAAAAACATAGTGGAGCCTATTATCTAAATTATATATTTGACGAGAAAACCCGAGTTAACTTAATCAATCAATCTAGTATTGGAACTAAATGGGTGTTTAGGAACAAAGTTGATGAACATGGAACAACAATTAGAAACAAAGCTAGATAAATTGACAAAAGTTATAATCAAGAAAAAGATAGACATCACACCCCCCTGATTTTTTATCCATCACAACGGTGGCAGAATTCTAAGCTAGCGCCACGTAGACAAGAGCTTGTCTACCACTGCAGGTGACATATCGCTAGCCTGAAAAAAACCACAGGAGCAGACAACTCGTTGTCTACTCATGATTAAGGCTAAAGGCCTGGGTTTGGCTTATCAATGCTTAGCTTGGGTTTTTCTTTATTATTTTTCAATTTTATCCTTGAAAATTAGGGTTTTTAAAATTATTTATTGATGTTTTTTTTTTAATTTTATCCTTCAATATTTGATTTATTTTAAATTTGAATTCAACTTATTTCGATTTACTTGTTGTGGCATAAATACGATCTCAAAAAATATCTTGATATTTGGTTGGTGCTCAATTTCATGAATGTTTTGATTTGCTTATTATAGGATAATTGTGGTCTCAAACAAATATCGTGGCATTTAATTGGTGCTCAATTATGTGAATGTCTATTTTTGTTATCATATAATTAAGTAAAAAAAATTACAGAAAAATTTATTAAACCCAATAGAGTCCATGACCAAGTTGTGAGTTTAACAGGTTAAGCCTTGAAACCCAAATATATCTATTATGTCGTTGTCTTCATATTTTTTTGTTTAAAACAATATTATCTTAATTTTTTTTTTTTATGTAAATTCAAATTAACTTTTTATTGATATTCAAGATTACTTGTAGACATGCAAGTCAAAAGGATCACATTTGGATAACTCCCAAATGGTTTTATTAATAACTCAAATTAAATAAGGAGTTGAGTTAAGAGATTTCAAGGATGTCATACTAAACAAGATTTAATAACACTATTAAAAAGTTTGTTGTGACCTAATTTTTTTTTATATATTAAAATAGTTTTCACCCAACTATGTATTATAATTAAAATATTAATTATAATTAAAATATTATATATACTCTGTTTTAATTATAAAAGCTAAAAATAGTAATTATTGTGAAAGAGGATAATTCAAAATCTTCATGTTCAAGTGGCTAAATTAATTACAGTTAACTCATGTGTTAATGATTAAAATAACATAATTAAAATATTTTTACTCACTAAAATTTAGTAACAAAAAAAAAACAACCAAAACAAGATAATTTTTTTCCTTGTTTTGGTCCTTTTATTTTTTTAGTTGCTTAGTTTTTTTTTTTTTTAATTTGATCCTTTTAAATTTAGTTAATTTAAGGTTAGGGTTAATGATGGGTTTCTCACAAGATTTGAAAAAGGTTTCTTGAATTAAATCAAAAATCAATTTGACAAAACCAAATTCATTTTTATTAATTAAATATAATTAAAATTGTGAGGACAAAAATTAACATTGGAATAGATTCCTACACTTTTTTTCATAGGATTACTGTAGCTGAGGCATGTTATTAGCGCTTTTAGTCCCTATACTTTATTTAATTTATTTTTAATTTAAACCCTTTTTTGTTGAGTTTTTTGCATTTTGGTCCAAGACTTTAGTTTATTCATGTTTTGGTCCTTGAGATTGAAAGAGAAAATAGAGTTGCTAGAAAGTGTTTTTCACTAGGAAATGTATTAAAATAATGTTTTTTATTTTTTAAAAATCATCATTGATATTAGCGCATCAAAATGGTCTAAAAACATAAAAAAAAAATATTAATTTGAAGCAAAGAAAAAAATAAAATAAAATTCGAATTTTTTCAAAAGCGTTTTTTAAATGTAAACACAAACACGGTCTTAGCCCGTTTGATTTTGTGTTTTTATGTCATTTTTTGGTTTTCTTATGTTGACAAATTGTTTTTGTAGGTTCCAGAGGTGTTTTTAGGTGCAATTGAGTTGAAATAAGTTTTTAGGCTAAAAAACCCCACGATTTTTCAGGCTAAAAAAACCCTATGATTTTTCAAGCACCTCTATGGTTGTCAAATTCTAAGCAGGTAGGTGACAGGTTTTCTGCAACTACAAGTGACTTGTCTCCTACTTTTTTTATATATATAGATAAGATGATCCCTTAAAAAAGAAATAAAATAAAATGGCCTAGGCATATCAGCTTGTTCCAGACCTACCCTACTAACTATTTTTTTTAAGGCCTAGACGCGCTAGGGTGATCAAGCTCATGCACTTAGTATGACCTGCTTTTTTTTGTCTTTTCACTTTTTATTGTTATCTTTTTTAATTTTTCCTTTAACATTTATTTGAGTTAAGGTTAAAATTGATGATTTGTATCAGTTAACTTCGTGAAGGTTTTTCAAAATGTTTAAAAATGGCTTACTTTTTCTTTTCTTTTTAAATTTTTTTTTTCAATTTCATCCTTAAACATGAGATTTTTATTTATTTATTTTTGTTTTTAATTTTATCCTTAAACATTTGATTGATTGAAAGTTGGTTTTCATAATTTATTTTAATTTACTTTTTATAGAGTTATTACAATCTCAAACAAACATCTTGTTCTTAGGTTAGTGCTTGATATAAGCATTTACTTTTGTTATCCTATTAGTAGATAAAAACACTTTAAAACAGTTATTAAAAAACCTAGTGGAGCCTATTATCTAAACTATATATTTGACGAGAAAACCCGAGTTAACTTAATCGATTAAATATATTATTGTCTTGTTAATATATAAAAAATGCACTTTAATTTTTATGTTTTTTTAGGATTGTTTACCTCATGAAATACACGCTAAACAATTTTATTTATACACCATAACAATTTTATTTATATTTTATGAAACTTCTCGTGCGTGCTAAAAAGTAGACTACGATGACAAACAACTTATCTAGCAAATACTAATTATATGAGTGTAAAAACATGCTCATTCGTGCAATATTCCTGGTAACATAAGAAAGTGATTGAAATTTTCAGTTTTATATATATATTCCTTAGCTATGAGTAGCAACACCCAATATATACCTTTCTCCTCATGAATTACCCTCCATAAACAATACGAATTATTATAATCAGCGTACGCTACCATGTGGTCCCCAAATCCCAATACAGCACAATGACGTCATCTTGATGACATCACCATGCATAGCCAAGAGTCGGCACGTGGCACGCTTGAGGCACCTTCATTGTAACTCACCAGGAAGGTGTCTAGGAAGGAGAGCAGAGCAAGAGAATTACAAATAACCATATTTTTGTAATAGATATTTTCACTTTATCATAAATATATAAATATATATATTGGAAGCATGCCCACCATATTTAATACGTGTCCCTCTCTATCAGCACCACTGTGTCTAGAGACTCGCCATTTCTGGGAGTAATGGAGTATCCTCAGAACCCTAAAACTAGCTATAATTATTCTTATATCAATGAAGGTTTAGATCCGGGGACGATTGAGTTTCAGCCGTCGGATTATCTCGTGCTTGATGATGGATTTGGTGAAGATTCATCCTCGCAAAATATGGTATCATCGGAGCAAGTTGCCAGTGGTTCATCAACCGGATACAGTGGTGCAACATCAAGAAATAATAGCATGCAAGTGATGATATTGATGCCCATTTTAGATTATTCTACAGCTGATCCTTTAATTTTTTCTTAAGAAAAAACGAAAGATGCAAATAAAGATTAACTTTTATTTTGTTTCTTGAAGATCCAAGATGCTAATCTTTTCTACAACTTTTTTTTTTTTTTTGTATATCTGTACAGAAAATGCAAGAATGGAGTGAATAAAAACAAGACAGAAGAGGAGCATAGAGTTGCATTTAGAACAAAATCTGATCTGGAGATCATGGATGATGGATATAAATGGAGGAAGTATGGGAAGAAGTCAGTCAAGAACAGCCCAAATCCAAGGTAAGAAAGTAGAAATATAATTTTTTTTAATTATATATTTATAAATAGAGTTAATTCAGGAGATTTTCATAGCAAGCTATCTGGGATCCCATGTACATGATCTTTATGGCTTTGATAAAGCAATTCTCAACTAGCTCACAATTGTCATACTAATTAATTTATAAGAAATATTAAATGCTCAAGGACCCATTTCTCTGAAGTTCTTGAATGATGGCCTTAGATTAGGTTGGCTGCACTAAGAACCTTTTTAATAATTTGAATAGGCACAACAACTTCTCTCTAATTAGCCTTATAGAACATTAGTTATCGTCTACTTTGCAATTTGCACTTGGGATTCTCCGGCCACTGCCCACACACTCACAGTCACCACCGCAGTTGAGAGACCAGAGATGGTGGCTGAAGAGCGAGCAATAGGGCATCATTCACGTGAAAGCCATAAAAAGCAGCCCATGGTTTTATGCACTCGTGTCTTGGCTAGCTAAAAACATTTGCTCGCAGCACTGAAGGCGACTGAAAGTCGCTCACCGATCACATCATATAGAGCGCCCACGCACCTAGCTAGCTAAGAAGACAACAACATGCCTTTTATCCCCATCTCCCTATCTGCACAATATACCCAAACATATAGAGTGTCTGTGTTGTGTTGCTTGACTTTTCCATTTATTCGGCGATAAGCATACATGTATACACACACAAGTCCTGCCAATTAAGACATCCTTTGCAGCCAGCGCACTGAGAGTTATGAAGGGATATTGCCATGGCTCTACATGTATATATCTACTATATATATGCTATATGCATGTGGTCCAGGAGCTTGCTGGGAAACTTAATAATGCCCTGCTTTCGGGGCTTTTCATTGATAAATAGTACTCTTATACAAGTGAATATTACCTGATTTCATAGCAATCTCTTGGTGTTTTAGACTCTCCAATTAACTTAATCGATCTCTTGCATCCATTAGAGATGGAACCGCAAACAGCTCATTTGTTTTATGAATTAATAATCAGAGTAAAGTAAGAGTAGCTAGGGACTATTCTATATATACTTCGATTCTTATAGACTTTCACTTGTGATTGTGTAAGGAAAATGACCCCCAGGAAAATGTCATGAGATTGGATGGATTTGATGCAATTATACACGCTTGAATACAAAAGCTCAGAATAGTGGTTCCAATATGAGATTATTGGAACCACGCCACTCCAACAATTGATTTTTTGTGTTTAGTTTTGTAATTATCTGAATTATAATGAAATAAACTATTATAAATTATAATGACTTGTCACCTGTCAAGTTGTAATAACCATACATATATATATGAAAGCCCACTCATTATCCACAGGAATGGAGGTCTCCATCAATCGTTATGTTGCAGATACATCAGCATTGAGCGTACTTTATAACCTGTGAGTAGAGTGAAGAGTCTAGTTAGCCTCCCCTCGCACTTTAAGGCAGGAAAACATTGCAATGATTTATGTGTGCAGGCCCACGATCCCATTTCTTAAGATTTACAGCTGAAAACGCATTATTCGTATGATCTTGACCGCCACCCATATCTTCATGCATCTTCATTAATTTATAGATTTAGTGATTGTTTGGAAGAAAACAATTTAAAAGAATAGAAAGGGTTGTGAAAAGACTGGACAGTCGTGCTTAGAAACATATTAAAAGAACAGAAATGATTATGAAAAGATTGCCAAGAGTAGATCGATCTCCAGACTCTCTAGCTAGCTATATACATGCTTTGATAATGGACATGGTTTTTATATATATATCTTTGTTATTCTAAGTTGATTTCTGTAATGAATTGTGCAGGAATTACTACAAATGCTCAAGTAGTGGATGCAATGTAAAGAAGAGAGTAGAAAGAGATAGAGAAGACTCAAGATATGTGTTGACTTCTTATGATGGAGTGCACAACCATGAAAGCCCTTGCATGGTCTATTACAATAACCAGATCCAGATGCCTCTCATGGCTTCTAATGCTTGGACCTTGCAACCTTCTACTCTCCACTCTTCTTCCTTTTCCTAGTCTATATCCTTTTCTTCAGTTCAAATGTTTTGGCTTTTTTTTTTTCTACTGTAATTCTCAGTATATGTATATATCATGAAAATATCCTTATTGATGTTTATTGAAGAATTTAACGATGAAAAAATTCAGCTAATAAATATCATTATAATATATCAAAATTCCATATTCCATCAGTGTTTTTGTTTTCATTTATTAACTTCCTAGGAGTGTTATTAAGCTATTAAAATCACCATGCATATTATATTATAGTGATTTTTTCCCCTATAATATAAATGATTTGGGCGAGATCGATGCGTTAGCGGGCACACACAAATTTTTGGTTATGGTCTACTCCACAAGGCTGGGCTCAATGGTAAGTTTTAACTGATAAGAAACAAAAGAAAAAAAAATACCCTAAAAAAGAAGTTCGAAAATTATAAATTCATCCTTGGAGAAATCATGATCCAGTCCAATTAAAACCTAGCTCAACTACTTGGAAACATTAAAAACAATGAAAATTCTAGTGCAGCACAGCCCATAACCACCAAGTCAACAAGGTTTCAACGTCCTAAAAACAATCAAAGCCCATAATTCCTCTGCAACTTTTTTTAACGCTATAAAAAATATTTAAATTGTAAATAGTTATTTGATATCATTAATATAGATGATCCAGTGAGTGAAACTTAAAATCTGCAGTCTTGATTCCTTACTTGATTCAAAATAAATTTGAAAGTTACTTTACTTTAACGAGATTGATTTAATTTAGTCAATCTAAAAGTAACTCAATCACACTCAATCGACTAAAAAAAGAAAAGGTTTTGAGAAAAAAAATTAGAAAAAAATGATAAAATCAATAATGTTTTTTTATATAATTTGAATTTAAAATTAAAATATGTGAGAGTATTTTTTTATGTGATTTAGTCTATTTATATAGCTAGTTAAAAACAACCTAGAAAATCATTAAAAAATTAAGGGTAAAACTAAATTGAGATAAAAAAAATTGAAAAAAGGGAAAAAAAAAAAGGGGGGGGAGGGCACGTATAACAGTAAAGCAAGTGCGTTTACCCCATTAGTTTGTTTAGGTAATAGTTCTAACATTCTCCTTTACCTCTCTCTGTTCAATCTCTCTAAATGACCCAACAATAAAAAAAAAATTATTTATATAAATCTGGAAACTAAATGTCATGATTCACTCACTCAGACAAGAAACCCTATCTTTAAGAATGTAGCCTGGGGAGAGAAGTTCACTATTGATTCCTACTTATAGGTTGAATAAAGCCCTAATCAATCCTACGTAATATACATTATATTAAAATAACTTGAACACGTAGCAAACATGTTGAGATGGCCGAGTTGGTCTAAGGCGCCAGATTAAGGTTCTGGTCCGAAAGGGCGTGGGTTCAAATCCCACTCTCAACAGCAACGTTTTGCTCTTTTCTTTTATGGATACAACAACGCGTTAATCTTGCGCGTGATCCACTTCCCTCGTTTTCAACCCCAGGAACTAATTTTCCAGACAAGGGTGTTTTTGATATTATAGTAATATTTATGGTTGCAATTTATAAAAAATATTTTTATGTTTAAATTGGGTTAGTATTTATATATATTTGATTGAAACTCTGATTAAAATTAAAATTGAATAAAAGATAGTTTAATATGTTTAGTTAAACATACTTTTCAATTTGAGGTTTTAAAATAACTAACAAAGATATATATTAATACTGGAAGGTTTTTAATTTAAATATTGTAGATTTAATTACCACTATTACACATAGTTATTAAACCCGGCCCGGCCTGGCGGGTCGACCCGCGACCCGGTGGCTGGACCGGTTCGGGTTTGTTAAAAGATCGACTAACGCAACAACCCGACAAAACCCGGTCGACCCGGCGGGTCGACCCTTAACCCGGGTGGCCCGGGCAAACCCGGACGAGACCCGATGTTTTTTTTTTTTCCTTTTCAAATGTGGTTTCTGTTTAGACTTGGAAAGAAGAAGGTTTTGGCCAAACAGCCAGGGGATGACTGAGAGGGGGGTGAGGAAAGTTGTGGCCGGGCATATCTGCAGTTTCAGGGACGCCATTTATACTTCTCCCCAACCTACCACAAACCTTAGAATCTCATATACAAGAGCTAATCTTGTGCCAGTGAAAGATAATGAACCCTAAAAGTACAGCAATGAAGAACATAGCAAATAGAAAAACCCATATCAAGAAAGTGTTTTAATAGAACAAACCAGTGAAACCGGCTAAAGAAACGACAATGATTGAGATCCCAATTAATATCCATGGCCACTCCAATAATTTCAAATAATCTGTATTGTTGGCTTTTCTGTTTCTCTCTCGCTATCTGTAACAAACGCTTCAGATCTCTCTATGCTTTGTCTCTCTTTCTTTCTTTACTGTTAATTTTTGGGATGGCCAATTACAACTTACAAGTAAAAGAGAGCATCGAAAGCAACAAAGGTAAAGACATAACGTGTGCAGGTGTGCTATTTTGCTTTATTTGAAGGGATGGCTCATAAATAATTAAATATTCTGTATTTGTACGGGTCGACCCGGGTTAACCCGGGTCGACCCGTACAAATACAGAATATTTAATTATTTATGAGCCATCCCTTCAAATAAAGCAAAATAGCACCCATAAAACTCGAGACCCGGTCTCTTAACCAGGTCAATTTCCGGGTTGGGTTTTATAACTATGCTATTACATCATTAAATAAATAATACTATATATTAAATATTTTTTATTATTCCATTAACTTATCTATAATTTCATTACGTATGAAATTCATTCGATAATGACTATAGTTTTCATGGTTTTTTGAGCTTGCAATAAAATTAGGTAAAATATTATCACAAATAAAATTGGAATTACTATCAAATTTAGCAAACACAATGTCATCATGCGATATCCTTCTAATTTATATAGTGTAATTGAATAATATTAAACACTAGTTTTTCGAGTAAAATATAATTTTAAAAAAAATTGTGTAGACAATTTAAAAATTGATTTTTTTTGGGTCGAACGAGGTCCAATGAACAGTGTATATACTATTCACATGAATAGTACTAGGTGAATTAATGCACGTGGCATAGACGCTGCAAGGGAAGAAGCAGCTCTCAGCTGCTTTTAGTTGCTTTTAACAAAGGGTTTAACATAAAATATATGGGTCTCACATGCACAATAAATTAAATTTTAATGTTAGCAAACATATTATTTATGCAATTTACTTTAAAAGCTAAAGTTATTGTGTAAACAAACACTTTCAATGACGTTGGAAAAGCTAGATTAGGATTCTTGAAAATTTTTTAAAATTTATATATTTTTTTGAGATTTTAGTGTGATTAAATATATGTTTTAATTAAAAATAAAGTTTTAGAGGTTCATATGATTTATTTTTTCTCAGGTTTTTGGTGAAAAAAATGTTAAAATCTCATTTTTTAGTGTAAAAAATTGAATTTAAATTTGAATTTTTCAGTAACTAGAAATATATCTGATAACCAAAAATAATTGCAAGCAAACAAGACTATATATATATATATATATAAAACTAGCATATGCTTTAAATCTCATGCACATGGGCTTGGCTATACGGCCGAATACGCATGTGACATCCTTTTAAGCGAAACCAAGTATGAGATTGATTCTCTAAGTTTTATATATATATATATATATATATTTAAATTAAATACTATCTAGTTAATTAATTATAATAATATTTAAAATTATTAAATTATTCCATGCTTTATAATAATATTTTAGGTTTTTATCGTAATAGGTTTAAATTCTAATTTTTTTTACTTTTTATATATATAATTAAATATGAAAATAATGAGCACATGTTTAAAAGAAATTGGCAGAAATATTCACTGAGAATAATATTATCAATTAATTTATGAAAATATTTATATAAATCTAGTTTCAATTTTATTTTTTAAGAGTTTACTGTGCATATTCAATGATAATTTATTTTATTTCACATGTTATTTTTTTTATATGATTTTATCAAATTAATTTTTATTTTTATTTTTTATACTACTGCGTCAAAGCTATTATGACATTTATTTTATTGAAATCCACTTTTTGCATGCCAAGTTTCTGTTTAAAAATCATTCTTTGTAGACACATTTTTGCAATGCAACTGCTTCATTATATATAAAACCTTCTATAGTAGGTATAATCTTCAATTCATACACTTTAGGTCCATCATTACTAATACTCAAAATATTAGCAAGTGTTTGACAATAAAATTCAATGGCTTTATCTTATAATCTACTAGCTATCCTTGGTTTCATACTAATCTGTATATTAACAAAAAAAAAAACATTTTAATTAGCTTAGGATAAGTAGGTGTCTTCATATAAAAAAGTACACTCCAACTTGTTTCTTCAAAAATAATATCAATCCCAAAAGCACATAAATCATTTCCTAGACTTCTTTCTATAGCAATTTATCTATTAGAAAAAGAGATCAGAAACTTTTGAATGTTATCATCTTGATATAAATTTGGATCTTTCACCTTTTTAATGTGCAATTTCACCTCTTTTTGTTGTTTTCTAGGTGCCATGTCTCTTTCATATTCTAGAGATAACCCAAAAATATAATTGATTTGGTGTGATTTGGTGAAATAATGAGAGAAAATTGAGTTTAGGATTGTATTTGAGGTTTTCTAATTCTGTTTAATTTGAGACACACACATGTCAATCGGTTGAAACCCAAGCTAAGAATTTCCTAAATTTCTTTTTTTGATCATTTTTTTGCACTTAAAATGGAACATTTCCATGTAAAATTTTTCTCCAAAAAATAAAGAAATCAAGGGGTAAAAAATCTAAAATTTAGGTAGTAGCCTCATTGTTAATCCTCTAGCTTAAAAAGTTAGTCGGTTGATCTAGTTGTATATATCAATTGATCGGTTCATACATGAACTATAATTTTATGAATTTTTTTTCAAATATATTTTATGAGTCACATGTACATGTTTATCCATCTTTTAAACTAAAAAAAATCTCTAATTAAAATCTTTAAAAGTTTTATTCACATAATAGTTGTCAATTGTTTTTCAGCATTAACTAGTCGGTTGGTTGAACTGATCATTATAAATCGGTTAACTGGTTTTTCTCAAATCTAGACACACATTATAAATTATAGCAAAACAAATATTTCATGGTTTTCATGCTTAGATATACATTTTATCACTCAAATATGCCCAATTTATTTCCATTAATGTATACACATAAAAATAATAGCTCAAACATTGTTAGCATGAATAAACCCTAAATCCATTTTTATTTTGAAAAAGCATTCCTTACTTAAAGGTTTTGTGAAAATATCAGCTAGTTGGTGTTATGTGCTCAAAAACTCAAGTAAAATATCTCTTTTCACAATGTGATCCCTTAGAAAGTGATGTCTCACCTTGATATGTTTTGTACGAGAGTGTTGGATAAGGTTATTAGAAAGACTGATCACACTAGTGTTATTACACTTAATGGATATATGATCAAATTCAAGTATATAATCCTCTAAAGTTTGTTTCATCCATAAAATTTAAGCACAACAACTATCTGCCATAATATATTCTGCTTTGGTTGTTGATATGGATATAAAGTTCTGTTTTTTACTAGCCTTGGATACTAGTTGAGGATTTTAGAAATGATATGTCCATTAGTACTCTTTTTATAAACTTTATATCTAGAAAAGTCCGCATCCAAATAGCTTATCAAACTTAACTTGTTTCCTTTTGGATACAATAACCCTAATTCTATAATACCATACAAATAACAAAATATGTGTTTTACAATACTAACAAGGTAAGCTTGAAAGCATGTATATAGAGATATATAAAACATAATACAGGGTTTACATGCAGTTAAATATCAGAGTAAGCTAATCATATATTGATATTTGATTATGTCTATATTCTTACTATTTTCATCATATCTAGATTTGTTATTGTTTCCATGATTGTGTGAGCTATTTTGACATGTTCCATCCTAAATCTTTTTAGAAGATCCTTGATATGGTTGCTTTGATTGATGAAGATGTCATTTTTTGTTTGTTTAAATTGTAATTTGAGGAAAAAATTCAACTCTCCCATCATGCTCATTTCAAATTCATCTTGCATGCAATTAGTGAAATCCTTACAAAGTGATTTATTTAATAGCACCAAATATGATATCATCAATATAAATTTATACAATTAAGATGTTTTTATCTTTTCTTTTTATGAAAATGATGGTGTCAATTTTACCAATGTCAAAATCATTATCAATAAGAAAAGACTTGAATATATCATATCATGCCCTAATTGTTTATTTTAAACCATACAAGGCCTTTTTGAGTTTGAAAACATGATCAGGAAATTGAAAATTTTCAAAATCATGTGGTTACTTAACATACACTTCCTCCATGATATATCCATTTAAAAATGCACCTTTAACATCCATTTAGAAAAAGTGTGAAGTTAGCATGATAAATATAGGCTAAAAGCATTATTATTAATTATAGTTTAGCTACTGGTGCAAAAGTTTCTTCATAATATATACTATTTTCTTGATTATAACATTTGGTAACTAGTCTAGCTTTGTTTCTAGTTGTTGTTCCATGTTCATCAACTTTGTTCCTAAACACCCATTTTGTTCCAATAATAGATTGATTATTAGGTCTAGGGACTAGTTCCCAAATATTATTTCTTTCAAATTGGTTTAGCTTATCTTGCATAGCTAAAATCCATTTTTCATTCTTTTTAACTTTTAGAAATGGTTTAGGTTCTATATGAGAAACAAAAGCAAAGTAAACATTAATGTTTCCAAGTGAAGCTCTAGTCTTAGTCCCTTTGAAAGGATTACTGATAATTAATTCATAAATGTGAGAGCTTACATATCTTAGTTCATATAGAGGTACAAAGTTACATACCATATTTTGTTGTTTGCCTAATCTTTGTACATTCCTTCGTTGTTTGCCTCCATAGGGATCTTATCATTAACACTTAAATGATGAACACTTTCATTTATGTCATTTAGAATCTCAACAATTTTTTTATTTTGAGTTTCCTCAGAGACAACATGAATGGATTCCTCAAGTTAAGGTGTTCTATTATTATCAAACTCTATATGCTTTGCTAGAGGAGAAATAATAATAAAAAAATCCTACATTGGATTTTGAATCAAATTTATCTAAATTATCTTTAGTGTTGAGAACAAAGCATTTTGAGCAAAAAACATTAAAATATAAGATGTTGGGTTTCCTTTATCTCGAAAGCTCACAAGGAATTTTTCTCAACACTAATCTTAAAGTAACATGATTTAAAACATAGTAAGAAGTGTTTACAAATTCCTTCAAAAAATATTTAGGTTTGTAAAATTCATTTAACACAGTTCTTGTCATTTCTTGAAGAGACTGATTTTTTCTTTTTACAACCCCATTTTGTTAGAGAGTTCTAAAAGTTGAAAAGTTATAGTGATATCTTTTTTCTTCGCACAAAATTTCAAACAAATCATTGAGAAATTCACTACCATCATCACTCTTTATATTTATTATGGAAAAATCTTTTTTATATTCAACTTTTGTTTTTGAAAACTTTACAAATTTATAAATAGTCATCTTTAGATTTCAAAAATAAAACCCATGTATATCTTGTAAAGTCATCAACAATTACAAAATATATATATCAATTACAACTAATACTTCTAGTTCTAGTTGGTCCAAAAAGATCTATATGTTGTAATTCTAAAGTTCTTTTGGTTGAAATGTGATTTTTGCCCTTAAAAGAAGTTTTGACTTGTTTACCTATTTAATGAGTATCACATAACTTTTTCTTTTTAAATACTATATTTGCAAGACCCTTAACCAATTCATTTTTAACTAGCTTAGAAATGATGTTCATGCCAATATGACCTAGTCTTCCATGTTAAACCTGGGTTAACTCGAGTTTTCTTTTTAATTGATTTTTTTCAATTTTATCTTTTAATATTAGTTTGATTGAGAATTGAGTTTCATAATTTATTTTAATTTGTTTTTTATTGGGTTATCCTAATCTCATGATATCAATTGCGAGTTTGGTAAGTTAACCCAAGTTGACTTAGTTTATTTTTTTTTTTGTCATTTATAATTAGTTTATTTTTTTCAATTTCATCATTCAGTGTTGAGTTTATTGAAAATTAAGTTTCATAATTTATTTTAATTTACTTTCTACAAGATTATTATGGTCTCATAACCTGTATGAAGATTGATAAGTTAACCTGAATCAATTCAATATGTTATTGTCTTAATATTTATAAAAAAATATCATCTTGAATATTTATTTTAAGTTAAACTATATTTTTATTGGTTGTTTGAGTTATGTTTAGATTTGTCAAGTCAATTAAGTTATATCAAGTAAATTTTTACATGGTTGAAATTTTTTTTTACTAGAAAAAACATTAATAATACCTAGATATTTTTTTTATATTAAAAAAAATTAGATCTGATGCATTAATAACACGAGCTAATAATTTAGTTTAAAGATTATTTCAAAACCAATCCACATATAGAATAATTATAAAAATATAAATCAATATAAAACATCGAGAATGAGATACCTATCAAAAAACAATTAAGGTTTTTTTTTTTTTTTTTTCTTAAATGAAACTCGCACTCAACTATCTAATTCAATTGATACCGATTTATGAGAGTGATTTTGTCGGCCAGCACAATTTCCATTTGCTCAAGGCCCGTGTTCACCAAATGGCTTTGCCTGAATTTTTTTTGGGGGCTAAATTGGAAATAATTTTAGTTTTATGATCTAGTTGAGGATCACGTAATAGTTGCGGGCCAAATATATCATTTTCCTCTTTTTTTTTTAATCTTCTATGATCTGATTGATCAGTTTTTTATAGTTCGCCTTACCACCATGCGAAAAGCTTAATTAGCTTCAATTTAAACTGAGAGATTCACTTCTTCCTTTATTCTATAGCGAATTTGAAGAGAAACCCACTTCTTAATTCTGTCTTTCTTGAAAGCCATCTGAGAATTTGTTGCTGGATCTGTTACTATTATTGGGTTTTGTGACGATTCATTTTTATCGTAGCTTTTTTATTTTTGTTCCCTCCAGTTTTGGGTGGTTTCTAAACGAGGAAAACATGAGCTTAGATCATTTTTAGGTTGCTTGTAATGTACTGATATGGACTTGAATTCAGGGGTACCCTTTTGGAGAATTTATTGTTCTTTGTCGAGATTGAGTGTCTTTTATAGTACTTATTTTGCTGGTCTAGTTTTGAAGGAGTGATTTACTCTTGTTTTGGAGAAGAAAAACCATTACTACTATGTTTTGGAGGCACCGGGAGAGAGAAAACAAGGACCAAAATGGTGGACCACCTTGTGGTCAGGTTCGAGTTCTTGTTGTTGGTGACTCAGGTAATTTTCTTTTTATTAATTTGCACTCTCTATTGTTTAGTTTATTGAATTTGCAATGCGTGGTTTATTGGTAATTTTATGTAAGGGGATATTGGTGAATTATGCTTCTGCTATATCCTTTTTTAGATAGAACCTGGATAGTATTAGAGGGTTTCTTGAAAGAATAGAAGTGAATGTCTCTAGTGGACTTTGAGTACTAACATATGCAATTTCTGCTGGAATCCATTGGAATCAGATGGTCTGGATTGTATATCTGTAATCTTGCCAATATGGCTAATTGATGGTCTAAATACTCCATTTTGGACCAAAAAAAGATGGGTGATGTGCGTTGGGCTGACTATCCTTTGCATGGCATGTAGTTGATGATGATTCAATAGTTACAATGTGTCATTCTTAGTGTGAGATCTAAAGAGCTTGGAGGGAGATATTGTTTCTGTTATAGATTCGGAGTTGAGGGTAGTCTTTTGCACTTTAAGACTGATTTAGGCCTTCAAATCTCTCCGGGGTTTTTGCTTCGACTCTGATCACCAAGATGATTCCTTTAGGCATTGCTTTAATAGTAAAGTGAAATATCAGCTGCAATCATCAACATCTTCTACAAACATGATTTGCAAGTTTAATCCCCAGGAATACTGACTAGTTATTATTTTAATTTACTTTAAACCTATAGGGCTGGAGAGTATATTTCAGATTGAGGTTGGAAGAAGGAAAGAAAACTGGAGCTTGATCAATATTTATGAATTTCTGTGGTTATCTCTGTAGCAGTTTTATTCACAGAAAACTAGTCTCTGTGACTTGGGAAATCAGCTCTGGATTTTGTTCAAATAAGGGACAATGGAACAACTACCTTTGTGGTTGTTGGTGTTTTGGTGCGGCAGGGATAGAGGAGCTGTGTAGAGCATGCTATGCAGATGGCATGAACATTTCAGACTCCTCTAAGTTTATATTTTTGGGCCTAGTAAATCTCTCTTTAAGGCAGAACTTTAATTGGATGATATAATGTTAAACAGTTGAGGCTCCTCTAGGATTATTTGGCATGTGTGGGGCTCAATATTTGTTCTTAGCCATTAATAATAAAAAGTAATAGGTTAAAACAGTTGTCCGCATATTGGTTCTCAAAATAAAAGAATGTAAACTCAAGTGTGCCTGCTTCTGTTCAACTCACACATTGATTGTGACTTGTTGGAGGACATGTGATCTGCTTGCATGATTTGTGGGTTGCTTTTAAGTAGTGGCAGTCATTTTCTCCTCTATGATCCTTACTATATTCCTCCTCTTTGGAAGCTGAGATCAAATCCATTTTTTATTTTTATATTTGTAGGTGTGGGTAAAACCTCACTTGTTCATCTTATTGTCAAAGGCTCTTCCTCCGCTCGCCCTCCTCAAACAATTGGATGTACAGTTGGTGTGAAGGTATGGTTTAATATGGTTTTGTTATTTGACAAGAACTTCGTAGTATATTGTTTGGAGTTCAGATTTTTTAACCAAGTTCTTACCATCACTTCTTTACAGCACATTTCTTATGGTAATTCCAGTAGCTCATCAAGCAGTATTAAAGGTGATTCTGAGAGAGATTTCTTCGTTGAACTCTGGGACGTGTCAGGTCATGACCGATACAAAGATTGCCGGTCTCTATTCTATTCTCAAATTAATGGTGAGTGCTGTTTTTTCTTCATGGCTAACTGTATTTGCTAAACTTGGTCATTTTCTATATGCATATTTAGCTATAACCAGCATTTGTTGGCTATGCATACATCAGTTGAAAACATTTACATCTCTTTGTAGGCATGAATGTTCTGTTTAGCTACAATTACACTGTAGATTTTCATTGAGAAAAGAGTTTGATAATATGCTGTCTCCTTGGAACCTTCTTGTAAGCATCCTTATTTGTTGATATCATTTGGATAAGGCTTTGGTTTTTAATCAGGCATTTACTATTTTTGTGCCAGTCTTATAGGAAGCAAGTTTGTGTTTACATCCTAATTCAATTATTAAATTTCATTAACGATGCAGTTGAAGGTGCAGTGCAGTAGATTTAGAAAATGGTATAGAGATTTGTTTCTACATCTTACTTATCTGATAAATTGGGTTCTTTAGAGGCAATCTGCTAAGTACATGTGGAAGTGATATTCCATAAAGCTTGTTATGATAGTTACTACATCATTTTCATTTCAGCACCTCTTATCCAAAAATATTCAGACAGTTCTTTTCTGAATATTCCTTGTCATAACCATTGCAGCCCTTCCCCTTGTGTGACTTTCAAGACGTGCTGTCTTTGGCTTCTACATATGATTCTTGCTTTAATTTCTCCAGGGGTTATTTTTGTTCATGATCTCTCCCAGAGAAGGACCAAAACAAGCTTGCAGAAATGGGCATCTGAGATTGCTGCAACTGGAACATTTTCAGCTCCTCTAAGTTCTGGAGGTCCTGGTGGTCTTCCTGTCCCATATATTGTTATCGGTAACAAATCTGATGTTGCTGCCAAAGAGGGTACAAGGGGAAGCAGTGGCAACCTTGTTGATGCAGCACGACAGTGGGTTGAGAAGCAGGGTCTGCTTCCTTCCAGTGAGGAAATTCCATTGACAGAAAGTTTTCCTGGAAACGGAGGTCTTATTGCAGTAAGCATTTCACCTTAAGCTTCCTCATGTAAAGATTTATTTAATGCAAATTGGGGTCAGTGTTTCTGTGTGTGAATTAATATTTCTAAGTAGTAAATGTGGAAATTGTAAAATATCTATTGCAAGAACACAGCTATCCCTATCCTATTCTTCTTATATTTGCTCCTATTCTTCTGTGTCTCTCTTTCCCTGCACAGAAGAACTTTGCTCTTTTATAGGATATCGCTTGTCTATCAACTTGTCCACTATTGAGAGACTTGACTAGTCTGCGTCCTTTCCTTTTATCTTTTATCATTGAATCCCCTAGCTTTCTTTCTCTTCTTCCACACTCACACATGCACACTCACATGCAAATGGGCACATTATATGCAACTAAATGGTTTGTATGATAGGACACTCAAGAAACATGATCACAAATCGGGAAAAAACATATTATTATGTATTGGGACTTTTGGCATTGCATGTCTAAGATAAGTGGCAAGTTGGTGTGGCTTCTCTTGTATTGTGCAATGGCCATGCAGTTCTGGTTGCTAGTTTTCTCACTGGTTGGCATTTGGTGAGCTATGCCAAAATCAGTGATTTAGTTGTTTATGCATTGGTAGGGAGATTTCGGACTTATAAAGTGATATGGTGCATAGAGTGATGTCTTTGTAGTTGGCTGTGTAAATGTTTCAGGGAGTAGAATTTTAGGGGTAATATTTTCTATGCTAGATTCCAGTAGCTGGAATTTTATGGCTTTCACCTCCTTTTTTATTGTCTTATTCTTTCCTTTTTCTTAGTTTGAGAGTGTACTTTGAAAATATTTTCCTTGAACTTTTGAGTAGAAGAGTACTAATCCGAGTGGTGAGTCTATCTAAGATTGTTTTTTTCTATCTTGAAACTATCAGTAGTCAAAGTAATAGCTGGGCAAAATTTAGGTAGTTGGTCTAATCAGATGACTTTTCCTTGGTTAACAGCTGATACATCTAACAGAGGATGTATTAATAAATGTGACAGGATTTTGAATAAGAACTATCTCGAATATGTTGTGTATGTTAGCCAAAATCATGGTCAATCAACTTAATCCCGTCCTCTCCTTGTCTGATTTGAACTCTTCATAATGGTGGCTTTGTTAACATGGGCAGGCTGCCAAAGAAGCAAGGTATGACAAAGAAGCTATGGTAAAATTTTTTCGAACAGTAAGTATTTGGCTCTTGTATCTTCATCTTTTAGTGTGTCTGTGTATGTATTTATTCATTATTCATGATGGACACTTTCCAACTTCTTTTGGATCACTTTGTTTCAGTTGATCAGGAGAAGATATTTTTCAGACGAACTACCTGCACCAAGTCCATGGTCTGCTTATCCAGTTCAGAGATCTGTCAAACGTTTAGATGAAAATACAAGTGACGAGGATCCATTTTACAAGACTACAAGGTACCCTATACTAATGATATTACTGTATGTTGCAAGATATCCATGTCAGCTATATCTGAGTGCCACAAAAATGTTTTATAAATTTAGATGAAAGCTACATTTCACATTATAAAGGGCATCTCAAACATAGAATTCCCTTGTCACCAAGATGCCCGAGTTGTTGATTTTGTTCAATGCAGAAAATCTGTGTTGTGCTTGCGTTTTGGAATGTTTTTTCCTAACATATCCCAATATCATGCTTATTATGTACTTTTCTTTTCTGATATTTCATGCCACCCATGATTTAATTTGATCTTTTCTTGGGGGTGCTGGGGGACTGAGTTTTGCTGGCTTACATTATATGTTCTGCTTATGAATGAGAGAGAAGAACTGTTGGAATGGTTACTGGTTGTCCTTTGTGGCTTGGTGAATGGTGATACAATTTAGAAGTTTGGTTTTGCTGTTACTATGTTCAGCTTCTTCTTTTTATCATGTCATAATGTAGTTCATCTACTCGATTTTCTTCTTTTTAACGTGATTTGTGTTCCATTTGGGGATATGACCAGTCTACTGCTATTGCAGCTTAGCAGGCGATCCTTACAAATACAGAACGCTCCCTCCCCTGCCAGCTCAACGAAATCTTACACCACCTCCAACACTTTACCCACAGCAGCCGGTTTCAGTTACAGAGAGTTACAGCATTCCAAGATTTACCGTGACTGGCTCTCAAGAAATAAGCAACACTGCAAGATTGAAGCGAATGGATATTAATGTTTGATGATCTTCGGCTCCGGATTTGCTGTGCAAAGAATGCACTTTCCCTTGGTGCTGAGCTCTATTTGTTAATATGGAATTCCTCTTGTTTTGCTTGTAAACCGTTCAATTGATTCTTTTTTCATGGCCTACACCGCTGTAAGTTTTTGGGTTACAGTTTGGTCACAATTTACATGTATATTGATTGATTGGTCAACCTGAAGTAGTGGCAATTAATCTCCACGGAGGTCGGAACTCTTCTTTTTTGTCTCTGTAGTGGTTTTTGAGGAGGAAAATATACTCTTAAAACTGCATGTATCCTAGTTATTCTGCTTCAAAAAAATTCTTTGTTTAAACAAATTGGCTCTCAATCTTTAACCCCCTACCTCTCCTTCCCTCCCAAAAGGGAAACTTATTGCTGCATAAGCATTGTTTTATGTTGTGATGAAATAGACATAATGAAAGTAATACAAAATCATTCTTGTCTATCTACAAAACTCACGGAAGGATGAATATTAAAAGAACTATCATATAGTTAATCTCATGTTCTAATTATTTGTCTGCAGGACATACTCCTTTGAAAATCGGCAATTGAGGGGAGTTTCTCAGGCCATAGAGTACAGCATTGATCATATCATCAGTCCTTGCTACCTCAGCCACAGATTTTGGCATCCCAACTATGCCATCCATAAACGGAGACCAGGTTCCATTTCTGCTAATTTCTGGTTCGCGTTTTACTTTTGTTTCCAGCTGCGGCACCTTCCCTGGGATGTTCTTTGTGCTGTTTTTGCTCTTCCTGCCCCATGTTGTTTTAGCCATGTTACCAGCTTCCATATATGAAGACCCAGTTGTGTTGCAGCTAACATCTGGTTCGATTATTTTTGTTTTTGTTGCCGGCTGTGGCACCTTCAATGAAATGTTCCTCGTGCTGTTTTTGCTTTGCTTGCTCATTGTAGTTTTAGCCGTATTATCAACACCTGACCTGACATATGGGTAATTGGTCATTGCAGGTAATTTCATATGTAGAAGTTAAACGTAAAACTCCGGCTCCATCTTATACATATACATATACATATACATATACATCCCTTGCCTTTTCCTATTCTATGATCAAGAAAAATGATCTTTTTTCAGTTTTTTTGATTTGTGAGAAAAAACATTTACAAGTATGAATTTAGGAACTGTAATTAAATAAAGTCAGTTCCTAATTTAGTATTGTTCATGAGTTAGTTGTTAGCCAAAAGAAAACTGAAAAAAGAACATCTTTCTTGATCATAGAATAGGAAAAGGCAAGGGATATATATAAAAGTGAAGCAATTATCAGATTCTATAAGATTTAACGAAAGAAAGCTGATATACAGTAGTATGTTTTGCAGAAGTACCTGGGCAGGGGTGTTTTTTTTCCTCTCCATTCCTTTCCTTCTTGTTCTTGGGTTCTCCAAGAAGACGGAGGGAAGGGTTTAGTCATTGAAGGAAAACAAATGCTCGCTGAGGTACGCATTTATTTTATGTTCACGCACGCAGATTTATATAACTCATGGAGTTAATGGAAAAATAAATATGAGTGAATAATTAATAAATTAACTATTAATAATATTAGTTTGGGTGATTGTGCTTCCTTTTCAAATAAAGGATTAGATTAGGAAATAAAAATCAAGATTTACATGCAATTGAACCATATTCCATCAGCATATTTTTATACTGACATGGAAGAATTTCGAAGTAAGTTTTACTGAATTAAACCTATCCCATAATTTAATTTATTATATAATTTCAAAACTCAGGATGAATAAAGGCATGGGGATACAAGAACTTATGCCATCAACCAATGAAGATTATATATTTTTTCACTGGGACAATATAATATTACTCTCCCGGTCATTCGTATTAGATATATAAGATATTCTTCACCTTCTCCGTTGCTGCTTCTTGATACAGGAGGTTTTAAGAAAAACAATTTTCTTAGTTATTTTTATTAATTTAAGAAATTAGATATTATATTTAATAATCTTTTTTTTTTTGTATAGGAACTTTATTACTCGTTCTTTATTTTTGGGTTTTCTAGTTTTTTAAGTTGTGTAGAAGAGGATGATATGGTTCTCTTTCTTTTTTTTTTTTTTGTGAAAAAGAGATGTTATAGAAAACATTTATAGAAATTAAATCATTGATTGACAATGATAAAATTTCATAGACAAGTTGAAAAATTATCCATCAATTAGAGAAGATGTAGAAAAAAAAAAAATAGAGGATTATTAAAAGAGTGATCACGAATCCATAATTAAATTTGAGAACCCGTTTTAGAGGCATGAGCGGAGGAGACAAGTACTTGATCAGGGTGAGTATCATGGATATTTTATTGATCCGCTTATGATGAGATATATATGGATTGATACTTTCGATCAATTCATGATGTTTATTTGGATGATAATTATGTTAATAATGGTAAATCAAATTGGCTAGAAAGTAACATACTGGGGTATAGTATAATGTTAGGTCATCATGGTGGTGTATAGTTTGTTCAGTTTGGGTGAGATATAAAGCATTAAATATCACTGAAAATTAGTCATCCAAACAACTTTTTTAGGTCAAAAGGTAGGGAATAATGATTTGTCTTTTTTTTTTTTTGACTATTCAAAACAAAGCTGTTTTGGACTTTTAAGTTTTAATTTAGGGGTTTGGTCAAAGTTCAATTTGGTCATTCGACTTTTAATTTCTTTCAATTGCACCTTTAATTGACCATAAACTTTTAATTTTATGTAATTTTGCTCTTGCCAAACTTCATTGTTAGCTCCAAATTTCAATGTTTTTTTTTTTTTTTTTTTTTTCATTTTGATCCTTGATCCTGGATTTATGCAAATTGACCATGAAACTTTCAATTCTCTTCAATTTCACTTTCGATTTAAATCAATTGAAACCCTAGAGTTCAACGCCTTTTTAAAAAAATCATTGGCTGTGAATTTCTTAAATTTAACCCTTAATTGACCCTAAAACTTTGATTTTTTTTACAATTTCACCCATCATTTGAACCAATTGAATTTGTAAAAATAAAGTTTGGTTCTCTAAAATTCCTATCTTTTAAATTTAGCCAAAATTGGGCACTCAAACTTAATTTTTCACCAATCAAGTCCCTAATAAAATTAATTTGACCCATTTAAAGTATAATTAAGTCTTTGCACTTAATTAAATTTTTTTAATTGGTTCTAAATTAATTCTTAAACATAATTAAATTTTAATTTGGCCTATGATTGAATTAAATTGGCCTATTAAAAATCGAATTATGTCCATAAGCTTAATTTTTATGCAGATTCGTCCAATAATGATTTAATTTAACCTTGAATCTGTATTGCCTCTTTAGTCTTGAGTACAACGAAGTACAATTAGGCTTTTAATTCCATTGCAGCTTGATTTTTCTGTATATTTAGAATCTTGCTCAACCTGTTTTTGTTTTAAAATGCCAGTCTTCTTACTATTATTATTTATTATTTATTTTAAAAGGAAAAAGGGTAAAATTTTAAGGAATAACTCAAAAAACGATTATAACATTTGACTTGGGCAAAAGTTGTTGATATTAACTCCTATAAATATAAGATTTCTTAGATTTAGGATTTTGAATGAAAACTTTGACATTAGTCCTTAAAAACATGATATTTCATTGATTATTTTTATTTTTATTTTTGATGAAAACGAAGTCAACTTTGATTGAGCCTTAAGATTAAGATAAAGAAAATTAAGACATGAAATTTGGATAAAACTAATTCTTTCTTAAATAATAAACCCTTTAAAACAAAACAAACTAAGCCCTAAAAAAACTTATAGTTTTTCTTCATTCATTCGCTATTTTACCAGGCAAAAACACACATCTAATCCAAAACTTTTCATATTCATTATCAAAGAAATACACAAAATTTGGATTCAAACATAACTAAATCCTATTGAACTTAAAATGTTTTTTTTTTCATGCACCATCATCTAAAAAGAAAAACACATTTCTAAATCCTAATTCTTCATTTTCTTGAATCAAAGAAACATTCTAAATCTATATCACACTAAACCTTAACGCACAAACTTTAGGTTTCTTTTCATGCATTATTTTCTAAGAAAATAAAAAACACATATTTAACCCTTAATTTTTTTTCCCCATATTTTGGAATAAAAAGCATTTAAAATATAGATTAAACACAATTAAACCCTAAAAACACAAACTTTAAGTTTCCGTTCATTCATTTATTTTCTAAGAAAATTAAAACACATATTTAACCCTCTAATTTTTTATATTTTGTGATAACAAATATATAAAATCTAGATCAAACCCAACTAAAAAACAAAAACCCAAACTTTAAGTTTCCATTCATGCATTATTTTATAGAAGGAACCAAAACACATAGTTAGCCCCTATTTTTTTTTATTTCATATTTTGTGAAAACAAATATAAAACAAAGATTAAATCTAACTAAAACTTATTAACACAAACTTTAAGTTTTCTTTTATGCATTATTTTCTAGGAAAGAACTAAAACACATATAAGTAACCATTTTTAAAAAAACCCCAAGGAATGAAAAAAAGGGAAAATGGGCTATGACTAACCTTAATGTTGGTTATAGACGAGTAGGGAGATGCTACGGTGGTCCTTGGTAGTAGTGACAGTGGCTAGTTGGGGTGATGGAGTGTTTTTGGACGTTTTTTCTTTTTAGCTTTAGGTAGCTTTTTCTCTTCAATTGTTGCTTATTTCCCCCATTTCCTCTTTTGTTCCTCTATCCTTTCTGAAACTCTCAGCTCAAAACAAACTAGTCTATGACCTCAAAAACCCAACTATTTCTTTTTTACCTTATTCGGTTTTTTATGTGATTAGGTTTGTTTCTCTCTTCTTTTTTCTTTCTTTCTCTTTTTTTTTTCTTTCTTTCTTTCCCATCACCCCCCTAACTCATTACTCTCAGCTCAAATTCCCTTTCCTTCGCGCACTCTCCAATTTGATATTTTCTCTCTCTAGACTAACTCCCCCTCTCTTTTTTCCATGCTTATAGTTATTAAACTTGACCCGGTCAAGGGGCCGAGTTTCAGGTTTCATGGGTCAACCCGAAAAATTGAAAAATAAATATATAATATTTCATATGAAAAAATCTATGTAAATATAGGTTATACATATTGTAAACAATGAAGTTTAAAAGAATATATTTTTTAAAAAAATTATTCCATATTAAAAAGATATTATGTTAAGCTTTTAACTTGAAGTATTTAAATCAAAAAAGTTTTTTTTATTTCACATTGAAAAGATATTATGTTATCCTTTTAAGTTAAAGTATTTAAACCAAAGGGTTTTTTATTCCACATTGAAAAAACATAACTTTTTTCATAGGAACATAAAGTATATATATGAAAGGGCTTCAAATTCCACATTGAAAAGATACAATGTTATCCTTTTAAGATGAAGTATTTAAATCAAAATATTTTTTTATTCCACATTGAAAAAACATGATTTCTTTTTGGGAATATAGAGTATATATACTAATGGGTTTTAAATCCCACATTGAAAAAACATAAATTTTTTTAGGGGAATATATAGTAGATATACGAAAAAGCTTCAAATCCCACATTGAAAAGATATTATGTTATCCTTTTAAGTTAAAGTATTTAAACCAAAATGTTTTTTTATCCCGCATTGAAAAAACATGATTTTTTCTCTTGGAAACATAGAGTATATATGCAAAAGGTGTTATCCTTTTTAGTTGAAATATTTAAACCAAAAGATTTTTTATCCCATATTGAAAAAATATGGCTTTTTTTATTTTTGAAACATAGAGTATATATTCTAATGGATTTTAAATCCCATATTTGAAAAAAAAAACCTGGTCTCGTCCGGGTTCGCCCGGGTCATGGGTCAACTTGCCGGATTGCCCGGGTTTGGCCGGGTTGTTGCCACAATCAGTCTTTTATTAAATCCGGATCGGTTTAGCCATTGGATCGACCTGCCGGGCCGGGCCGGGCCGGGTCGAGTTTAATAACATTGTCCATGCCCCTCCATTTTTTATTCGGTGAAACACACCACTTCACTAATGCTTCTTTTTTCACTTCTTTTTCATTTTTTAGTTTGGTCCTTGCCCATTTTTTGTTTTGGTCAATTTCAATGTTTTTCCTAAAATCTATTTTAATTTAGCCCTTGATTGCATTCAAAATATTCTCTCAATAATGGCTCCTTTTAAACCTTGGTCGTTGGTTTTTAAAGTTTCAATTTTTAACAAATTTAATCTATTTTCTCTCAATTTCTTCACAATTTCATCCCTGATTATATTAAAAATAACCCTTCGATTATGATGTCTCTTTCAATTTGGTCATTGAGTTTCTAATGTGTGCATTTTCAGTCAATTTTGCTTTTAATCTCTATTTTTCTCTTCAATTACATCTTTGATTAAATTAATAAAATCCCTAAATTTTAGTGTCTTTTCTATTTTGGTTCTTGGTCCATTAATTCTTTTATTTTTGATCAATTTTGCTCTAAATTTCAATTTTTCTTTTCAATTAAGCCCCAGATTTAGGTACTTCTTAATTTATTCTCATATTATGGCATTTTATCTTATCACAGTTGGAATTTAAATTACCGACATGGTTTTGGTTTATGGACTTCTGTAATTAAAACCATATTCCTCAACTTGAAAACCAATTAATGACACTGGAAATATGGTTTTGGTTTTCTTATATTAATTTATCTATGATTTAATAATTTCAGGTGATGAGTAATCTAGCCTGTTTCATTAATCAAAATAATTAAAAGATTAAAACCTTCTTTACCGAGAACTGCCCACTTTTGCTCATGTTTCATATGTGCTCTCCAATAATTAACCTTTTATCATTACCTCCTGGTTACTAATCAGTATCTTTTCAGGTCATGCAAATCACCCTGCCGTTTTAGGATCTCTTGCTTTGAGAACTGCAGTTTATGTGGCCTTAAGTTTACATTAAGAGACAACTTTCATTGCAGGAGATGCTAAATCTTTGATTGACAACATTCTCCCAAGCTCTTTCAATGATACTTCAGCTGATTTAATCCTCCAAGAAGATGTTGCTGCTGTTTCAGGAGGACCGCCAACAATATTTTTTATTTTTTCGAAAGATGTTGTGTTATCCATGCCATGTTGAGTAGACCTATGAAACAAAATCAATGGTGTTTTGATTATTTGTATTGTTATGAGATGATTTTCTTTTAATTAATGTGAGTGTCCGGGCCAGTTTACACGTATCTTTACTAATTTCACGGGTCCTAAAGTTAAAGATCATATAAACTTTCAATGACCCTGAAGGGATTCGAACTCGTGATTATTGGAGAACAAATCTAAAACTTGATTAGTTGAGCTACCTCTCAGGATTGATGAATATGTTTTTTGGTTGGATTGTTGGTGTCTTAAGAAATGCAAGTTGAATGTTTATACAGTATCCATCAAATTAGTTTTTTGTGCCCGGTTTATTTTAATTTTCAACTTGATTTTCTGCCCTTTGCCAATGACTTGTATTTTCTCTTGACTAACGACTTTAATGGCAGGAGAATATCATCAAATATTTTTTTATTACTGTTAATTAAAAGCTTGTATAACACGGGGTGCGTGGAAGCATCTAAACTTTGCTCACATGTTGCAAGACATTGACATCTCTTTAAAATTATCTTTTTTCCCAGAAAATATATTCATTCCCTTGCTTTCTCTCGTTTAAAGAAAATTCTCTATAATTGATGACTTTATCACATTCGATGCACTCCTAATTATGTCTTTTTTAGACGTAAAAGTGATTGTTTGTTCTATGCGAAGTCTTGCGAGAATTTTATATATTTTTTTTATATAATTCACTCGTTGAACTAATTTTATTCTTGTACTTTTTATTCTAATATCCTCATGATAAATATTGAATCCCAAATTACTCCAATATTTTTTCACTGATTCAATCAAGCACTGATGGAAGACTCCAATATTTGCTTGCGCGTTTGGGAGTCTTCGGTGTGCTGTATCTTTCAGGGGTAACTTGAAAGATAATGCTTCTGTCACGTCCTTAACCGAACATTTCCTCAAATCAGCTAATTCCTGTCTTTAGCTTATATCATTTTCACTTCAGAATTTGCAAAAATTTAGGAAAAATTGAAGTGCGTTCAATAATATAGTTGTTCAGATTTCCCACGATTTGTCTTAAAACAGGACTTTCCCAGATTTGGAACGTTTTTAGGTCATTAGTTCGGCTAATTAACATACAGATTGGAACGTTTTTAGGTCATTAGTTCAGAGTTCAATGAAATTACTTGCAGGTGGGCTGCCCATTTCTGCATGCATAAGCTTTAGGGAGGTTCGATAGGGAGAAACTTCAAAAAAAGGTACGATACTTTAGTCAGCTGTTGATTCTTTTTCCATTTTTAACAACGCACTAGATGTTACTTGACCTAGTAAAATACGTCCCTCCTTTAATGTCATTTTGCAAACCTGTTAGTTTAATGTATAAAACAGTTTTATATAACCCGCTGTCGGTAGGATTTCAATTTAATTTCAAAAAGAATAAAAGAATGTGTCAATATTATATATGCGCATCATCATTTTTTTAATAAATCAGAAATGTAAAAATTTGGTTTACGCTTAATAAAAGAAATATATATATATATATACACACACACACACACACACACACACACACACACAATACCAAATAATTAACAAATACAAACTGAAACATTGATGAAAAAATTCTTTTGGTATATTATGATAACTTTTACCGATAATTTTTTTAATAATATAATTAATAAAACCAACTAATAGAATGAAGTTAGGTATATAACTCGAATTACATATTTTTCTTCTATAAAGCACTCAAACAACGCCTGAGCATCCTTTTTCTACGTTACATAAAGAATATTTGTCCGAACACCTATCTAGTTAATTAAGATCCATATCTAATGATTTGCAATGGCTTTTTATGCATGTAAAACATTATCTATTTTTTTAATTAATATATATATATATATATATATATTCTTGAATTTTTAAAAGAAACAATTTTCTACCATCATATGTGATAATGTTTGTGTTTTTTTCCTTCGATGGTGAATGTATCCTCTGATCAACTCACATATGAACGGAGCTTAAATTCCTCTCTAAACGATCTTAAGGATGGTGTCCCACATCAGCCTCATGAAATAAAATAAATTTAATAATTCTCAAGCTAAGATTGTCATGTTATCTTCTACCATGCTCTTAATTAAATCTAAATTATTGATTCAAATTAAATGGATATGATTTATTTTAAGTTAAAAATGACAACAATGTAACTACTTATTATTTTATTTGTTTGTCTAATGCAAAACATTTAATTCAAATAAAAAAGGAAACAAAAACTTAATTCCTTATTATTTTATCTTTATTTTTTTAATCCAATTCATTAAATTCTAAACTGATGACACAATTTAAAACATGACTCATTGAATATGATTTAGTCATTGGAAAATTTTGGAAACTACTTAACTTATTGTTATATTTATTACCTAATCCAAATCATTGAATTCAAAACTAAAATGAGATTAATTTGAAATCTAATCCTAATTGAGAAAGTTAGCTTGCGCGTTTAATCACAACAAATCTGGGTGCCTAGAAGAAATTAATTCCAAAATAAATACTATATATGTGCACTCAGTGCATCAGGACTCTATCAATGAGAGCTTGTGGGACACTTTCAATGGTATCACCAGGGCTTCTTGAAATCTTCTTAGCAATTGTTGCCCTAGCCATCTTTTGCGGTTTCGGCAACAAAAAAAAGAGGCTGCCGAGGAACTGGCCGGTTGTAGGAATGCTGCCAGATTGTATCCGGAACCTTCACCGGCCATATGAAAGGATCGCAGAGGTTATACAGCTAAGTGGGGGCAGTTTTATATACAAAAGCCTCTGGTTTTTTAGCCCTAACGTCTTGAACACTGTGGATCCAGCCAACATACATTACATAATGAGCTCAAACTTCTCAAACTTTCCGAAGGGGTCTATGTTCTCTAGAATATTTGATATTCTTGGAGATGGTATTTTCAATGCTGATTCACACTTGTGGAAGAATCAGAGGAAACTTGCTCACATGTTGATTAATGACCAGCAGTTTCAGAGGTTCTTGGTGAAGAGTAGCTGGAATAAGGTGGAGAAAGGGCTCATTCCAGTCCTTGAGCATGTGGCTAAGCAAGGCTCAGTGGTAGACTTACAAGATGTGTTCCAAAGGTTTACATTTGATATCACTTCCATACTGGTAACGGGGTACGACCCAGGATGCCTCTCCATTGAATTCCCTCAAGTTGAATTCTCAAAGGCAATGGATGATGCTGAAGAAGCAATATTTTATAGGCATATCTGGCCAGAAATATTTTTGAAGCTACAAAGGTGGCTAGGGTTTGGACAAGAGAAGAAACTGAAAGAAGCTTGGCAAACGCTGGATCATATGGTAGCAGAATATATATCAAGGAAAAGGGAAAAACTCAGCAAGAAAACCACAACGATAGAAGATGAAGATGGTGTTGACTTGTTAACGTCATACATGAGTCATCCTGAAATCATGGGATTAAAAACAGACGACAAATTTCTAAGAGACACCATTGTAAATTTCTTTCTAGCAGGGAGAGACACCACTAGCTCTGCTCTTACTTGGTTTTTCTGGCTTGTTTCTCAGAATCCTCAAGTAGAAAGCAAGATTAGAGAAGAGTTAAAATCAACCATGCCAGCAGAAGAAAGGGAGAATTGGAGGCTATTTAGCACACAAGAGCTAAGCAATCTAGTTTATCTCCATGGGGCACTGTGTGAAACGTTAAGGCTTTATCCACCTGTCCCATTCCAGCATAAGGAACCTCTAAAGTCAGATGTCCTTCCATCGGGGCACCGTGTCGGTCCGAACATGATGGTGCTGTTTTCCGTGTATGTGATGGGAAGGATGACATCAATATGGGGACCGGATTGCTTAGAATTTAAGCCAGAAAGGTGGATCTCTGACAGTGGAAAGATCAAACATGAACCTTCATACAAGTTTCTAGCTTTCAATGCTGGTCCAAGAACTTGTTTGGGGAGAGGTGTTGCTTTCACTCAAATGAAGGCAGTAGCAGCTGCTATAATCCACAATTACCAAGTTCACGTGGTGGAAGGCCACCCTGTAGCTCCTAGTAGCTCCATCATTCTTCATATGAAGCATGGCTTAAAGGTCAGTCTTTCAAGGAAATGGATCTGAAATCTGAATAGGTAGTTTTCCGTGATTGGAGTTGTGTTTAAATTCCTGTGGCTATATATTGTGTTTAATTATGCATGCCCGATTCTGGACTTTGATTCCAGAGTTTGTACCTGCAAGTGTAAGCTTATTTCTTGCTCCTCCGAAAATTATTGTATCTGAAGGGCTTATGTTATCAATATGTTATTGAAATATTCATCATGGCAATGAAATAATTAATGAGAAGTGAATAACTCTTCCACGCTTACTTGGGTAACGTGAATAAACTCCTTCAACTATGCGATTTTGAAATATTAATGTCTCTAGTTAACCTAACTGGTAGATATATATGCGCACTTGATTTTCTTTGGTGCTAAATATGTGAAAATTGGATGAAACACTGAGCAATAATTATTAAGGATTTAAAAATAGAGATGACAATGGATATTCATGGCTGAAATTATTTTATATTCATATCTTATTCATTATCTGTCAAATAAAAACTTAAGATATTCATAAATTATCTATCGGGTCTCTGGTATCCATATAAGTATTCATTGTCAGATTATTATTCAATATTCAATAAAAAATAATATATATATATATATTAAATAATAAAATAATAAATATTAGACATATATCTGTGTTTTATATCAATATTAGGATAGTATATATCATATTATATTGAAACAAAATCTAAATGTTATGCAAATATATCTATATAATATAAATAATTATTTTTAGTCAGATTTGGACTGGTATCATGTTGAGTTTCGGGTTGGGTTTGACAATATTCATACCTTATCCATTACTCATAAATTAAGATAACTATCCAAAAATTACCAACTCATTCAGGTTGATTTAGGGTAGTATTCATCTAATTCAAATTAAATTGTCATCCATATTTAGAAAGTGTTATGGTTGGGCTAATCTTGACCATGTTGATTGAGTGTGTATTTAGTAATGTGGTGCTTTATGCTTTTTTTAATTGAAAATATATCAAAATAATTTTTTTTTTGACATCAGCATATCAAAATCATAAAAAAAAAAAAACACTTAAAAAACATCAAATTATAGTAGTTGGTCTAAATAAAATGAGAGTTTTGGCAATACTTTGCTTTCTAGTTAAAATTTTTTAAAAGAAACTACATTTCTAGTTGTCGCACGTGAGCGGCATCGCGGCGATCGCCCTCCACACTCATGAGTGTGTATCTGAAAAATATAGGGAGACAAGGAATTCCTGTCTTTTTATTAGTGGAAAATGGAATGAGAGTCGCCACCTAGTATTCTGGTTACTAGGAACCCTAACTGATCTCTGAGATTAGGCACGGAGATTGGTTGCGTAGAGAGAAGGTATTAGCACCCCAAATACGCCCTACCTAAGGTAAGCTGCATTGTTTTATTGTCTGATAAAAATCTAAGGTCTTATCATGTTGGTCTGTCTATGGTTCAAAAAAAGTCATTCTCAGTAAAGAGGTTCTTATCTTATGGGGTAAAACCTAATCGTTCTAATGTCTATAAAAGAACTACATTTTCAATATCGGGAATATGTTTTACGCATAAATTCATAATTCCTGATATTAAAAGAAAACAAAATATTTTTTTTAGAATTATTGAAATATTGACCAAGTTCTCGTGACTTTAATAAACTGGTTATTTAAAGCCAAAAATGCATGCTAAAACAAATTTGTTTTTGAAGTTTTCTTTGTTGAATGAAAACATGATGTAATTTTTTTCTTTGAGAGACTTGGCTGTATGCATGAAAATAAAAATATTTTTTTAAAAAAAAGTTTTGACGAAAACCTGGTGTTTTAATACTGGATTTGTATTTTTACGATATAAAAATACAAACCAATATTAAACAAAATTTAGTAAAAAAATGCACAGGGAAATCACAAATTTTCTTAAAAGATTTTTGAATATATTTTTATTGGGTCGAGCCAACTTATTTTGGGTTGAGCCAGACCTGACCCAAAAAAAGAAATTTGGGCCCATCAGCTATAGGGCTAGACTCAGCCCAGCCGCGTGGGTTGGGCTAATGTTCCAACCCAAAAGAAAAAAAGGCTGGCTGCTGGTTACTGTGTTGAGCACAGTAACCAGTGAATTATAATTAGGTGGTTACTGTGCTCTACACAGTAACGACCTAATTATATTTCATTTGCTGCAGAACGTGAATTGCTCACGTTCTGCGTGCAAATGAAAACGAACCAAAAAATGGACAGCAGAGGGGGAGGAAGGTTACCTGGAATGAGGGAGCGCGGTTGCTGTCTCCGGTGGTGGTGGTGGCAGGTCACGGCTGAGGACGGTGGTTCTTCCTCTTCTCCTGTGTGCTTCCTTTTCACGCCGCTGCATTTCCTTTCTCTTCTCCTCTTCGTCTACCTCAGCTTCCCCCTGTTTTTCTGTTCTTCTTTTATTATCTGCTGGTGGCGGTGGCAGCGACTGGGACTACGAACGGTGACTGGGAAACCAAGTGGCAGCTGTTGCGATGGTGGTTCTGCGGCGGTTCTTCTTCTCTGTTCTGTGTTTTTCTTCTGCTTCATTCTTCCTCCTGCTCACTGTTTTATTCCTTCTCCCACTTTCTGGTTGTTCTTATGTTTCTGTGGTGGCAGTTGTTGTTGATGGTGTTGTAGGTGGCTGTGGTGTCCGAATGTGGCTGCAGATGGTGGTTCTAGGCAGCGGCTTCTCCTCCTTTCTCCTTTGTTTCTGTTTTTCCTTTGTCTGTCTCTGTTTTTGCTTCTTCTTCTTTTTCACATGGTGCAGGGCTGTTATCAATGACGGGGAGGAAGGCAGCAGCTGGCAGTGGCTCTAAGGTGGCGCTGGTGGTGCCTATGCGAATAACAGCCAGTGGTTCTTCCTCCTTTCTCTCCTTCTTCGTTTTCACTTCCAAGACTTGGCAATGGTATTGACGGTGCTGCTGTTGTTCTTCTTGTCTATGCAGAGGTGCAGACTTCTTCTTCTTCGCGGGTATTGCAGCAGGGGGAGGAGGATGGTGAGAGGCTGAGGAAGAATTACAATGGCGTTGGCAGTGCTGGTGGCGGTGGTGATGGAGGATGGCAGTGGTTCGCGTCTCCAGTTCTTTCTCATATCTCTCCTTCCTTCTCTATTTTCAAATGTTTCCCTCTTTTCTCTTTTCAAAACCTTTCGCCCCCCCTCCTCTTCCTTTTTTTCTTCTGTTATGCCTAAGCTTCACTCCTCTAAAAAACAAACTCTCCCCTTTGTTTTCTGTTCTCCCCCCATTGTGTCGCTCGCTCCCCTGTATTTATAGGTAGTTGAGGAGAGGTTCACCATACCCTGTACAAGCACAGGGCATGGTGGCCGGGGCATGGGTCTTCTGCTTTTCATCATGGTGAGGGGGGCATGGGTCTCTTGTTTCTCCATTAATGAGAGTATGGGTTGTGTAAATAGTTTAGGCAAGTGGGGAGGTAGAGAAGGAGAAGTTAAGCGGGAAAAGGAGATTTAAAATCTTCTTCTTCCTTGCCTCTGCATGCACAGGGAAGAAGGGGAACAGTGTCGTTTAAAACGACATTGTTTCGATTTTTTTTTTGAAGAAAAGAAAATGTAATTGGGAAGAACCCATAAATGGATTATGACACTAGTTTTGAATTAAAATAAAGTAGTTGCTCTTTTAACCAAATTAAAGCAAAGTACAAAAATTAAAGGCCCATAAGACCCAGAGGAAAAATATCGCATTCCCCACTCTAATGCATTTAGTCTTGTATAAGAATTTGTTTTTGTATTTATTCAAGAAAATTAGAGGTTTTCGTTGATATAGTAAGGTCGAGTTTGAGCTCATAATTATATCCAATCTAATTTATAATATTTTACAAATTCAAAACCCGAATCATTCAACTTTTTTTTATCTAAGCGGGTTGGATATATTTAGTTGCGTTAAGTTTTTTTGGAGATTACATATATCTATGAGTAAACTTATATTGCTAATTTTCATGGGTTGAGCTTACTTAAAACTAAGATTTTGACTTAATAAATCAACAATCAAATATTGTCAAACACACACCAAACCAAAGATTTTACCATCATTAACATTAGCATTTGTTAATAAGAAATTAAATGTTGGATAATTTGATTTCTCAATAACAATGAAAGGGCTATGCTAGAGTAACATAAGATGAGTGTGTTGTTTTTTTAGAAGAGAAGAATGTATATTAAATATAATGAGAGTATTGACATTTGGGATGTCTTATGTTTTGCATTAATTCTCTATGAAAATATCATATTTTTTGTTGGTGTAGAAAGAGTGGAAAAAGAATAAAACATTTTGGATTCAATAGAGTAGAGGCTATAGACAAACCTGGTTGCAAAAGCTTAAATCCTCTAAATAAGCTACCTTGAATTTGTAGCCCTCGACCTTTGCACTCTCTCATGCTTGTTTGTCTATAACTTGCAATCAAATAGTAGACAAAGTAAAAAAAAATATATATATAGCAATATATAGATTCAAAAGAGAAACAATAAAGGGATTAGGTGTTGTATTAAAATAAACAATTGAAAGAGAGATATAGAGAGGAGGGAGGAAGGAGAGAGAGATTTGACTTAAGAGAGAGTTTACAATTATGGTTTTGATTTTTTTTAAGGTTCGATTGATAGGGGATTGACAAGGGTATGATGGAGATTTGTTGAAATCAAGATGGGGCTTTTGGTTATAAGAATAAGATAAAGGGATTGGTAGCTTTAGTTTGTTAAAACAATGACTTAAGGAGATTGTTGCTTAGGTTTAATACATATAGGCTGAGAGACAAATGACAGAATGATGAGAGAAAAAAATGAAGAAAGAGAGAGAGTATTTATACGAAGTAGGCTGCATAGGATATATGGGTTAGGTTGGGTTAACCAGATTTAAAAATTTATTACTCGCCACCTGACTGTAATATTTATTTATTAGGTTTTTTTATCCATTATCATTTATAATATTCACATTATTTGATTTTGATGAGTTGAGTCACCTTAGATAATGCAAATATTACATATAAGTTGGTCATTTTAAACACCCAAGAGTAAAATACTACATGTCTAAATAAGTGAAAACCTTTGACAAATTAGGCTTTCTTAATTTCATTTGATTTCCTTCAACTATGTAAACTTAGTTGATGCTCTAAGCGAAGAAAATTGAAAGAAAGGCCCAATTGCTAAATTTTGAGCCAACAACTTTTAATCAGGTATTAATACCATTTAGGGGTGTTAAGAAAAACTAGCTTATATGTAATATTTATATCATGTTAAAGTTAGATAATGTGAATATTAAGTAAAAAAGCCTAAGAAATAGATATCAAGAATTGAGATTTTCAAAACCCGATGAACCCGACCTAACTCGTATAACATATACAACTCATTTAATATAAATACTCATTTTCTTTCTCTCTCTATAATTTCCTCTCTCGCATGATTTTCTCATCTCTCTCTCTCAACTTGTCCACCCTAAATCTAGGTGGTAACCTTCTTCGACCACCATTTTAACAAACTAAAGACAACAATCCCCTTCTCATCATACCCCTGTCAATCGAACCTTCACAAATAAAAAATCAAAACCCCAGCTATAAACTTTCTCTCACTATGAATTTTTTATTTTAACACAACATGTGATCCCTTTATAACATATATTCACCTATGTTAAGAATACATTTTTTACCCTAATAAAAAAACATATCTTAACCATAAAAAAATATTTCATAAAAAATATTTAAAAAAATTAAAAAATAAATAAATTAGAAAACAAAAATACAATTAGATGAAATTGTAAAGAAATTGTGAGACTTAATTAATTTTAATGCGATGAAATTGAAAATTAAAATTAAGAAAAAAAGGTTAAACTAGTGAAAAATAAAATAAAATAATGACAAAGATTAAAATGAAAATGCAGCAAACTTGTGAGACTTAATTAAAAAATAAAACTTTCACTAATTACAAACGGTGTTGTTTTGAGTGTGTGTGTGTGTGTAAGAAACACTGTTGTTTTTGTGCATGAATACATAACAAGCTTCCTTCATGTTCATGGCAACCGTGCAATATTTTGTTTTTTCATGGGTTTTAGTTGAATTTTGTCATTTTTTCCTCTCTCCCATGTATTATAGAAATGTCAAACAACACATCATCCCCCTTCCCCACATATGTACTATATTCTCAGCAAAAAAAAAACTGTGACTATAAAACCGCAACAAACAAAGAGGCCAATCCAACCATGCTTGGCCAACCTGTACAACCATGGTGGAGGCTTGAGATTTAATCAAGGGAACCAATGGAGATGATCATTCCACCAAGAAAAGTTCTAGGAGTTTTATCATTGCCTAAAGGGGTAAAGCAAGAAATAAAAGGAGCCAAACTTAGAGAGATGAAATGTCAAGATAAAGAGAAGAAATAAAAGAGTTTTAAACTAAAAACAAGGTGCTATAAGCCAATATGTAGGACATGATAAAGAAGAAGAAGAAGAAGATGAAGAAGAAGAGAAAAAAAAGAGAAACAAAATAGAGAGGGAGAAGAAGTAGTTAGTTTTTCACGCCATAAATGAGTTTGGTTTGAACTAGCTAGTAGTAGAGGGGAGAGAAGGAGAGGAGTAAAAAAAAAAAAAAAAAAACAAAACAAGAAGAAGACACCAAATAGATAGAGAAAAAAAAAAGAGTTAGAATTGACCACTCTCCTTTCTAGTTTTCCTTTTCCCGTTAGTTTTTGCAAGTTACTATTCACACATGAAAATAATGCATATTACAATATTCCTGCATGGTCACTATTTACCTATGCATTTTTATTTTATTTTTAATTGCTTCATGTTGATGTTAACTTCATTTGGTAAAATTGTGCATTCACATTTTTGCGCTTGTATGTGTAAATATTTAGTTTTGAAAAAGATAAAAAAAAAAAACTGTAACAAGTTTTTTGTCAAGTTAAAATCAAGTTTATGATAAAGCTTAGCTTTTAACAGTAAGGTCAACATGTTTTCTAGTTTTTAGGGATCAATATATAATTAACAAAACATCTTTTAAACTTAAAACAAGTTTAATAATATGTCAATAAGCTTTTTGCCATGCTTGCATAAGGTTTTGAAACTTGGATTTTAATGATTAGATTAATGTGTCTTCCAGTTTTATGGATTGATAAGTTTGAGAAATAATTAGGATAGTACAAGTATACATAAAAAGATTTTCAAAAGAAACTTATTGCTAAGGTAGTTTTTCCATGAAAAAGATATTGTAAATGTGATTTTTATCTTTCTTTATGCATGACCAATCTCTTACTTAGATTTCTTGAACTAATTTATATTTTAGAATTCTTAGTCTCCTTTAAAACATATAACTAGAGATGATTCATTATTCTCAAGCATAATCAAAATCAATGGTAAAAAAGTCACTTTTGAAGACAATTAAAAACAAAAAATCATTTGAGTTGGGAATATTAAAGGTAAGTTTATACTGACCAAATGAAGCTTATAATCATCCTAGGTTTTATTAACATTAAAATGAGATGATCAAGCTGATAATAAAAATACTTGAAAGGATATTAATTTAATTTTTTAAAAATATTTTTTTTGTTTTTACAATAATAAAAAAATTAGTTGATGTATTTTTTTTATTGAAGATTGGAATGTAAATGCCATTACTATAGAAATTAAAATGATTATATGAAGGACTTGATGATGTAGAAATATCATCGCAGTGGATAGCTGTAGATAATTTGAGGAATCTGCTCTAAAGAATTATTCTAATATATAGTTGAAGATTATTATTATTTTTTTCAATATGAAGATAGTGGTTTCTACTAAAATGCTATACATATTTTAAAATAAAGTTCAATTATACAATTATTTTCCTGATTGACTATTATTTGTATCAATTAATGAGATAAAATCAATTCCTACATAGAGCCTGATTTGAGAATTTAGGAGAGTTTTGTTTTATCTTTTAAATTATTGAAATGACCATCTATTGCTTAAAAATCGTCTTAAATTGTTGTTATCCAAAGAAAATTACTTAAAACACCATATGTTTTGAGCATGGAAATATTTTTGCTTTATATTTTAAAAACTTATGTTTTATATCCTAGGTCAATGCCAACTTAAATTTTTAATGAAAACATAAAAATATCCATCTCTTGGTTTTTTTTTAATCCAAATTTCTATCTCTTTTTCCTTTTTATCCCATTTTTATACTTTTGTATCTTTCTCCTCCCTCCTTCCTTCTCTCTCTATATTGCCTGACTAAACCAGGTAAATGAAACCACACCCATATGTTCCTCTCTCTTTACACCACCAACCCTACCACTTCCCTAATTAAATAATAAAGTGATGGATAATATGAAAGAAAATGAACAAATTTCTACTACATACAGCACATAATATATATTAAGGAAATCATCTAACATTTTCACGGTATCAGAGCCTTCGATAGATTAACATCTTTTGATATGTTTCATGCTATTTTCTCATGGCCAAGAGTTTCTCTTTTAATACCACGGTCCATATGGTTACCATTAAACTTCCAGCAACAAATTACTTGCTTCAGAAGAGCCAACTTACTCCTCTTATTTACTGTCAAAACCTTTTTAGTTTCATTAATGGATCTCTGCCAAAACCTATACCACCACAACCATTGAAGGATCTTTGTCAAGAACAAATCTGAAATTCCTGAAATTGAAAGGTAAAGACCAATAAATTTTGAGTTTCATTCTCCCTTCCCTCTCTTAAGAAGCCATAGTTGTCACAATAAGCTTTACCATCTTCTATAATGTTTGTTTGGCTCTTGAGCGTGTCTTCAACCATGGATTAAAGACTCATGAAATACATCTCAAAGATGAGTTGCAACTGATGAAGAAAGGATCTCGAATAGTTACAATATTTTCCTAAGATTTCAAAACCCATTGTGATCAGTTGTTGGCCATTGGACGTCATGTGGATGAAACTGAGAAATCCCATTGATTTCTCTATGGCCTTGGCACTGAGTTTTCTGGTTTCCCCTCCATGCAGTTGGCGTTTTTCTCGCTGCCTCCTTTCCATGATCCAGTTCCATTGGATGAGATTTATGACATTTTCCAAAAATCATTGGAATCTAACTCTTTCTCTTCTGCAACTTTTATAGCAACACGTAACTCATCAAGTCATGGACATCAGTCCTAAAAATGTCGCCCTCGCAATTGACTAACCAGTAAATTGCATATCAGGACATTATCTCACTAGTAATTAACAACAGTCATCACTCTACTCTTTCTCGTTGCAATTGACTTCCCTACTGTCGCATGTGTGCGGCCTCACGGCGAGTTATCAGTTCCACTTTTATTAGGAAATGTATATCTATCTAATTTCTGGAAAATATTGGGGAGACAAGAAAATATTGTCTTTTGTTGGTGAAAAATGGAATGGGAGTCGCCAACTAGTATTTTGGTCACTAGGAACCCTAACTGGTCTCAGAGATCGGGCACGGGGACTGGTTGCGTAAAGAGAAGGTATTAGCACCTCAAATACGCCCTACCTAAGGTAAGCTGTATTGTTTTATTGTCTGATAAAATCTAAGGTCTTTTCGTGTTTTCCTAGTTGTTGGTATGGTTCAAGAAAAGTCCTTCTCGGTAAGGAGATCCTTATCTTAATGGGTAATTCTGACGTTAACAAAAGAATTTAATATTTAAAATACATCTTATGTATAAGATCGTAACCCCAAATACTAAAAGAAAACACAATAATTTTTTTAGAATTTTTGAAATATTGGCCTAGTTCTCATGGCTTGAATAAACTGGTTATTAAAGCTAAAATGCATGTTAGTACATATATTGTTTTGAAATTTCCTTTGTTGTGTGAAAATATGATGTTATAATATATATATATATATATATATATATATATATATATATATATATTGGAGAGACTAGGCCGTATGCATGAAAACAAAATATTTTTTATTTTTTGATGACTTGACGAAAATCGGGTATTTTAATACCGGATTTGTATCTTTACAGTATAAAAATACAAACCGATATTGACCAAAATACAGCAACAAACTTGTGGAAAATCACATGTTTTTTTGATTCTTTGAAAAAAATTTTTGAACGGGCCAGACTTGGCCCAAAAGAAAATTGGGCCAAAATTAGCCCAAAATAAATTGGGGCCTGGTTTCTACAGGGCTGGACTCAGCCCAGCTGCATGGGCTGGGCTGATGTTCTAGCTTGAAATGAACATGGACTAGTTACTGTGTACTTGCACAGTAACCAATTAATTAATTAGGTGGTTACTGTGCACCTGCACACCTGGTAATTAATTAGACCTGCATAGTAACCGGGGAATTAATTAGCTGGTTATTGTGCATCTGCACAGTAACCAGCTAATTAATTTCTTGCTTGCAAAACGTGCACAATACACGTTCTGCATGCAAGAAGATGAATAGGTGATAAGAGGAAGAGTTACCTGCGACGATGAGCTTGGATAGAGGAGTTGACGGTGGTGCTGGTGGCCAATTTGGTGGTGGCAGTGCAGGCAGTGTTTGCTGCAGTTTTTCTTCTTTTTCCCGTGCAGAGGCATCAACCTCTGTTTTCCTTTCTAGTTTGCTTCTGTTTGCTTTGCTTCACTGTTTCTGTCACCTTGCTTCTCTGCTTCTTCACTTTGTATTGTTTTGTATCATGGTGTGGTTGCTGGGATGAAGAAGATGATGAGTTGGCGATGGCGTTGGCAGTGCTGATGCGGTTGTGATGGAGAATAACAACGGTTCTTCCCCTGTTTTAAAGAAAATTAAAAAAAATCAAGTGATAGATGCAAATTAAAATATTTGATCGTATTTATTTGGTTGTGTTTACTGAATTTATTTATGAAAATAAATTTATATTCAATATAATGATAATAGAAATAGACAAACACATGAAATTGATCAAATGATATGGGATATTTATTTGATTGTGTTTACTGAATTTATTTATGAAAATAAATTTATATTCAATATAATGATAATAGAAATAGACAAACACATGAAATTAATCGAATAAAATAAAATAAAAAAAATATGCAAGGCTGGACCTATTAGAAATATTATCTAAAAATAAAATTTTTCTATTTGAAATTAAATTTTATTTTTATAAAAATAAAAAAAAAATATATAATTGAATCAGAACAATATCTTCAAAAAATAAATGCATAAAAATAATTTAGAAAAACTGTATTAAAAAAAGGCTAAACATGCAAAATAAAATAAAAAAATCATAGAGGAGAGATATTATTGAAACATAAATTATAAAATTATATATATATATATATATATAAAAACACATGTTAAAGAAGGAATCAATATTAGAATAAAAAAATAAAAAAATGTTAACGATGATACAGGTGTTGCAAGCACCTTTCAAAGAAATAAGAAAAACAAAAATGAGTTGGGTTATATCCCTATTCAGGTTTAATAAGTTGATTTTATATTAATTAAACAATAAAAATTTAGGCAACTATAGTAAACAAACAAAATTCTTCTAGGAAAAAAAATAATGATAGCTTAGAGAAAAAAAACCTTTAAAAGTACAAAACTAGATTAAAAAATAAAAAAATAAAGAAAAAAAAAAGCTCGAGGTAGCATAATAGATAATTAAATTGGGCAATATAGCGTGATCGAACCTGGATTAACCCGCAAAACCCCATGATCCAGGTTAAGAGATTGGAATAACTTAATGAAAAAAAAAACTACAAAGTCATTCTTTAAAAAAAACATAAAACTAATGTTGAATGATGAAACAAAAAAAAATAACCCAAAAAAGGATATCGACCTATATTGACCCTTTAAATCGGTGACTTGGGTCATTAGACCAGAAGTGATATATATATGAAAAAATCATGAAGGTCAATTCCAAGAAATCAAACGCTAAGAGATGAATGGAAAAAAATAAATTATGTAAAAGGATCTAAAATAAAAAAAAATAGTAATTAAAAAAATAAGGGTAAAAATTTAAATAAAAATAAATTAAAGGTAAACCCAAAATTTTCAATTAAGCTTAAATAAATAAAAAGGGAAAAAAAGAAATTGACAAAAAAAATCAAAAAAATGATAGCCATATCAGAAAAAATAATGCACCACAAAGTTCGATTGAAGGAGTGGATCTGCAAGGTCTCAAATGAATTGATTTATTCAAGAGAACACCTTGTTCTTCTTTGGAAGATCTAATGAATCCCAAAAGGACGAGAAAATAGGATTTTGTGTACTTAAAATTCAACCGGCGAGAGATTTGGGAGGTCTAAAAATATATTTATAATTTAAGGGGGGGAAAGACATTAATCAACTTTGAGGCCTGTTTATTAGTTGGGCTATATACCAATTTGAATTTGTGGGCTTTGAGCCCTTTTGATTTTAATCCCCGTTTACGCCAGAATGTTTAAAATGCAACAGCACGAGAGAGAGGGGAGGTTACTATTGGAAGAGGCAAGAACGCGTTCAAAGGGACCAAGAAGCCATTGACGTGCTCCCCCCTGCCCACAAATACAGAAATATAGATTCACTTTTCAACCCCAAATTGATCATCCCAAACTCACTCACTCTAAAGGAAAAACCTGAAAAGAATAGTCTAAGGTAATCTTTGAAAACTATTTTAGTTCATCTAATCTGGATTCGATTCCTTGACATCATCATCAAACAGCTTTATGTGTCTGAAATCTTAGAAAACCGGTTGTCTTTAGGGTTCATGATGAAGTTCGAAAAATATTGAGCTTTGAAATAAAAAATTGTTCCTCTTGTTCTTTTTGTTTATTTGGCTGTGCTTGGTTTATTTGTGTCACAGTATGTCTGGAGAAGAGGAAGAGAATGCGGCCGAGCTCAAAATCGGAGATGGTCATAATCTATCTTTGTGTTTTGATATCAATTTTTTTATTTGCAATTTACAAATTTGTAATGATGGCTTTCTTTTTCTTTTTAGATTTTTTGAAGGCCAAGTGCTTAATGAATTGTGAGGTTGCTTTAATTCTTGAGCATAAGTATGAGCAGCTTCAACAGATGTCTGATGATCCTATGAATCAAGTATCCCAGTAAGTTATATTGCTACTTTCTTGGTATATTACCGCGCTACGCAACGGTTTCAAGTTTTCCTTATGATAAGGGATTATATTTGCTTGAGTAGCTTTTAACTTGTTTTGAGGTGAGCATAAATTTGCAAACTGACTTCCTAAGTTGAATGGCATGAGTTGATTTCAGAGGGAGATGATGCAAGAATCATGGAAAGTTTCTTCTTTCTTTTGTTTGATTTAGCTAAATGAGCAAATCTCTTTCCAATCTCTTCCTTTTTTGTTGAGTTTATCTAATTCATCTTGATGACTGTGAGAAGCTTATGTTCATGTAGCTGCTAATCCCAGATTTCCTCTTTCCTCAATTATGATGAGTTGGTTGTTTATTTTGATATACATGCTTAGTCTAAATTGTGAATGTAGGAACTAGGAGGTCAATGATGCAATGTTTTGTGGTAACCTCATTGTAAAAATTAAATACTACTAGTGCAGTTTGCCCCTGCTGGGAAAAAGAAAGATAAATAAATAAATAAATCCAAGATCTGCCCCCAGTGGTTTCTCAAGCAAGGATGAAAACTGTCAAGATTTTGCATGCTCTGAAACTACCTTTTCTATTAGTAAATGTGTTTATGTATTGTTTGTATACAAGTTTACGTGATGTCTGTATTTGCATTGCAGAGTATTTGAGAAATCACTGCAGTATGTGAAGCGCTTTAGCCGCTACAAAAATCCCGATGCTGTGAGACAAGTTCGAGAGTATCCTTGAACTTTAAAGAAATGATGATATTAGCATGTTGTATAAGACTTAAATAACATCCAATACTTATGTTTTTTATAAAGTTGAGGGTTTCCTTTTGCTTGTCCTGTTGTGTTTGGTTGCCATGGATTTAAGTTTCTATGATTGAACTTGATTTTATTGAGTGGCTGGTCAAAGGAGCATGGCAATTGATTTTCATCAATAAAAGATGGGGTGGATTTGTTAGTTCAAGGATGATGCATGTATTGGTTTATAGTTTGTTCAAATTTCTAGTATCTTGCAGCGGTGTGTGTAAACTTAACCAATTTTCAGAATTCTTAGCCGATACCAGTTGGCTGAATTCGAGGTAAATTGCACAATTACTTGTGATTTGAAATTTTCAAGTTTCCTCTTGGTAAAAGAATCATTAGATATTATACTTTTTGGTGCAGCTTTGTGTTCTTGGCAACCTTTGTCCTGAAACAGTGGAGGAAGCTATTGCCATGGTACCTTCTATCAAGGTTAGTTGTCCTTCTATTTAAGAGTACTTCTATATAGATCAACATGCAGTTATAATGATATTAATAGTGGAGACAAACAAAATAAATTGATGCATGTTACCAATCCGGGATCCCTCCGCCCTCCTCCCATTTACATAATGAACAAAAATCAAACCAAAAACTCATGTTATGTTTAATCATCTTGTCGGGTTTTTGTTGGTTTTCAGCCCTTTCTTACAGTATCACAAGGCACTACTAGATAAAGGAATTGACAAGTGTTGTGTTCAATATAATACGTGATTCTCATCATTCAAAGCATGTTTGTCCTCCAAATGCCTTTGTAATGTGCACATAAAGGCCAGGCTCCAAATGATGACACGATTGAGAAAATGTTGAATGAACTGTAATTGATTAAGAAAATTGATTTTAATGTTAATTAACCAAATGTCTGTGTTATGTAGACCAAAGGCCGAGCTCATGATGATGAAGCAATCGAAAAAATGCTGAATGACCTGTCATTGATCAAGAAATTTGAATAGTGGCCAGTATATCCGCATCCATTTCAAATTTGGATGTCTGTCATCTGAATGTTCAAGATTTTTAATTATTATTAGAAAGAGGATAATTTAAGCTATTGATGGCTATCAATATTGTTCAAAATATTATCTGCATCAAATCCTTATGGCTGTGTGGTGTTGCTCAGGATGTGATACTGCTCTAACATGACACTACTTGTATTAGATATCAACTTAGTGATGCTCAAATATTATAGTTTTGTTTTGATTCTGCCCGTTTATTAATGGTTATATGATGAAAGACGAACTGAACATATAATTCACAAACTGTTGCGTATTTTAAGTTGGCTATTTGGTTTTGATGGAAGAAATCGACATTTTTCCTGCAAAAAAAACAAAAGGGTGTTTAGAGCTTGGAGTTTTCTGGTCTCTTTCAATTCCCTAAACCAAGACTGGAGAAGTTTGGTGAGAGGTTATTCTCTCCGAATTTGGACTCCAGCTAAGAGGAAATTGATTGGAGGCAGACATGATGCTCGCTCCCTGTGGACGCGTTTGCGTTTCATAGATTATCAAAACTCCACTCCTTTGCGAAGGAGCATAGAGACATGTTCATTTCAAAACTTGAATGATAAAACCTGAATAATAATTTTATTAATAAATGGATAGATTTTCAAAGACAAATTGCTGAATCTAGGAGAGAAACAAGAAAGAATGAGATTTCGACCATAACTTCAACGTGAGGATATGTCAAAAACACCGAACCAAGAGTTACAGGAGTTTCAACAGTCAGAACATAATACATGATATGGTATGTTTGAAATTGTAATAGCAGTTGTAGTGTTTAAAGTTTTTTTTATTTAGAAATTTATTAAAATAATTTTTTTTATTTTTTAAAAATTAATTTTAATATCAACACATCAAATCAAAACTATCTAAAAACACAAATTTTTTATTTATTTTAAGCAAAAAAATAATCAAAATTTAAAAAGCCAGTCCAGTCTTCAATCTCTGCATCCGAGCTCTTTCCAGCCTTTCTTTACAGGCACTCCCCTCTTTTCTACACATCAACCATTTAATTCTACAGAAACCGAGAACAAAATACACCAGACAAGGATAAATCACTAACGCTAATCAAGCGCACCCAGAAGAGGAAGAAAAAAGAGTGTATCTTGGATGTCTACTCTTTCACTCCAGCAGTATTGTAGCACATCATGAGAAATAACCAGGGAGAATTGACTCGTGCAGGGCTTTCTCAAATTGTACCAAAACAGCTTCCTCTGCCACAATCCACCCACTGGTTATGGATTTTTCTCGATCAAATGAATTGGAACAGCTCTGAAAAAATAAATATAGAACGTAAGGATTTAAAACTCAATCAGCCAAAGACTGCACGAGAATCTCAATGGTATACGAGCAAGCGTTGTATATGACATGTAATTAATGCGTCAATAAGCATGGGTTAATAGCCCTACATATTTACAAGTGCGTTATGATGTGTCAATAGACATACGGGTCATTACTTATTTCTTTCTAGTTTAAGATTTTTTAGTTTCACTAGTTTCCAGGGCGGGGCTGCTCTACGCCTCAAACAAATTCTTTTGAAAGTAAGAAACAAAAAAAATTTCAAGATCCATAAAACTTGATAGTTATAAAGATTTATGAAATTTTCTAACCTGATTCTTTAACTAGCACATCTTTAAAATTAAATTGTGGAAGTTGTCATGACATAGTCTAGTCTAGTCGACTTAGAGAGTCCCTAGATAAACTCGAACAACCAGTAAAAAACATGGTTTAGCTTTCAAAAAATATAAATTTTTTTTTAATATTAAAACAGCGACATGTTGAATTGACTCGGGCTTTACAACTTAACACATCAAACCCACAATCCGAGTTTAAAAACTTTTTTAAAAAAAAAATGTTTTTAAATAAACAATAACAAAAAAAAAAACACTCGTAAAATCGAGCACAATCCAGGCACAAATTAAATATCAGGAAGTTTGTTTCAGATTATAATAAGCTTATAGAAAGTAGACTGACATAATTTATGAAGACATTCAAAATAAAACAAATATTAAAGGATGAAATTATAGAAAGAATGACAAAAAAAGGGAGAATCAGGGAGAAAAAAAGAGAAATAAAAAAAAAAAAACTCCTTCACTGTTCATGATGAAGAGATGAGTTGACACCCAATTCTTTTAGATGCATTAAGTAATTATTACTTAACTATTTAGATTCTTATTAGAAAAAAATATTATTTTAATATATTTTTTAACGAAAAGCATTTTGAAAAGTAACTTCTACAATGCTCTCAAACAAGACAAACAGGACCGAAGTTAATCTATCTGAGAAAAAAACTATAACCCAGAATAAAGGAAAGTAAAAAAACTCACCTTGGAGCAAGTATAGATGACAAGGGTCATCCAGTTCCAATTCTCTAGTACATTTTTTTGACCATCATCAGCCCCATCTAGTAGAAAAGATATTAATTGGGGCATAAGTTGCATCTCAAAGTGCCTGAAACCACCACACAACTTGCAGTTGCCAGGGTCTCCCAGCTCTGCTGTGGCAAGAAGTGGCTTTCCACCATACAAGTGCCTGAGTAAACAACCGAAGAACAATTACAAGGAGATAGGGGAAGATTAGAACTGAGATGTAAAATGTGCTGTGGGATCAAGAAATGGTAATTGATAACCCACAAGGAAAAGATTTATAGGAAAGAAAACAAATTTCTAATATCCATGTAAAACTGTAGAAGGCTTATTTGCTGCCTGTATTTCCAGCTCATAGTGGAAGACTCCAAATCATCAAGTAGGTGCCAAAAATAAGCATGACAAGCTAGAAATTTCTAATATTTTGACCAGATCATGGTGAAAAGGGGATGTCTCCATCAGCATAACAGGTATAAAGGTGCGTCAAAAGACCCAAATTAATGAAAAATTCAAGGGATCTCCATCGGATCAACTCCACCACAGTGTTAATAAATCTTTTAAAGATACAAACAATTGATGCCTCACATGAGAAGGAGCCTGATTCCAGGAGTGATGCTAAAAATGGCAATGGCTATCCCTAATATAGGGTAGTGATGAAATTGAAGAAAAGAGAACCTAATATCTGTTCAACATTTTTTTCGATAAAGTAAGAAACCCCTTGTGTATATCTAAAGTGTCTAAACTTCATGTCACAACCTGTTAAAGGCAACATTGTTCGGATGTCTTCCCTGAGTTTTGCTTGTTCAAGAAGCCCAAAGCTCCTTAAGTGATAACAAGCTATAACCCGAGACTATACAATCATCAATCGTGACAGTGGTACTCAAATATAACTAATGTGGCAAGTTATCACTGTCTGCTAATCAAAATATAACTTCCAAGAATCAATACCTGAAGCACTGATCCGGGTTTGCATCCAACTGCTTCTTGAACTTGAGGTATGTCCTGTCAGCACTTAAGGCTTTATCATATTCATACACTTCCTGTTCACCTGCATCTCCCATTTCATCATCATTGTAATTGCAATTTTGTTCCTCCTTAACGGAAAGTTCAGAGTAAGTTGAACATATGGAAGAAACAATGTCCTTTGAGGATGGTTCTTGGGTATACATATAAAAGCAAGGAACCACTGCAATTACCAAACAAAAATGAACCAGGAGAAACTTAATAAACAAAGTGTCATTACTTAAGGGGGGAAGATAAAAGCAAAAGTTAGACAAGAAGTCGCCAAATATTGAAAAGAAGCAAATGCTTAACAGACTCTTGGCATGAGGAAGAAAGAAAAGATGTAAGTACCCTTATCAACCATGGCAATCACTCTCTTGTCAGACCCATTCCAAACAAAGTTACCTTGGTTAGAATGAATGAGGCTGATGCAAGGTTATAATCTACAATTAACATATTATAATCATGCAACACGCCTACGGGTTTCTTATGACATGTCAAGACTAATCTCATAAAAAAAAACTTTACCAGGCGTTTCCATGTCTACTCCTGTCCTTGCCACCAAAGTGGAATTCTTTACAACAGACTCAGATCGTCGGTTCCCATCTTTTTTCTTGGAGTGAGAAGCCAATGTTCCAGCCTCAGAAAGCGCTTTACTCAAAGCTTCAAGATCAATGTCTTCATCACTATCATCATCCAGCCAGTTAGTTTTTGAAACTGACACTGGTGGAGTTGAAGGGACCACTTCTTCTGTACTCACAGATGACTCGCTCTCACCGTCCACTTTCTGAACACGAAGAGCTCGCCAGCTGCAAACAACAGAATTAAACAAATAGTACTAATAACTAGCACATCAAATCAGACAACATTGTAGATAGGGGAAAAAATCAAATGATTAACAGAATACTGAAACTGAAAATACCTAGGAGGGGTGTTCCCACAATTTGGTATTATACAACCAAACACTAAAATAGTTCGATCTTCAATGTTTAAGGTTCCACTAGAAATTGGAGCGTAGACCTAGAGAGAAAGTACAAAACTTTTGTAACAAAAATAATTCTCCAGAAAAGACCCATCAATTCACTTTCAAAAATATATACAAAGACAAACCTGGGCAACAAGACAGAGCTTACTTCCACAAGCACCACAAATAAGCAAATTGGGTGCTAAGTTCTCGGCAGGAAAAGGCCAATCCTGTTTAGTAAGAGAAAAAATGCTCACAATTCATTCAATCAAAAAAAAAAAGTAAATAGCAAAGTAAGATTAAGTGAAGGGGATGTTTTGAAGAAAAATAAAAAAGACTTACAGGGAGTCCACCGATTTTGGAAGTGTAAAAATCAGATGGTTCACGATTATCATCAGCCCATGGTCCAGGCATGCCTAGCAGTACTCCACCACCACCACCCATCACTCTCTTTTACTTTTCTTTAACTCTTCCTCCGTTACTAAAGAAACGACCTAAATTTGGCCATGAAACTAGCGAAGTTTACTTCGAGGCTTCTGCTTTCTTAGAACGGCGGTTGCTGCTGGTTTCCGTATCAGAACAACTTAACACTGCTACCAACGCACCGTTTTATTTTTAAGCACTGATTTTTTTTTTTTCTTTATTTCTTTATTTATTTATTTTTGCTCTTTATTCAGATCCTGTTCAATTAAAAGACTTGATTTTCCTTTTATGAATTGTATACTAATTATTAATTAATTAACAAAAATTAAAAGAATTAAAATAGCAAGATTATTCACTCCTCACATGTCATAGGCCATTGGAATAGTATTTTGGGTTTTTTATATTTTTATATTGAATTTATTAAAACTTAAATTTTATAATTTATTTTAATTTAATTTTTATAAGGATATCTTGATTTTTTAACCTGAGTTTTTAGGTTTAGTTGGTTAATTAGGGTTAACTTGAGCTGTTTTTTTAAATTTATTTTTTTTAATATTAAAATTATTAAAAATTAAGTTTTATATTTTTATATTTTTAAAAAATATATATGTTATCTTGAAATAATTTTTTAATCAAATTATATTTTTATCAGTTGTCTAAGTTGATTTTAAACCTGTTAAATTGACATGTTCATATTAAATTAGCCTTTGTATAACTAACAAAAAAAAAATATTAACAATACTTGAATATTTCTTAAAATTAAAAAAAAAATGATATAAGTGTGGCTCAATGATTAATTCTTTTCTATATTATCTAGAAAAAAAAGGAAATTATAATGATACATCTTATATTAAATTTTTAAAAAACAAATTCTTGTTTCTTTTTATTTTTAATGGGAAACTCAATATGCAGCACCTCTTGTTATCAAATTTCATTTCATTCATTCTAGGATTCAGACATGAAAATTCGAAGTAAAACCTTTGTACATACAAGGATGAAAAGAAAAAAATAATAATTATAATTATAAATTATATAAAAAAATAAAACATGTGTTGTTTCACTGTTGATTTTTAACAATGTGCTCTTCTTTTTATATATAAGTTTTGACATTTTCAATCCCATTCTTTCATGTTGTATTATCATTGTGTGTGTGTGTGTATATATTCCTTCCATTTTTCATTATCTCACATTGTACAGAATTTTTTAACATCATGAAATTGATTGGACATAAATTTGGCAAAATCAATTAAAATAACAATTAAAAAAGAATGATTAACTTTGAATGAGAAAAAGGCTTCATTACTATTTTGTCATTGAAAACTTCAGTTTAATCTCTAAAGTTTTTGTTTTTCTTTCATTTGATTTTTATTATTTTTATAATTAATTTTTTAGTCCCCAGATATTGAATGACAAGAAAGAAAATCATCAAAAAAAAAAAAAAACTCTTGGATGACTTCTGCCACTAGAAAGGCTTATTTATATTTTAAAGAGTTTGTCTTTTCGAGAGGAATTAAATAAGGTGATGTTTTCTATGAACATAGCAGAAAAGGTAGATTGGGTTTCGTTTATATTTTTATTCAATTGATCTTTAATTTTTAGAGTAATTTTAAAGTGTTTTTAGGTTAAAAATTAGTTTATCGATAGTGTTTTAAGGTAGGGAAAAAAAAAATTATGTTGATTTTCAAATCATCTTCTACCGAATAAGTCACCTGCTACAACAAGTGACCAGTCACTTAATTTAAAAAAAACAATAACACATCACCTACTTTTAAAAAATAGTTAGGCACAAACCTAACCTACTAGGTCAATATGGATTGACCTTTTTATTTTCTTTTTTTTTTATTGTGTTTTTCTATTTGATTGATACGGTCTCTTTCGATTTTAAACTATTTGGCTCAATTTTTTTAAATAGTAATTAATCTTTTTAAATGTTTTTTTTTAATTTCATAATACTTTGAAGAGATTATTATAATATATTTATATTTTCTTTTTTTATATTTTATATAAAAGAGTTGTATTTAAACAAAAATTGTTTGTTATTAACAATGAAAGTTAACCTCTAGCATAAAAAAAATAAAAATGGGTAAAATAGAATAGATAACTAGTGCGAAACATTTACATTTATCTTTTAATTTTACTATAATGATCAGCTTCTCACTTTAATGACTTTTTAATCATTAAAAAAAGACATGGCAAAATTGACATTTATTATTGAAATCCACAATAAAAACTTGAGTCCTTATAATTTATTTATTTTAATGATTTTGCACTATACTTGTTTCCTTGTTTTTGACTGCTATTTTCTAGATATAAGCCTTTTCATCTCCTTTTCTAATTTTATTCTATATTGGTAATAAATAGTAGGATTGTAAATTTCTGGGTTATGTTTTTTTTTTCAAATACAGAAATCTTAATAAGAAATCATATCAAATCTTAGTTTAATAGAAAAGTCGTAATGTTATTGTCATAAAAGTTCTTTAGTTGTTAAATAAAATATAATAATAAACTTGTAAATAATTCAATATTTTTTATTGATTTTTTAATGTGTGCCAAAGCTTAAGGATGTAAATTGTTATAAAATTATTAAAATCTAAAATGTAATTTTTCAAAACAATTATAAAAGTATGATGTAATTTTTCCATTTCTTAATGGATATAACAAAAGGGTTTCTTACTCCATTTCATCCATACCAAATTTTTCATTTGTGTTTTGCTTCGTCTGATTTAGCAGCAAATTCTTCGTCTGATTTAGCAGCAAATTTATTTTCTGACAAGGCCCAAATTGATTTTTGAGATGTTATTTGGAAAGGAACAACTAGGCATTAACATAAACTAAATGAGGAGAGAAATTCAATGTTTTCTCCTCGCATAAACACCTCTCTTGAACAATTTTTTTTAAGATTTAATTTTATTTTTAATTTTATTTTTTAATATTAATTTTTTTTATTTTTAATTTATAATTCAAGTTGCGGGCTTAATGGATTAACTCGAAGTTTTTTTTAAAAAAAAATCTTAATCTCATCTTTTATAATTTTCATAGTTTTTTTTTCTATAACCTCTCGATTCCATTACTTGAGTTATGAGATTGATAATTTAACCTGAGTTAACTCGTGTTGTTTTTTTTTTCTTTTTTATAAATATATTTTTTTAATTTCATTATTCAATATTGGATTGATTAATAATTGAGCAGCATAATTTGTTTTAATTTGCTTTCTATAGGGTTATCTCAATCACATAACCCTGAGTTGCGAGTTTGGTAGATTAACATATATTGATTTAATTCGATGTAATATATTTTTATTTCAATAGTTTAAAAGAAAGAAACTAAATGAGAGGAATTCATTGTTCCTCTCCTCACAAAACACTGTTTGCTTGAATATTTTTCTTTTTTGGGTTTTTTTATGTTTTTGTTTTTTATTTTATTTTTTAACATTGAATTTTCTTATCCTGGTTTTATAACTCAGGTTGCAGGCTTTATAAATTAACTTTTTTTTTGTTTGTTTACTAATTTATTTCTCAATCTCATTTTTTGACATATGATTGATTTAAAATGAAACTTTATAATTATTTTTGGTTTATTTCCTATGAGGTTATCCAGATCTTGTTACCCGAGTTGCATGTTTAGTTGTTTAACTAAATTGACTTATTTTTTCAATGTTTTAAAAGAAAGAAACTAAATGAGGGGAATTCATTGTTCCTCTCCTCACAAAACACTGTTTGCTTGAATTTTATTTTTTTTTTGGGTTTTTTCATGTTTTTTTTATATCCTTTAACATTGAATTTTCTTATCCTGGTTTTATAACTCAGGTTGCAGTCTTTATAAATTAACTTTTTTTTGTTTTTTTACTAATTTATTTCTCAATCTCATTTTTTGACATATGATTAATTTAAAATGAAACTTTATAATTATTTTTGGTTTATTTCCTATGAGGTTATCCAAATCTTGTTACCCGAGTTGCATGTTTAGTTGTTTAACTAAGTTGACTTATTTTTTCTTTTTTTTATTTTATTTTATTTTTCAATTTTATTATTCAATATTGGATTGATTGAAAATTAAGGTGCATAATTTGTTCTGATTTGCTTTTTATGAGTTGTCCCAATCATATAACTGAGGTTACAGGTTTGACAAGTTAATCTAAATTGGCTCATTTGATTTTTCTTCCAAATACATCTTTTAATGTTGGGTTGATTAGTTTTATAATTTGTTTTGATATATTTTCTATTGGGTTATCCCAATCTCATGACCCGAGTCGCAAATTTAACAAGTTAATTCAAGTTAAACTAAATTAATCCAATATATTTTAATTTCAATATTTTAGAAAAAATATCTTGAAAGTATTTTTTAATCAAACTATGTTTTTAATAATTGTATAAGTTATCTTTAATTCTATCAAGTTGATTAGTTAATATCAAGTTAACCCTAGATAGTTTAAAGAAAATACATTAACAGTATCTAGAATTTTTTTTTTTTTTTTGCATTAAAAAAATTAATATGATCCGTGACATAAGATTGATAAAGACAATTTATAACATGGTCAAACCAAAAGCAGAAACTTGGATCACAAGATTTCCCATTTCAATTTTGAACCAAGACCTGCCTTTCTATTGATCTTATATACAAAGGTCGAGTTCCGGGCACAAAACAGGCCGCCTCACTTCCTAGGATCTTTACAAGATAAAATTAGTTTAACAAAGTGTGATGTCCAATCTTTTAGTGTATAGCTGTCAATTCCATCTCTTGGAATTCTTCAACCCTTTTGACTTTTGTTTGGCAGCTTGAAAGGCCTTCATTTTTTGTTTCTTTCGAGCTTCCTTCTCAGCCTGTAATAAAAGACGACAAAACTATGGCTCAAATGACCGCCATTGTTTACTTGCAGTGGGAGTAAACAAGAGGATAGAACTCACCTTTGACATCTTGGATTTGGCCTTTACTTTGGGAGCCTTGTCCTCAAGCTCTGCCTCACGTTCAAGTTCTTTCTCCCTTGCGTCAAGGTTTTTCTCTAGATAATACTGTGGATCACAAAAATTGAGCCACAAAACCATTAGCATCCACAGTCTACGATTAAAATAAACCCCAGACCTCTACTTGCGCCACCTTAGTAAGAAACTTTGGTTTCTTAATCTTCAATATATCAAGATCCGAGTAAAAATAAATGAGACCTAATCACCAAAGTTCCATAATAAAAACTTTGAACTCGCTAGCTAATCAGACATTCATATGAATATTCATTGTGGTTAGAGACAATTTCAACATGACTCTGGCTTGAAAATAAATCGACCCAGTTTTAGATGTGAATCTTGCGACTTTGCTACCATTACTCTAGGTGAATAGCACGCCCAAAGATGTATAGTTGTGGATGAGGGAAGAGAGAGAAGTAAACGGACTTACATTGTAATCGCCTGAATAATCCTGTAACTTGTCGTCTTTGACTTCCACTACTCTATTAACTATTTGCTTTATGAAGTACCGGTCATGAGAAACTGTAATGACTGTGCCACTGTATTCTGATATGGCCTCCTGATGTCATAATCAGGCATAAATTGACTGCAATATCTAAAGCAAAATAAAATGTAGAAGGAATGGAAAGAAATAAGGAAAAGACCAAACCTCAAGCATCTCTTTTGAAGGTATATCCAAGTGATTAGTTGGTTCGTCCAAAACTAGTAAAGTTGAAGGTTTTACCATGAATTTGCAAAATGCTAAACGTGCCTGAACGAAACAGAAAAACAACACTCAAAACTTCAAGCTTCATTAAAAGAAAAAACAATAGAAAATGTAACAGAGCAAAATTAAAAGAATTAGTATAGAAAATCATGGCTGGTATAATCTGTGTTCCAGTGATACAAAGTTGTAAAAATGAACCCGCTCAACCAATAACAAGAAGCTAGTTGTCATGTCATGTACCAAAAGCCTATTCATCACAAAAAGCATATAATTAATTAAGGTGATGGGTTCCTTACTGAATTTGTCTATGCTATATATAGAAGTGCAAATATGTTTACACCTTAATGAGTTTTATTATTTTTATGTGGATAAACATCCATGCAAACTATTACGATCAGTGAATATTTAGATGACCGACTTAAAGTACAGGTGCTAATAGGAATCATATTCAGTTTAAAATATTTTCAATCTGGGATATCAACAGCTTTTAATTTTTGTGATTTTATCAGTTGAGTACTCTACTTCTAATGAGTTTAACATTCATAAGTCCATGAGAGAATGAAAAGTTAAATTAAAAGCAAAAGGACCAACTAAATTCTAGGAAGACCAACAGAATTACAAGTTTTGATTACATTTAATCAAGACTAACCTCTAAAAATGATATATTTAATGGTTTATTAGCATATCAAAAACTATCATGATTGTATTTGGTCATGAAATTAGACTGATTTCTTACTAATGATACCAACATAATAATAATTTCACTTCTTTTCATGATAAATAATATTTTCAGGTTTAACACAAGGGCATGTTAGCTAGTTATTAAATAAATATTCAGGTGATGCAATGCTGCATGCAAGTAATGCAATAATAAACATGAAATCTAAAAAAAATGTGCAAGAAATACTTTGAAAGATCAAACGTGGCTTTCAATACCTAAAGTTATTCATCAAAAGGAAAAGGAAGATCAAACATGACAGGTGAGGATTGGTAACGATGCACAGGGAGCCAGGAGATATCATATTAGGCAGATCCAATGGATACAATAATATCCAAAGTAGGAGTACAGTATTGTAGAAAATGATGTAATTAGGAAGTGTATTTATGTGTATAGAAGAGGTGGCCTTCACCCATAAGAAAGTTCTTACAGTGAACCAATAGTGTGATAGAAAGAAACCAGAGTATGATTTATGTCACAGTGACATGTGATTGAGATTTGAGCATTCATGAGCATGGACAAGAAAAGGTGAACCTTCTTTAGCAAACCCTGATGTAAACCCACCAAGCCAAATCTCAACTCATTCATGAAACCATGATTAATTTAATATTCTTCTGCAGATCCCTCAACAATCCTAATCATCATGTCCAACAAAAATAACCACTAATGATTGTGAAGAGGAGACCTCCTTGTTTCTCTCATGGTACACTCCTCTTCTCGCCGAGCTTCTTTCTTCTTGGTCCATAATTTTATATGTATCAAGAGCCTCATCCTATGTAGGAGTGGTGCGCAGCTTATGATATGCATTATAGCTAGATGAATATAGCCTAACTTCATCTTGTTATTATGTGAGGAAGGAAATTATATTGTGCTTGCACTGACTTGTTGAACTCAGCAGCGCATAATGAGAAGCATCAGCAATGATACATAGCATTGAAACAAAGCCAACTATCCATCTCATTAAAAAGGAATAGAAAAATATATTGACCATGAGACAGATTGAAGGAAGTATTATTTGTTTTCTCATCCAATTTTTCAGTAGATAATGTATGTTAAACCTGTCTAGTATCATGAGCTCCATGCAAAATAATATGTACTAAAGAATGGAAGCAATTTTCAATAAATGATTCAAAATGCAAAAGAAATTTCTTTACATGCTATTTAGAATCAATTATATTAATTGAGTTCAATTGATAAATAAATTGAATTCACATGTTTGGAAGAAATAGAATTCTATTCATTTTGTTTCCTATATCACGCTCATCACCTTCATCTTATTTCTTCAAAGGTCTTTTAAACAAGAGATGGGTAGATAGGTATTTTGGAAAGCTAGTTTTAACATTAATTTCTTCTTTTTAATGTAGTAAATCAAAGAGGTTGACATCGGATTTACCTTTTTACCATGTTTAGAGATTGGATTCCATTTAGAATTCAATCTTGACACTCAAAAATTTAAAATGATTTCAAAAATAAGATTTCATTAAAACCTCTCAAATGAATTAAATTCGGCGGATTCCAAACACAAGGTAAAAGAAACAATAGCGCATAGAGAGTGCAAATATATGAGATTTAAGGTTTAATAGGAGAATCCCAGTTTAGTTTACCTTCTCACCACCACTCAAAAGTGAAACCTTTCTATCAAGCATATCAGCTTTGAAGTTACAACGACCAAGGAGTCCCTTTATATCATCAAGTCTCCAGTCCTCTGCAACTTCTTCCACTGTTTGAATTACTGTTTTATCTAAATCAAGTGCCTCAGCCTACAAAGAGAACAGACTATACTCAGTTGATCTGTCTAACAATTAAAATTAGCAAGAAACCATGAAGGAGTCACTGGATTAAAGGGAAATGGCATCTGAATGATTAGGAAAGCACACCTGGTTCTGCTCAAAATAGTTCGGTAGTACATTATGTTCCCCGATCATAATTTGGCCTCCTGTTGGCTTCTCCAAACCCATGATCAGTTTCAGTAAAGTACTCTTACCACATCCATTTGGACCAATAATAGCAATTTTCTCGCCTCTTTCTATCATAAGATTTGTCTTATTAAAAAGCACCTGGTACAAAAGCAAGCTATAACTATCAATAATGTATCTAGAAGATCAAGGTGAAATAGAGAACTCAATATTTCAAACATCATCTTCCCTGTAAAGTAGCTCACCTTATCCTCAAAACCAAATTCCAAATTATTAATGGCAACAACAGATCTTCCACTTCTCCCGCGCTCTGGGAACCTGATCTTCATCTGTTTGTGTTGAAATGGCTTCTCTATTTGATCCTCTTCTTGAAGTCTCTCCAGTTTCTGTAATGATGAAAAGTAAATGTTTTGGAAAAGTTAAAGTGAACACTGAAGCAACCAGGAAAAAATACAGGAGCCAGGCTGTAGAGGAGGACCTCACCTGTTGGGGAAAAAAACAATCTAGATATGAAGGCAGGAAAAAAGAACAAGGGCAGCATCAATTTTTCTTACTAGGTTACCAGTCAATCTACTACCATAAAATGATCTAATCATAGAGATAATAACAAGAAAATAATTAAAAACACAACGAAATTTCATGTTGTGAGTTTGGTAGCATAGAAACTGCCCACTACATAACTTAAAAAGGGAAGAAGACATCTCAATCTAAGAAACTAAAGAATCCTGATTACATACGATTTTCTGAACTCCATTGTCTTTGATTTCAAACAGGATGCAGATATGAAAGGTTCACATTTTTAGTAAAATTAGTATGAGACCTATCTCTGAATATTTCTCTCCACAATTGCGTTGTGATGTTAACAACGTAATTTCAACATTTAGATGAACATAAGAAATGTATCAGAGTTGTTCTAATAGATGGGAAACATATTAATATACCAAAGCATAGACTGAATCTTTGAATACAGTAGCTCATTAGACAACAAGAAGATGCTTGAATAATAACCAAGAAAAAAATATTTCAAAGTGAAATTCGATCAAAACAAGATGGAGCTTTTTAATTCTCACTGTACCTTCTCAGCAGAAGAAGCACGGCCAGAGTTTGCTCCTGAACCTAACCTACTTATCAATTCTCTTGTGTGCTCAATTTCCTTTTGTTGCTTCTCCCAAGCAGCAAGCTGAGCTTCAACCCATTCTGCTTTTGATATGATGTATTGAGAATAATTCCCCTCAAATGTCCTTGACACGCCCATATCAGTCTCCACAATTTTCGTACATAATTGATCAAGAAAGGCTCTGTCATGAGATATGATGACCATGGGCACATCTTGCTTCTGGAGATAGCCTTCAAGCCACTCAATCGTGTCAAGGTCAAGGTGGTTTGTGGGTTCATCCAAAAGCAACAAATCTGGGTCCTGCAAATGTACAATTGAAAATTTATGTCGACTATAGACCATTTGTTCCAAAGATCGCAAAACATATTTAGATGTAAACGAGCAGCCATTGTTTGTCGCTTCAAAACTCAATGTAAGTTACTTTACACCATAAAGTGATGGCAATAAAACAAAAAAAGTAGCCCGGTTTTCAGTCATGACCAAGCTGCATCCACTACTCATCACTTCTTCCAAAAGAATACGCACATATTAAACACTAACAATGATTGAGGTGAAGCAGGAAAAAAAAGCTCTGCAAATTCAGAAATTTTCAAATAAAAAAGAAACAGTTTCACCAACACTAATGCCAATCTATTTTCTGGAAGCAAACAATACATCCCCACACCATTTTCTTGGCAATAAATCAAATTCAAGCAAAGGTGTCATACTTGAACCTTCTACACAAAATGAACTCAAACTTATCATTCAAAACTATAAACCAACATGTTATACAAGAGAAAACAAAATAACATTATACCTGAAGCAAAATCTTCCCAAGCGACATCCTCATCTGCCACCCACCACTAAAAGAAGCCACCAATCTATCTGAGTCCTCAGGCGAAAACCCGAGCTCAGGCATCAACTTACTAATCTTTGCATCAACTTCATCCAAGTCCACAGCTTGTGCTCTTCTCTGCAACAAATCAAACTCATCCAATAACCTCCCCATTAACTCCAAATCCTCCACAGATCCCTCAATAGCCTTTTGCACCTTTTCCAGCCTCTCAGCAATCTCCATTTCCTCTTTAAAAGCACTCATAAACTCCTCCTTCACGGTCCTACTCATAGAAACCTCGAACTCTTGACTTAAAAAGGCAATCTTCATATTCGCTTTGGCTTTAATCACATTCCCTGAATCAGGCTCCTCTTGTCCAGTTATAATCCTCATCTGGGTCGTTTTCCCTGCTCCATTTACACCAACTAATCCAACTTTCTCACCTTTTTTCACCTCCCAAGTCACGTCTTTCAAAACAGTAACTCCTTTATAACTCTTGCTTATGTTTTCTAGCTTAATACCTGAAGATATCCCTGAAGCCCCACCGTTTGACTGCTTGTTTGAGCGTTTCTTGTCGAACTCAACATCCGAATTGCTCGAAAACAATGATTCAATGTCAGTTTTGGAGGCAGCACCAGATGTTTCCACCGTGGCAGTTGATAAGCGTGCTTTGGTTTTATAATTCGATCTTCTGGTAGGGAATTTGAAGGAATTAGTGTTGTATTTAGTGGATAAGAGAGACGGGTTTGGTTTAAAAAGAATGGATTTTTGTCGAGGATTGAAAAAGGATGAGCCGGTGAAGAAGGTAGAGTGGAGTTTGGTGGACAAGTCCATGACTGGTTAGTGAGAAAAGGGAGGGGAAATAATGATGGGTTCGGGCGGGAGAGTGTTCCTCAGGGCAGTGAGAATCTGTGGACGGGAGGGGAGAGAAACACTCAGCCCATGAAGAAAGAGATACTGTGTGTGTTGGAGAGGCTTTTCAACTTTTTATTCATTTTAATTGCAAAGGAGATAAATTTTAGTGTCTGTAAGAATTTTCTTTTTTCTTTTTTCTTTTTTTCTTAATTCTCTTCAATTATTATTATTATTCAATTTTGTTTCTTACAAATTCAAGCCTTAAAAATGCATTTCTCTGTTTGTTTTTTTTCTCCAAGCAAACTTTTGTGGCTGTGGAAACAGATAACAAACACTCTTAAGTTCTGTGGCGCTAATTCTCCTGACCCAATATTGAGCATTCTATTTACCCAGTCAGCTACTGACACCTGTGTCCTTTTCTTATGATTAGGCGCCAACCACGTGCTCAAGTTACGAACGAACTGCCTGGACAGACAGGATCATTTTTCTTTTTTTTATTTGTCCTTTTTTAATTAAAAAAAGCTAGACAAATCCAGCTGGCTACTTTATTTCCTAGCCTTTCTTAGTTCTGGTGGGCTGAGTGTTACCTCCAATGTGGGCTTTTTTTGCTTTATTATATATTCGAGTTCCGGAAGAATTTTGATCTCTAGTTTATTTTACTGATTTTTAGATTGTTTTAGATTATGTATAGCTTTTTCAAGATATTAAAAGTGTTTTTGGGTAAAAAAAATAATAGAAATAATTTTTTTTGGACGTAAAACACCTAGAATCTTATAGCTATTTTATAAGAAAATATTTAGGGGTGAAGACAGGTCATCTCCCTAAAAAATAATTAAATAAGCCTGATGTATAGGCTGCTTCAAGTCCACACCCTGAGCCTTTTGTTTAGAGGCCCAAACACTTTAGGCCCACATGCCCAAAGCCTTTTTACCCCTTCTTTTCCTTTTTTTATTAGTTTTTTTTATTGCTTTTTCTTGCATAATGTTTTTTGGAATAATTATATTGAGACTCCTGTAATTTGTCACTATATTTTTTAAATTGAGTTGCTTTGCTCTGGGGTCGTTCTAAATATTTCTAACCAAATCCATCACCCCTTGCTTTATAATGGGGAAAACCTGCATTTACCTCTCCTACAAGAAAGCTTGTTTTGTTTCTCCCCCGTTACCCGCGGTGGCCTTGCGGTGTTGCCTTGAACCAGATCTCCTATCTCTTCCACGCCTAGAATTTTTACCTGAGCTCCTCCCTGCTGAACTATCACGATCCAAAGGTGGGGGATGTCGGATAACAGGAACAACCGGAGGCGGCAAGTGGTCCAATAGATCTTTGTTTGAAAATCTACTCTCTTCAAATCTAAACCCATGGTAACCAAGTGCCCTTGCACCGCCTTGAAAAACCCCATCTGTTATTTCTTCACCATTGATTATTCAACCCGTTCATGGCCCTCTCGTTAGGTTGGATACAATTGTTTTTCTCAACTACCATGGAGTAGCAACCACTGGACATGCCCATTTGTTTGAAAATCAAATATACTATAGCTGTCATGATTTGGTTAGAGAAAGAGTAAATAATTGTGAAGAAGGTTTTGGTTTTTGAATGCATGATAATAAGTTTTCTAATGATTGTGGTTTTTGAATCAAAGAACATTTGCTTATCAATGCCTTTTGATTGGGGTTTTCTTTCACCTTGGTGGAGGGCAGAGAGAAAGTGTATTAATTTTTAATATTTTGCAATGTTACGAAAAATAAAAGTTGAAAAATACTTTTCAGTTATATTATTATGAAAAATAAATTGATAAATCACTTGTTAATATTTTAATTTTTTAAAAGTTTATTAAAATAATAAAAAATAAATTTTACAAATTAAAAGGTTGAATCGAAATGAAATTGAAAAAAATCTAATGTCATAAATTATCTCAAATAAAATAAATAATAATCAAAATAATGAAAATCAAATCTAACAAATAAAAAAATTAAAAGATGATAAAATTAAAATAATAATAATAATAATAATTTCATAAATTATTTCAAATAAAATTTTAAAAAAATAAAAAAATAGAGACCAAATTTGATATATAAAAAATTTCAATTAAAAAAATAATAAGAGAAAAGCAAATAACAATCATAAAAATAAGGATTAAAGTAATATAAAAATCAAATTAAATCAAAATTTAAGGAATGAAATTGAAAAAAAAATATTCAAACAAAATATATATCAATTAAAAGTTTGAGAACCAAATTTGATATAATCAACAAATAATATAATATTTTTAAATTTTTCACAACTTCTGAAAAATATTTTTCGTCCAAAATAAAAGAAAAATATTTTCTTGAAAATCAAGTTAAATTTTTCTTTAATTGAAATTTTTTTTTCATTGATTAACTTTTCTAATAGCAAATAAACATATGAAATTATTTTCTGGGCAAACAAACACCCCTGAGTGTCTTGTTGTTCCTTTAAGTACTTTATATATATATATATATATATATATATATATATATATATATATATCAATTCATATATGATTTGATTTTTTAGTTTGAACATTTATGTAAAGTATACTTTTTAAAAATATTAAGATAAAGAGAAAAAAATAAAATATAAAAGGAATGATATAATGTTTTTTAATATTTTATTGATTTTTTATTAGGCAATATAATTGTTTCGACTTAATATTTGTAGATGTATTTCAATCTCAAATAAATATCTTTATATTTAATTGGTTTTTAATTTTACAAATATCTATTTTAAATAAAAAAAATTATTTAGCCCAATTGAGTTAATAAATCAGGTCATGGCTTCTAATGGTTAACTTCAATTGATCAGAAATTAAGATTTATAATTTGTTTTAGTTATATAATTTTTTTTAATTTTTTTAATTATATATATATATGTATGTATGTATGTGTGTGTATATATATATATATATAAACTTTGCAATTTAAAGATTTTTTATGTTAAAAAACATGTAGAAAATATTGTTATATAAATTTTTTTATTAAAAAAATAATCGACTCACAATGAAAAATGAGTCAAATAGCTAGTGTACGCAATAAAGAAGATTTATAACTATAGTAATTAATTGATGTCAAGCTTCAAAACCAAAACATCAAATTAAGCATTGTAACATGGATGCAAGACATAGAGCCAAGTTGGTCATCGTCATGCATGTTTGTTTTCTCTTTTTTTTTTTTTTTTTTAATTAGGGGAGACATGCATGCTGTGCTCTTCTGATTTGCACACGTAAAGGTAGTAACATAGAAGTCTAGTCTTGGATCCACTTGATTTATGTGAATAAATTAAAAAATTATTTTTGAGATCAGTGTATTAAAACGATCCAAAATATACTAAAAACAATTAATTTTTAACAAAAAAAATTAAAAAAATAAATTATGAAACATAATTTATACCGCATTCCCAAACAACACTTAAAACATTTAAAAAATCATGATTTACAATTATAATAATCAATTTATATCACAATTCAAAATCGCAACATCAAATTAAACACAGATTGTAACATGGATGCAAGACATAGAGCCAAGTTGGTCATCTTCATGCATGTTTGTTTTCTCTTCTTCTTCTATTAATTAGGGGAGACATGCATGCTGTGCTATTCTGATTGGCACACGTAAAGGTAGTAACATAGAAGTCTAGTCTTGGATCCACTTGATTTATGTGAATAAACAAAAAAAAAATCCACATTCTTTAATTTTTTAAGAAAAAATTGATGCGGCATCAAAATAAACATATCATATTTTAATAGCATAAAAAACATAACATTATTGCGATGTTAAAATGTAACACTTATCATGAGTTTATATAAAAATATGGTTGTGATTGCTTTTTAAAATATTTTTTTTATTGAAATAAATTAAAAGAATATTTTTTATTTTTAAAAAGTTATTTTTAAAATCAGCGCATTAAAACAATCCAAAACATATCCAAAAATTTAATTTTTATTTAAAAAATTAAAATTTTTTATGAAATATAATTTACATTACATTTTCAAATAATATTAAAAAATTATTTTTTCAATGTTACACGGTGACAAGGCATGACTAAGAAACTTGGAAAATAGAATAGTGCTACACAACCCCAAAAATAAAGAAAAAATAAAGAAACACACACACACACAAGAAAGAGAAAGAGAAAAAAAGAAGAAATGATACGCCATCGCAGGCAAACCTAACCACCAGCCGCGTTAAGGAGGATGTGTTCTTTTCCTTAGAAAACACCTAGCAAATGCAGAAGTGCAAAAGCGTGTCCAAACCCAGTGGCATATCCAGTAATAAAAACAAGAACAGAAACCCATTTTAGTCAACAAAAATAACAAAAATACGTGTCCTATATATGGGATAAGAGGACTAGCTAGTACTGCAAAAAATCAGGCTGTCATTTTGCTGTCCACCGATCACCTTCTTTCTCTAGTTTCTTCATACTGTTCTTTCTTTGATTCTCTATACAAACCAAGCCCCTCTTCTCTGCTCTAACTTTCAGCACTGAAACCAGCCCCTCTCTCTCTTGTGCTATCATATATCCATTCATTCTTATAGTACTTCATTAATTCTTAGAAGCTTTCATGGAGGATCGTAAGGATCAGGTACTACTGCTACAAGTCACTGTTTCTTTTCTTTTCATCAGTCTTATCGTTGGTTTAGTTTTTTTCTGCTGTCAATGAACTACAAGAACCTTCAAGTTTCATTATTTAGTTTTTAATGTGTAGCAATTAGATAGTTTCTCGCATGGTTTAGCAAGTGCAATTACCCCCTTTTTTCCGTTTTCAGATCTGTGTTTTTGTCGTTTTTGGTCTCAAATTGAGTTCTTATTTTGTGGCCTTTTTGAAACATTCAAACAAGTAATCATTCACTTTTTTCAAAGCTGGGAACCACGAAACAGTCAAAGGTCACTTTATGTTGCCTTTGTTTCCAACGGGTTTTTTTAACGTATTGGAATGCTGGAGTTGTTGTTGTTAACGATTCTTTCTATGTATAAGCAAACATAACTCAAACGTGTTTCATATTTTCCATGAAGAAAAATGCTCCATGGCTATCAGTACCACAGTTTGGGGACTGGGACCAGAAGGGTGAATTGCCAGACTACTCCCTTGATTTCTCAAAAATAAGGGAAATGAGGAAGCAGAACAAGAAGGATGTGTCAAGAGCTAGTATTGGCAATGAAGAAGAGCTAATCAATCCAACAGCAACCGCTGCAAAACCTGCTCAAACTCAAGATCATCACCACCACCACCATTACCATGAGGGCCACCATCACTCACCCACAGTAAGATTCTTTCTTTAGCTTTATTTGGAACAACTTTACTGAACATGATGTAGCAAGTACAGTGATATCGTGGTCGTTGTGAAATAGAGAGAGTAACATGATAAATAATACTTGGATGATAGTGGCCTGCATGTGGTGGGATGGTGGAGAAAATTGTTTGGAATTGTTGGTGGTGCTCTTAAACATGGTGGGTCAATATAGCAACTTGGTAATATAGAGACCATTGATAAAAAGCTTACTCCACTTGGCGATGGCATCATCCTCCCATTAGTCCATCAAACATGACAAATAAAGAAGAGAGAGAGTTAGAGGGAGAAGAAAAATCTTGCCTGTTTGGCAACAGTACATGGGATGGCTGGCTAGGTTGATTAACTGGATATGAATGTTATACGATTAGAATGTAGAGCGGTTCAAACACATCTTCCTTTGTGGTTTTCAAAGCTATTATGACTTTTCAACATAATTTATTCCGAAGTGAAAAGGTATGTTGTTGTTACCTCTTGATTATCAAAAGAATAATTAACACATTGATTTTCTCACATCTTCTTAGAACTTCAAACAGATCAGTGCCTTTCTCGATAAAAACTTAGATCATAAGAAGAGGGAAGAACTCGAAAGAAATCATGTACGGCTATTGAGCATCTGGATTGTTAAATAATTGTTTCATGTGATTCTAGATGCTTATTGTCTGATCGGATGCAGGTTTTAGAATTAAAAGCAAGCATTTAAATAAATTATATGACTTTAAAAAATCTGTAAGGTACTCTTCATCTGTTGCAATTATAGATATGTGTGCCCACAGACAGAAGTGAGGATTATCCTGGACATGCCTAGACTGCACGCAATTGCGAGTGGTGCACATGTATTGATAGTTTTGGGTTCCGTTTAACTTGTTTTTTTATATATAAAAATTGATTTTTTTTTATAACAGATTTTTTTTTTTTTAGTGTTTTAAGATTATTTGAATGAATTGATCTTAAAATAAAATTTTAAAAAATAAAAAAAATTATTTTAATACATTTCCAAACAATATTTATTTTAAAAAACATTAAACAAAATCCTAACCAGCCCATCTGTGAATTTTCAAAACAATTTGAGAAACATAATGTTTCTGCTGGTATATCTCTTGCAACATGACAGATGTTGTTATCCAGGAAGTGTTCAGTTGATACATCAATAGAAATACTGTTCTTGGGATTGTTGAAACTGCAACCACTTGAATTAATACTTTGGATTTTTCCTTATCCTTAATTCGGATTAGGATTATTTTCACTATTGCTTTCCCTTGCAGACAAGGAGGAGCATTTTTAGCTACTTCAACTGCTGTGTGAAGGCTTGAGGCAAGAGGACAAATTATTTGTGCCGGGTCGCATGTGACGATGATGTATTTGGGGGACCATTTCGTATTTAGCCTTTTTTGTGGTTTTAGTTTTTCTTTTGGTATCGTTTTTGTTCTTCATCCCGTTACCTCCATATTATAAAAAAAAAACAGATGATGCCTTTGTAAAGTGTTGGTGATTGATATTTCTTTGCTCCAATGCATCTTCTCTTCTCTCTGATCAATGGTTGATTACTAGATTAGCTAGAAAAACACTTCTTTTTTCCCAGAAAAGGAAGAACTTGAAGTTTTGCACTGAATGAAATCATGGGGCTGACTCGGTGATCATGGTGCTGATGCATGGACACTTGTGGCCTTGTTGGTTATGGGAGGTGTTCTATCAGGATGACCTCTGGAAAATGAGTTCACTGCCTGGAAGTGAACTGCACTGGAGTTCCAGCTCCGGCAGGTTTCGGCTGTGGGGTAAGCTTTAACTTCTATATACAGAGGTTTACTTAGACATGGATTGGCATTGCGTTCCAAACGGTGTTTCATTAAATTTTAAATTTTTTTTTTTGTTAAAATTGAATGCGGTTTATATTTTTTATATTGTTTTGATGTGCTGATGTCAAAAATGATTTTAAAAAAATAAAAAAAATATCATTGATATATATTTTAACACGAAAAGTTATTTAAAAAGTAAACGCTACTACGTTCCCAAACATAAACATAAGAAAACATAAACATATTCTTAGTGATCCGATCTTTGGACATGGTAGGGTTTTTAAAGCCCGAAAGCCATACATTTGTGCTATGAAGTGGGTTTGTGGGGAAGCAATTGACAGGCGTCAAGGGCCATGATTCCACAGTGGAGACTGCAGCAATCTTCGCTGTCAGCAACAAAGAAAAGAACTCTTGGATCGAAACCTCTCTTCTTTCTTTTTTACCAGTCCATTTCAAGGAAAATTTAATGGAGTGAACTCACTTGCCCGTCTCTTGACGTGATTAAGACGGAAGTTTTATGGACTATATTAATCTACTGGGTGGGTAATTTTAATTTAGACTCGCCTTTTTCTGCTCACTGGGTCGATGCCCATTTTCACCCTGCTATCATTATTACAAATTAAATAAAAAAGAGAGATTCACGATGGATTTCCTCAGTATAGTGATTTGTGTTTTTTATTCCTTTAGTTTTTTAGCTTTTATTTTTTTATCAGTTGGGTCCTTGTAAATTGAGTTCAATGGGATTTTGAGCTCGTAATTTATTTTGAATAGGTTCCTATCGAGTTCTCTAGGAATCAAAAAGATGTTTAGCATTGGATTAATGTTTGATTTGGCAAGATAGGATTTGGTTTTGTTGGTTAACAAAAATAGAGTTTTTAGGGACCAATTTTGACAATAAAACAAACATGCATCCACTTTTTTTTATTATTGCTTTGCTGGCGCCTTTTCTCAAAAAAATACCTTTAAGATTTTTTACAATTCATTTTTCGGTCTTCGAGTTTTTTCATTAAGCGTTTTAGTCCAAAACTTTATATATATATATATATATATATATACATATTCATTGATTTGAGAGAGAAGAGAGAGTCGCTTAAAAAACAATGAAGGAGAACAAAAAAAAGTTCAGCTCGTAATATTATGGCAATAAAAAAATCTTTATTGGTGTCCATAGCTTTATCTTCTCCAAACGAGTTCAATGATGGTGGTGTTTTTCTATAAACATGCTGGGGAAAAAATTTGATCAAGTTCATTTAGTATTTTTAATTTGATTGATTTTCATTTATTGGGGTGATTTTAGGATATTTTGGGATTGTTAATATGTTTATCAAGGTTTTTAAAGTATTATTTTTAAGGTGAAAACAAATTGAAAAATAGGTTTTGGGGGTCCAAAAACTCGGACCCTGATTTCCAACCACCTTTGCAATAGTAAAAAACTAGAGTTCAAGACGACACATCTATTTTTTTATTAAAGAAATGATCACAAAAAAAATAAAATTAAACTAAGAACATAGATCTCAGTTCTTAAGCTGAGGTGTGCATGGGCTTTTGGTTGCTTGCTAGGGAAAATAGGTTTTGGGGGTCCAAAAACTCGGACCCTGATTTCCAACCACCTTTGCAATAATAAAAAACTAGAGTTTGCATCTATTTTTTTTATTAAAGAAATGATCACACAAAAAAATAAAATTAAACTAAGCACATAGATCTCAGTTTTTAAGTTGAGGTGTGCATGGGCTTTGGGTTGCTTGCTAGGGCATGCGGCTTGGTCTATTGGGCCCAATATCTCTTGGTTTTTTTAAAAAAAATTAATAAATATAAAATTTAATTAATATTCTCCCTCTTTTTAAAAATCAAAATGTTAATTGTTTGATTTCAAAACAAATTTAATATTCTCCCTCATTAAGTAAAAAAGACAGATTTTAAAAAACATGTAAGGGTTATGACCCAGGTTATGCATTGGATATGTTAATTACCCGAGTCTATTCAAAATATCATTGTCCTGATTTTTTTTTTATAAAAAAATGTTAGGTCAATGTTATTTTTAATTATTGTTTTTGGCAAATAAGGTTTTGGCTATATCGAATGAGTTAGTTGTGTTACACATGAGAACTTAACTTGACTTAAAATGTTATCGTGTTAATATTTGTAAAAAAATTAAAACAACATCTAGAATTCATTTTAATCAGACCAGGTTGTGTTAGGGTTGACTGGGTCACGTTTGAACCTATAAAATCAACTCGGTTATATTAGGTGAATTCCCATACAATTTGATTTGAAACCCGAGCCAAGTAAAGATCTAGATTGAGAGGCCTCTAGGTAAATCCATTGAGTCGAGGAAGGTTCAATAATACTGTCAAAGAATTCCCCAGGACACCGCATGAATGGTATATTAATTTTAGATTTTTTAACACATTCATGTCAAAGTTATCAAAATGTTTTTGTTTTAGTCAAAATTTGCTTTTATGCTTATGTTAAGATATTGTCCAAAACCAAATATTCTAATAAAAAAATAGCTGAAAAAAATTGAGCATGTTAATAAGATAAAAAGGTTTTAGTATATGTTTGAAAGTATAATGACGGTTACTTTTTAAGGTATTTTTTGTATAAAAATGCATCAAAATAGTATATTTTTAATTTTAAAAAAATTATTTTTAACATTATTACATCAAAATGATTTGAAAAAAAAAAAAATCTAAGCCAATTTTTTTTTCAAAATTTCATGGAACGCAATTCATTATTATTATTTTAAAATGACCAAGATTTTTTTATGTTTGTTTTGATTACTTTTTTATTTTTATTGAATAAATGATATAAAAAGTTAGAAAGATTCTCTTCTTCTTCTTCTTTTTAAAGATAAGAGATATTAATAAAAATAAAATGAGTTATACTATCAATTTAATTTGTTTGAATGAAGTTAGTACTCTTTTAATCTATAAAAGAATGTCGTCATATAAACAAATAAAAAAACTTTTTTATATACTATCTTTTTAAAAAATTTATTAATATTAAATATATGATAATTTTTTTTTTGTTAATGTTTTTTATCCAACCTGCTTCAAGGCATGGATCAACTAGTTTTTTTTTTATAAATTGTTTTGTACTTGAAAAATTATCAAGTTAATACATTTTTAGATGTTTTTAGAAGATTTTAATTTGCTAATAATAATAATTTTAAAAAACATTATGCATCAAAATTTTAAACACAAACTAAGTTGTTCAAGCTAAAATACCAGTGTAGCTATGATAGAATATGAAATATTGTCATTTACAAGCTTCAATAGGGATAGGGGCTCGCAGACATAGTTATCAAACTCAGCTTGGGGGTTGACCCGGCCAAGGGGTCGGGTCTCGGGTTTCATGGGTCAACTCGAAAAAATAAAAAAAAATTTAAAATTTTAATATTTCATAAGAAAAAAATAAGAAAAAAAATCCATGTGAATATAAACTATACAAATTGTAAATAATAAAATTTAAAAGAATATTTTAAAAAGTTTTGTATCCCGCATTGAAAAAACAGAACTTTTTTTAAATCTCACATTAAAAAAATAGCTTTATTGAGAACATAATATCTATAGGCTTCAAATCCTATATTGAAAAAACAATTTTTTTTCTTGGAAACATAGAATATATATGCTAAAAGATTTCAAATCCCACATTAAAAAGATACTATATTATCCTTTTAAGTAGAAGTATTTAAACTATATTAAAAAAACATAACTTTTTTCTTGTGAACATAGAATATATATACAAAAAAGCTTCAAATCTCACATTAAAAAAATAACTTTTTTCTTGGAAACATAGAATACACACAAATACACACACACACACTCATATTGAAAAAATATAACTTTTTTTCCTGTGAACATAGAGTATATATATAAAGGAGCTTCAAATCCCGCATTGAAAAAATAACTTTTTTCTTATAAACATTATTTCAAATCCCATATTGAAAAAATATTATTTTATCATTTTAAGTTAAATTATTTAAACCAAAAGATTTTTTATTCCACATTGACAAAACATAACTTTTTTCTTGTGAACATAAAATATATATACAAAAGAACTTCAAATCTCACATTGAAAAAATACTCTTAACATAATATATATAATAAAAGGTTTCAAATCTCACATCAAATAAACTACTTTTTTCTTGTAAACAAAGAATACATATATAAAAGAATTTTAAATTTCACATTAAAAAAATAAAGTATTTTTCTAATATTTACACAATAAACCTTTAAAAGTAGTAATAACCCACTAAAAATATATATAAAAAAAAAGATATAGAAGAAAAACCATATTTGAAAACAAAAAAAAAAAGTGCTCACAGGCAAATAGATCAGAAGATTGCATAGGCAACAATGCTCAAACCTTCTCGCGGCACCTGTTTGATTAGTAGGAAGTCTTGAATACATATGCTGCCATGACACTCAACAAGTTTATGCGACAAAAGGTTTCCAGAAGTTCCATGAATTCGTCTGATTAGTTCTCTAAAGAAAGTTCACAAGAGAGATAATTCTTTCCCTCAAGATTTCTCCAAATTATCTCAACTAGTTTTCTTTGCTATGTTCAATCGCTTTAGAGGTAGCATACAACACCATTATAGACTAAGTCACGAGTAACAACACAAAACCCTCGTCAAAACGGATTAATTACAAATATCATGCTGTCTGCTAGCTTTTTTTTACCCGATTACCTTACTAATGCAGAGAATTCGATGCTCTTTCACACAGCTGCTTTCATATTGCAGAAAATTCGATGGAGAATTATTGCAAATCTTGGTGTTGATGATCACACCTTTTTGATAATCTGCACGACATCTTCATCCTCCAGTTCATGTTCCTGAAATGCAAAAAATCATGAAGAAATATTAGACAGCACATAAACATTAAGTGAAAAAATCTAACAGAATGGAGATGAATGAGAGGGGAACAAAAGTAAAAATAAAATAAAACCAAGTATGCTGAATCAGGTTTCAGAATAAACCTTGCCAACCCTTTGCGGTTTGTGTTTCGCGCTTGACCCCCATACCAGAGCACTATATCATTCACCAAAAGTAAATTTTCATGAACAGGGGTTAATTGGAAAAAAAATAACAAAAATAAAATAAAATTAAGGAGAAGATAAGAAGGATTCATAGGATATGTGAACCAGTCCTTTTCTGTTATGTATGCAAATGAAAAGGTATAAACTGATCAAACCCCATTTATAAATCGATTTTTACCAACAATATCTGCAAAGGATGTAATCGAATGAGGAAAGGGCCACCGGCAACTGACTCCTTGGGGGGGGGGGGGTGACTGGGATATATGACACTAGAGCACTATCCATGACACTCAAATGCTTCGATGTAGACATGCCAGCTTGCAGTTTTATTTTTATTTCATGCATGTCCAATACGACTATCATGATTTGATACACAGTAATAAGTCCCAACCATAACAAGGCCATATGAATGAAACTGCTTCTTGTATGCAAAAAGCTGGTGCTTTGAATTTTTCACAAACTACAACTTTTGAGATAACAGAAATTCAAGAGACACTCACTACTTGAATTGTTTCAACATGTCCTTGTGAATTCGTTCACAGAAGTCCTCAACTGTCCGCTTCTTCGATGACAATATCACAGGATCCTCATAGTCTGGATTCATCCCTTTTGGCTTTGTATATATGCGAGTTAAATTTAGATACTCCCACACTTTATCCAGCAAACCATCAAGGTTCCATTCCAGGTGAGCACTATAGTGTATAAAAAAAAAAAAATTATACAAAATTACCAACAAAAATAACAAACAATATGGACAGGAATTGTCTAACATGCAAAATGTGCAAATGAATAAAATAAGCATAAGGTCACCTAATGTTACCAACATAAATCAGAGAAAATGCACACGCAGGATATGAAGTCAAAGACCAGTGTGTAAGCTACATTGCATGCTATACAATTGCATTCAAGATAACAAGTCATAAGAAAGAAAGAAAATCTTTATCTTCATTAATTTTAGAGCTTACCAGTTTTGAAAATTTTCAATCAAAACAAACTGCATGATGACCAGTTAAAACTAAATGGATTGTAGCCAGATATCCAATAAATTACAAGAGCAAAAAAGACACCAGCAGTTTAGATTAGCCTCTATGTACACAAAAAGCGGGAGAGGGAGGGGGGACGAAGTTGCTCAATGAACACATGTAGATGAAGCAATGGCAACAGACACGACCAATCAACCAAGCCAAGCAACAATGGCTAGAGAAAGTTCATTCTCAGATTACACTTCCCAACACATCTATATTGATGTGCTTGGGATCTCAATAGAAAAATCATGCCAGGGTTGAAAAATCCAGATAATTGAAAACAGATTCATGAGACTGATTTTCTTCACATGTGAAATTAAACAAAAATTGGTATGGTAAGAGTTGGACCATATTTTTAACCATAATTCTAATAAGAAAATTCAAGCCAATAAAAAGTCACCTGACAGGGCAGTAGTGAGGAAGTTTGTCCAAAATCTCCAGCTCTTCAAGTGTAATCTGATCGATTTTGTTCACCACATAGATGCAAGGCATGTATATTCTACTCCCCTCAATGACATCTATGAGGTCATCAGCAGTTGCATCATACCTCAGAGTAATATCAGCATTGTGCATCCTGTATTCACTGCATATTGCCTTCACAGTATCAAGATCAAGGTGTGTGTTGGCAACTGTTGATGTAAAATTAATACCACCCTTATCTTTCTTTCTGAATGTCAGATTAGGCGGTTCCTTATTTAACCTGTTTCCAGAAAACATAGTGAGTGATATATAGAATAACTAAACACTAAGAGTAGAATAAAAGGAGAACGTGTAAGCCATGCCTACAAATATTGTATGTTTGCAATGTTGAAAGGTTGAATTTTGTGGAATAAATATGTAAAAAGACAAGTCAAGTCATGAGGTATAAACATCAAAATAAACAAATGGAACAACACAACAAAAACTTCGAAATATTATATCAAGAAATGTGAGACCCTTCCTCAATACACACACACAGAATAAAGTAGAAACTCAAACAAAGTGTCTATTAAGGAGGTACCACGCATCTCAAAATGCTTTTAGAGCAAACATGCTAGGATATGGAAATATCAAAACATTCTGTTAGGAGGCTGAATGATACAGAGCAAACAGAACAGCTACAATTAGATGAACTTAATCAATTTTTATGTATTTCCAATCCACAAGGCTAAAATATTATTCTAATGGTTCTGGGAACATTGTTAGCATTCAAAAAGAAGTTTCGAAAAATTGGTGCTTGATCAATGGTTATTCCTGATACTAAATTAGATCTCCTTGTTCTTTCTTTCCAAATGGTAAATGATTTAAGAGGCATGCACAAGCTCTCCAAATGTTTTCAGGAGAAATATACAAAGAAGAAAAATAAAGAGATCCAAGTAACATTTCATACAGTTGCACCAACAAAACTTGGGCAGACAAATTAAATAAGGACCATAAAATTTAAACTACCTAGTCATTACCTTATGCCAAATCCTTCAAGCTCTTTCTCTATCAGACGCTTGTGAGTTATTGGCTTTATTGCATCGAGGACAATTAAGATACAGTTGCATGTCCTAGCAGTACTGATCACCTGAATCAAATTGACAGCACTATTGAATATAAAGATATAAATGGGTAAACATATAAATAATGCATGTGAGCCAAATGTGATCACAATGCTAAAGGAATCATTCACAGAAGGTAACCAAAGAATGACATACTGTGAGCATTCATATGTAACTTCTATATCATCAGTATTTTGATAGCCCTAATTAAGTCAATGTTCACTAAAATGTCACAAGAAGACTTCTATATCATCAGCATTTCAGCAGAAAAAAGAAATACCAACATAATTTTCCATGGTGTTTGGACCAAAGGAAAGTGTTCCAGTACAAGATTCATGAAAATGCACAATGGTCCAAAGAAATGTTTCCCATCTAGGAGAAATTTTTGAAACTTAAACTACTGGCTACCGAGACTGGCCAACCAAATGTAAAAAGCCAATTTGCTGAAAGAATATCAACCACTTAAGAACATCTGTGAGGATCTTGATGCCTGCAGTGGATAAATTTGGTGCCCCAGTCTCTAGATCTCACTTTCCAGGTGAGATTACAGTTGCCAGTGCTTCAATAAATATCCTATAACCATATCCATTTTTCCAGCATCCAATACATACCACACACTTCTGGTGTCCATTTGAGATATAGCCTAAACCTTCAAAAATAAATTTAATGTCATCTTGGTAGTCTCCAGAATCATGTTACTGAGCACATCCATGCCCATAATGAGCATCGCACAATGGTCTTGTTGCCTAATCCTTCCAAGGAATTTTCATTAAAAAAAAAAAAAACTTTCTTTTAGAACCAAACAGAATTCTCTCCATTCATGAAGCAAGAACTCTCTAAGGTAGAGGTTGTTAGCCCTTCTATGTCCAGGTACACATAACCCCAAAAACTTTAGTATTCATTACTCTGACATTCAAGCATTTACTGGCTACCAAATCCACACTATCAATTTGATAATGAACCATAAATGCACTCCAAGCAAGACATAATTTTACAGAAAACCAATAGAAACAATTAGGCAGCGCATGGCCTGAAATTCACCAAACTAGCTGAAGATGTCCTAGTCCCCTCACAACCTCACTCCATTACAGTTTGGAATCATAGCACTAAAGGATGCATTGAGCTTGTCAAAAATGGTTCCACCTAAAAGAGGCAGTTGGCCAAAAGATGAAGAGTAAAAGCAGAAAATGATATCTTAACTTCATATAAATAACAAATGTCATGTATTAACTATATTTTATAGACAAAGATCATTACTTGTTAATGAAGACCCGGACCTTAGACTACTATATCAATATTCAAAAACAGGAAAAAAAATGAAAGCTATGCTAAACATGTCATGATCTACCTGCCTTCCTCGACCTTTTCCATCCTTAGCACCCTCAATGATACCAGGGAGATCCAACAACTGCAAATCATAAGAGAAGAAGCATTAAGAGCTAATATATATTTAGAAAAAAAAAGGAGCTAGTACATCGAAGGCAATTTTAAATTATCATTTCATGCACAAATTGGGACAATGACGTGGTATGTAAAACCATTCTGAAACCTGATGACAAGCATTCAAATCCGGATCATTTAAAAAAAAACGAAAGAAAAACCATCAATATGTCATAAAGGTAGTGAAAACCTAAAAAGATTTTGCAGCTAATATTACCTGAATTTTAGCTCCTTTATAAACGATCACTCCAGGGATGCAAGTTAGGGTGGTAAACTCATAGGAAGCAACCTATAATCCATAAAGTTTGAAAAAAATCAGCCTTCAGAGCATGTTGTTTATGAACTTAATATAAGCTCGCTTTACCAAAAAAGAAGACAGCGAAAGGAACATATTAATGATTCAAGTTATTCAGTTAATTGACCAACTCCAAAGACTGAAACAGTGAAAAAATCACCATGTAAACTAGGCAATTAGAAGCTGCAGTGCCTCTAACAAACCCAGACCCTGCCTACACGCTCCCTCTCTAAAACCCTCTAATGCTCTCTTCCATGGAATGCAAATCTATAATGAGTTTTACTGAGATCATAAGTCTTCATACAATATAAAGATTTAATATTCAACTGAAAAGATAAGGAAACCAAAAATCCTCAAAAAGAAATTCTTGAAATCCCAAATCAGATAAGAACCAAATGGGAGTTTAAATTCAAGACATATCTATGCAAAAACAGAAGGTTTTACTATAAATAAGCAGTGAATCCTCCCCTATTGAATCCCACCCCCAACAAATCAAAAACAAAGGGGGGGAACCAAAATATGAGAGACGTGTAAGACTGTTAAGCCAATCCTTCATCAAAGAGATATGAATAGCAGATATCCTGCACTGCAGGTCCAATCAACATACATTCATGTCTGCATTTTAAACAAAGCAAACACACTGCTTCATCATTGTTGTTACAAGGATAGAGCAATTAAGGCAACAAGGCTTGATAGTGCTCACTCGAGTTAGTGAAGTGACGTGTTGATTTAATAACTAATTGTATGTGAATATAAATTTTATATATATAGTACTTAAGAGAAAGGAAGCCCATAAAAAAATACTCAAGAAAAGTCCCAAGGTGCTATAATCAGTATAAATTATCCATTACCGCCTTACTGAACTGCCTTTTCTGTAGGCAATTAAGGCACTGAAGTGGTACCTTCGTTAGCCTTGATGCCTCAAGGTAACACCACGCTTGACAATGGATAATAGTCTTGCTCTAATAAGCATATATCAGGTATTATTTGCACACTTGCATTTCAAACAAGATGCCAAAGAGCCAGCGTGAACAAAAGAAAAAGCAGGGCATACCTCCGAAAATGTCCCTGTCAATTTATTTAGAAGAGTGGATTTCCCAACCGAAGGAAAACCCACAAGACCAACTCTAGCATCTCCACTTTTAGTAACGTCAAAACCTTGACCAGCACCACCACCTCCTTTCGCCGATGGCTCAAGAAGTTCCCTTCGTAGCTTTGCAAGTTTTGCCTATAATTACCATACAGCGAACGCCGTTGAATGAGTTATTTCATTCACGATAATTCATTTAATTATTAGTTAATAATCGTTAAATAAATAAAAGCAGATACCTTGAGCAGGCCGAGATGGTGAGCTGTAGCCTTGTTTTTTTGAGTCCTTGCCATCTGCAAAAGAGAATAAAATTCACGTCAGAAGAAATTGAGAAATGGAGGGAAAAAAACAAAATATTTCTCCAAATAAAAAACTACCTCATCTTCGATGTCTTTGATTTTCTGCATTACAGTCGACATTTCTTTGAAGCTTAGAGAGAAACGAAAAGCGTTGGCGTCCTTTTCAAATCAGGATGTACTGACGATTAAGATTTTGGCAGGTGAGTGAGTGTGGTGAATCGGAGAGAGCAGCGGCTTATGCGATAGCGTTTAGTGGTGGAGGAGAAGGTACTCGAGAGAACGGAGGAGGGGTTTTGTTTTGTGGTTTTGCAATGGCTGCTGCGGCCCTTTTTCTTCCTTCGATGCTGGGCTGCTGAAGCCTTGGAGCCCGTTTCTTTAACCGACCCGTTATGCTATGTACCAAATTTGATGGGTTAGCATTTTCACAAAGAATTGCAAATTACGGGGGTGTTTGTTTGCCTTTTAAAATTTTATTATGTTTGTTTGTTATTAAAAAAATTAGTTAATAAAAAATATTTTCTAGTTAAAAAAAAATTTAGCTTGATTTTTAGAAAAAATATTTTCTTTTATTTTGGACGGAAAACACTTTAGTTGTGAAAAATTTAGAAATATTATATTATTGGCTGATTATATCAAATTTGATCCTTAAACTTTTGATTGATATATATTTTGTTTGAATCTTTTTTTTTTTTTAATTTCATCCTTTAAAATTTGATTTAATTTGATTTTTATATTAACTTTGGTATTTATTTTTATGATTGTTATTTGCTTTTTTCTTATCGTTTTTTTAATTGAAATTTTTTATCTATCAAATTTGGTCCTCGTTCTTTTGATTGTTACTTATTATATTTAAAATAATTTATGAAATTGTAATTATTATTATTTTAATTTCATCATATTTCCTTTTTTTTATTTGTTAGATTTGATCTCTATTATTTTGATTATTATTTATTTTATTTGAGATAATTTATTAAATTAGATTTTTTTTTCAATTTCATTCTCATTCAACTTTTTAATTTATAATATTTGTTCCTTATTATTTTAATAAACCTGACAAAAAAAAACATTAATAAGCTATTTTCCAGCTTATTTTTCATAATATAACCAAACATTGAAAAGTGTTTTCCAACTTATTTTTCATGACTCTACCAAACATCGAAAAATAATTCACTTTTCAGTAATTCACTTTCCAAGAAAATCACTTTTCAAAAGAAAACTACTTTGCAGCAAACAAACGGAGCTTACAATTACAAATACAGGTGAAATCACCTGCACTATTCATGTTAACATTGCAAGCAGTAAAAATCAAACCATATTTTTACTAGTTATTGAGGTTATCTTTGAATCTATTAAGTTGTTTGGATTATGTCAAAGCAAAAAAATAGTTTAAAAAATCATAGTTATTAAACCTAAAAGAATCTATGACCCAGGTTGCATATTTAACAAGTTATATCGTGAAGTTCAGATTAATTTAATATGTTATCATCTTAATATTATTTTAAAAAATATATCATCTTAAATTTTTTTTTAAAATCAAATTATAAATTTTACCGATCATTCGAGTTGCCTTTAGACCCATTAAATAAATTAGATCATATTAAAATAATTATCATATGATTTAATTTAAAGCATGTGTTAGTTAAAAAAATCATGTCAGGAGGTTTTAAGAATAACTTGTGGAGCATGATTTAATAATATATATATATATATATATATATATAAACAATTGTCTCATTTGCATGTGACACTGCTAAGGAAACTAGTGTTTTTTAAGGAAATTTTTTTTTCCCTAAATGGAGTTGAAACAAATAAAAGTGCTCACACTCAATTATTAAAAAAATCAAATCTGAGACATTGATTTTATAATTAACTCTTTAATTTATCAATGACTATTTCTGTGTTTAATATAAAGCATGACTCATGTTTTATCTCAATATCAAGACTATCATTGAATTTTCTAAAAAAAAAAAAACGGAAACAAGGAGCATTACTATAGAATTCATATTATATTGTACAGAGTAATTCATATTATCCACGATGGAAGTCAATTTATAACGACACCAATATATCCATTAATAATTTGAAATACTAAAATTATATTTATAAAAAAAAATTCAATGAAGTACTCACACTTTAGCATGAGTCATATCAAACGAGACGACACTAGGGACATTAGATGAAACTAGAATTAGGATATGAAATCATGAGTTGTGCTGTGGTTGTGGTTATAGATCTCGTTTATTGTTGATTTTTAAAAATATTTTTGAAACAATTAAAAAGTTTAATCTAATAATTATTATAAAATTCCCCCCACTCAATAATCTCTAGTCAATAATCTATAGTATGGATGCTGATATACTTCCTCGCGACCCGCGAAGTCATACTTTATTCTATTATTCTGATCTGTTATAATAGTTGAGTAACCTATCCTGCTGAGCTAGATCCAAATATATATTTGGATGATTCTTATATTAAAAAAAGAAAGAGTTCTTCAATTTTTATTAAACTCAATTGAATAAACTTAAGTTTACAATGCTCCTATATATAGATACACAGAAATAGTGTTCTTGTAAACTACGGATTCCTGCTACAGATAGGACTTGTACAGTTGTGGAATAAATCAATTACTAAACTTTCTCCTACAAACTCTCAACTAAATCAATGTACAACTAATGCCAACACTCCCTCTCAAGTTGGTGCAAAGATGTCTTCGATGCCCAACTTTTCAAGAGAGCTCTGAAAGTTTTTGCTGGAGACGGCTTTTGTAAGGATATCTGCAAGTTGATTCTCTGATCTGACAAATGGAAAATTAATCACTCCTTCTTCAAGATTTTGTTTAATAAAATGCCAGTCTACCTCAATATGTTTTGTGCGGTCATGTTGAACTGGGTTATGAGATATTTCAATAGCAGCTTTATTATCACAGTACAAGTTCATTCTTGATTTGGGACCAAAACCAAATTCTGACAATAATCTTCTGAGCCAAAGTAGTTCACATAGTCCCTTTGCCATCCCTCGAAACTCAGCCTCTACGCTTGACAAGGCAACTACTTTTTGTTTCTTGCTCCTCCATGTGACCAAGTTGCCACCAATAAACGTGAAGTATCTAGATGTAGATTTTCTATCAGATATGCTTCCTACCCAGTCAGCATCTGTGTACCCCTCAACCTCTAGATGATCGTTCTTGGAAAATAAAAGCCCTCTTCCAGGAGCTGATTTTAAGTAACGAAGTATTCTTACTATAGCATCCATATGCTCTTCACTTGGACAATGCATGAATTGGCTGACTATACCGACAACATAGCAAATATCTGGACGAGTATGTGATAGATAAATCAATTTTCCCACTAATCGTTGATACCTGAGCTTATTGGTTGGAACTTGCTCTAAAGAATCCCTAAGTTTCTGATTCTGAACCATTGGGGTGTCGGCTGGCTTGCAGTCAAGCATTCCTACTTCGGTTAGTAGGTCTAGCACATACTTTCTCTGTGAAAGAAATATGCCTCGTTTTGATCTAGCCACTTCAATTCCTAAGAAATACTTCAGTCCTCCTAAACTCTTCATCTCAAACTCAGTAGCCAAATGTTTCTGCAACTTATAGATTTCTTCTGTATCGTCTCCAGTAATGATCATGTCATCCACATAAATTATCAAGGCAGTTACCTTTTCCTGTCGTTGTTTTAGGAACAAAGTGTGATCAGAGTTGCTTTGTTGAAAACCATATTTTTTCATAGCCATACTAAACCTGCCAAACCAAGCACGTGGTGATTGCTTCAGCCCGTATAAAGCCTTTTGTAATCTGCAAACAATTCCAGCGGTAGGGGATGAGGTATACCCCGGTGGGATGTCCATATACACTTCCTCCTCAAGGTCTCCATGAAGGAAGGCATTCTTGACATCAAATTGGTGTAGTGGCCAATCTAAATTTGCTGCCAAAGATAATAATACTCTGACAGTATTTAGTTTTGCTACTGGAGAGAACGTCTCCTGATAATCCACTCCATACGTCTGTGTGTATCCCTTGGCTACCAATCTTGCTTTGTATCGTTCAATTGTTCCATCTGCTTTGTGCTTAATGGAGATAATCCATCTACACCCAACTGTTTTCTTCCCCTCTGGCAGCGGAATAAGTTCCCATGTTCTGTTCTTTTCTAGCGCTTCCATCTCTTCCTCTACTGCTCTTGTCCATGTAGGATCAGTTAAGGCTTCTTGAATTTCATGAGGGATATGGCAAGCAGACAGCTTATCGGTGAAGTCTTTGAGAGGTTTGGCCAGCCTTTGAGTAGTTATATGATTAGAGATAGGATACTGTGATTGTTTTCCTTCAGTGCTGGGTGAATATCGAGCTGGGGGCTTACCCCTATTATGCCTGGCAGGTAACTGATAACCAACAGGAGTATCCAAAACAGGGTTAGGAGGTGGAGAAGGAGAGGTTACCTTATGGATATTCTCTGGCGAAGAATGATCATTGTCGGGTACAAGAAGTAGAGGGGTTTGTCTGCTGGGCGTGTGATGTTCAAGATTTTCTGGCACTGTTGCATCGTCTGTTGTAACACTTCCTGTGGCATCTGCTTCTGTTATAGCTACATCATCCACTGTATCATCCCTTTCTATCACTTGTGTTGTTGTTACTGCAATATCTGCAGGAAGATTAACAACACTTGCATCATCCCTCTCTGTCACTGCAGCATCCTTTTCTTTCACTGTTGGTGTTATAACTGGGCAATCCCACCACTTTTGTTCTTCCTTCCATGTCTCCCCCTGAAGAGGAGAAGTGGATACTGATGATGAGTAATAATTCTCAGATTCTGAGAATGTAATGTCCATTGTGATGTAGGTACGTTTTGTGGTAGGATTGTAGCAACAATAACCCTTCTTGTTTGTGACATACCCCAGAAAAATGCACCGATCAGCACATAAATCTAGTTTGCTTCGTTGGTTTTTATGTAGATGGACAAATGCTACACATCCAAATACACGTGGGGAAAGCATGAGTATAGATGGTAATGAAGCATGATTGGACAAAACCTGTAATGGAGTCTTGAATTCTAAGACTTTAGAAGGCATGCGATTTAATAGGTGGACAACAATTACTACAGCTTTATCCCAGTAGTGGTGAGGTACGTGTGCCACAATTAGTAATGCACAGGCAGTTTCCAAAATGTGTCTGTTCTTTCGTTCGGCCACGCCATTTTATTATGGAGTTTGGCTGCAGGAGAATTCATGGAGAAGACCATGTTTGTGAAAATATTGCACAAACTCTTGGTTTGCATATTCTCTACCATTATCTGATCTCAAGATTCTGATTTTTGCTGAAAATTGGTTCTGAATCATAGCATGAAAGGCACAGAATACACCAAATACCTCGTCCTTACGTTTCAGCAAATATAACCATGTCATTCGGGTACAATCATCTATAAAAGTCACAAACCAACATATACCATGGACTATGGTGATAGGAGATGGTCCTCAAATATCCGAATGAATCAACGCAAACGGAGCATCACTTTTATTAAAGCTTATAGGGAAGGGTACACGGTGGCTCTTTGCTAAGATGCAAGTCTCACATTTAAACTCTAAATAATTCAGACCAGAAAATAATTGTGGAAATAATTGCCTCATGTAACTGAATGACGGGTGTCCCAACCGAGCATGTCATAACCAAATCTGTGTTTCGTTTGTGCTGGATGAATGTTTCACCGTATTGACTCTGCCAGAACTGAAATCATCCATGTAGTATAACCCCTCTCTCTTAGTACCACGCCCAATGATCTCCTTCGTGAGAATATCCTGAAAAAGGCAAAATATTGGATACATTAGTGCTATACAATTTAATTCCTCAGTAGCTTGTCCTACAGACAGTAATTTATTTGTAAGAGACGGCACTAAAAGAGTATTAGGTAAAGATATTGATGATGATAAGTGCACTGTTCCAGCGCCTATAACTGGATACATGACCCCGTTAGCATTAGAAATACTCGTTCTTTTTAGTTCTGTGTGATTGGCAAGATCATCTGGACTAAAGGTCATATAGTCTGTTGCACTAGAGTCCACTATCCAGTCATCCTTTCTCTGTTCCTTAAAGACTATGAAAGCACTGCTGTTAAATAGCAGTCGTTACCTTGATCACTACGATTAATAGAAGTCTCTGCTTTTGATTCCATAAGAGGAGTAAGAGAGAGTTGGGGTTCTGCATATGCTATTGATGCTCTTCCAGTTCCACCATTAGCTTCCTTTAGTTTCTTTGCTTTGAGTTCATTCCACCATTCTGGGTAGCCATGCAGCTTGAAACAAGTTTCACGTGTATGTTTTACATTCCCACAATGAGAACAACCATGTCCTCCACCCTCTGTCTGTCCTTTGAGCTTTAGCAAATTTGGTTTCCCTCCCCCTGGTGTTGCATACCTTGTTTGTCCTTTTGGCATATGTAGTAGTGGACTGGTTTCCCCCCCTCTAATTGCCATTACGGAAGTTGTAGGACCACCATTAGTTGTGAGCATGACTGATTGTCTGGTGTCTTCTCTTCGGACATAGGCATAGGCTTGTTCAACGGTTGGAAATGGTTGTAATTGAAGTACATCATTTTTGATTTTATCAAGTCTATCGTCTAGTCCATCAAGGAAAACATAAACCCGATCTTCTTGAAGTAGGGTGTTATATTTATGTATATCACTTGCGCACTCCATTGGATTTGGGCGGCGAAAGTCGATTTCCCTCCATAGGCTTTGAAGACCATTGTAGTATGACTCGATGGATTCTCCGCTTTGTCTTATTCAAGTGACCCGTCTCTTCAAATCATATACCTGAGATTTGTCATTCCCGTCAAAATAGGTTGTAGCAATTGATTCCCATACCTGTTTTGCTGTTGGAAACCGAATAAAGTTGCTAAATAGGGAGGGGTCCATTGAGTTGATCAACCAACCCTTTATAATAGAGTTTTCTGTCCTCCATCTTCTGAATGTAGGATCGTTCGGATCTGGTTGTGGAAGATCACCATTTGTATATTCTAGTTTGTCTTTTCCTGAGATATACATCTCAACGATTTGGGACCATAGAGCGTAGTTGGTTCCATTCAGTTTGATAGTAATCGGTGTAGCAGTGTCATATGTCACTGCAGAAGTCGGGGTCTGGTTTTGTGTCAAAACCTGAGTCATTCTTGTGGTTAAATCTTCAAGGATAGCAGCAGTTCCTTGTTGATTTTGTTCCACTAAATCAGTAAGGGTTACCATCGTCTTCTGTGTTGTTGTTATTGTTACAATAACAACTTTCAATAATTTAAAGGAAAAATAAAATAGTTTTTATGTATCGCTCTGATATCATATTACAAAAGAAAGAGTTCTTCAATTTGTATTAAACTCAATTGAATAAACTTAAGTTTACAGTGCTCCTATATATAGATACACAGAGATAGCGTTCTTGTAAACTACGGATTCCTGCTACAGATAGGACTTGTACAGTTGTGGAATAAATCAATTACTAAACTTTCTCCTACAAACTCTCAACTAAATCAATGTACAACTAATGCCAACATTCTTATAGTAAGTTAACATATACTATAAGATCAAGATTTGGCAGGGTGCATGGCTATGGCAGCGGTATGTGTTTTCAATGATAGCATTTGGATAATTTTAAGGTGTCTAGTTAAACTATCCAGGTTTTGAGTTTGCTTCTCAAATATTATCAGTTCGAATGTCACAAACTTTAGAGCCACTGGAAATTTACATGATCATTAACTTCAGGGCCTTGAAAAATTAGTTGAGGTACACATAAATTGACTTGGACACCCACGATTAACAAAAAAAAAATGATAGCATTTGGATGTTGTTTCAAATAAAAAAGATTAAGATAGAATTAGAGATGGGGCTGGAATTATAATAGGTCGGTTGGTAGTAATATACAAGATATAGTAATTATCTTTTTGTATTATGTGTGGTTAATGGCGGCAAAAATAAATACAAAATGAAAAAATAAATCCTTATGTTATTTTGTTTTTATAAAAAATATTTTAAACATTAAATGATTTTTTTATTTCACTGTTTTATTTATTCAAGGGCTCTTAATTATTATTTTAAATTCATCTTGCTAATCTCTTTTCTCACTATCTTTCTTCTTAATATTTTTTCTATTTTTATGATTTTTTATAAATTTTATTTTTCAATTCCAATGATGAAGATTCACTTTTTTGAAATTAATGGTTAAAATCTAATAATAGACTAGAGTTGGGAATTATGAGATTTTCAAAAGAGTATTATTGAAACAAACAAATACATGTACTCTTTTTCACCTCCTTTAGTGAAGATACAAAAATCTGCTCATTTTCTATCTCAAGGTGGGATAAAAATAAACATCTCAATTGTCAAACAAGTTTGTATCTAAATTGTTTGTTCAATTTGTTCTAGAATAAAAACCACAGATTATCTAGTACAAAAAACATCATTTTCAATCTCTTGTAAAATTAAACCATTTACATCAATAATGTCATAGTGGAATGTTTTTTCTTTCTTTCTTTTTCATAGGATGTTCAATATCAAGATTTACAAAATTGATGATTTTAATTTAAACAAGGATAATGCTAATCCACCCATGAAATTGCCAAATAAAGTTGACATAAATTACAATATAATCATCTTATTTAACGTGCATATATATGAAGAAAAAAAAAGTGCAAGATAAACTCACTTGAAATTAGTATATAATCATTCATGGGCTTATTTGGTATTCTAGGAATAAAAACATTTTTCATAACCACTATACTTCTAGCTTTGTTTAGGTTTCTAATTAAGCTTCACTCTGTGATAGAGGATTACAAGATTGTCTTTGATGTTGATATAAAATTTTTTTTACATCATATGTTGACCTTGTTCATGGAGTATAGTTTCTTTAATTTAATTGGGTTTATTGTCTAAACCATTTGTAGATGTATTTATATTCTCACTAACATTATGGTTAGTTGTCTAACATAATTATTATTGTAACATTCTCCAGGTAATAGTAAAATCACTTCAACTCTATGGATATTTGCTAAATGTTAAACCATATAAATTCTTATGTTGTGTGTGCTTGATTTACCTTCCTTCTAATTCTTTTTTTATTTTATCATCATAGCCAAACAACCAATATCAAATTCTGGTTAGGGTTTAAGTGGGAGTGATGGCCAAATAAAAAATAAATTTGTTTGGAATTGAGAATTTTATGATACATATTTTGGATATTGAAGGATGTGGATTAATGATTATACTTATGAGAATTCATCTTCCTCTATTAAATAAGAAGCCATATAAGATGGAAGAAACAAAATGGAAACTTCTTAATAGAGAAATTTAAGGTGTTGTTTGATCAGTTGCACATATTGTTATCAAAGAAAAGATCATTATAGAGTTGAAGGCATCCTTGTCTAGCATGTAATGAGAAGTTTCCAATGAATAACAAGGTATATCTAATGAAAAAGTTGTTCAACATGAAAATGGCAAAAAAAGATGTTTATTACCCAACACTTTAATAATTTCAATATTATCACAAACCAATTATAATATATTAAAAGTAAGTTTGTTGATGAGGTTAGAGCATTGATTTTGTTGGATTCATAACCAAATAGTTAAGAGGCTATGATAATAGGTATTTTGTCAAATAAAAAAAAAACCTAAGTTAAAATATGATAATATTTATGAGTTGATTTAAACTAAAGAAATGCACAAAAAAAATATAGTGAGACATTGAGTTTTAGTTTTGTCCTTAATGTACAATTAAGACAAAGGAAAAAAATAGAAACTCAAATATGAACAGATTAAAATATAGAAATAGATACTTCATAAGGGATTACACAAACCTTAAAAAAAAAAAAACAAAAGGCAGCTATATAAATGTTAATTTGAGAAAGTACATGATGCTTTAATTCTTGAAGTTCATAATCTAGTTGATGATTCAGTTTTAGATTCAAATGCTTCATTTCATATCACTTTACACCAAGAAATCATCCAAAATTTTATTTCCAATTATTATAGTGCAATGTAGTGAACTAATAGAGAAGCATTTAATATAGTGGTTTTAAAAGATGTATAAATCAAGTTGATGAATGGTTCTATATGAAAATTATAGAATCTTAGCTCATGGTAAGAAAATCGATACTTTATTTATGATCTTATGATCAAATGATAAAATTTCTACTGCAAAAATCGAAGGGCATATCAATTGAAGTAGATTTTTCTTTTTAGAAATAGTCATATTAGTCAAAAGAGGATGAAATTACTTTTTTCTTTAAAGAGAAGCTACTAGAACTAAAATTAGTTGATCTAGATATGTGTGAGTTATATCGAAGGACAGTATAAAAAAAACTTGATTTCTTGAAGGGTGGCAAAACTTTAAGGTCAAGAAATATAAAGCCTATACATACTAATTTATAAAGGCCTTTTCTACTTATGTCTCTTAGAGATTCTCGGTATTACCTTCATTGACGAGTAAAATGGGATTGGTTTATTTATTTTAAATAAGTTTGATGTGTTTGAGATATTCAAAAAAAAAGAAAGGTTATGGTTAATATAGAAATAGACATCAAGATAAAATCTTTCAGGTCTGGTAATGGAGAAAAATATATTGATAGGAATGTTAAGAAGTATTGTGATGCAAATGGCATTAATATGGAGAAGATCATTCCAATTACACCATAATAGAATGATGTTGTTGAGTGTATACACATGGCCACTAATAAACGGGCTAAAAGTATGAGGTTGTATTCTATGCTACCTTTTTTATTTTAGGTTGGTGTAGAATCACCTGATCAACCGCAAGCCATTTGTTCCTTTAGAATATAAATTACATGAGGAAGTGTGGAAAGGAAAAAAGGTAAAACTTTCTCATTTAATTTTTTTTATTATGTCTCTTATGTTCATATGAACTTTGATGCTCATAATAAACTTATTTCTATATTGGTTACAAAGATGAAAATTTTGAATTTCATTTTTAGAATGATTATAATAGAAAAATAGTCAGAAGTAGAAATATTGATGTATGTTATTTTAATATGTTCTATTAATATATTTTGTGCATCATTTAATGTGTGATGTTTCCAAATTTCATTATTATTTTTATTCATTTTAGTATGTTTTTATTTATTAAATGTAGGAAACAATTAAATGATGAGAATTGGAACTTTAGAGATAAAAGGACCTGAGACTAATAAACTGTAAGGAAAGCAAACTAGTTAAAGATATTGCAGAGCAATGTGGTAGAAAAGCTTGAATTGGAAAGTCCTAAGCTTAAGTGTATTTTAGACTTTTTATTAAAGTAGTTCAAGTTATGCTGGAAAGTTAACTTAATAGGTAATAATTATTCCTGAAACAAAAAAAAAATTGCTATTCACACATTTTCCATCTGAATATTGTCTTACAATCTAGAGCTAAAAATTGACAATTGTAATTGACATATGATAAAATATATTTTCTTTCCTTTCAAGGAGAAGACTAGGGTTTAAAAGCTTCTCATGATAACTAATAAGAGAGATTAAAGAAAGAAATCTTATACAACTCAAAATAAGGAAGCATCCATGGAAAAAGAATCTTAAAGAAATTTTGCTCATTTCATAAGAGTCTTCTTTTGATTCCTTTTCTCTTAATTATGTTTAAATTTTAAAATTTGTTTTGTTTGTTTAAATTAAGCATGAACTAGTTTTCTTTTTTAGGGCTACGATGTAGCCTAACCATGAGGTTGTAATTTCATTATTCAATGTTATTTTAAGTTTATTTATTTCTTGTTGAGTATTCATTACTAATCTTAATGTTTTTGAATATATGATTAATATTTGAATAATTTGATGGTCATATTAAGACTGATAGGTGATGTATGATATTTGCTTCTTGTGATGAATGCCATAAATTGAAAGAAAACTATAGTTAGAGAAACACGATTTGTGTGGTTGTTCTTCTGAGAATTCATGAAACTTAATGTGCTTGTATGTATTTGAATTCACATAGAGATATTATGGGTTAATATATGAAAGTAATTTTAATAATACTCGAGAAAGGTTGTTGGATAGGTTAGGGATCTTATCCTCAATTATCAATATGATATATATATATATATATATATATATATATATATATATATATATATATATATTATTGAATAACATTGTTTAATGATTTATTATTTAATGGTTATGAGACAATAGATTTGAGTAATTGAATATGTTTTTTTTATTTTTTTGAAAAAAACGCCATCTATGCACAAGAAAATAGTCTAGTACCTGTGGAGACAATCTTACAAGGATTGTTTGGTGGGTGAAAATCTTGGACTTGGTAGCTACATTTTACCCTAATGCATAAGAATTCTTACCTAATTAGAAGAAAAAATTTCCTATTATATAAGTGTACAAAAATCAATATAGAAGAGAAGGAATTAAATAATCGACAATAACTCATCAACCGTCAATTAGAATTATAAACAGATTGTGTCATTGGATTCATAATAACGAGACTTTTGAAACAAGATCCCATTGCAACCATTTTCAATGAAAAATATCCTAAAGGCCAATCAAAGTTGTTGTTTACTATTCATTATTGCAATATAAGGGTAAATTTTATGATTTTAATTTTGATATTTAAAATCTGCAATTGCTTCAAACACTTTGATTCTATCATTTAATCTAATAAATTTCATTCAAAATTGGTCTTTAAATTTTCAATGTTGACAATTATATTTTATTTTCATAATAAAAAATATATGTTAACTTATTATAAAAATTTAATATGATCAAATCAAATTTTAGTTAAATGGTATTAGTTTGTGTGAAATTACAATCAACAATGTACTAATTTAGTTGGAATTATATCCAAAATATAAAACTCTTTTTACTATATTTTCCAAGACATGTCCACTTGTTTTGAAGTTCAAGTGAACTTTTAACTAGGGGGCATATGAAGAAATTCGTTTTCTACCAATCAAAATTTATCATGTGTTATTTTTATTTTGTTTTTTTTTTCATAAAAAGACAAAATAAAATTGAAATAAATGACATGAAAAATAAATGGGCCTTTATATATTACTTGGTCACTGTAAGGTTGACATATGGGATGCGATATTTTATATATATATATAAATACAAGATCTACTAAATAAAAAATAACCAATAAAATAATATCATGCGACATTGGTAAAATACCTAAGTGCCTCTATAAATATTTATAAATAAAAGGCCTCACCCTAGACATAAAGAAAAGAACTCTTGAAGATACAATTTTTTATTCTAGACAAGCTCTTCAAATAAGAAAGCTATATCAAAAGCTCTCAAGCTTCATTTATCTACACTTTAAGTCTACAAGGAACAAAACTATTTTGGATCAAGCTTAAATGCATTATAAGAGTTCTTGAACAACACTTTAAAGAAAGTATCAAATCATAAAATCTTGCACTACAATACAAGTTTAAATTTGTGCTCTTGCAAAGTATAAATCTTGTTTTAATTTCACAAATAAATCAAGTCACCACAAATCAAATCAAGAAAAGAATCAATGAATTGTTTATTTTTATACGAATATTTTAAATAGAGATGTCATATATTTTAATAAAATCAAATATTTGTACACATGTGCTTGCTTAATTTTCAAGTACTTATATTTGTATCTATGAACATCTATATATATCAACTAGAAAAGTCTATGGTACCAATAAAGGGGAGCCTTGTTTGTAAACTAAAAAAGAGTCTATATGGTTCGAAGCAAGCTCTAATATAATGGTACAATAAATTTGATAGCTTTATATGCAATTTCATATACACTAGATGCTAAGAATATCATTGTTGTTATGTCAAACATTTTAATAACTCTTATATCATTATATTATAATATGTGGAAGATATGCTCTTAACAAGGTCAAACATTTAGGATATCAATAATTTAAAGAAGTAATTGTAAAAAAAAATTGAAATAAAAGGTTTGGGAGTTGTAAAGCAAATCTTTAATATATGAATTATTTTAGAAAATGCCAAAGACATACTAAAACTTTCACAAATAAAGTATGTTAAGATGGTTCTTGGTAGATTAAAATGGATAGTGTTAAACCTCTAAGTACATCAATAAAAGTCATTTCAGACTTGGTAAGGACTAGTCATAAAAAAAAATAGAGCAAAAACATGACTACATGGATAAGGTTCAAATGCCTGTTTAACTTCACAAATATGGTTTAAAACTAGAGGGTTTTATAAATGTTGATTCACAAAGTGATGTTGATAATAAAGAGAATAATACAAGTTTTATATACATTATAAGTGATGCTATTATCTCTTGGAGTTCTAGTTTATTGAATATTATTGTTCTTTCAACCACAGAAGTTGAATATATTGCAATATCATCATTTACGAAGGAGATGATATGGTTGCAAAGTTTTTTAAAAAGACGGAACAAGAAAAATGAGAAAGGTACTTTCTACGGTGATAGTTATAGAACATTTTTTCTTGCCAAGAATTTGACATTATATTTCAAAACTAAGCATATTCAAATTAGATATCACATCAATTGAGATTTGTTTAATGATGGACATTTAATGCTTAAAAATATTTATGGAAGCAAGAATCCAACGTACATGTCGATATAGGTTGTTACACTTAAGAAATTGAAGTTATATGAACTTTAGTTGGTCTTGTAACTTAAAGATTTTACACCATAAGTTACAGAGATGAATGTTGTTTGAGGCATATGATATGTTGTTAGTGGTTAAACTGGTATCTAAGTACGAGAATTGTTGGACTTATTTGGGGAGCTAGGTTTATTTGATTTATTTAGGCTCATTGTCTGTCGTATTTGTAGGTGTATTAATATTCTCACTAGTATTAGAATCGGTGTATGTGTGTGTGGGCACTGTTTGATGGAATTATTCTTGCAATAGTCTCCCAGTAATGGTATAATCTTTGCAACCATATGAACTTATGTTAAATTACCAAACCATGTACATTCTTTTATTATATGGTATGATTTATCTTCCTTCTCATTCTCTTTTATCTCATCGAACTACAGTAACATCATATCCCTCATTTTATCTCTTGGTATGCTTTATAACATAATTGCATTAAATACTCATTTGTCATTGTGGTAGCTTATGCTTTTCAAAATGCCTTTTTCGTTTGGAAAGGCATCAAATTGATGATTTTAAGTGTTTTTTGATGGTTTTGATGTGTTGAGGTCAAAAATTATAAAAATATATAAAACAATATTATTTTGATACATTTTCTATTGAAAAGCACCATATTACCAAACACACACTAAGATTGACATTGATGGGAGTTTAGTGAGTAATCAGGAAAAAGCTAAGATAACTTCAGGATTATACATAGAGGTAGCCACTTTCTTGTTTATTTGGTTTTATTAGTTTTGCCAAAATAATGGTTGCATAATTGCAAATTGTTAAGCTTGATTTGGAGACTTCTTGATCTCTAGAATACACTTATATCATTTTTTACTCTGATTTCAAGGAAGTTCTATATGTTAGTTGTACATCCTGTGTTGAATAGCGAAACTTTCAACTAACAAATAATAAATTAAGAGGAAAATCTTTATGACTAGAGGTAAAAATCCCAAGAAAATCAGTTAGAATCCCAAGGAAAAAAAATATGAATTTGTATAAAGTATACCAATGATCAGAGATTTGATGAAAATATCATTTGAGATATTAAAAGAATGACATTGTCATAATTATAAAGAAAAATCTTCTCCCTCTCCTTTAAAAACCCATCGGGCGTACATAGAGAGAAAGCTTGGAATTTTTGTTTTTCTACTCCATTTTTCTATAAATTCTTAAATTTTTATAGTTTGTGAGTATGATTAAGTGTTTTATTCTAACCAAACCAAATCAAATAGTGAACCCTAGAGAGAGAACGAGGGAGATTAAAAGTTATCTTAAAGAAGGACAGCGTGCAAATTAAGAAGAAAGTGGAGAATCCTTAGAAAATATTGGAAAGACTCATAAAAATTGGATGAATTGGTTGTGGTAGAGGTTCTTTTCCATTTAATGTCAATTGTTTGCTTAATTTTAGTTGGGAGATTGAAAATCTCTAATTTCAAAGTTGTGGGGTTCATATAAATACAAATTTGTGTTAATTGTTGATTAATGGTGATGTACATGGCAAGGCTAAGGACTAAATAGAAGAAATTGAAAACCAATTATTGGAAAACTAGGACATCAATGGTCGGCCATGATTAGGAATTTTTGAGAAAATTAGAAATGTAAGTAAATTTTGTTGTTTTTGGCATTTTAATGATGTTGAAAATACTTATAATTGATTGTGAATGATGTCATGTATATTGATACAAGTTTAGTTAATGTTTTCATATGTTTGAAATGAAGAAAATATGGAAGATTGGACAAAATTGTATTAAATTTGATGTTTTGATGATATTATAGACTAGTGGCTGAGGAAGCACATGCTATTGGAGTGTCAAGTAAGATGTCTATCACTTATCATTCTAAAATTTCTATTTACTTATGAAATAAGTCTTCAGATAAAATATAGAGAATTATCTTTTAAAAGAAATCACTTATCATTCTAAAATTTCTATTTACTTATGAAATAAGTCTTCAGATAAAATATAGAGAATTATCTTTTAAAAGAAATGAGCTGGCTATAAAAGCAGGGGCTATTGGTTTATGGAAATAATTAAGTCGCCTGTATAAACAGAGGCTATTGACTTGTAGAAATAATTGATTCACCCGCATGAGTTGGGGCTAATAATTTTAAAAAATAATTAAACCAACAACATAAGTAGGGGTTAATGATTTTAGAAAAACACTAAGTTAGTTGATTAGTAAGCTACTTTGATGTAGACTAGTTGCGTAAATTTAATAGGTTATCCAGGCAAAAACTAGATGTGTGATAATGAACGAGCTATAATGATGAATTTATATAGAAAAATTTATTAACAATAATGAAAAAGTTTATAGTGAAAAAGGAGTCATTATAATAAAAACAAACAATTATATTTGTGTGTATATTTAAAGCAGTAATATGGTATTTAAATGCAAAGTTTACTTGCATATATTTAATTCCTGATTACCCTATTATATTTTTCTGATTTATTTTATCCACCATTTCAGCAATGTCATTATAATTAGTAGTTCATAGTTTTGTGTTTGGTAAAATTCTATAGTCTCATCTCGTTATACGTAGTTAAACTAATATATATATGTCAAGTTTTAGTATTTAAAGTTTTTTTATTTTTATTTGAATTTTTGTGGTTGGGGTTGTGGTTGAGTACAACCCAAATATGCACAAAACTAAATTATAAAAGCTATTTTTTCTTTTTCTTTTTTAGCTTTTTTATGGGTTTTACATACAAATTCAACTTTCACCTCTAAAACAATAAGCTAAGCTGGGAGTGCTCATAGGCGAGTTAATTATAATTTAGTCTTATAGTTTTTAAAGAATAATTAATTAGTTAGGTAAACATTCCGGCAACTAAAATTGATTATCATTATTTTGTAATATTTTTATTCCAAAATGTCTTCTTTTCTTAACAAGATTCTGTTATCTTATGAACTTCTCTCTCTCTCTTTTTCTCTATTTTTCAAAGAGTAAAAAACAAGAATAAATTGAATAAAATATGAAATTATGAGAGAACTAAGTCATAAGAGAAAAATACAGTTTTTTGAAAATACGAGGCTAGTCAATTAGATTATTATTTTTAAGTACAATGAATAATAATTAGATGGGTTGGTGAGGAAAAAATAATGGGGCCAGGAGTAGGCAGAACAGTAATTTGATGCTGCTCTTGTCTAATCTTCAAGCATAAAGACCACGTCAGCTCGTCCTAGCAGGTGACTTTGACCAGTTGCATGCATCAGGTCTTATGGTTAGGAAGCGCAAGTCACGTGCGCTTAACTGCTGGTAATAAGTAAACGGACAAATCCCAAACATTGAGCCCCCAAAGAATAAAAAAAAAATCGCAATAGAGCCCCCAAATAATATATTAAGATATTGTTAAAATTTTAAAATTTATTTTTAATATTAGACATTAAAATAATTTAAAATCATAAAAAAATTAAATTGAAAAAAATTCAAAAATTTTCAAAAATGTTTTTTGAACACAAAATAAACACACTAATGAAATTCATGTGAACAAAATATTTAATTGAGAATTTTTAAAACTTAACAAACTGGATTGAGACAAATTTTTTTTCAATAATTATTTCCAGTTTTTTTTTTTTTAAAAGGGTTGTTTGGTAGCATTTTGTTTTTCGTTTTATTTCTCTTCTCGTTCTTAAATCTTTGAAAACAAGATATAAAACTTATTTGTTTTTTTTTTCTTTTTTTATTTTTTTTTAAAAAAACAAATAAGTTTTATATCTTGTTTTCAAAGATTTAAGAACGAGTAAAAAAACGAAAAACAAAATGCTACCAAACAACCCTTTAGCTTTACATGTAAAATGTCACCGCATTGACAAAAGCCAACCCTAAATCAAAGGGTACGTTTTGGTGGCACGAGAGAGACTTAATTACAATGAACAATAGGGGAATAGGATATTTAAGTATTTTGTCCATTGTTTGGTGGACAATCACTAAATTATATATATATATATATATATATATATATATATATATATATATATATATATATATATATGTGTGTGTGTGTGTGTGTGTGCGTGTTTGTGTTTGGTAAGCATGGGAGAAAACTGGATAATAAACTTAAAAATAATAATTTAATTCTTTGTAAATTATGAATGTAATCAATTTGTACATTAATTCAGAAACAAAGTTTTTATTGATATTTTATTAAGTTAATTTATTACTATAATTTCTTAAATAAAATAATTAATTTTTCTATGTTTATCAAATTTGTATGAAACTTTTATAAATAAATATAATCAAGTATTTCCAAGTCATAAATAAAAATAAATAACTATTTTATTCAGTTTTAAAAAAACAATGTTTAGAATAGAAATTTTATTTACTTATTTGCTTCATCAATAATATATATATATATATATATATATATATGACATGAGATGGAACAAAAATCATTTAAGAGCATAATAATATTTTATTTTTTTTGGAATGGAGTTAGAAAAATAAAACTTCATGTTTAAATGAAATATTTTTTTCATCTAGAAAACTAGTTTTTTAGTTTTCAAATTTATACTTAGTTTGGAAAATATATTTTAGAGGCTCTTCACAGTTTTTCTTACAATTTTTTCAAATTAAAAAGAAAACATAAACAATGCATTTTTTCTTTTATATACAAACACTTTTTACCAATATAAAATATTAAAGTTTTTTTTTATATTTAGTTAGTGTCATAAATTTAATTCTTACTGTAAATATAATTTAAAGGTTTTTGTTTTGAGCTAAGAATATAATGTTTTCATGACAATTTTTTATTCAAATGAAGTAAAATTAATATTTTATTTAAGAAATATGACATGTAAAATTAATATCTAGTAAGTGTGAGTTAACCCGATTAACTTGATGGGTCCAAAAGCAGCCCAAATAACATATAAGAACATAGTTTGACTTAAAATAAATATTCAATATGATATTTTTTTTTATAAATATTGATATGATAACATATTAGATTAATTTAAGTCAACTCATGTAACTTGTCAATCTGTATATTAAGTCATGAGATCACGATAACCTAATAAAAAGTAAAGTAAAATAAATTATAAATGTCAATTTTCAATCAACGCGGTGTTATTAATTGAAAAAAAGATTCAATACAAAAAGGACATTAAAAATAATTTGAGTCAACCCGCTATACCTAGGATCCGAGTCATTAGACGGGGATAATCTCATATAAAACAAACTGAAACAAATCATGAAGTCCAATTCTCAATCAATTCAATATTAAATGATAAAATTTAAAAAAAATCCATTTTTTAAAAAAAAACTTGAGTCAATCAAATTTCTCATCAAACCCACGGTCTGAGTCGTAAGACTAATATAACCTAATAAAAAATAAATTGAAAAAGATCATGAAATCTAATCCCTAATAAACTTAATGTTAAATAATAAAATTAAAATAGAAAAAAAACATAAATTAAAAAAAAAAAAGAACAAAGAAAGGGTTAGTTTTTTTGTTAATTGATTGGGAAGTTCATAGAATTTAGGGTTTAACGGAAGCTTGCGACGGTGCACAAACCAAAAGGTTATAATAGAAATTACATTGTTTCCTCATTTCTTTCCAATAGATTGCTATCGAATTAAAAAAAAAAAAAATCAGTTTCCTCATCAATGAAGGAGACATCTCACCTAAAACAACAATTTATGTAGTTGTGATTGCACACATAATTTCTCTTCAAAGTCTTTAGCCTTTGATGCATACTAATTTACATTTTATAATAGATAATTGTATGATTTACTTTTTATAATATACTAATTTAATAATCTAGCCTCCTCTTTTTTTTCCCCAAAGGGAACACCGAAATTGACCTCCTCACTAGCCACCCACCACACAATCTCCTCCTTACCAACCCAAAAAATTGATTATTTTTTTTCTTTTTTTTTTGAAAGGACCCAAATGGTTGGTGAGATGAGGGTGTCACCGTGCCACAGTGCTATAACACAGGGAAACCCTCCTCCAAATACTCAGTTTTTTATTCACTCCCCACCTAACATATGTTCGGTATATAGCGCATCCCAAGTCCTAACTCCTCGTTTGACCTTGCCCCAAGCTATCTTCATCATCCTTACAAATGTTATTGGATGTTTGGAAATATAATTTAAATTATATTTTTAAAATTTTTAAATTATATTTTTTATTTAAAATAATTTTATTTTATGATTTTATATCATTTTGATATGGTATGTTATTATTAAAAATAATTTTTTAAAAATAATTTTTTTTATTTTAATATATTTCTAAATAAAAAGTACTTTGAATCGCACTCAAAGCGATATATATCTCTACTATTATACCAAATACACTAAAAGCTCATTTTTTATTTTATTTATGATTTTCTTTTCATATTCAACATTCTTTTATCTGCGCAGTCTAAAAAATTATGGGATTGATTTTTGTTTTTAAAGTATTTTTTATTTAAAAAATATATTAAAATAATATATATTTTTCATATTTTAAATTTTATTTTTAACATTATCGTATCAAAATAACTGAAAACATAAAAAGATAATTAATTTAAAATAAAAAGATAAATAATTTATTTTTGACATTATAGTATCAAAACAAATTAAAAATATAAAAAAATTAATTTAAAATAAAAATAAAAAAAATTAAATTTTTAAAAGTACTATACAAAAACAATATCAAAATATACACCAAACGCGGCGTCCCAACTTTTCTTTTGACCTTGCCCGAAACCACCTCTATCATCCCAAAAGTCTAAAACTCATTCCTGTTCAGATTCTGATTTTCTTTTCATATCCAAATAAAATTGGTTTTGGTTTCATAATTATTTTCTTGATATTAAAAATTGGGAATTCTTTTTCCATAAAAAAAAATAAAAATAAAAATACAATTACACGTGTGTGTGTGTTTCACATTCTGTTTATTATGTTGGGCTGTACAACCATTTGTTTTTTTGTTTATGAGATTTCTACCCAACCACCGTTGAAGCACAATATAAATCACAAAAAAAATAAGGCCAATCCAACCACATCAACTAAACGAAACTTCAAACTGCTGTTCTCTCTGCTTTGGTCTCTTTCTCGTAACTGGTAAGTTAAATTCTCTAATTTTTGCCGCTTAATTTTTCCTTTTGCATTTGCAATGTTTTAGTTTTTCACTCATTTCTTTTTTTGTAATCAAATACAGAGTAGGTAGATTTGGCGAAGTTTTTGATTTGCAAACCAGTAAAAAATGGAGGCAAGTCTTGCACAAAGAATGCAAATTTCGACAACATGGGTTGATTCATACAAGTTTCCAAGAAAACCAACTGGTTCCCTGCGGTTTTCGGGGAGATTTAAGGAACAGAAGAGACTCCAAGTGTTTGTTTCTGCTCATTATCGGCCTGTAAGGGATGAAAATCGACATAGATGGGCTTCTTTTGAGGTTTCTTGTTCTTGTAACAGTTCTCAAGGTACACTATCTAAGTCCTTGTCATTGCATCTTTTGAATTTGTGAAATTAGTCTTGGTTGGAGATTTTTAGACGATGGGCTATTGTTAGATGTTTATTTTTTATATATTTTTTGGATTTATAACATCTGGGTTTTGGTTTTGGTTTTACTTTTAGTTTGTTAAGAGCCTATTTGAAGGTGCAGTTGGAGCTGCTTTTTTTTTTTTTTGGCGTCTTTCCTGTAGTGTTATTGGGTGATTTGTAATATATGTTATTTTTTTTAGCTGGTAAGTGAAAATGGTTTTGAAAATCTTTAGACTTTGCAAGGGTAATCTATTGAATTTTTTTTAAGTCTGTACTTCCAATTTATAATATATTGATGGTGTAACCGTGCTTAATTTGAGAATACATCTTGCTTACATAATGTAAAAGAATCACGAGGTTATTGTTTCAGCATAAGTTTTGACTTCCTTTCCATTTTCCTTTTGGATTTTGAAAGATTCTTTTAACTTTTGTAGTTTCAACGTTGGAATCTGAAAGTCTCCAGGATTTGTTTGGCGAGGAAGCTTTGATTTTGAAGGTATGAAATGCTTCTGTTCTCACCAGTTTGAATGAGATATCTAATAACATGTTGCATTTTATTTTGCTCTGCAATCTGTGCATCCACTTTGCCTTAATTTTTCCTTTCCTCTCCCTTTAACTATCTAAAACTTCACTGTTTTCTGCTCATCAAATTTCTTTGGGCGTGTATCTTACTAGACGTGAACAAAATTTGCAGAATAAGTCACAAGAGATTGAGCCATATTTAAATGGACGCTGTATATATCTTGTTGGTCAGTTTCTTTGTCTAGTCTTATGTATTCTGTTAGAAATTGATTTGATTACTCTGATAGTAAACTAAATGAATGTGAAACATGTAGGGATGATGGGCTCTGGAAAAACTACAGTGGGAAAGATTCTCTCGCGATCAATTCGTTATTCATTCTGTGACTGGTTAGTACATGTGATTGTCTTTCATTTGGGGTTCTAGGAAAGATTTTAGTATGCCTCTCCAATCTTAAAAAGAATGAGGGAGAGGAAAGAAAAGGTATGCTTCATAATGCAACAAAAACTTCTATACCATTTGAAGTACATCCTCAACTGACAGCAATACAACATGGTCGTCGAGTGGGGGCACTCATAGATGATGATCCAAATTATTAAATATGGCTCGTGGCAATGTTACCCCTATCTTGTGGGATCTGACTTTGCAATGGTATAGAAGTTCTTGTTGAAATGTTGAGCACTGGATGTGCTATCATCTTGTCTACATCTGTCTGTTAAATGCAGGTTATCCACATAACCAAAAATCTTTTTTTATGTTAAATAATAATTGTATTGTTCTACATTTTCATGGATTTTCCAGTGACAAACTGGTGGAGCAGGATGTTGGTGTGCCGTCTGTAGCTGAAATATTTGAAATATACGGAGAGGATTTCTTCAGAGATAAAGAGGTGTTTTAAGTAGTTTGCATTTTGAATCTCTCCATTGCAAAACTTACTCATGCACATTTAATCAGATTATATTTAGTTACTAGCATTGCAAAATATGTCATTCTGAAAAGAGAACTGATGATAAGTTGAAGCAGTGACTGCTAATTCAGTTGTTGTGCTCTTTGGTTTATCCATTGGGTTTTATCTATTTGCTAATCTAAATATGTAGCCACACTAAAAACACTTGACCACAGTCATATGCTCTTATATTTATCTTTTTTGGTTGTGGCTTCAAACTTTAAAGATTGTAATCGTACCTTTCAGACTGAGGCATTAGAAAAGCTATCAACAGAACACCGGTTTGTTGTTTCCACTGGTGGCGGTGCTGTGATACGGGATGAAAACTGGTATGATATGGACATAACAATTGAAACTTAAATTCTTTACCTTCTGATTATTTGGCGAGTTCTTTATGTATGTTGGTTTTGAAAGTGTTCAACTTTCTATTTTGTTTATCAGGATATACATGAGGAAGGGGATTAGTGTCTGGTTAGATGTGCCTTTGGAAGAATTGGCACAGAGGATTGCAGCTGTAGGAACCAAGTCTCGCCCCCTTTTGGATAATGAAGCAGGAGATGCATACAACAATGTAGGTTATTTGTCATCTAAACATTTTTCTTGTTAACGTGTCATATCTTATGCTTTGTCTTGAAACTTATTCTCACTACAGGCATTCAGACGCCTTTCTACTCTGTTTGAGAAGAGACATAAAGCTTATGAAAATGCCAAGGCGAGGGTTTCTCTGGAAAGTACGTGTGCTTGAAACCACAACTTGCAGCTACCATGTGTTTTCTTATTGCTTTGTAGTTCTTGGGATCTGCTAGTCTTTGTAATTGCTAAGATTTCACATGTTAGTTAAGTGAATATACTGAAGATAAGTGTTTACACTGTGCAGATATTGCAGCCAAACTAGGATATAAAGATGTATCCAGTATCACACCTGCTATGATTGCGATTGAGGTCTTTTACTGTCTCTTTCATGTTTTTTCATGCATTCTTTATTTCTGCAAAACTAGGACATCAGTTTTTTTCGTTATTTTTTAAATTTCACTAACAGTTCTGCGTTGGTGAGCTGTGATTTTTTTTTATCTTTTTTGTTACATGCCCACATAATTAGCATGCTGTCTGGTGGATTGACTAGTTGAACTGAAATTTTGCAGGCACTTGAACAAATTGGAAATGTCCTATAGGACATCAGTGGCATGGCTGCAATGGGATTCTATTTCAACAAGCTCTGATTATGGTGCTTAGTTGGATGGCATCCCATGCCATGTTTCTATTTTCTAGTAGCAGAACATGGCTTGTGTGATGCGTTATGTGGAAGGTTTCCATTTATTACCAGCAGGATTTGGGATGCGAATGATGTGTAAGATCTATGTTGTAATGTTGACTTGTGCATATGGCGAGGTGCCACTTCGCCCACTTCGCCGGATGCCATGTGATCAAAATAAAGGTTAGAGATTAATGTCATGCTGTTGATTCTTTCGTGGATTCCTCCTCAGCCAATGTATGCAAGGATTTTCTATGAATATGATTCTTTGTTGGACATTTCATATGGATGCCCTAGATTTAGGCTATCTTCTCATTTCTACACTGCTGAAGGGTTTAGTTCGTATTGTTACTGTTTCTGAGTACTATGGACACATGGAGTGGTACATACAAGGGAGTCAGAAAGTAATTGATAATGCAGCTATGATCTTTGCATGCAACCCCAGCAGATGTTATAATATGCTCGTCACTGGAAGCTTTGGTATGGCCAGCTGGTCGGTACATTGCAGCTGACTTGAAAGGAGCCGTGATGGGAGTTAGCTCTGAAGATGTAATTTATTAGCGATGGTGGATTTGTTTGTTTCATTCGATTGGATTTTTCTGCTAAAAAGAACATTACCAGTTATTGTGCATGTATGAACACAAACCTTTCTGAAAGGATGATGCTGATCAAGCTCGTGTAGTTCTCAGCAAAGAGTGAACAACACTTGGTGAATGTAATGAGTAGCAGGATACGCATAATTCTGCAAGAGATATAGCACTTCAGCAGCACTTGTGTTCCAAAAATGAGAACCTTAGACGTTGTACAAATATTGTTCCCAAGAAACGTAGCATGATGGCAAAGAATTTGAGATCTGCATAACAGGTCTCAAGTTTGAGTTAGAATGTGTATTTTTTATAAGAATCTGGAACAATCGAGATTTTATTTACTTACCTGGCTCATAAAATGCGCTTTCTCGGAGTGGGTTCTCGAATCCAAAAATAAAAAAAGTGTACAGATATTGTTTCAACACACCAGGGAATGACTATCTTATTACTGCTCTTTAAAAGTGCATGTTAAATGTATTTCATGTAAGAAATAGCTTACTCGATCAGTACGGATTAGCACTTGCAAGAAGAGAGCACTTCCAAAGAAACTTGCATGCAGAATAAGCTAGCGACAAGCTTGGCCTCCAACTCCAAATTCTGCCCCCAGTTTGAGCTGGTAGTTGATATAGACGAAAACAGTAATATCTTCTTAGTCGATGATTTAAGGAAGATGATCTTTCTTTCAAAAACCAGCCAGAAACTCGCCTTTTCCATTAAAGAAAATACCATATCCGGCAGTTTTGCTTTCGCATGTTTGGAAATGTAATTGCTATTGTTTTTTAAAATGCTTTTTATTTAGAAAAACATGTTAATAATATTTTTTTTTTAAAAAAATATTTTTAAAATTAAAATATTAAAATAATTTAAAAACATCAAAAACATATTAATTTAAAATAAAATAAAATTCAAATTTCACCGCATCCGACCATCATTCATCTTCATGAGCTGATGGTAGGTTCTCGAAAAGCACAAGCTTCAAGGAGAACCCTTCAGATATGCTAAAGCTTTTGAATCAATTTCTTGTGCTGACAGAACTCGTTTGCCAAAAGCTACACTATTTCTATTTCATCAAAGAAGCAAGACAGGAACCCCATCAGATCTACAGCCTCCATACCCATTACTGTCCATAACAAATCCTCGAAGTTAACCTGGACATCCATTCAATCTTTCCATATGGCTAGCTGTCCCAATCTCAGGTAAAAAGTTTTAAACCTGATAGCAAATACTCTTTAAGATGATTTTATACAAGGCTTAATAAACTAATAGGTCTAAGTTCTGTAATTTTCTCCAGGCTTCTATCCTCAGGGATCAGTACTCTGAGTATGATTAATAAACAAGCATAATTTGTGTGCTCGAGGCGCTGCACTTCAATATGAAAGAAGAAAAAATCTCAAAAAATGAACGCTTGGAACAGAAACAAGAAGATCACAGGAACAATTGAAAAGGACAGAAGAATATTACAGATCATTATTCGCTGTTCTTAAAAACACTGTCCAGAAGAGCCATTGAGATATCGCGCTCACCCCATGTCATATGCGCTCCAAAGTTTTGATGGGATAGTGGATTGGACAAGTATGAAGCACACTGGTACGATATAGTAACCATACCTTCACTTGATGATTTACATGAAAAATGAAGTTAGAGGTACTTCAGGTACTTCTCACCACTATGTGTCATACCTGGTCGGATCCTCAATCCCGTCAAAATTTAGGAACATATATCACTACTTTTTTGTGCCATTTTTATGGGGTAAGCACCAATTCACTATGGCTGTTATTAACATGGATCATACAACCACTCAAGAGCAAGGTAATAACTACTATGGCCGTCAATTACCATCTCCACGTATCGCACCTCCACTCTATCTAGATGTCTCTCATACTGCTTCAATCTTTCTTGTCTTCCATAATTATAAATCCATCTTCTCCGCATGGTGTGCACTCACAATTTCATCCTCAAGAAGCTCGCAGTCCCATCAAGCCTTTTGTCTTTTCTTTTTCTGGCAGCATCTTCAAGCAAAATCTTCCATAGATCTTGTCTGATATAAAAAGTTCCTCAGTTATTTTTCCTCTTTAAAAAGGGAGATTCCCTGTCAAGACACAGTTTGAAGATTCTATGAAAATCAAGTTTCATGAAAATTTAATTTTTTTTAATTAATTTTTTTAATATTTTTAAAATTTTTAATAAATAAATAAATATCATTTTAATATATTTTAATAAAAGTTTTTAATACATTTCAACATAAAAAAAAATAACTGTACACGCACACTCCCAATCAGATGCTAATTATTTTTCTGCAAGCGTAGCTGATTCTCCCTATTCCCAATCAGGATGGCAATTTTCCATCTGATATTTGTACTTAACAGTTCCTATTACTCTCGTTTTTCTTCCAATCTTGCTCAAGGCATCTCCGAATTGCAATATCTAGTGAATTTTAAATATCAAGACAAACATGGAACAAAATTAGCTTAAACTTGCAGAACCAATAACTGATACAATAACAAGAATTGAAGTTCAAATTAGCAAAAATTCAAATTTAGAACTGTTGGCTAAAAAAATATGTTAATAACAAATTCTGGAAATCGTGTCAGCAAACTAAAATCAAGATTGAAAAGTAAAAACAAGTACGTATAATCAGATAACTAGGATTAATGCAACGTAATGTGAATTGAAATGTGAATGCTTGTACATATAACTGCATTTCTAAACATGTTGCATGCGAAATAAAGCAGTTCAGAGCAACAGCAAGAGAAGAACATAATGGATTGTTAAAATAAGCAAAAGGTAGGAAACTAGAAATGATAGCAACAGGCCACAAACATGAAAACGAAATATATTTTAGCTTCATTCTACTCTCAATGAAAAAATTCATAATGGAATTGAAGAAATGAACATGTAATATAACTTGTAATGCAATGGAAGAAATGGACATGTATTATAACAATAACTTTTTGCATGACTTGTTTGGTAAGGCTTAAATGAATTCTAAGGGGACTCTTTATATATTCAAGAAGATGCTAAAATTGTAGAGCAAAAAAGGGAAGACAATAAGCTAAAAGATTAAGGTTTTCATAGATCTTTAAAGCAAGTTCGGACGACTAATTTTCAAATGGTATCTTTCCTCTGGTCTTCTTTGCCACAAAACTCAAGAGACAAAAGAGCCAAATATCAGTTCCTTGTCCATGTAAATATAAAAAATTGGTAAGAATGGATATGGCCTAATGCATACATCCTTGATCCTCTCCTGAAGTGCTTCCTCCAATCCATGAACGAAACATCTCCTAGCTGATTTTAGAACAGTGAATCTCCTAAGCAATTTTTCATGTCGTGATCCCCTGTTCTTCTTATGCTTTCCCATTGCCAGTGACCAAAAAGTTGTAACTCAAGGTGAACAAAGTGGAATAAGGTAAGAGAGCCACTAGAGCAAGTGTTTTGATAAGATGTTTCAATAAATTGTCATACATATCATTTTGACATGAAAGCTGCATTATAATTTGCGCTCTACCATCATATTAGGTGAATTGATTGCCATTCATCGAGAAACATGAAATATTTACAATTAAGGACATAGTTTAAGTATGTTTGCACTGATTGTCTGTATAGATTGTAAATTAACTAACCATTTCTCCATTTATCTCCTTCTCAACACAAATTTGATAATTTGCATAAGCCAAAATAATTTGTGCCCTACCCTTTGGGTTAAATGACTGCCATACATAGAGAAACATAACAATTGAGGACATAGTTAAAGTATGTTTGCCCTGATTGTTTGTATAGGTTGTAAATTAACTAACCATTTCCCAACACCTCTCCCTCTCAAAACTAATTTCATAATTTGCAGAAGCAAAAATAACTGTAAAATTTAGCTGAAATGTACATGTATTTATTTCAAGTGTATGGAAGCTTACTTTACAGACCCGACAAATCAAGCATCACATCAAGTTAACAAATTAACATATGTTCATGAGAACATTTGAATTGCAAAGAGCACACACAAAAGACCAAATGAACAGCTAAAAACAACAACAACAACAATAAACATACTTGCCGCGCTGCGGTAGATCCTCACATCGAAACAGCCAAGCAATGAACAATAGACGACCCAATGGGAACCTTATGAACAACATCACACCACTCAACCCTCCCCCGCAACTCCCCCTCTCCATTCTCCTCCACCTCAATTTCCACACACCAAACCTCAATTTCCTTCACATTCCCTTTTCTTTCCCAAACCACCACCAACTTCCCACCTACATTCGCCATTGTGGCACCGCACAAAAACCTCGGCAACTCCTTTTCAACCCCCCTCAGCTCCTTCCAAGCCCCATTCCTCACATCAAAACCCCTAATATTTCCCACATAATCATAACAATACAAGATCTCATTAACCACACATGCTCTACCTCTCCACCCTAAATCCAATTCACTCTCCACACTCTCCCATTTCTTCGTTTTCGGCTCATAAACAACCCCATTCCTATCCGCCATCACATAAATTCTCTTATTTACTACAGCACTTCCATGCATCCATTTTTCGCGTAACAAATCATCCTTTCCACTATCAACAGAATCCCACCTCTCCGTTTTCGGATCAAAAACCTCCGCCCAATTCCTCGATTTCGCCCACGTGTCCACCACGCAGCCGCCAATCACATAAATTCTTCCATCCACAACCCCAGCAGCAGCAAACTCACGCGAAATTCTCATGCTAGGGACAGCCTCCCACGTGTGGGACCGGCAGTCCAGTGCCCACACGTGGGGGGACGGGATGTCATTGATCGAGCCACCGATGACATAAATCTTGGGTCCCACAGCGGCGAAAGCGGAGCCTACGAGAGCGGAAGGTGCGGGAGTGAGTGGAATTAAGGAATTCTTTGTGTGGTCTGGATAGAGCGTGAACCACTGCAGGGAAGTTGTGGTGGGGATGCGAAGGGAAAGGTAGAGAAAGTGTTGAGAGGTATTGAGGAGGGAGCGAGTTGTGTAGAGTAGAGGGGAGGAAAGGATGGAACGGAAAGGTTTGGAGACGAGGGTAAGACGGGGGTGATAGGACCTTGGGATGCGGGCTAAGATGTTTAAGGCGATGTCGTTTGGGAGGGAGGGTATTAGGATTTGCGGTGGTGTTGGTGGTGGTTCGGTGGTGGTGGTGGTCGTTGACATGGCGCTGGGTTTGGTTTGGGAGTTGTGCGCGCGTGCTGTTGTTGGGACCTAGGAGTTAAAATGGAGCATTGGTAGTTAAGATTACATCAGAGTTACATATTAGTATTATATAATATTATAAAGAAACGGGCATTGAACTTGGAAGACATAAAGAAACGGGCATTGAACTTGGATTGGGAAACAATTTCACTGTTAATTGCTATATTGCAATTGTTTTGTTTCTTTATTCTTTAAATTTTATTAAAAAAATGAACATTAATTTTTTAATTCCGTACTCTCATGTTATGTTGATATGATTATAAATTTTATAATTTATTTGAATTTTGTTATCTAATTGTATTTGAATTGTTTTAAAATATTCTAATATAAAATTATAATCAAAACTAAATAGTGTGAGAAAATTAAATGGATTAATAGATTTTTTTATGTGAATTGTAATAGTAATTTCAATTTAATTTCTCATCTTATAGTTAGCGAAAAAAAATTTATTTGGCTTTTCTTTTTTTTCTCATTCATTGTTTCTTCTTTTTCTTTTTTCTTTTAACTTTTTACAACTCGGATCATGAAGAAACTAAAAGTGAATCGGACGATAGGAAACTGCAAAGAGAGGTAAAAATAGCGCTTCCTGTGTTCAATCCTTCTCTTTCTTCTCAACCAAATCGACAGAAGAAATAAAAGAGAACAAGGCATCAAATTAACTGAGAAGAGGACATAGTCATGACAGAGAGAAGAAGACAACAAAGAGAGTGGAATTTTATGCAATGATTAATGGTGAAAAAATTGTGTGGTTTGCTTTTGTCTGTTCATAAGAGTTTGATGTGATAAATTATTCTTCATTAACAAAATAGATGTATTTAATGAGAACATTCTTGATCTCACCATCAAACCCGTAAATTTTTAATGAAAAGTAGTGGATTTTATGGATTCTAACATCAAAGGTGGGATCTTTTTCAAAGATCTAACATGTTTTTATTGTTTTTTTTTTAATAATATTAGAAGGATTATAGATGGGTAACAGAAAGTTTGGACAACAAATTAATGGGTAGAGCAAGAGAACTTTGAGTATATTTAATTATCATTTTATTGGAGGACAATAAGTATATCCTTGCATTGTTAATAAGAGAAGCTTACAAGAGTAATTTTTCTTTATTCTTGATCATAGTTTTTTAAAGTTGCAAAAGTGCAAGCACGTATTTAACAATTGGTATCAACATACCAGAGTTTAGCTTAAATTCTGCATCTATTTATTGAAATTCAGCAGTGTTTGATAGAGGCATTTGTTTTTTTTTTTCTTTTCTTAATAATACATTAGAAGTTTACAAGAAATTATTAGTTAGATATCCTGAGACCATTGAACACATTTGCATAAGTATTTTAGTCCAAAAAAAACCATTACCTTTGTTTGGCTCAGGAAAATTATGCAAATCCTAGGTGATAGACCCAAGCTATTTAGGTCTGACAACCATTTCAGACCTAAGCGTCATGGGTCCAGCAATCAAGCCAGACCCAAGCTACACGAGTCCAGCATCTTGAGTCTGACAAGCATGCTAAACTCATGTTATGTGGACTTGGCAAAAATTGCAATGGACAAGCTTTGATTTTTATTTGGATTTCACTCTTGTTGTCTTGGTTGTGTATTAACTCCTCTACATCTTAAAACCCTTATATCTATGTTACTACTTATGGTTTTTGTTAATTTCTCTTTACATTATTGGCTGTTAAAGTTTATGTTATCTTACATATTGAGCACAAACATAAACTAAGTTTAGCGCAATGATATAAAACAAAATGTCGTGGTGGAGCAAAGACGATAACAACAACAATAATTGTGGTTATAACAATAATAATAATTATTATTATGATATTAATAAGAATAAAAATAATGATAATATTAGTTAAAGTGACGGTGATAATAATTATAACAATAATATAAACAACAACAACAATAATAATGATAATAATGATAGTGATAGTGATCACAATAATAATACTAATAATTATTATGATATTACTTATTGATGATAGTAGTAATGGTGGTAGCTGTAATAATAGTGACAATATTAGTAATGATAATAATAACGATAAGAATAGTAATTGTTATAGTAATTATGGTGATAATTCATCATTTGATGTTATATTCATCCTTAGATACTAGATTAATTGAAAATTCAGTTTCATAATTGGTTTCGTTTTGTCTTTTATAAGATTATTGTGATCTAAAAAAACATCTCGGTATTGAGTTGATATTTGATTTTACAATCATCTATTTTTGATATCATGTAATTGAAGAAAATATAGATTAAAAAAACAAATCATAATCACAGTGGAGTGTATAATACAATTCATAAGTTCGACGTATTGGCCCGGCTTACCTGATTCACGCAGGGCAACTAGCTCGAAATGGATTTTGACTCTCACTTTTGAAAATGAATTTTTAGTTCATTATTTGCCTCAACACTGCTTTGTTTTTACCATGATCTAGAAACTCTTTACCTGGCATTCATTAGCTCATTATGGATAAATCATTACCTTACTTTTGTGATATTTTGCAAGATTAATGTTGAATTGCAAAGAACAATTGGTATTGACATAACATAGTTTAGCTTAAAATTTGCATCTATTTGTTGAAATTCAGCAGTGTTTGCTAGAGGTATTTGTTGTTTTTTTCTTAACAATTCATCAGAAGTTCACAAGAAATTATTAGTTATATGTCCTAAGACCATTCAACACATTTGCACGAGTATTTTGATCTTCGACAAAACCATTACCTTTGCTTGGCTCACAAAAATTATGCAAATCCTAGGCGTCATACCCAAGGTACTTGGGTCTGGTAACCATTCCAAATTCAATAGTCTTGGGTCTGGCAACCACACTAAGTTCAAGTGTCCATGCCAAACCTAAGTACCATGGGTCTGGCAACCACACCAAACCCAAGATGACGACCCAAGATGCCTAAGTCCAGCATCTTGGGTCTGGCAAGCATGTCATACCCATGTTATGTGGAATTGGCAAAAATTATGTCACAAAGCCCAAAACCATATTTATCTTATACAAGAATACATAATTTCTTATTTACAAATGACTTAAGAGTCCATGATTTTCTAATAGATATGCCTTGAAAATAATTAGATTGGTGAATTTAGAGGAATGAAGATTGAATGAAATGAAAAGTCATGATTTTCATATGTTTATGTAAAAGCTCATTTAATTACTTATATGGATTTATTGTTAAATGAGATATAAGATGCATTCAAGGATACTAGTAATTTTTTAGAGATATTTGCTCAAATAAGTTGCATATCCAACACATAGAGCAACTTAAAATGAACATTAAGGAGATAATCTATAAACTTAAGATGATCTTTCCTTTCTTTTTCATCGACTCAATGGAGCATCAACCTATAAATGAATGTATCAATTCAAGAGGTTATAGATTATATGCATCCTAAATAATCATCTATATTTTAAAAAAAAACATTTGGTTATTGAATCTTTATTTACTTCCATGCAGAGACTTATTTAACTTTAAGAAAATGGTTAAAAATAAGATGCATGTTGAGGCTTCGATATGTGAAGCTTATATTATTGAAGAGATTTTAACATATATCTTACATTATTCTAAGTCTCACTTAAGAACAATAATCAACCGCATCCCAAGATATGATATTGATGGTGAAGTGTCTTCGAGTAAGAATTTATGAATATTTTTCCATCTTGGATGGTGATTGTCAAAGAATGCAATAACAAGAAGATATTTGTCAAACATTGAATTCAGATAAGCTGAAACTTTACTAGGAGTTTCTAGACATATTTTTATACATTAGGTTAAAATTTTAATTCAATTGAAGTTCAAAAGTTCTTATAATATAAGACAATAGATGTAATATGGATTTTGTTATTTGTTTTCTTTTGACTTGTAGACTTTCTATTTGGAGATGCTTTTTTTTTTTTTCTTATAATGCAAGGACATTAAACAATTTATTTTTTGGAGTTTCATAGTTCTACAAGAATTTTTAATAGGCAACAACATAATTTTTAGGGTGGCAAGGATTCCTTTAATGTTCCAAAATCTTTTTCTTATTATAAAGATTCTCTATCTAGCCTAACTATACAAAGAAAGGATACAAACCCCATGGAAATTTTTGTAATAGTTGTTACTCTTTAGATTCCTTATAGAATATGGAACTCCTAAAATATTTTGTCATTAAATATCATCGATCCTTATTTTCTTATGTAACTAGGATGAATAAGAAATTCTTATAAATTTTTTTTTAAAATACCACCAACCCTTTTTTTTTTCTTGTGTAGTTAGGATAGATAAGGAATCCTTATAAGAAAAGGACTTTAGAACATTAAAGAAATCATTGTCACACTTGGAAACTATGTTATTGCCTATTAAAGATCTTTTAGAACTAGAAAACTCCTAAAAATAAGTTATTGAATATTCTTGTATTACAAGAAAAAGAATTCTTTCTAAATAAAAAGTTGAAATATATGTATATATATATATATATATATATATTTTTTGCTTCTACTGACCTGTATCACAAGACATTCATGAACTCCAATTGATCTAAAATTTTAACCCAATGTATAATTTTCAATCCAACCATTGGATCGAGCTGAAGGTTAAACCTAATATAGAACAATATGTCTGGAAACTCCTAGTATAATTTTAGCCCAACTTAATGGTTGAATTGAGAGTTGTGTTTGATAGTAGAAAACTAGACAATATGCACAATTATACTAGAATCCAAATTTCCTTGTTTAACCTTTACTTTGATTATATCATAAAGTACGATATCTGTTATAAGAAATATTTCATTAATGGATATGTCTTCCATACTGAAGAGTATTGTGGGGGTGAAAATACTTATATTAGCAGGGTTTGTGTTAAAGAATCAACTTCGAATGAGTTTGATGTTAATTATTATTGTAAATTAGAAGATGTGATTGAGTTGCAATATCATAAGGCATACGATACAATCTTTTTATTCAAATGATATTGATATGATACCAGTAGAGGAATTATAGTAGATTCTTACCACCATGGTTTGGTTAAAATTAATAAAAAAAGGTAGACTTGGCAACATAAATAATGTTTTTGTTTTTACCAAATAGTACCAACAAGTGTATTAAACATATATCCATTCCTTTACAAATGATAGTAATAAAGTTGATTGGTTTTTCGTTGTGAAAACTAAACTTAGAAGTCGTTTCAAAGTTGTTAAAGATGGTAATGATAAAGTAACAATGAGAGACGATGTATTTCAATTAGATGAGTTAATTGATCCATATCGAGTTGCTCTATCTATTGAGTTAGGAGAAAATTCAAATTTTCATGTTACTGAGCATATTTATATTGATGTTGATATGATATATTGAGTACCAATAGACATAATAAAGTTGATGAGATTAACCAGCTTTAATTAAATGAAGAATATGATAATGGACATGACGATGATGAAGATGAAGACGAGGAGGATTCTGAAGAGAAAGATTTTGAACTGATTTTATATGTAAAACATCATTGTATAGTAAAATTAACATTATGTAATTAAGATATTTGTTGTTCCTTTATAATGCATCATATATTTTTTTATTAAGTATTTATTGTTGTGGTTGTGGTTTTAATAAGTTATGTTGTTATTGTATAATTAGGTTGGATAAGGTATTATAACAAGTAGATGAAAAACAATTTATAGAAAACCATAATGAGATTTTCAATGGACTATATAATACTTGCAATTGATGTAAAATTAAAGTCTCAGAATGCATGCTAATAATAAAAATAACTATGCTTAAATTAAAAAAAAAAAGTGTTTACTTGTTGAAACATTTTAAAGTAATAAAACTTTTGTTGTTGTCAAATATGAGTTCTTTGTCCTTAAGATTTAATTATTACTTCTCATTTGTGTAAATAGAATGTTTATAATATGGCTCCTAAGATTCTAACATCATTATCTTGATTTAGATGCATTTTCAATCAAGGTCTTTGAATTAAAAATTATGTAATTCAAATATCTCTCAATAACATGGCTTTAAATTTGGAATGAAAATCAAAGCAAAAAAAAAACACAAAAATATAAGGTGACTCTTTTTAAAGTAAATTTTGGAAGTTTTCTTCAACTTTTTTTTTATATATAGTGAATTTTGAAAGCTAAAATATTAAACAATTTATTCATGTTATTCAACTTTTGATTAGCCATCATAAAATACTTCTAGAATAGACTGTTAACATTCATGTGCTGAAAGAAATAATTATTCTTAGACCATGCCCAAGTCTAAATTTTAGTTTTACAATTAATTCAAACTCAATTTTAAGCTAGTACGTGTGAGTTTATTTACCTATAACTTGTTTAAATCATGTTAATATTTTATATTAAAAAGCATATGTTGAGATTAAATTCCAATGAAATTTTAATCTAAAAATTAAATAAATCATATTTTTAATTTGATAACAAATATGCTCATTAACCATTATGACATCGAAATTTCAAAAGCAAGGCAACATGGGATAAGGCATAAAGGCTAAACGTACATGATGCAACTGGTTTAGCTGAGAAGGTTTATAGAAATGCTTTCTTCCGAATTGAACCGGGATTTTGAGAGGGTATGTAATGATCATCAACTTTGTCATTGAAGATCAAAAGAAGATTCTTATCTAGGAAGATGCAATCCAAAAGACAATCACTCAAAACTCCTCAGAAAATCTGCAGATGGGAATGACACCTATGTTTCCAACAACTGTACCCAAGTATTGATTTTGCATAATTTCGTCTACATTTTCATGATTTGAGCTAAACAGAAGATTAAAACAACATTTGCAATAGCTTTAGTTTTTTATCTTTTTTTTCCTCGTGGCAATCTTCACGAGAAATGAAAATATTAAAACACCAGCAACCAAGCAAAATGTAAGGCTATATGCATTAGTAAAGAACAAGTAGGTTTGTTGTGTTTCCTGGGTACCTACAGTCCAGGATAAGAGAAGCAAAAGTGGAATCAACAACTTGCTGTTACGATCTAGAATTTGGTGATGAACTTCTGCTGCTGTCACCCCTTTTTGGCTTGTAGAACCTTTTTAACAGACTTCAAAAACTCTTATTTTTAGTAATGTTGCTGCTGCTACAGCGAGAATGTTCAATATTATTGTAGATCTCAAAAAAAATCTTTCCCCTTATGGCACTAATGCTACTGCAACCAGACTTCAATATTATTGTTACGTCTCCGTACGTTTATTTCCTTCTTCTCATCTTTACTATTTATAGGCACAAAAAAAGAAGGAATCCAGGGCAGCAATCACTCAAATCATCACATTAAAGCCATGGAACGTTTCAGAATAATCTTTAAAGGTTGATGCTTTGCAAGGATCTGGGGAGTGATTTGGGGCGTTCACACATAATCTTCCACGTTAAAAATATAGCTGGAATGTTGAAAATCAATTTCAATGTGATTGTATCGTATCTGGAGATTAATCATAACTGAGGATTGTGGCTGAAGATTGCTTGAAAAAAGGGCTGGAGAAATGCATTCCAGCGAGTTTTTCAAGTGGTACGACGTCGTTTCGCTTGCCCTCTTTTATTCTTCTTTTCCTTTCCTTTTTGTTTTTGGTTTCATTCAATTTATAAAAACAACGTAGTTTTTGGAGAGGTTAATAATTCAATTTGGTTCTGGAATTTTATAACTTTTTCACTACAATCCTTTTCTTTATGGATATTTCAATTTTTATTCAATTAGGATTTTAATTTTAGATCTTCTTTTCAATTCAATCCCTGAATGAATTAATCAAAGCCCTGAATTTAGGGGCTTATTCCAGTGTAGTTCTTGGTTTTCAAAATTATGCATTTTAGATCAATTTTCTTCTAAATCTCATTTTTCTTTTCAATTGTGTCCCTAATTAAATCAATTAGACACCAAGATTTAATCTATTGTTACAAATTCATCATTTGATCCTAAATTTATGCAATTTTAACCATTTTGACTCCTAATGTTGAATTTATTTTTTAATTAAGCTCATAATTAACTTTTTAATTTAACCATATTCACCAATTGAGCCAAATCAAGCCATTTTTCTCTTCTTTCTCTCTTCAATTAAGTTTTTAATTGCAACCCAAACCATTATTGGATTTTTAAAAACTTTTCAAATTAAAACATTAACTTGTTAAACTCAATTATTAGTCTAATTTTTCATATTTTCCATAATTTTCATCTCAAAATGGTTCATTATTAGAAAAATTTTCTTCATCACTTTTATCTTATTTATTATTTTTTTCTTCATATTGCACTATCAAAGTTTGATGAACCATCATGCTTTTCTCCTTTGATTATCCAATCATCATGAGATAAAAGATCATCTAAAACTATACCAAAATCACCAACTTGATTTTTGACTTGGTTTGCATTCAATTTTAAATTGCACATTACAAATACCAAGTTATTCATTTTTTTAGGTGCAAATGATTTCTTTGTTTTTGTATGAACCTAAATAAAAAATTAATATTTATAACTTACAAGATTCTTATCAAATATTTCAACACTAAAAACAATACAATAAAAAAACTCATCATCTCAAATGCACTCCAGTTACGCTTATATCCAGATAAAGTGCAAGTCAAGGTTAGAACTCAGATTACAAACCTTTGAAATTCTAGACATTCATCTCCATTAGAATCCTACCATTGAGCTGAAATTTTTCTATCCCTTGCTGTCTTGGTAGCCTCAATGCCAAGCAATCATTTGTTCAAGTTGTAGGTAAATTTTGCACATTTCAATTGCACCAGACACCATTCTTTTTACGCATTAATATAATTCAATTTTAATATTGGTATTAACCTTAAATTGAAATTATAATGATAATGATGATTCAAATAGTAAGTTGTTGCATATAAAGATCTATGGAATTGAAATTCTTATCTCGCATCAACAATATTCAATATAAGTATATAACTATAAAACAAAATTAAGAATATCATTACAATATAGGTAAAGCTCAATTGGGAGTATCTCTCTATAGACATTCATATTAGTAGACGATAACATGTGAAATAAACAATTAGCAAGATAAATACTTTTTTTTTTCACAAAACTAAAATTCACTTGTGTCTTCTCTTTTGCTTGATTCATTGCTTCGTATATGTCGCACGAGTGCGGCGGCGCGGCGATCTTCCACCCTCAAAGAAAAAAATCAGGATATTTATTCCTGAAAAATAAGGAGAGACAAGGAATTCTTGTCTCTATATGTGAAAAACAATGGACTGGGAGTCGCCACCTAGTATTCTGGTTACTAGGAACCTTAACTGGTCTTTAGAGATCGGATACGGAGACTGGTTGCGTAAAGAGAAGGTATTAGCACGCCAACTACGCCCTACCTAAGGTAGGCTGCATTGTTTTAATGTCTGATAACATCTAAGGTCGTGTTTGTGGTTTTTAATATTATTGTTCGGAATATGCATTACATGTAATGTCATATCCCAAGTTCTATTAAAAAAAAATTAAATTAAATATCCGGAATATGTATTACGTATAATGTCATACCCCGGATATTAAAAGATAAACAAAATAAAATTTTTGTTGTTTTTTTGAAATTTTGGCCAATATTCTCTTGACTTTAATAAACTGGTTATTAAAGCCAAAATGCATGCTAAAACATTGTTTTTTTTTTTTTTGAAAAATAAAAAATGATTTTTTTTGAGACATTTGGCCATATGCACAAAAATATTTTTTTCTCTTTTTTTTTAATTTGTTTTTGTATTCTTGAAAGTCGAAAACCGGGTATTTCAGTACCGGATTTGTATTTTACGACATAAAAATATTGTCCGATATTAATCAAAATGACATAAAAACTACACAGAAAAATTATAAATGAAACAAATATTTTTGATTTTTTTTAATGGGCCGGGTGAACAGTACCGTATGAACAGTACCACAAGACGAAAACGAGGTATTTTAATACCAGATTTATATTTTTACGATGTAAAATACAGACGATATTAAGCAAAATTATAGAAGAAAATGTGCTTTAAATATATATATATATATATATATATATATATATATATATATTATAACAAAAAAAATAAAAAAAAATGGGCCGGACCCGGCCCAAATGCATGGGTCGGGCCGACCAAGCCTATTTACATGGGCTGGGCCGAAGGCCCAGGCCCAGAAGGGCTGGTTACTGTGCATCAGCACAATAACCAGCCCTTCCTTATTTGCAGAACGTGAAATAATTCACGTTCTGCATGAAGGCACAACGGATAACAAAGGGAGGCAGAGGCGGGGCAACGGGATGGCGTACTTGCGGTGGTGTTGAGGCGGTGCTGCTGGCGGCGGAGGCACGATGGCCGGCAGTTTTCCTTCTCTCTCTCTCCTCTGTTTTTGTTCTTTTCTCTGCCGATTCTCTTTGTTCTTCTTTCTTCTTTTTCTTTCTGTTTCTCTCGTCTCTCTTTACCCTTTTTCTGTCGTGCAATCCTTCTCCTTCTCCTTCTCCCCCTCTTTTTTTTTCTTCCTTTTTCTTCGGTCCTCCCCTGTTTTTATAGGCAAAAACAGGGGGGGACAATTGTGGTGGGGCGGCTACTATTGGTCACCCCTCCACTATCCGTTCAACGGATAAAAAGGAGGCAAGTGGGCGTCGAATGGTGGGCGTCTTATTTCTAAAAAACGGGGAAAGAAGTTAGGCGAAAAGGAAGAAGAAAAATCTTCTTTTTCCCCTGCCTCGCGCGTCCAGGGGAAGAAGAAGACCTACAGTGCCGTCAAAACGACACCGTTTTGGGATTCAGTTTTTTTTTTTTTTTTTTGCAACAGTGAATGAAATGGCGCCGTTTTGGTCAAAACACGCCGTTTCATTTAAAAGAAAAAGGCGCCAAAACGCGTCAGATTTCAAAGAAGGCCCTCAATTTGCGCGCGTTTTACAATTTCATCCTTGGTCTCGGATTTCTTCAATTTAGTCCCTAATTGGCCATTAAACTTCAATATTTATGCAATTAAGCCTCTGATTTGACCAAATTAACTTCCAAAAATTATAATTTGACCCTAGAAAATTAATTTCTTCCAATTAAAGCCTAAAATAACTCCAAAATCAATTGTTTTTGCAATTAAAACCTCTATAAATTCAATTAAACCTTCAATAAAATTTAATTGAGTCCATAAACTTCTAATTTTGCATTTTTCTTCCTCAAATTGAATTTTTTTTATTATCGGGGCTCACATCAGTCAATGATATACTGTCAAATTTTAATTTTTATTTTTTTGAACATCCTCAATCAATTTTTGAACATTTTTAAGGCATTCTGGCATTTTTGTTTTCACTGTTATATTTTTTGATAATATATTTTTTTGAATTTTTTTGTATTTTTTAGGTGAAGACCCAAAAATGGGTTACAACAGTATATAAAACTCATAGTTGGTTTCTCATTTTAATCAACTAATCAAATAACTTTAATTAGAGGATATGTTGTCTTAATATATATAGTGACACCATGCCAAAATTTGTTGTCGAAAACACAGCTTTGGATTTGTTTCCCATATTCTATTCTTGAAAACCTATATGACCTCTACTATTTAGAAGTAAACATAATCATCAACTGCATTTTATAGTAATTGAAACATCCTAAAGTCAAGTATCTAGTTGTGAATTGAATGGGTGCAGACCTAATCAAATCCTTTTCTTTTGTAAAGTGTCTTGGCATGGAAATAAAAATAGTTGTTGAATAAATGTACAAGGTGATTCTTCTCCCTTATAAATAGTTACTTTATGGAAATCTAACTTTTTCTAAAAATATTCAAATATCAAGTCGATACAATGGCCAACACGTAGTGTTTAAATCAATATCTTTCTCTTTTCCATTAACACATGGTGTCTTGTTCCTTATGATTTCTAGCATTATTGATGATTATTTGCACATTCACATAAATTTTTTCTCCTCAATGCTCTCCACAATAGCATCCAGCATCTCAAATACTTTATCAACAATCTTGGACATATTAAAGGTATCCATTGATGAAAAAAAATATGTGTCCCTTCAGGACTATTAACCAAAAAGTTACAAATAAAATGTCTTTTCTTATATGTCCATCCATTAGACATTATCGAACAACTTGTTTTTTTTTTTCCTATTCTAACTTGCACTAATCAATAAAATTCATTATTTTATCTACTTTTTAATTCAAATATCTCTCCAATATCATGGTAAGATAGAGGTTACCTCAAGTGCCTTGAATAATTCGGGTTTTTTACATAGTTAAATGGAATCACACTAGTATAGAAAATCTTTGTAATATGTCAACATGCTTATTCTCTAATATCATATTGGGGCTACTTGTAATTATGCAATGTAAGAATTTTTTGAGTTTGATTATTGTAGTTTTTTGCAAGGCTTTTTAAGCGGGATAAAATTTTAGGTATAATTTCTGTATGAAAAAAACTTTGCCTAAATTTTGTTAAAATTTATTTTTTTTACTTATTAAAATCATTAACTAAATTAAATGTCAGATTAACAAACTAAATAATAAATTCCATTAGAACCCTTTTTTGTTAGATTTAGATGCAAGAAAATTTGTTGCTAGATTTTTTATGGAATGGTTGCGATGACTACTTGGATTTAATTAATGTTACACTTCAGAACCGCGACATTTAATTGTTGTCGTGGTTGAGAACCACAACTTTTAATTAATATCACGATTGATAAATGTTGTGATAAAATATAATAAAGAACATAATCAAAATATAACTTGAGGCGTGTACAAACACTATCTTTAAGGATGTTTCCTCAACACAAGGCTATCCTTTAGGATTTAACAAGTTCCTCCTCTAAAACCATAGTTATCAAACCCGGCTCAAGGGTTGACCTGGCTAAGGGGCTGCGTTCTGGGTTTAATGGATTAACACGAAAAAATTAAAAAGTATATATTTAAAGTTTTAATATTTTATATGAAAAAATTGATAAAAATAATCATATGAATATAGGTTATACATGTTTTAATTAATGAAGTTTAAAAAAATATTTTAAATTTTTTTTTATTCCTTATTAAAAAGATATTATGTTATCCTTTTAAGTTGAAGTATTTAAAAAATAGATTTTTTTTATCCTATATTAAAAAAAAACATAACTTTTTTTTTCTAAACATAAAGTATATATACTAAAAGGCTTCAAATCCCACATTGAAAAAACATAACTTTTTTCTTGTGAGCATAGAGTATATATACTAAAAGGTTTTAAATCCCATATTAAAAAAATAAAATATTTTTCTAATATTTATATAATGAACTTTAAAATGTGTTAATATCCAACTAAAAAATATGAAAATAGGGCATAGGAAATAAACTACATTTGAAAAAAAAAACACTTGGTCTTATCCAGGTCACTATAAGGATTGATACTTTATAAGATGTAGGCTTTCTAAATAACAGCAAGGAAAAGAAGTAGGTTATGTCATTTCAAATAGTATCTTATTAAATAATTTAAGGAGAAAATTTCAAAATAGAACTAAGAAATTAAGGGGAAATGGGGGCATATTAGCATAACTTCAATTGTAGCTTACTGTGTGTGCACACTTAAAAATCTTATATGTTTTTTTTTGCTTTTGATTTCATGGGTCAACTGGGTTTTGCCAAATTGTTGTACCAGAAGGTCTTTTTACAAACCCAGACCGGGCTAGCCACCGAGTTGACCGGGTCTCTAATTGACTTACCGGTCTGGGTTTAATAAATGTGTATAAAATGAGGGTTACAAAAACAACCAAACTAAGATCAAAAGGAAATACCAACAAACTTTGCAAACACAAAAAAATAATACTACGATTTTTTAACACACTTTGACTGTAAAAGTGGTATATACGGGTTACTAACATGTAACATTTAGGCAAAAAATAAATTATAAAATTAAAAACCTGTTAGGGAAAAAAAGAATTATAGTTGTTAACAAAAAATTAAAATAAAAGAGTTGTTAGGATTTTATGATTGTTAGAAAATTAATTCCAAGTGTTTCAAAAATTGTGGTTTAAGTAGACAAAAGATTTTGAGAGTATAGGGGTTGCCTCGAGTGCAGCGAGGAGGGGAATCAGAGGTTTTTCTTTTGCTTGGCTCAACCTTGTATGCGCGAGCCCACTATTCATTCTTTGTTAGTTACTTTTTCATATCAAATTTCACTATATAAATATTATTTTTTTATGTGATATAAAAACTTTCTGAAATAATTTTTATTATTTGTAACAAGAAATGAAATATTTAATTATTATCAATTATATATTATCTAATAAACTAAAACTGCTAAGTATTTCACTTGCACTGCACAGTGAAACGTTGAGCTATCTTTTTTTTTTTTTTGCTGAGCTGTCTTCCCCCCTGCCCTTTTTTTTATGCCTTTCAGGGTTTTTTTTTTGTTTTTTTTCTTATAATGAATTTTTTTTTTGTTTAATTTAGTTTGTTAATGTTAACAAAAAATTTATTTAGTTTCATAATACATATCCCGAGTTTGACGGGTTAACTTGATTTGACGAATTCACCCGGATTTTTTTTTTTGCTTTTTTTTTCATGTTAATTAGTTTTTTTTGTTGTTTAGTTTAGTTTTTAATATTAAATTTCTTTCTATTTAACTATCAGACTTTCATGACCTGTATCCCGGGTTTGACGGGTCAATCTGGTTACAATGAAAAGGTTGAACTGTCTGTTTCTTTTCCTTTTCTTTTCTTTTTTCATGCCTTTTGGGTTTTTTTTTTGGCTTTTTTCTTTGTTTTTTTTCTTTTAATGAATTTTTTTTGTTTAATTTAGTTTGTTAATGTTATTTTTTTTATTATTTAGTTATCAGACTTTCATGACATGGATCCCGGGTTTGACGGGTTAACGTGGTTTGAAGAGTTAACCAAGAATTATTTTTTTGCTTTTTTTATTTGAATTAATTTTTTTTCAATTAGTTTAGTTTGTTAATGTTGAATTTCTTCTATTTAATTATCAGACCTTCATGACACATATCCCGGGTTTGACGGGTTAACCTAGTTTGATGGATTAACACAGTTAATTCTGGTTTAACCCGTCAATTTTATTTTTCTATTAGTTATCAAACTTTAATGACGCGAATCCCAGGTTTGATGGGTTAACATGGTTTGAAGGATTAACCAAGTTAATTCAGATTTATTTTTTCTTCCCGAAGGTTTTTTTTCTTTGTTTTTGTTTTTTTAATTATCATACTTTTATGACATGACCTTATAGACAGACCAACATCCAAGACTCTTCGGTCTGATGTTACAGTCAGACTCACTTAAACTTTAGTCAAGTAAGTTTAATATTATTATTAATGTTATAAATATTACTCTTGGGTCAAGCGTTGCAGCTAGACCCAAGGCTCTTGGGTATATATTTGCAGAAAAATCCAACAATCTTAAATCTTAGCATTTTTGATATTGTTTATGCAAGAAAAAATAATTAACCCGTGGCGTATGTCTTTGTTTTTTTTTCTTTTTAAGCCTTTTACTATGGACTACACAGTGCAATCCACAATAAAAAAGCTGATGCCTTTTGTAACAGTCTCAAATTGTAAACTCAAAAATATATTATATATATTCGTAGTCACCAAATTTTTTTTTCTTTTTTTTATATATATATTTTCTCGAAATTTCGGCAGAGTTTCCTTTGTATTCTTTAGGTACCAAGTTATCGACTCAATCATTTCTCAACCTGTAACACCAATCACAATATTCGTCCCATCATTTGGACATCAAAAAACTCAAGCATATTTCAATATCTCGATTCTATTTTCTATAGAACACTACAATAAAACTAATAAATTCTTAACATGCATCGTCTCTTTATATATATATACAACCAACCATAATTCAACTTAATAATAATAACCTTACAAATTACACCATACACAAGATAATAAGTTAAACATTACAATTTTAGATATGGAAGCATATTACAACAAAATATTAGTTCTTCCAAGTACATTAATCACATAACAAAATTATTTATCCGAGCATCTACTTTCCAGATCGAGGGTGCGATGTACCTAAAAACATAATTGCATTAAATATGATTAAAACAATTGCACATTTCAATAAGTAACTGATTAAGGACTAATTATTTATATACATTAAGGTGATTTTCATATCATAGAATTAATTGTCTTATTTTCTTTTTGAAATTTCTAATTTCATAAATTCTCTTCTAGACAGGGATAAATATACTAAAATAAAAATATCAAGAGTGTCTCCCACAACCCAGCATATTTAACTTCAAAGTTTTATGATTTATTTTACATCGAGTGATTATCCCATTAATTTGAAAAATTAATTTTTCTTAACATGGTCATTCTCCAAGGCATAAATTTCAATAATCAGGAAATGATCTTCAAGGCTCGCCCATTCACCAGGGCATTATTTCCAGTAACCAGGAAATAATTTTTTCAAGGCTTGCCCATTCACCAGGACATTATTTATAGTAACTACCCATTCACCAGGGTATTATTTCCAGTAACCAGGAATATAACAGGAATATAATTTTTCAAGGCCTGCCCATTCACCAGGGCATTATTTCCAGTAACCAGGAAATAATTTTTCAAGGCCTGCCCATTCACCAGGGCATTATTTCCAGTAACCAGGAAATAATTTTTTTCAAGGCTTGCCCATTCACCATGGCATTATTTCTAGTAACCAGCACTAATATTTATAATCTATAAAATTCCTTGTACAATAAAAAATATAAACTGATTAATTACTCAAAGGTGTTGAACACTTACCTGGTGTATGTGCGCGTGAAGAGGTCCCTTGTTGCTGATTAGGTCATGCGGCCTCCTCTGCACCAACAAAATTACTTTGTCATTTGTTCATTCATTTGAACCGGTAAAATTCTAATACCCATGACATATTCTTTGATTAAATCCAATACCCTTAATTAAGTTTAATTGACTTTTAATTCAAGGGGGATACCCCCCCCTTTTTGAAATATTTTCTTATTATTATTATTATTATTATTATTATTATTATTATTTCCCCAAAAGTCTCTATTCAATTTAACCTATCAACATCAATTGTCTTAAATTTAGCAAGATTCCTCAATAATATTATTTAAACTCCATTCTCTAATTTTTCTTCTCCATTTAGCCAAAAACTCCTCAATAATATCATTTAAACTCTATTCTCTAATTTTCTTCTCCATTTAGCCAAAAACAACCTAGGGAGGGAAGTGAATATTTTTCTTTTCTCCTTGAAAAATTCCTACTCCATTCATATAACAACACTTATAAACTTTCATCTTCCCATGTTTTCCAAACAATTCTATTAAACCTCAAATCCCCTAAATTATTCCTCTCTTGGCCAAATATTCAATTAAAATGGGAAAAATTAATTTTTTTTTCTTTTATTTAAAATTAAACACTTACCCAATCATAATTCATGCTTTCTAACATGGTTCAAACATAATTTGCATTATTCCTATAAATTATAACATAAATCTACAACTTCACATAATCATCATTTTGCATAATCCTTCATCAAACATAAAATTAAAGGAATTAATCATTTAGAACATGTTATTTACCTCACTTTGATAAGGATTTAAGGAAAGAATGCAAGAAAAAACAAGTTTTCTTCTTCTCCCTCTTCAAACCCTAGCTTGAAATCCTTCCTTCAATGCACTCACCACCTTAAAATCAACCCCCTCTTGATGTTTAATTAAGTTAATCACTCTAATTACTCACTTTAATTAGTGAAATCAATGAGCATTTAAGTAGAAAATCACACAATTCTTCCCCCTCTCTTTGTTTCAAACTCACGGCTAAAAGAGAAAAGATGAAGCATTTATAGTCTAAGTTTTACCAATTTACACATTGGCCCTCATTTCTTCTTATTTCTATTTTTGTCACTCAACTCTTCTTTTACTTAATTCACACCATAACATCTTATATTTTATTCTATTGTATCCAATTACAATACTTAAAATCTTTTTATTTAATTTATTCAATACTTTATTTATTTTACTCATATTATAATTTAGCGGGTTTTCACACCTTTAATTTCTTTTTATGGTTGTTTTCTTTGTTTTTAAGTTTTTTAATTATTATTTTTTACTTTAGTTTATTAACATTAAATTTTTTCTATTTAATTATCAGACTTTCATGACATGGATCCCATGTTTGACGGGTTAACCCAGTTGATTTAGATTTATTTTTTTTCTTCATTAGTTTTTTTTCTTCATGTAGGTTTTTTTTTCTTTGTTTTTTCCTTTTTAATTAATCTTTTTTTTTTAATTTAGTTCATTAATATTAAATATTTTTTCTATTTAGTTATCATATTTTCATGACACGAATACCAGGTTTGATGAGTTAACCTAATCTGACGGGTTAACCCAGTTGATTCAGATTGTTTACCTTTCATTAGATTATTATGATCTCATGAGGAGATTTTGTTATGCCCTTCCTCGCAAAATACTATTCATTTAAATAGTGCTTTACTTTGTTATTTTTATCTTTCAATTATTTTTTTTGTTTAATTTTTTTTCTATTGTGTTGTTATATTTTAAGACTCTTTGATCTAGTGTTGCAGCCAAACTCACTTAAACTTTAGTCATATAAGTTTATTATTATTATTATTATTATAAATACTACTATTGGATCAAGCATTGTAGCCAGATCCAAGATTTTTGGATATACATTTATATAAAAACCTTAAACTCTTAAATTTTAGTTTTTTTTATATATATAAAAATAATTGACCCGCAACATAGCACGAGCCAGGCAGTTAGTTTTAACTAAACTATTACACCAATTAAATATTATGATTCTCAACCATAAAAATAAAAAATATGCCATTTTACCATAAACTTGTTTATACTGTGTTAATTCGTTATTTTTTATAATTTTTTTATGTTAATTTCCTAATTTGTCCAAAGTACTACCACATCCTTCTCCAACACTCTTATATACCCCCCCTAGCTTCCTGCTTGGTGTCAAAGAAAACTCTTTTCATCCATCCTTCAGTTCTCGAACTTTTGCTTGCAAAATGGAACTGAATTTGGTAACAAAAGACACAAGCTGGTGGGTATTCACTCTTCCAGCATTTCTAGGTTCCAAAAGTCTTTTAGATGGCTTTATTTTGTTCTCTCTCGCTATGGCCTTCGTGTCTCTTGCTTTTTTGACATGGGCTTTTGCTGTGGGTGGTGCTGCATGGAAAAATGGGAGAACCCGAAAAGGTCACCGCTCCATTCCTGGACCTCGAGGCTTGCCAATCTTTGGTAGCCTTTTCACTTTGAGCCGTGGCTTGGCTCACCGCACTCTTGCTTCCATGGCTTGGAGCCGAGCCAACACTCAGCTCATGGCATTCAGCCTCGGCTCCACCCCCGTTGTTGTGGCTTCTGACCCTCATATTGCCCGAGAAATCTTGACCTCTCCCTCCTTTGCTGACCGCCCTATTAAACAGTCGGCTAAAAGTCTCATGTTTAGCCGAGCCATAGGCTTTGCGCCTAGTGGCACTTACTGGAGGCTACTAAGGAGAATAGCTTCCACTCACTTGTTTTCTCCACGGCGCATTTTAGCCCATGAATCGCTTCGCCAGCTAGAATGTACGACCATGCTGCGTAACATTACGAACGAACAAAGACTCAACGGTTTTGTCACTCTAAGAAAACACCTGCAGTTTGCCTCGTTGAACAACATCATGGGAAGTGTTTTTGGAAAGACATACGACATGTCGCAAGATAGGCAAGAGCTTGAGGAGCTTAGAGACATGGTCCGCGAAGGGTTTGAGCTGTTAGGTGCTTTCAACTGGTGTGACTATTTGACATGGCTCAACTACTTTTACGACCCATTTCGTATACAAAAGCGTTGCTCGGAACTCGTTCCTCGAGTTAGGAAGCTCGTCAAGGACATAATCGAAGAGCATAGACTCGGTGAGCCAGGAAAAGTTGGTGATGATGGTGATTTTGTCGATGTTCTTCTGTCTTTGGAAGGTGAAGAGAAACTTCAAGATGATGATATGGTTTCTGTCTTATGGGTGCGTGTCCTTTACTATGCATCAATAGCCATTACTAACCGATATTTTTTTGAAAGTTTTCTGACTCGCCGAGTTTGTTCTTGCAGGAGATGATATTTAGAGGGACAGATACAACTGCTCTGTTAACAGAGTGGGTCATGGCGGAGTTGGTCTTACACACTGAGGTTCAAGAAAAGCTCCGTAGGGAACTTGACATGGCTGTGAAGGACAGGAGCTTGTCTGAGTTGACCGACTCTGAAGTGTCAAAACTACCTTATTTGCAGGCGGTCGTGAAAGAGGCTCTCAGGGTCCACCCACCGGGCCCACTGTTATCCTGGGCCAGGTTGTGCCGCTCTGACGTCCAGCTCAGCAATGGAATGGTCATCCCCGCCGACACCACTGCCATGGTCAACATGTGGGCCATCACACATGACCCGCATGTGTGGGAAGACCCGCTGGAGTTCAAGCCAGAGAGGTTCATAGAGGCTGACGTGGATGTCAGAGGTGGTGATCTGAGGCTGGCACCGTTCGGGGCCGGGCGTAGGGTGTGTCCTGGCAAGAACTTAGGGTTAGTCACCGTGACCCTGTGGGTGGCCAAGTTAGTGCACCATTTCAAGTGGGTTCACGACGGTGAGCACCCAGTGGATCTCAGTGAGGTCTTGAAGCTGTCTTGTGAGATGAAGTATCCTCTTCATGCAGTGGCTTTGCAGATGAACAACTAAGTATCTAGGGCATTTCCCGTGTAGGGTTTGCGGACTTCTATTATAATTAGCTGTTATACTGACTATTCTCCCCTACTATATGTTATGATTATTTCTATCAGTATGGCTATGTTTTCTGTTCGGTATTATGTAACGTTTTAAATGGCGCCAATTTTGTGTTATTCTACTAGGAGTCTGAAGTTGTCGCCGTAATCAATGAAATTGGATGTTTGTAGTGTCTCTCCTCTATCTTTCTTCATTCAAGTTTCTATATTTTCTTATAATTTTTTCAGTTCTATTTTTTTAAAAAAAATTGAATTGTTTTGATGTGTTAATGGAGAAATGAATTTTTAAAGATAATAAAATTTATTTTGATATATTTTTAAATATATTATATTTTCAAAAGTAATTTTTATTGTATTAAAATAATGTTATGCCTGCACAGGTGGGAAAAGACTATTGCAATATATAATATAAAACATAATATAAAACAAAAAATCATACGAGGAATGACATTATATAAAAAAATACTATTGGAACCAATAATATTATTTTATAATATTCTACTAGGAGTATGAAGTTGTTGCCGTAATCAATGAAATTGGAAGATTGATGTTTGTAGTCTCTCCTCTATCTTTCTTCATTCAAATTTCTATACTTTCTTATCTTTATTTTTAGTTTAATGTTTTCTAAAACAAATTGAATTGTTTTGAAGTGTTAATGGAGATATAAATTTTTAAAGATAATAAACTTATTTTTATATATTTTTAAATGTATTATACTTTCAAAAGTAATTTTTATTGTATTAACCTAGATGACATGCTCGCGCGCTGCCGCGGGTTTATGGTATGTTTATGCAAAGTTATGAAAAAAACAACAAAATAAAAAATTATATAGGGAAAGACTTACAATTTACAATATTATATTTTTAAGAAAAAAACTACAAAGATAATTTTAGAAAAAAGACATAATAAAAAAAAACAAAAAGTAAAAACTATTTTGAAAAAAACAAAAGGGAGTACTATAGCAATCTAAAGTGTTTTGTGAGGAAATATACATTTGTAATTCTCAACAAACTCAACACTAAAAAAATAAAATTAACAAAGAAAATTTTGAAAAAAATCATAAAAAAAAAATCATGTGAGGAATGACTTTAGCAGTCTACAGTGTTTTAAAGAAAAAAAATATAAAGTTAAATTCTCGACCGGTTTAATATTACAAAAATAGAAGCAACAAAGACAATTTAAAAAAAATTATATAAAAAAAATTGATAAAAAAAAACAAAAAAAAATCATGTAAGAAACATGATAGCAATCCATAATGTTTTATGAAAAAAGCTATAGTTATAATTCTCAACCAGTTCAATATTAAAAAAATAAACAGTTGTGGATAATTTTGGAAGCAATCATAAAAAACAAACATAAAAACCATGTGAGGAAATACTGTGGCAATATACAATGTTTTAAAAAAAAAGCTAAAAAGCTAAATTCTTAACCATCTCAATATTAAAAAAACAAATTCGACAAAAATAATTTTAGAGAAAAATATTGTGACAAAAAAAATTATGTGGGAAAACATTGTAGCAATCGACAATGTTTCAAAGAAAAAAAACTATAAAGCTAAATTCTCAACCAGTTCAATAGTAAAAAAAAAATCAACAAAAATAATTTGAAAAAAAAAACACAAAAACAATGAAATAAAAAAAAAAGATAATTTTGGGGGAAAAAATGAAAAAAAAAATAGAAAAAACATGCCGGGGGGATTGAAAAAAAAATATGTGGGGAAACTATAGTATTTTACCCAATCGTTTTAGAGTGTTAGTTAATTGACACTATGACAAAAATACACAAGCTATTTGAATATTTGAAGTCCCGAAATGTAACGTGCTAAATTGAAACGTTAAGGCATATTAAATAGTTTTGGTTGTTTGGTTTCGGACCAAAAGGCAATCCAAAAGACACCAACATATATATATATATATATATATATATATAGCTTATTAAATAGAATTTTATACCATTTTTGTTTTCTTCCTTTAAAGAATTCCAGTACCTTTAATTTTTATTAATATTTTTTATATATATTATAAAATACTCTCGTGGAAAAATACTGTAGCTCTTTCCATACAACCTTTAGTTTTTATTTTTTCTGTTTCCCAGGTATCCTTTTAGTTTTTTCCACATAGTTATTATTATATTATATCAATTAGGGAGGTTGAAAAGTGAAGATTGGTTCTGTAATATATAAGTGAAACTCTTAATTTTTTTTTATGCCTTTATGGTTTTTTTTTTGCTTTTAATAATTTTTTTTTTAATTTAGTTTGTTGATGTGAAAAAAAAATTTATTTAGTTATCAGACTTTCATGACATGGACCTCGGATTTGACGGGTTAACCCAGAATTTTCTTTTTTCTTTTTTGCTTTTTTCCCTTTTAATCGGCTTTTTTCGTTTAGTTTAGTTTGTTAATTTTTTTTTGTTTAACCCATCGATTTTTTTTTTAGTTATCAAACTTTCATGACGTGAATTCCAAGTTTGATGGGTTAACCTGATTAGATGGGTTAATTCAGTTGATTCAATTTTTTTTTCTTTTTTCTCATTAGTAACAGGCATGGGAAAAATACGGTAGTTTTCCATGCCTTTTATATATCAGTGTTTCATAGTGCACACAGTGCACAGTGAAACTCTTAACTGTTTTTTTTTTCTTGTTTTTTATGCATTTATGGGTTTGTTTTATATTATATTATAGAACTGTCTTCTTTTTTTTGTTTGCTTTTTTAATGAATTGTTTTTGTTTGATTTAGTTTGTTAATGTTAATTTTTTTTTATTTAGTTATCAGACTTTCATGATACGGATCCTGGATTTGATGGGTTAACATGGTTTGACAAATTAACCTGAATTTTTTTTAATTAATTTTTTTCGTTTAGTTTTGGTTTGTTAATGTTAACTTTTTTTTTCTATTTAATTATCAGACTTTCATGACACGTATCCCAGGCTTGACGGGTTAACTTAGTTTGAGAGGTTAACACAGTTAATTTTGGGTAAACCTGTCAATTTTTTTTTCTATTCAGTTATCAAACTTTAATGACGTGAATCCTAGGTTTGACGGGTTAAATTGGTTTGAAGGGTTAACCCAATTAATTCAGATTTTTTTTTCTTCATTAGTTTTTTCTTTATGTCGGTTTTTTTTCTTTGTGTTTTTTTTTTAATTAATATATTTAATTATCATATTTTTATGACACAACCTTATAGCCAGACCCCATCCAATGCTCTTGGGTCTAGTGTTGTAATCAGACTCACATTAAACTTGGGTCGTGCAAGTTTAATGTTATTATTAATATTATAAATATTACTCTTAGATCAAGCGTTACAGCCAAACCCAAGACTTTTGGGTATAGCTTTGTAGAAAGACCTAACATTTTTAAATTTTAGTTTTTCTTTTTATATTTTTTATGCAAAAAAAAAAAAAACTCGCGACATCGTGCGGGTCATGTAACTAGTAGTTAATTATTTGATGTTGTCTTTTATAAGATATCTTTTTATAAAGAATTTTAATACCTTTAGTTTTTATTCCTATATAGTTAATTATTTTAACTTGTATTTTTTTTTTATAATTAGCCTGGGTTTTAATGTTTCCAGGATTTTAATGCCCTTCTTGTTTTATTTTTCTTTCTAATGGATTTTAATTACTCTTTTTATACCCTTTTCAATAATTTTATTTCATTTTTGATTTTTTTTCCCTAAGGTAATTATTAATAGTTGTGTTTCGCCCCCTATAATTAGCTAAAATTCAAAGAATACTTTTTTTTAATTCCTTAAGGATTTTAATTATTAATAATTGGTTAGTTTGAATATGTTCAAATCTTTTTTATTATTCTAAAAAAAATTATTTTAAATTTTATTTTTTAGTGTTTTGTTTAGATATGCTATAAATTTTAAAATTAAAAAATATTATTATTTTAATATATTTATAAATAACAAATATTAAAAAAAAACCGCGCTATTCTAATACAAAACGGAATCTAAATATGGTCAACTGAAACTTGCTAGAATTATAATAATCATCAATAATTGTTTACCTGTGTTTCGAATCTGTTTTTGGCATTATAATTCATTATTTAGATAGTGAACAAATCATTATTTTTTAGATCATCTTAAGTGATACACAATTCATATTTTAAATTCTTTTTCTGTTTTCTATGCCTACGTTTAAGCTATTAATTATTTCCTTTTTTCCTAAGAATAATTATTTTTAAGCTTTTATACAAATATGAGATTAGACAACTGTTTTGGATTTTCTGGCCCTGGCATTAATATGCTTCTTTTTCTTTGTTGCTTGTGTTATCTATCAAGGATTTGATTGCTTTATTTCTTTTCAAAAATGTTTTGAATGCCAGTATTCAAGGATTTGAAAGTCAGCCAAATTCATATGACATGAATCTGACATGTTTGTTAGATTTAAAACTCCTAAATTTTATAGATTATCAAGTTCAAAGTGCATAGATTTGGAAGAAAAGCTATGGGCACATTAACATGAATTGACATGTTTACAAAATCCAAATAATATAAGCTTAATATATTTGTCAAATCCAAGGTACCAACCAAATCTAAAATATATGGGCTTGGTTTCAAGGTTTATTAATCATATTTCAAGCAGCTGATCAATTATTTCTTATTTTAAATACAAGAATCATTAACAAGATCCCAAATTGTGCACTTTTATCATCGTAGAAAACACGCATGCATGACTCCTTAAATTTGGAGGTGTTGTCATTGTCCTTTAACATGTGTTTTATTACTTAATCAATGCAGCTCAACATCTTAATTTTTCATTGCCTTCAATATGTGTTTTACTTACTTTCTTAAACATGGCTTAAACACATCATGTTATTATATTTAATCCCCTTGTTTATTTATTTGAATTTTGCATCTCAAGAAAAAAAAATTCTTTAGTCTTGCTCACAATTAGTTATTTTTTGTGTAAAATCTAACAACAAGAAAAATAATACAAGATCGTTGGCTTTCTAAACTTCAATGCGTGACGTGTCCAAATGCGTTGATCATACCAATACACTTCATTTTTATTTAGTACTTCATCATAGTCTTAAAAGATATTTGAAGTTTAATTTTATTTTGTTGGAAATGACTTTATTTTGTCATTTGTACTATATTTGAAATGTAGATCCATTACAAACTTGCATGCGGGTCAATGTTATTGTTGCTATTATGCGTTATATTTGCAATGCTTTTCTTATGAAAGACAAGGAAAATGGGTTTGACATACTTGTCAAACCCAAAAAATGTGGGTATGGCATGGTTGGCGTATCCAAGACGCTTGGACTTGATGCTAGCAAAGTTCATAGAGCATGGACGTGACAGTTAGCTAAATTCAAAATAACGTAGATTTGACATGTTTATCAGACTCAAGTAAATGTAGATCAAGATGTGGCGATCATGCTTAGAAAACACTTTTTTATTTCTTTCAATTGTTTTACAATTAAAAGCAGCACGCGTTTCTAGAAATAACATGTGGCAACACGCGGGTAACCTATCTAGTATAAGCATATAAGACGAGAGCAATTTTGTAATTTACCCAAGACAAAAAGGTTAGTTCCTTCAAAATTAGAAGGAGGTTTTGATAATATGGTAGCAGTTTCTTTTCAAAGTGCTTTTCACTACAAAATTCATTAAAATCATGATTTTTTTAAAAATAATTATTTTTGACATCAGCACATCAAAATTGTTTGAAAATACTAAAAAATATATTAATTTGAAGTAAAGAAAAAATAAAGAATTTTATTTTAAAAAAACACTTTTAAAACAAAAAAAAGGCTTTAAGTTTAATTCTTCTTAGTTGTCGTTAGTAGTGTTTTTCGTTACTTTGTTATCTCGCAGATATACTTATCAAGCGATTCTTGAAAATAAATTTTTTTATATTTTAAAATAATTTTAATATATTAAAGTTAAAATTTATTTTTAAAAAATAAAAAATATTATTTTAATATATTTTAAAATAAAATGTACTTTAAAAAATTTATGGATATCCCAACCCTTTAAATAATAATAATAATAAAAAAAGCAAGGAATCAATTTTGAAGTAAAAGTCAACGGATTTCATTAATTAATATAACACTACTCCCATTAATAAAAACAAAAACAAATCCTTTACAATTCAAGTGCTTGAGGGGAGCTTGTTAAGACAATCGTACTTAATTCATTTGAAATGTGATTGTTGCGTGTACAATACTTTTTAGATCTTTCTTCATTGATTGGTGTAAATATTCTTAATCAACGTGTATACTTAATTGTACGGATACTGCGAAAATATCATGCCACGCTCCTTGTAATTTTTTTTTAATTTTTTCAAGAATCTTTCGTTACATCCTAGAAAAACCTAAACACCTTACTTTATCAGATGATTGATTAGGTCAGCAACCAAACTCATTGGTCGGCTGTGCAAGGGGGAATCATCTATAGATAGCCTAATTTACTATTCCCAGAGTATCTTTGTTTTTTTTTTTTAACAGTATTTTACTTTAAATTAATATTATTTTTGATAATTTTATATCATTCTATCTTACTCACATTAAAAATATATTATTTTAATATATTTGAAAAACAAAAAATACTTTAATAAACACTTATCTCAACATCGTGCTGCTTGATATTTTATCTCAACATTCGTGCTGCTTGCTTGTTAGTATGGTTGTAGTTATTTTTTAAATAATTTTCCGTGTTAAGATATATGTTAATAATGTATTTTTTATTTTTTTTAAAATTATTTTTAACATTAATATATCAAAATGATTTGAAAATACTAAAAATATATTAATTTGAAATAAATAAAAAATAAAAAAATATTTAAATTTTTTAAAACACAAAAATAAACATATATACCTACTCGTAATGCATATCTCAACACGACGTGCTATCATCTATAGATAGCCTAATTTACTATTCCTAGAGTATCTTTGTTTTTTTTTTATTTTAACAGTATTTTATTTTAAATTAATATTATTTTTGGTAATTTTATATCATTTTATCTTACTCACATTAAAAATAATTCTTAAAAATTAAAAATATATTATTTTAATATATTTTAAAAACACAAAATACTTTAATAAACACTTATCTCAACATCGTGCTGCTTTATATTTTATCTCAACACTCACGCAGTTTATCTCAACACTTGTGCTGCTTGCTTGTTAGTGTGGTTGTAGTTATTTTTTAAATAATTTTTTGTGTTAAGATACATATTAATAATGTATTTTCTATTTTTTAAAAATTATTTTTAATATCAGCACATCAAAATAATTTAAAAATACTAAAAATATATTAATTTAAAATAAAAAAAATAAAAAAAATAAAAAAATTTTAAAATTTTTTTTAAAACACAAAAACAAACATATATATATATATATATATATATATATATATATATATATATATATATATATATATACACACACCTCGTAATGCATATCTCAACACGACGTGCTGCTTATCTCAACACCTCGTGCTGCTTAATATTTTATCTCGACACTCGTGGTGCTTAATATTCTGTAGTCCATATAAGACAAGGCATTGAAGACGCAACTGGGATAGTTGAAATCGAACCAGGTCAAACCACGCAGCAGCCAGCTAGTTAGTGGAGACGAGCAGCTCGTTGAGATCGAACCAGGTTGGTGGCTGGCTCGGTCGCCGAGTAAAAAAAGATCTTTCGCTGGACCTACACTGTACACATGTCTGTCAGAGCGTAGAAGAATCAAAGATTCGTCAACAATGGCCGTACGATCTCATCAGTACACTCCACATGAAATTATCACTGTTGCTGCAGGCGCTATCTGTGCTGAGAACAAACCTAGGTTTAAGGCCTAGAAAGCATGCAAATGCCCGGTAGCTGCTAGTATACGGCGTCGGTTTACGTCAGGGTAAAGAGGGTGCCAGAGACCATCTGAGCTCAGAGAAGGAACAAAACCACGTGAAAATGGCAATTATTTGCTGTCTCGTCATGAATGATATATCTCTCTCTCATGAATGCTTTCGTGTTGAAATCAAACAAAAATATTGCATGCAATATCTGTCGGATTTTGCACAGGTTCGGATCGAGAGGAGGACTGATTGTCGCCCTTCGTAATAATGGCGACATTTACACACGTTGTGATTTTGAATCCTGATAATTGTAATCCAGCTAGACAGTTAGTTAGATAAAGTTATATAATCGATCAATTATTTTATATAAATCTGTAATTTTATGTTATATAAATAATAATAAAAATATTTTTGTTCAATTTATAAATTAAAAAATTTATTATTAATCTTAAGAATTTATTATCCATGCTTATAAATGATATTGCACAGTCAACCATGACTCTTTCATTATTAGATGAGAATCTTTTCTAGAAAAAGATTTGATTGTGTTAGATCAAAATAATAGTTAAAAATATCATAAATTTTGATTTGACTAATGTATCATTAAATTTTTATAGGAGTTTTCAAAGATTATTTTTCTTAAAATAATTTAATATCATTAACCCAACCTTTAAATCTTTAGATTTCAAAACTCTATAATAAATACATATATAGAATAATATATCTATCAAGATGCAACATGAAAGATAAACGAGCAGATAAATATTTCAATAACTTTGTGTACTTTCTCTTTTGTTTCTCGAAAGTATGTATTATTTTTTTGTAGTTTTTTTTAAAGAGTAGATGAAAAATTTGCAAACACCTATTTAGTTGGATATTATAGGAAAAGAGAAAAACATTAATAAATGATCAATTTATTTTATTTTTAACATATTTATCAAAGAATCATCTCAACTCAATAGTTTAAACTGTTAAGTGAGGTTCCAGGATATGATTTATATTATTTTATAACACACCCCTTCAAGTGAAAGCCATTTGGACTTGAAACTTGCACAAATCCACATTACCTTGTGCTTAATTTTTATCAAATAAATAGAGATGGTAAGATTTGAACTCGTGACCGCTTGGTTATTAAAACTCTGATACTATGTCAAGGAACCATCTCAATTCAATAGCTTAAATTTTTAGATAAGATTCTAATGTATGATTTATATTATTCTCTAACAATGCTTTCGTGCTAGGTGAAATATCTATTTTTCTATGAAGTTAATATTTGTCAACTTTTAGATGAGATTCTAATATATAATTTATATTAATTTTTTAACACAGCTTTTGAGCTCGGTGAAATATCTATTTTTCTATGAAATTAATATTGGTCAATTTATAGTTTTATTTCTTATTATTATTTTTTTGTTATTTTACATATGTCTCTTTGAATTAAATAGATTTGTTGTATCTATAAGAGGTGTCCCACTAAACTTGGTAGAAATGTCAGTAGCAGTTTGATGCTACTTTCTACTCTTAAAGCTATTTTAGTGGCTGTAAGCTAGAAGACAACTAGACATTGCGATTAGCATATTCTCTAGCCAAAATCCTCTTATCACATTGTAAGCAAGCAGGAATGGCGTGGATGACATAATGTAGCACGTCATTTATTTGAAAATGAATTAATAGTTTTATTATTTTCTTATAAGTCTTTACATGAATTGTTTGATTAAATGTGGCACCTTGATATTCTTTCCTTTTTTTCAATGTTTGTTGTTCAGGTGGGGGGACAAATAATGATCATAATGGAGAAGATATGAAATGGTGGAGGATTGTTTTTAGCAAATTTTATACTAGATAGTTCAAAATGATCTAAATTAGAGGTGATTATTTTTTGTTCAATCTGATTTTTATCTGAAAAAATAACAAAATCAAAATTTTGTAAAATATTAAAAATCAAACCAAAACCAGTTCCAACCGACCGGTTTTGGTTCAATCCGGTTATTTTATATTAAAAACAAAAACCCAATCGACTGGTTTTGGTTATGTTCAGTTTGGTTCGGTTATTTTATATTAAAAAAAAACTATATTATTTTTTGGGTTTTTTTTTACTCTCTGATGCGTTTGGTTTCGATTCAATTCGGTTTTTCAGTTCGGATCGGTTTAATTTTAACTAAACCTGTACAATTGAGGTTTTTTAGTTTCAAACTTATAAAATAAAAAACAAACCGAGCCAAATATTTTTTTTAACATTCTAATCGTTTCTTTTTTATAATTTGATTTAAATTTTTTTTTTGTTTTTTCGATTTAATTAGTTTGTCACTTTTTTTCTCACTTCTAATCCAAATGGTACAACTAGCTTTAAAGTTTAAACTAACAAATTGAAATGAGATGGATGAGAAATTATTTTAAGATATTGGGCAAAAATATGAAACAAATAGCTAGCAAGGAAATTATTAGTATTAAGGTTTGCTAGATGTTATATATACCATCTAAAAAATCAAGTGTTTGCTGGAAAGGATGTCTGGCACATGTTTAAGATGATTGGTTTAAAGATGTTGATTGGAGAAGAATGTTTATGAAAACATCGTGTACTAGGAGGAGGTCTTGGCTTAAAGAGCTTAGAATAAACTTATTAATTGTTCATGTTTAATTATTTTATTTTTGTGTTTAATTGTGTGTTCGATATGTAAGTGGGGAATTCAACTTATCATGTGTTAATTTACTTGTTTATACTATTTACATTAAGTTTGTATTTGAAATATCTTAGTTTTATGTTTGATCTTGTGCTTGTTATATAAGTTTGGTATTTAAGTTTTAGTTAATTTATATGTGCGGTAGTTTTTGGGTCCCATATATAAGTTTTTGGGGTCCCATATATAAGCAATTCAGATTTATTGAATTCCTTTAATTTTTTTTGCGATGTTTTTCTACATCGCAATTATTCTTTTATTTCGAGGCTAACTTATATACACATCGAATAATTTTCTGGGGCTTTAAAGTTAATAATCAAATAAGTCTCCAGTGATCCTGAAATTTATGGCACTTAAACTATTAACATTTGAAAAGCAAATTCAGGATATGACTAATTGAGTTACATCCTTTGCTTCTACCTAAAGATGTATAAAAATGGGACAACTTATTGAAGACATGACTAGGACTGTTGCATCATTTGTTTTTGTATTTGGAATTGTATTTATGTATTTTTAAAAGTATGTTTGACTTGAAAATGTATTAAATTATTTTTTATAGCATTTTTAATGATTTTGATGTGTTGATATAAAAAAATATAAAAAAATTTATTTTCAAATATTTTCAAATAAAAAACACTTTCAAAAACTCTTTGAGAATACCAAACATTTAATCGATTAAACTTATGCAGATTATACTTTTAAGCGCTTTCAAATCTAAGATTGGATTTCTAAATTCAAATTTTTAATGAAATTAAAAAGGTGGATATACTCTTAATATTTGATAACGAAACAAAAATTAAATAAGAATGCAATAATTTCATAGAAAGTAAAATAAAAATAAAATTTAAATCTTATTTCCCAACAAATCAAATATGAAAGGGTGAAATTAAAAAAAAAAAAAATAAAAAAAATAACTTGAGTCTACTAAGCTATCTTACTAAATATATGACCTAGTTGTAAGAAACAAATAACCTCACAGAAAAAAATTAAATAAAACAACAAAACTTAAATATCAGACAACCTAATATAAAATAGCGAAAATAAAATAATAAATTCAATTTAAAAAAACAATAAAAAAACTCTAGTAAATTTAGATTTCCCTATTCAACCCATGAACTAGGATCTTAGATAATGGAAACTCCATTGAAAGGAAATGAAATAAAATTATGAGACTAAAATTCCCTATTCAACCCATGAACTAGGATCTTAGATAATGGAAACTCCATTAAAAGGAAATGAAATAAAATTATGAGACTAAATTCCATCAATTTTAAAAAGAAACTCAAAAACAGATATGAGGTTAATATATTAATTGGCCATCACGACTAGTTAGTTATCATTTTAACAGGAATATTGAGGACACATGTCAATTGACATTGACGACGATGGCAACATGTGTGAACTCTGGCTCGTAAGGCTGTAGCCAAAGCCTCTCTGGTTAAAGTGATTTTTATTTTAAAATATATTAAAATAATATATTATTTTAGTTTTTAAAATTTATTTTAATTTTTAATATTAGTATAATTTAAAAATGCTAAAAAATATTAATTTAAAATAAAAAAAATTATAACAGTAAGCAGGTTACTTCGAAGGATCCTGGTCCAAGTAAGCTATGACTAGTTTTTGAAATCCCATTAAATGAGTAGCAAGCAGTAGACATATTTATAAATAAAGATTTCCACTAATTTTCCTTTTATTAATTAACTAAAGACAGGGATGATGGCAACAAATACCTTGAGATCCATGTAACAAAGTCCTGGTATTCAAAAAAACAAAATTAATTTATTATTTTTATTGTGTATATATATACATTAAAAAAAAAAAACGCAACATTAACAGCATTTGCATACTCGTGATCAGAATTGGGGAAAAAAACAGATGATGATCTTGATCAACTCATCAAAATGGGGTGATGAAACCCTAGACAAAATTTCACATAATTTGCTGATGAGATAAATGATTGAGCACGCCTTAGGCTGTAACATATCGCATTCCTGTACAATACACTAATCCATATCTTTATGCTATATTACTACAAAATCCCTTTCAGAGCAGATGGTGAACATATCATAGGTCTTTCACCCTGATTCTTCAAAACGTAGAGCTGGCAGAGAGCTAAACCTGCGACTCTCCAGGCAAAACTGCAGTTTCCGACAACTCCTTGGCTCTTGGCATGATTGTAAGAAACCTGATATAGAGCCATGGCCTCCTCAAAGATTTCCTCATCTCTTCGTTTGCTCAAGTTAAATTCCGCAGCTTCATATAAGAACTATAAGAGATGATGACAAGTCAGCGAAGCTGTGGAAGCTGTCTGCCAGACACCTAGCACTCAGGTCAAGCGTGTCTGCCAGACCCTGAGCACTCGAGCTAGACCCGCACACTTGGGTCTGTAAACCCGTGTGTCTAGGTGTGACATCACACGTGGATATTGTTGTTGTTAAATTTCAAAAAAAATATATTATTATGGAAAAGAAACCATCAACTTAATTTGAAGGGTAAAATTAAAAATTATAAGAATTTAGGTCATGCATGTTTAATATTATTAAAATTATTATTTTATTATTATTAATAAATTTAAAAAATAAATATTACTATTGAAGAAAAGCTATAAATTTAATTTGAAGGAATTAAAAATTATAAAAACTGTTTCAATAGGAAAGGATTAATAAGAAATAATACACTGACCTCCTTGTATTTTTTTATGACTTCATTAGCCTTGTCGTTCCTCTCTTCACCAGCCTTTAGAGCATTGCACATCTCCTTCCTGTATTGACCGTAGAGTTCCTTCCACTTCACAAGGTACAGCTCGTGAACTTCATCGTCAAAGCAAGGGAGTTTCCAAACATCTAACAGATTGAAAAAGCATCAATAGAACTCATTTTAATGATAATATTTGTAAATGCTAAAAAAGAAAAAATCTTCAAATATTTTTCATGTCCTGGGAAACCCAACCGCCACATGAGGTTCATAGCTTCAATCTTTAGACTCATAAAACCCTCACCATTTGATGACAGATCCATGTCTTCGTATGCTTTCACTTTATCATAAATTTTTCCCAATATGGAAGTAGATCGATAGGTTTTCTTTTCGTTTTTTTCCATAAAATGTGGGAACAGCTCTGCCTTCAAGCCTTCTGGAACTTCAATCTGTTTAAAAGGAGGAAAGAGTCTTGTTGATTTCAAAATATTAATAAATTACTTCAAATTGAATATCATCAAAGAAACCACCCCAAACTAGATTCCTCAGGAATAATGCAAATTAGAACATCTTTATCCATACACATAATCACCAAGAACATAAACTTTGTGACTTCTACACATCAAATCCCTTCAAATGGCTGAGTATTTGGTAATCTGCATTTTATTTGCTCATTTGAAGAATAGCCATTCTGCATATATTCAGTGCTTTTTATTCCTCAACCACCAAAAAACATTTATAGTAATTTTTATGATTTACATCAAAGGAAAAGAAACAATCATATGTGCTAAAATGTGCAGCGTTAAGATTTGTCCATCTCCTTTGAGTACCGCCAAGTGCCAGCCAGTAAGGAAAACCACATCTAGCGATTAGTTTCATTCCAGCAAGGTAGCCCCCCCTGCTAATGATAACTAAACAGTAGACGAGAAGAGCTTGATATACAGAGGCTAAAAGATCCCGAAAAATTGCAGAAAGCAGATCTCAAACATTATTCTCAAGTGCAGGCAAGGACTTTGATTTGTCAAGCTATTCCATGAACTTCAAGTGTCCTCAAAGTGTGGAAATATATTCAGAAGGATATAAATAATAGCTACCTAGTGCGGAGCTAGAATGAAACACATAAATTTGGCACTGGTTAAAGAAGAAACTAAGTTAAACTAAATATAAGGAATTGAGCTGTAATTTTATTTGTTTACAAGTCACTCACTTTCAAATGTAAATTTCCGTTTTCACTGTATTAACTATCACAAGTATACTTAATTTAACCAAATATCAATGTTTGGTCCAATATTTGTAGAGCTCAAGTGTTCAGATGATAAAACAAAAGTCTTCAAAAGTCATCAACCATCTTTAATGCCACAACCCTCAATGCCATGTGCAGATTCCAGAGAATGAATAAGCAATTGGAACTAAATAATATTTTAAAGCACATGAAATTGGTGAAGCGGATCTTCATATTATATCAAGAAGCAGAAACTTAGAAGTTCAAAATGCTTGCAGATTAAGGCATCGGGGAATTCAATCTTCTTTGCCATGTTCACAAAAATATTGGGACATAGTAAATTTAACCCATAATTCATTTCATCCAGTTTAGAAGAAATAAGAAAACTTTAGTTAGTGTACATTTGACAGCCAGTAAGGTTGGAAAACTAACCCTTCTTCCACCTTTCTTTGGAGCATCTAGAGCATCATAGTATATATCAATCAACAGATTGATATTTTCCTTCAGACAAGCTATCTCTTCTGCGCAATCATTTCCCAATGTTAGAAGCCGGTCCATCATTGCCAGCCAGCTATCCGCTGCCACCCCTACAGTGGAACTGAAAGTAGACAAAAGCTTTGAAGCATTGTACTTAGTGATGAAGCTACATAACTAAAATAGATTACATGCCTTCATATTTCATACAAGTTTAGATCAAAAGGATCCATACCATAGAAATGACAGTTTTACGCTGGCTGTAAACCTACCCTAACCCTACTCTTTTATCCAGGCTTAGGACCGGGTACTCTAACCTAAGCTAGCATAGTAGATTTTCATCTTTCATACAAGTATGAAAACAAATTTTCAAACCCCAGAGCAAGAAATGTTTGAGACTTGGACCTCTTCAAAAGGGTAAACAACCCATATAACTCAAGAAATAAGGTACAATATCAACATTACATCACTAATGTGATTTTCTATCAATAAATAAATTCATATATTGAGACTAGCGGGCACAAGTGTAGCATCCTAATTAAAAAAAAAAAAATTGTTTTTTCCAATCAACACTAAAAACGAGAGAGACATGTGATGGACAAAAATGAAGCATTGTGGCTGGCTGGTTGCAAAAGATTATCATATTATGCAATCAATTGTTTACCTTGGCTGAAACCTGTTCCTCAAAAATAGTTTGAAAAGCTCGACCTCCAACTCCTCGTCAGAAAATTCACTTGGTTTTCTGTTAGGCACATTAGGGGTTGAAGTAGAAGGTGTCCAAGGTTCCGTTTGTTTAAAGTTTTCCAGAAGCTGTAGAGATAACAGAGTGCAAATGATTAATTTTGGAAACTATACATATTCCACTCAATTTGGAACAGAACTTAAAAATTTATTTACACGAGACTGAACTTTCAAAGACATACAAACAGTTCTCAGTTGATCACTGGTATGAAATAAAACTCAAGCACATGAAATGACATACACATGAAGGAGTCTCAAAGAGATGCACCTTAAGGAGTGAAGGAAAATACATGTAAAGAGGTTCCATCATCAGTAAACACGGTAGCGTTAACAAATTAAAAGCAACAGTTTCTAGAGGTTTTATTTGCCAGGTGCCAGTAGGTTATCACTATAAAAGCAGTGATGGTTTGTCACTTTAACAGACACTAGCTATAATTATTCCACACAGACACTAGTAAAAAGTTAAAATGAAGTGGAAACAAAATTTTCATTTAAAAAAGCCGTCTATGTCATAGTTGTTTCAATAGAAAATTGAGAGAATAGTCAAGAAACAATGCTCTAAATCTTTTTTTCTATTTGCATATCATTTTAACTTTATACTTGAATGATATTCTAAAAAATTCTTCTGCTCATTAACTCATTAAAAAAAAGAAATTTTATTATATTTATATAATAAAAAAACAACATTAATCGAATATGAAAAGGCCAAACAACAAAATAATCCTAGCATATCACATCCTTGTTCTTCATTTGTGAAACAATTGAAACTGATAAAGCATCTTCGATGAGTTTTCCAAATTTGGTAACTTGAAAAAGAGATCCTATTAATAGCCTCAGTTTCTGCTATTGAATAGGTCCTGAAGGTTCGACGTCACTTGAAAGAGATGAGAGAATAAACTACCAACTGGTTTTTTGAAAGCACTACCTGAACATGAGATGAATACCCAAATGGGGTAATAAGATGTTCCAGAATAAAGGAATAACTAAACTTCCACAAATAAATGGAAATAAGAGAATGGCTGAAGAACCTGACTCCTAAAAACATCTCCCAGACACACACAAAGCAATTTTTTTTTTTGTTTTCCTCCTAAATGGAATAAAATAAATAAGTAAAAGGGATATTCTTCCAATACGCTTCGTTTCATCTAGAGACCAAGAAAATAACACCGACCTGAGGATTTCTTGACACAAAAAACATGTCACCATCAAAATCACCACCTGACATCTCATCTGCCAAAGACCGTGGTCCTTTGCATGGGAAAAATATAGCATACTTAGCGTTTCCAACAAAATCTTCCAACTCCCTTACATATGTAGCCTTTAAAATATGTATATCTCCAAAATGTAAACCTGGATTCCGATAGACTAATACCTCCCCTGAAATCTGTCCACAATCTCTGCATGTTTTCCATCAAGAAAGAAAGCATCTCATAATTACATTGATAACTTCAATCCAAAATTGCAACTATGGGGGTGTGTGTAGGGGTAAACTATGCACATACATAATAGCCAGGCACAGAACAAATCTTGCGACTTTCAAATCCAGCTTGTTAAATGCTAATGTGTATGTATATATTTGTCACATTAATAGTAAAGAAACATGCCAATAACAAACGTACAGTATTATGCAAACTTCATCACTCTCCAAGAGTCCAGTTGGATCAGCTGTCCCCATCAAATAATATGATTCAGGCACATGTATTTTTCCTCCTTTCAGACTCTTCTTTTCTTCCTTCATCAGTATTGACAAACGATGTTGCAAATACGGTTCTTCTAGCGGAATCCCACAGCCAATCATTGTTGCCACAATGTTATCATCCATATCCCCATAATTAAGGGCAACTGATCAGTGCAAAGAAAAACTTTTGTTACAGTTACTTCATAGGAGTTGGAAACATTAAGAATAAAAAATAAATTAACACACAAACATAGATAAATAAATCAATGAATGATCAACTCAATGGAGGAACACCAGAATTGTCATTATAAACCACCTCCTGGGAAGATTAAAACAAGTCATAAACGAGTAAAATCCATGAAAATAAAATAAAGATAATAAAGCATAAAAATCCTTCCTGAAATGGTCAGGCAAGGATCCACAAAGAAATAGCAAAACAGAAGAAGTTGATGTATAATCAATGGCATTGCTGACCAGCTTAATCTTCAAAGAAGAAACCAGAATCAGAAGGAAAACCTAAAATAAACACTTCCTATCAAGGAAACTACCTCGTAGAGCTGCATTTTTGTTTGAGAGAATGCCACGGGCATCTTCCAGAGCATTATTCAATATTCCCATAAAAAACTCTTCTGGAACACCACCATAGCTAAGAAGTGCAATTAAATTCTTTGAAAGGAACGTTTTCTTTGGTCGAGAGCTGCAAGATGGAAAGTAAGAATGTCACCACATTTTTCTTTCATTGGATAAATCATAGTTAGTGGCAAAAAAGGCAAAGCATTGAGTTCTCTATATCAGTAAGTTTATTTATCAAGATACATCACAAAGCTTCCAAGCCAGTCCAACTTGCTGGCAGCTTCTTTCAAACATAATTGCAAAAACTCATGTCCAACTACTGAACAGAATATCAAGTTTTGTAACTTACAATAAAAAAATTTGTAGTATTATGGTACCTCTGTTGTTCAGTTAGAAACCAAAACATAACATCAACTGAGAGAACATACAAGCAGGAAATAATAAAGAACAAAAATCATAACTACCTGGTTCCAACTATCTCCAATGAATTTTTTGAAAAAGTACTTGATAGTTTTGGATCCGTCTCAACCTTAATCATAGAAGGCCTTATGTGCAGGGTTTGATGAGTAAGCTATAAAATACATGGAAATAATAGTCAGATATCAAAAACACAAACAAGATCAAAAAAGAAATTAGCTAGATAGGAACCAGGTTATCCACAAACTCTGGCCGGGACCATCAATAACCACCAGTTATTGGATTTCAAAACTTTCTTCTTGAAGCAATGTGAATGATTTATTAACATGTCATGTCATAACAGAAAAATCTGGCATAAAGGTCCACCAATTTCAATTCAAAGGTCATATCAACCCAAACTACATTGCTGATGCAGGTATTGATGTATGCAATTTAGATCAGAAATGGAGGCAATAGTGGTGAGAAAGGATAATTTTGCGGCAGAAAATTGAAGTAGATCAAAGCATTCAAAAGGGGAGTGTGAATATAAATTGCATAGTATTCAACTTTGCAATCATGATGTTCACAAGGTCATCAGTTTAACTTTGTACCCCTCCAGCCTCAAAGAAAATTGTTCCATTCTGACAGTGACGGAACCATAATTGTTAGTTATTCAACCAAACATTTATTGTCCCAAAGTAGATAAATAGATAGTATGTGATTTCATATGATGTACTTTTCTTTTAGAAACTTCTAGTCATTTGGACAGCTTCAGTTCACCTGCATATAGATTGTTTGGTTCAATTCTCTCTCCAACCCTAATAATCTTACATCAAAAGCCCTTACTTCACTGAAACAAGAGAAATTACAATCACTCATATGCATCACAGTAAAGATCCAATAATCTTCGAAGTTTTAGAAACCTCATATGATTCAGAGATAGTACATCAACTGTATCAACATGTGAAAATTCTCTAAAATTTTAAAATCATCGTTGTACCAGACTGGCTTCAATGAACCTTAAATATGGACAAAAAAAGTAATGTCTGGATCCTCTCGTGTTCCTAAGGGAATATAACCAATCATGTTCCAAATGTCACCATTAATTTTGAATTTAATGACTAGATTTGGTGAAGAAAAAAATATAATAATCATTTTAACATGCATTAAAATAATGCCCATTCGTTTTGAATTTAATAGTTTAGATCTCACGAACATGACAAAACATGATGCAAAAGAACGCGAGAGGAAATCAATCCAAAAAATCAACTCATTATTATTTCAATGGAATACAAAATTCCAAAACTATACCTTCTTATTCAAAAGGAAAGTTCCCTTGACAGCTCTACCATTATTGAAGAGACGGAACTGGATCAGCAAAGGCTTGAAAAAAGAAATGAAAAGATAATTGATTCCAAGTCCTCAAATAAACAATAGAATTTTAAAACCACAGAAACTAGCAATGACTGAGATGCACTTACTGGATCCCCATTGCGACATCCTGGATATTGCTCCATGACTTCATTATGAACATTTAATCTCTAGCAGTGAAGGGGAAAAAAACAAATGAGCCAAAACATGAAAAGTTCTGTTTATCCAAAAACAAAAAACACATCAACATATGGATGGAAGAAAGCAGCAAAGAGGTAAATCATTGCCGCCATAAATTATTTACTCAGAAAAGAATCAGTATCAGTTCTAGGGAAAGGAAAAAAAAAACATACGGGATAAATCATAAGTAAACATAATGCTATAAATCTGGGGAATGAGATCGAGCATACACATCATAAAAGGAAAATAGTGAACAAACATGTTAACATCTAAATTATTTAACCAACCCCCCTCTAGTGAGCTCCTACATGGTAGCAGCAATGAGATAGTTTTTATTCTCGATTATTCAACAATTACTAATAATAATGTGAAAGTTCCACTGGTTACCCTTGTGTTGGAAGAAGTATTCTTTGACAATGCCATGGATACCAGTGCGTGCATGCAACAAAAGGGTCAGGAAAAGGAAATTTTCAATGACTGGAAACAAGCTTCAATGAAAAATAGTTTGTGGAAAACATAAAGAGAAGATATTCATTTATTTTGACTCACCCATTTTCTTTCTATTTCTTTTCCTAGAGTTAGAATTTTGATTATCAATGGATCATTGTCAAACTTAAAGTGGCTGGTTACTATACACAAAACAAAACATTAAATTATAAAAGCTAAAGTTTGATCATCAAACGTCTATGTTCATATTAATTTAGAGAAAATGATACTTTTCCTTCTTTAAATAGAATTTACTTAACATATTGCACAATGAAATCAAGCTCTTAACCACAAACCTCAATATTGGAAGCTCCGAGGCTAGTTCCTTTGAATTGATTCTTTGGACATTTCAAAGCCAAATCATGCGATATAAACCCAGTTCCATCTGTATGTATAAGAGGTTTCCCATCTGTACCGTAAACAACATTACCATCTTTATCCTGCAACAATAGAAACATTAAAAAGAACAGCAAATTGAATAGACAAACAGGCAATAATTTGTGTATGTCCACACATACCAAGCAAATAACAAGCCATGTTTTGAAAAAAATAAAAAAATCAACATATAAATCGCACCAGGCATGGTTCATCAGCTATTGTCTTGATATCTACACAGGATAAATCAACTTCCAGATTCATGGTCTTTGACAAAATCAGCGAAAACCTGAGTCTCTTCAAAGAATGTTAATCTCAAATTGCTAACAGAGCATGTTTAAATATTGTTCTCAAATATGGGAGGGGAGATCATAGTGTCACCAACCTAGCCATATAGTTGGACAAACTAGACAAATTGTCCACATGCATAAAAACAGATCTAGCTTGACGGATTGTTTTCCCGCTCAAAATATTATCTTGATTATCAATCGATGCAACAGACTCCATGCGGACAAAAAAACACTTGACAGGAGAAGTGGTTGGGTCTTTCTTTTTTTCTTCTTTGCCTCCATCTTTAAACACTGGTCAACAACGGTCAACAACCAATGTCAATTAAACCAAATGATTATCCTAGAAGGATTCAAAAACTAACAAAAGATGTTCAGAAGACCATGTACGACTCAATATCACCTGCCACAGTACCGTGACACATATAAGTGGCAGTTTTGCCCACATATCTACTTTTAGAAGTGAAACTATGATACAAATGGTTGTAATACTTAATTTCATTACAAAACAAGTGAAACTAATCAATTTTGCAATGGATCTGAGAGCATGGATCGAAAACAATCTTTTTTTCTTAAAGATGAGTTTGTACAAGACTCCATTAGCTATCTATTACTGAGGCCCAATGACAAACAGTTCTTGAAATGCATGGTACATATCATACTGAGATGATGAGCTAATGCCTTATCATTGAAGGACATAAACAAGAAAGGAAAAATATTTGACTTGCATTGGTATCTCGTTACACCGAAAGGACTCAAGAGTATAACAACATAGGAAAGTAAAAGTTCGTTTATAGTGATTTTGACAATTATCTATGTAAATGCATTGTACAAAGTAAATTATCCCACACAAGGAACAGATATCCTGTGGTAGTTATCTAAAACTTACGCTTATAAGTGTATAATGTATGTTATTAATATATAATGCACAGTGTCTCAAAAAGGGTCATCCAAAAGTCAATATTCATCAAACAAGAAGCAATCTATAGACTAACCAAAAAAGCGGTAACAACGCAAACCAACATGAATCCCTTCTCCAAGAACCTTGTTGTACTTGGAAAAATAATCATCCAGAGAACTGCTCCCTGAATCTCTATCATCTTTTACCTCCCCAAACTTTACCATCAAGATATTGTCATCTCCCAAGGTCCTTTGCAGGACATTTCTCAGCTTGGAGAGGTAAGGTCCCTGAAATAAATTTAATGAATATGACAATGCTAACCCAAAAATTGTGTCTTCTTTCAGTAAAAACACATCAGTAGTTTCTCTCAGTAATCAATAAGCAACAGTAGGATATCACAATAAATAACATAATTGTTTTCGAACCGTTGGAAAGGAGCATTTCATGTTATCATCATCTGGAATAAAAGAATAGATACAGGGCTAACTACGAGCGAATTTCATAGAATTGATAACACAAATTAACCATGATAATACAAGCATAAAGTTGAAAGGGAAAAAGGCATCCAAAATCAAAATTTCCAGCATAGAAAAGATTTGATCATGACTCACCAGCAGTTTTTTGTTTTTTTTTCTTTTTTGTTTTTTTCCAGGAGAGTAAAACAATTGATGGTTCTCTTTATCATGTATGCATAAGCATGTGATTAAGGAGAAATTCAAACCTTGAACCTATGACTTCCATCCGGATCAACATGGCAATGATAGATATGTGTTTTCCCAGAATCCCAATCAAGATACTGCAGTATAGCAACAAATAATAATAATAAAAAAAAACAGTGCATTATAATCAGTTACAATTCTAGATAAGCAATATATATGTACACATTCACTACATACCCGCGACTCCAGCACGCAAATCATTCAAATTTCAAAATTAAACAAATTAAAGAGCATAAAACCCAGGTAGTTTTATAACATATTTACCTTGACACGATCTTCTTCCTTTATATAATCTCTCCTACATCCAAAAGCTTCCCAAATTTTTGACTCAAATGTTCTCATTGGCAAATCCTTATACCCCCTAATTTGATCCGCGGATACCACCTCTTCTAAATTTTTTCTGTAGATATTTTGAGAACATATTTATCAACCAAGCAGCTAGCAAAACACAGGAAATCACAAAACAAAGCTTACCCTCCAAGGTAACTTAGGATAAGAAAGGCTTTTCGAAACTCAAGCTCTCCCAAAGCCACCAAATGTTCACTGGTTGTAGACTCACTTCCTCTCTGTCTCTGTGAATCCATGCTTGATGAACCTTCAAGCTTCAATGAAATTGGAGATTGAGCACCAGAATCACCTATATTATTGCCCCCACGGAAGGAAAAACAAAAAAAAAAAATCAACCCAGAACCTGAATTGCATCTTTGACCTTCACAGACAACAAAGTTTTCTAAACAGTGATGATTAGCATTTCGAAATGAAAAAAAAAAAATAAGTAGATTACTTTGAGAATTCATCAGTAAACGGGTGGTTGTAATGGGGCTCCGATTCTGGGGTTGCTGAGGAGATGGGGAGAGGGAGGGGTGTTTGTTGGGGGAAGAGGAAGAAGCATTGATATTAGGAGAGAACTGTTTGGCCAAGTGCAGAACAAAACCGTCAAAACTTTTTCTAATCTCTTGACCAGAAATTCTCCAGAGAATATTTAAAGCAACTTCTTCCCCTAACGAAGCCAGAGTCAACCTCGTATTGGTTTCTAGCGGCCTTCGATTCTGCTCCCTACAGATTTTGGCTATCAGTTCCTCCACTACACAAGGCAATGGCACTATTTTATCATTATTTATCTCTGCCATTGGATTCTTCTCTTCTGATCTACTGAAGAAGGGCAGTGACAATGCAAAATGCTATTTGAAACTTTGAGCGAGAGTTGCTGGATTTTCCACTTATAGTAAGTGAGCATCTTAGATTTTTGTTTTTTATGGTTGGAAATGATATTCATGTTATTTACGTGGGCCATCACACATGACCCGCATGTGTGGGAAGACCCGCTGGAGTTCAAGCCAGGGAGCTTCATAGAAGCTGATGTGGATGTCAGAGGTGGTGATCTGAAATGTCACGTGCTAAAATTGAAACGTTAAGGCATGTTAAAATAGTTTTGGTTCTTTGGTTTCGGACCGAAAGGCAATCCAAAAAGACACCAACTTGTATGCTTATTAAATAGAATTTTATACCATTTTTGCTTTATTCTTTTAAAGAATTCCAGTACCTTTAATTTTTATTTATATTTTTTTCTGTATATAGTTAATTATTTGATGTTGTCTTTTATAAGATTTCTTTTTATAAAGAATTTTAATAACTTTAGTTTTTTTTTTCTGATATGGTTAATTATTTTAACTTGTATTTTCTTTTTTATAATCAGCCTAGGTTTTAATGTTTTCAAGATTTTAATGCCCTTCTTGTTTAAATTTTTTCTATTGGATTTTAATTACTCTTTTTATACCCTTTTCAATAATTTTAAATTGTTTTGATATGTTGTAAATTTTTTAAAATATTATTTTAGTATATTTATAAATAAAAAATATTTAAAAAAACAGCTACTCTGGAATATAAATATGGTCATCTCAAACTTGCTAGAATTATAATAATCATCAATAATTGTTTCCCTGTATTTCGAATCTGTTCATCTTTCTGTTTCTGGCATTATAATTCTTTATTTAAATGGTGAACAAATCATTATTTTTGAGATCATCTTAAGTGATACACAATTCATGCCAGGAACATGTAAAATATGAGATCACAATGGAGAAAATCGCGATTAAAATGATGATTATATTTTAGAATTCATATTTTAAAGCTGGTATCAGGCATTCAGACACAATAGAGATCATAGACACCGGTAGTAAAACACAAGAGAGAAAATCAGATGACATACCTTTTTAGCTGATCTGAAGCGAGAAGGCCAAGATAATGTGTCTGAATCTCAAACAACGGGAGTTATTGCTCTCCTCTTCGACTCCGTCTCTTTCTCCCGATCTCTTACGTTTTAGCAGCGGCGAGAATTTGAGATTTCAGCAAAGGGGAAAAGGGAGACTGTGGGTGTAGTGTCGGGGACCCGGGGTGTCGCGGGGGAGGCAGCGAATTTTTTAATTTTTATCAAACTCTTGAAATTGATCCGATTGTGTTTGATATTCAAGTAGTTAATATAATTTTAGTTATAATTTTTTTAAAAAATATATTTTATAAAAGATATTTTTAGATGAGATTGGTTTGAAAAAATATATGTTTAGTTAAAATTATGGTTCAAATTAAAATAGAATAAAAAATAATTTAATGTGTTTGGTTAAGAATACTTTTGAAATTGAGGTTATAAAATAATTTAAAAATATATCTATTAATATTGATGATTTTTAATTTAAATATTGTAGATTTAACTAATGTTATTATAACATTAAATAAATAATACTTTATATAAAATATGTTCTATTGTTTTATTAAACTATTTATAATTCCATCACATATGAAATACATCCGATAAGAAATATAATTTTCACAAATTTCTTAAGAGTGCAACAATATCAGGTAAAATATAATCATGAATAAAATTGGGATTGCAATCAAATTCTACAAATGATACGTCATCAAGCGATCCCCGTTTAATTTATATAGTGTTATTAAATAATGTTTAATATTAGTTTTTCAAATAAAACACAATTAAAAATTAAAAATAATTTTTTTATTTTGCTGGTCGGATCCAGTTCAATATATTTTTAGCTTTGAACCGGATCCGGTCTGGCCAGAATAATAGAGAATGTCTCCATTGTTCATGTATTTTATTTGCACAAGAAGCAGTAAAGAGCTGCTTCTTGTGATTTTGGTAAACCTACGGCACCGCGACAATTGATGGTGAACCCTATCAATAAAAAAAATTGTGTTTGTTGCAATACCAAGCAACAATATTTGTGGTTGCGGGTGAACCTCACCTGCAGCTAAAATATCAAAAGACACCTTACTGATTTTACCGAGTTTGATTGATTTTGAGTTTTTAACTTGATTTTATAAGTTATATACATGTTAACTCATAAAATCATATAATTTTACCAGTTAACTCGCGAATTTGACAACTATAATATCAACTATAAAATATTAATTCTAAAATATAAGCAAGGTGAGAGCAATTTTGTAATTTACCCAAGAAAATATTACTTTCTTTAAAATTATAAAAATGGTGTTTAAGAATATTATAATGGTTGTTTTTAAAATTATTTTTTATTTGTAAATATATTAAAATAATTTTTTTTACTTTTAAAAGTTATTTTTAATATCAACACATTAAAATGATCTGAAAATATAAAAAAAATATTAATTCAAAATATAAAATATATATATATATAAAATTTCAAAAACAATTTTAAAACATAAAATTAAACATGTTTTAAATTTAAGAATACTGCTTTTTAAAATATTTTTTACTTTGAAATGTATTAAAATAATATATTTTTAGTTTTTTAAAATTATTTTTAATATCATTACATTAAAATAATTTAAAAATATCATAAAATATTAATTTAAAAAAATTTAAAAATTTTAAAAAATATTTTTTTAAAAAAATAAAACGTACTCTATTTTATCTATAGATATTGCCCCGTGCACAACCGACCTACTTTTTAGGAGCGTGAGACGACACTTTCACATGTATCCGTACAACTAAGTCTACACGTTGAAGTTACAATATAAAGAATATTTACACCAATCAATGAAGAAAAATCTAAAAAGCATTTTACACGCAACAGTCACATTTCAAATGAATTAAGTACTTTTGTCGAATAGCTTATTCCAAATAAATTTTTGTGTACAAATATATATTAATTATATTTTTTATTTTTTAAAAATTATTTTTAATATTAATATATTAAAATGATTTAAAAAAACTAAAAATATATTAATTTAAAGTTAATAAAAAATCAAAAAAAATTAATATTTTTAAAAATATTTTTAAAACACATAAACAAAGAAGATGTTAACAAAACTCTTCTCAAGCACTTGGTGGAACCCTTTGGCTGGATTCTGTACGGTGAATGTAAAGGATTTGTTTTTTTAATGGAAGTTGTGTTATATTAATTAATGATAACAGTGGAGACTATATGGGTAGATTGGGGTTGGTAAAGAATCAAATAACCAATTAAATTGAGAAAAAAAATTAAAAAAATTAAACTAACAAAACTAAATTAAATGATTTAAAAAATAATAATAAAATTTCAATTTCGTTTGATTTCGGTTTTCAAAGTTTGAAATCAATTGAACCGAACCGTTTCAATCAGGCCAGCACTTAAAAAAAAAGTATAAATAGGATGTTTTTTCTAACCCTAAACCTAAATCAGCATTCCCTAAATACAAAACTAGTTGCCCCCTCCTTAAGCTCTTTGCATCTCTCCTATTTGATTTTCCTTTATGCTTCACAATTGTTAAGCTCCTGCTGCATATTCCTTTTATAAAAGGTGTGCGGCACCCCTCTTCACTTTTGCTTTTGATTGTTTTATTCCTACTATCAAAGACACACCTCTCTTCACTTTTGCTTTTAATTTTTTTATCCATCTTTTTTTCATTTCTCATGGAATCCTGTAATTATTGTATAATTTTCCATGCATATGTAACCAAAGAAGATTATTATGTTGAACCAGTAAAAGGCTTTTCTATGCTTTCCTTGATGTTGGTATTGTGAGGACAATAATTTGAAATCAAGTTTGGCACTGATGGATGGTGAGGATCTATGAAAACTATTTTTAATTCGTTTCCTCTTGTTCAAATAATAATGTTTTGATGGTTTTACATTTTAATAATAGATATCTTTTGTTATTTCCTTTTATTTTGATGGCTTGTTAAGAAAGCCAAGATTTCTCAGAAAATAAGCACGGAGCTGTAAAAAATAGAAACAAGATGAAAATAGAATCCTTGAAACATATGGCCAATAAAAAAACCAAGAAAAAAACAAAAACAATATGAAAATAGAATTCTTGAAAAAATATGGTCAGTGAAAAAACACCAAGAAAAAAACTTAATTGAAATAATTTTGGTTTAAATTGGTTTGGAAGGGAAAAACCAAACCGAACATGGTCAATTCAAACAGGTTTTCGATTCGGTTCGGTTCAAAAATTTGAAAAAAATAATTTCATTTTAATTATTTATTTTGGCTCGAAACCGGACCAAACCGAAAATGTTCACCCCTATGTGTAGGGCAATATATAATAGTAATAGTGGAGATTATAATATAAAAGTATATCTATAATATTTTCTATATAGGTACATTTTATAATATACCCTCCAAGCTGAGGGTGGAGGATCAACTTGAAGCTTGAAATGAAAAGCAGTAAATGAGGCAGTAGGAAGTGGCTTAGTAACGACATATGCAAGTTGATCCTGAGAGGATATAAAAAAAATCTGAATCTCCTTCTTCGTAACTCTATTGTGGACAAAATGATAATCAACTTCAACATATTTTGTGTGAGTATGGAAAACATGATTCATAGATAAATAAGCGGCATCAAGGTTATTACACCAAATGATAGGAGCAAAAATAGACAAAATCTGAAGATTTGTTAAGAAATACTGAAGCCAAATAACCTTGACAATGCCATCGGCTAAGGTTTTATACCCAGCTTCAGTAGAAAAGTTAGCAATTGTACATTGCTTACCCGATTTTCCATGAAATTAGCATCTGACCAAAGACCATAAGATAACCACCCATATATTTTCTATCATCAATTCTACCTACACAATCTGTATCTGTAAAGCCATAGAATGCAAATGAAGAACTACGAGTAATATATAGTCCATGTGTTGTTGTACCCTTAAGATAACGCAAGATGTATTTAACGACAATCCAATGAGAATCTGTAGGAGCATGCATAAACTGACAAAATTTATTAATAGTAAAGTAAATATTTGGTCTCGTAAAAGTGAGATATTGAAGAGTATCCACAATTTGATGAAAGTGTGTAGCATAAGAAAACAAAGGATCTGGCATTATGGTAGCTTTAGATGTAGAGATAGGAGTATTGTAAGATAACATACAAGCCCGAGTGAGGATGTTAAGTGTATATTTATGTTGTCGGAGCATAAGACTCGTATCAGTAAACTGAACCTCAATACCTAAGAAATAATGAACGGTACCCAAGTCGTGAAGCTTAAATTCTAAGCTTAGTAGCTGTATGAGGTGTTGAAGCAGAAAGAAGTTGCTACCCGTAAGTAAAATATCAGCAACATAGACAAGAAGATAACAAATATAAGCACCAACAGAGAAGATAAATAATGAGGTATCCACCTTTAGAGGTATGAAAACCAATAGATAGTGGGAACTCATTCAGACAAGTGTACCAAGCCCGCGGAGCCTGTTTTAAACTATATAGAGACTTATGTAATCTACACACATGAAAGGGAAGAGCAGAATCAACAAAACCTGAAGGTTATTTCATGTAGACCTATTCATCAAGAACATCATTGAGAAAGACATTATGGATATCAAGCTGATGAATTTTCCAATCACACAAAACCGCAATGAAAAAGACCAATTTGACGGTCACTTGTTTGATAACAGGACTATATGTTTCAGAGTAATCAATACCTTCTTGCTAAGTGAAACCTCTAACAACTATAGGTGTCTTATACCACTCAATGTTGCCATCAGCTCTACATTTAATCCTTTACACCCACTGACTACCAACAACATTCATCGAAGGGTGAAACAACACTAAGATCCAAGTTCTGTTAATGAGTGAGACCTGAATTTCCTTGCATATAGCACTATGCCACACCTCATACCTTTTAGCATCATTAAAAACAAGTGGCTCATAAGTAAAAGGAGAAACTACCCAATTAAATGAGGCAACAGAGGCAGTAGTAGTTGTTGTGGACAGTGTTGTTTAGGATGGAGGGCCATGTGATGTTGATAAGCAGTTGGGAGTGGAGAAGAAGAGCTTCTACCTAGAGGTTGTTGGAAAGGATATGAGGAGAAGTTTACACAGATCTACAGATCGCCTAGAGAAGCGGTGGAGGGACTGCTTTGCATGGTAGACCATCCGAAAATTTGTTGCAGAACTGGGCTGTTCTGCAATGGTAGATTTGAAAGCATGAACGTATAACGATGGAGAACATGTTCCAGCATAGTGATCGTTTGAAAAACAAGTAAATGGTGCCAATATGGCAAGGTTGGATGGTGATGAAGTCAGAATCTGTGGCAAGTGGGGGGTCATTTGTGATGCGGCAGAGGGTAGAACAAAGGTGTTGTTTGGGCAGGTTTGTGAAGAGGTAGGCTGCGATGTCCGGGTGTGAGACTAATGATCTAAAAGAATTTATTTAACTTATAATATTTATCGCCCCAATCGGTTTGAAAATATTTAATTTTAAGTGAAAATTGACACTCAACAAATATTTAAAAATGATGAAAGATGGAAAACACATCAGATTTGGCAACATGCTGATAATACCATATATGTTTGGTATATGCATCAATAAATATAACAAAGTAACGGAAGCTATCAGAAGAAAATGTAGGGGTAAGAATCCAAACATCACTTAATATTAAATTAAGTGGGGCAATATTTTTGTGACTCGTAGGTCGCAACGATAGACGTGATGACTTACATAATAGAAAAGCTTGACACTGAGAAAGAGAACATCTAGAAGTACATACAATTTTATTGCCGTAAACTAACAAATTTAAAATGTGAGGGTTTGGATGACCCAAACAACAATGCCACAAGTCGGCAGTTGTGGAGATGCAAACAGACCAAAAAGCTTGAGGAATCGATATGGCAGAAAACTCAGAAAGAAAATAAAGATCATCATTACTTTGACCAGAAATGAAAACTTTCTTAGTGATGAGATCCTTGACATAAAACATAAAACCGTGAAATTCAAAATAATCATGATTATCACGGCAGAATTTCTGAATAGATAACAACGGTTTGGTCATATAAGGTACATGAAGACCATTTGATATTGTAAAAATGTGTTTTGGGGAATGTAACATAGTATGTTCTATTTATGATATGTTAAAGCCCTTACCGTCACCAATATATAAATGATCATTACTAAGATAAGGTGCAGAATCGGTCAGAGTTACAAGATCAAGCGTGACGGGTTGATTCGTGTCGGTATTGGGGAACCAAGTCGCAATAAAAACATTCCTAACAACAAAGGTGAGTAGAGGGTTGTTGGGTACTGTTGTGAAATTATGGACAATAGAAAGCTGTGTGACAAAAACTGGAGCACAATTGGCAATGGATATGCCGCTATCCAGACCACTAGCCAACCCCTGTGTTGCGTCTATTTTGCTGGCAATTGTTTGGCCTCTAATTGGCACAAGAACAACCCCTGTTACGGCCGAAACTTGAGTTGTGATGAGACATAGGAAGATGAGCTGAGGGCTATGGTGTGGGCAGCTGTGGTGGCTGCGACAATAGAGATGAAGGCAGTAAAAAGGGAGTGGCGTTCATGGAATGAAAGGAGTTATTGTGTAGAAATTCATGGGTAAGTAGGTGGTTGTGAAGATTAGAATACGAAAACGGTTTTGTCTTGGTTATAAAACTTGTTACCAAGTATTTGAATTCGCCACGAAGGCCACAAAACACATATAAATTGAAGTCTTCAAGGGATATGGGGCGACCAAAAGCAACTAATTCGTCAAATAATGATTTAGATTATTGCATGTTTATACTTACCAATGAGTCACCTTGCTAAAAATCTTGAAAGAATGATAAAGTTGCATGATGTGAGAATTAGACGGAGACGCAAAAGCTTTCTCAAGAATGTGCCAAACACATTATAGGGTATGATAATCTACCACGAGATGCAACACATCCACGAAGAAAGAGGAGAGTAATGCACTCAAAATAAGTTGATCACATTGCTTCCAACAAAGAAAAGAAAAGCTGATTGTAAAGGAAGAACCAACAGAACTGCCAGAAATATGAGATGGAAGGCATGACACTGAGCTGTCAACGAAGTGAAAAACACCTTGACCAAGAAGATAGGGTTTCATCTGCATTCGCCAACAAAGATAATTTATGTTTGTAAGTTTCAACAAAACAACTTGGTGGGTGTTTGGTAGAGCAATGATAGTTAGAGTTCGTGTTCCTATAATGTGCAGAGGAATGACAAAAACTTGCAAGGAGGGGTCATTGATGTGTTCTGCAAATAAAGGCTGCTATTGTGGAGGAAGGACACCATCGGTAAGAGCTTGTAGATGGTTGGTCGACTAAGCTGCACCATCGACAATAAGGGAGAATTCTGCAGTAGCAATAATAGAGTCCATTTAAAAGAGGAAGAGAAAAGGCTGGATGCAAGGGGGGGAGGGAGAGAAGAGTTCTGATGACAAAAGGTTCTGATACCAAGTTGAGAATAATTAGAAGGCTAGAACTATTGGTTAACTAACCTTTTCTATATATATATAAGGGCGGAGGGGTATACAAGGCTAAGGTGGGTTGTAGCCCAGGTAAAAAAAATAATCATAGCGATAAGCTGGGTTGCTAAGCCACCTCCGCCTCTGATATGTTTTGAGTAGCCCGGTGGCATAGTGTTCCATCTCAATAGACTCATGGGAATAGACTGGGTTGTTGAGCCACCTCCGCCTCTGATATGTTTTGAGTAGCCCGGCGGCATAGTGTTCCATCTCAATAGACTCATGGGAATAGACTGGGTTGTTGAGCCACCTCCGCCTCTGATATGTTTTGAGTAGCCCGATAGCATAGTGTAACAACCCTTCCTTTTTATTTCAACAACATCATCTAATTTCTCTTCTTTCACCCTTCCCTTCCAGTGAGACTTTTATTTTTGCAGCATCATCCTCTCGTGCACATTCTAGGTCTTACTATTTATTTATACAGCTTCTCTGGTCATTTAGCCCTTGCTTGTACTGGTAGGATAAGGGTTTTGGATGTCGGGAGGGTTAGGTGCTGGAAGTTAAGGTGAAATTTGGAAAGAAACTGATAGAGAATTTTTTTCATTGCCGATTTCAAGTGAAAAATTCTATATATAATTGTTATTAATTATTTTTACTTAAATTGATTAAGTGTTTATGATATATATGTTAATTGGTTTTTGATATATTGCATATATTTTTTTTATTAAATTATTAGACAATAAATTATTGAAAAATAAACTTTAACATCTCTTAAATTATTCCAGAGTTTATTGTAGTATAATTATTTTTATTATGTTTTAATTAAGCCATTTCTTAATAAAGGTAAGAACATTTTAATCAATCAACCTTTTAATTGCTCGCCAATAATGACTGTTTTTGTTTTTAATTATCAATACAATGTTCAAATATCTTTTTAGATATGAATAGTCTATCTTTTATTAGGAAAAAAAAATATTGTCTTCTTTAAAAGGATAAAGAACTCTTACTTGTGAACTTGAAAATTGATTAATTATATCTTATTTTTTACCAACTAATAAAGCATTGCTTTGAACTTTGAGAGATGTTAGATTTAATTTTCTCCTTGCATATGTGCAATATGTTTGTATGTAATATGAGATTGACATACTAGATATGAATGCTTCGTATAAAAAGACTACATGTCATTTATGTCAATAACAAAAATCAATGACAGTTTACCAGCATTATTATTATTAGTATATATTTAATTCAACGATAGATTTTTAGTTTGAATAATTAAATTCTAGATTTAGTGATGAGACAGTGAAACTCCTTGTACTTAGCTCTGCTTTAGAACCTAAGGAAAACTTTTAATCATTTAAAGTTGATGCTATTTGCTAGCTTGCTAAGAAATTTTATCTTGAATATTTCAATGAACATGAAATGTATTATTTGAGATATCGGATAGAGTATTATTATATTGATGTGATTCATCATAAGAGTTTTTAGAATATGTCTACTATTTTTGAATTATGTCGAGGATTAGTTGAAATAAATAAGTCGCAGCTCTATCATTTGATTGATAAGTTGATTCATCTTATTTTGACTTTGTCTATTTTCATTGCCACCACAAAACGATCATTTTCAGTAATAAAACATGTTAAAACTGTGTTTTCCAATTAAATAGAAGGTGAGTTTTTAGCATATTTTATGATAATTTACATTGAATGAGAGCTTTTTGAAGATATTGATTCAGATTCAATATAAATAAATTTTATTCTACAAAATATGGAAGGGTGCAACTTTGATAGTGTAATTTATTTTTAATTTTAAATACTTTAAATTTGAATTAAAATTTTATTGTTAATTTGATAAATTTATATATATAATTTAATAATTGATCTTGAAAAATAATTTATATATATCTTCTTGATAGTCCAGGGCATAAAAAATTCCTAATTATATAGGGCAATTAGGAACAATAACAATAGTAGTGAAGATTACAGTATAATAATTGTATTTATAATATTTCTTATATAGTTACATTTTTTAGTCTCCTAAACACCCGTGGTATTCTGTAATGGATGTAAGACAACGCATTTAAGACTCAACTGGGATAGTTGAAAACGAACCAGGTCTCCGAGTAAAAAAGACTTTCGCTGGACGTACACATGTCTGTCAGAGCGTAGAAGAACCAAAGATTCGTCAGCAATGGCCGTACGATCTCATCAGTACACTCCACATGAAATTATCACTGTTGCTGCTGCCATTATCTGTGCTGAGAACAACCTAGGTTTAAGGCCTAGAAAGCATGCAAACGCCCGGTAGCTGCTAGTATACGACGTCGGTTTACGTCAGAGTTAAGAGGGTGCCAGAGACCATCTGAGCTCAGGGACCAAGAAGGAACAAAACCACGTGAAAATGGCAATTATTTGCTGTCTCGTCATGAATGATATCTCTCTCTCTCATGCATGCTTTCGTGTTAAAATCAAACAAAAATTTTGCACGCAATATCTGTCGGATTTTGCACAGGTTCAGATTGAGAGGAGGACTGATTGTCGCCCTTCGTAATAATGGCGACGTTTACACACGTTGTGAGTTTGAATCCTGATAATTGTAAACCAGCTAGACAGTTAGTTAGATACAGTTATATAATTTGTTAATTATTTTATATAAAAATATAATTTTATGTTTTTTTATATGTTTTATAAATAAAAAAATACATTTTTGTTTAATTTATAAATTAAAAAAATTATTATTAATCTTAATAATTTATTATTCATACTCACAAATAATTCTGAGTAGTTAGATGTGGCTATGTTATAACCAAATAAAAATTTTCTCCAAAATATATATATTTGTAGGGAAGGATATAAGTTTAGATCTAGGTTTGATTGTTTTAAATTAGAATGATAAATAAAAAAATCATATATTTTTTTATTTAATTATTGAACCATGCTTAAATTCTTAGAGTTTCCAAAAATTACTTTTCTTAAAATAATTTGAAATTCTATTCCGAATCTTTAAATTTCAAAACTCTATAATAAATACATATACATGAAAGATAACCATAGGATAAACTTTGTTTACTTTCTCTTTTGTTTTTTTTTTTGAAAGAAAATGTATTATCTTTTTGCAGTTTGTTTTAAAGAATAGATGAAAATTTTTCAAATGCCTATTTAATTGGATATTATAGGAAAAAATAAAAACACAAATAAATGGTCAATTTATTTCACTTTTTGGCATACTTTCGTGCTAGGTGAAATAATTATTTTTCTATAAAGTTAATATAGCTCATTAGTCAATTTATAGTTTTATTTCTAGGAGCCTTGATGGTAGTTAGATTTTCCTTTTTATTATTTTGTAGTTACTTTACAAATATGTTTTTATTTTATTTAGTGAACCTTAATACTAATACATATTCTGTGTATATAACACATCTAATTTAAATGGCAGAAACATAAGAACTTCATCACATTCAAATCAAAGGGTTATTGTAATTATAAGATGCTTGGTCAAATATTTAACAATTCGATGAAAACTGGACTCCATCTTCATTCATCAACTCAGTTACCCCTTGACTCCAGTGAAGAGTTAACGTCAAAACGAGGAAGAATTTCTTCGTCTAGGGCTTCATGTCACTGAAGGGGAAAAAAGTCTTGCGCTGGGAGTTCAAAAGGCAAACATCCAAAATATGACTTTCTTCCTAGCTACAAACGTGTTAAGAAGGAAAATAAAATTGAAAAGTTCGACTCTTGTGTGGAAATGTTGGCATCTTCTTGAAGTACTCGAGCTGAATTTTTATTTTTTTTTATTGTTATATGTATGTATGTGTGTGTGTATTATTTTACTGTATAATTTTATATAAAAATACAAAAAACCCTCTATAGCAACCTTATAATTTACTACTTATAAGGGCATTAAGATCATTTTAATGTGCAAAAAGATTGCAAAATGTTTATTTTGTCCCCGTTCAATTTTAGCTGTGAGGGCTCTTGTGCGAAAAGGAATGAGATAGAATTATTATAATAACCCAAATCCAAGAAACATGAACGAGTTGAGATGGCCGAGTTGGTCTAAGGCGCCAGATTAAGGTTCTGGTCCGAAAGGGCGTGGGTTCAAATCCCACTCTCAACAAATTCAATGTTTTTAATATAATACTTGTAAGTCTTGGCCCTTTTGTTCAGTTTCCAAATTTATGCTAACCAACACTTGACAACGCCTTTTTTTTTTTTTTTTTAATTTCTGAAACTTTAATAATATAATAAAATGGTTACTGTAATGGCTTCTCTGTCATCAAATACTACTGCATCAACATACACTGCCTTTCATTAATCTCGCCATCGCCACAAGCTGCTGCAAATAAGAGCTTCTGCTGCACCTGGCGTTGCCCTCAAGTCCCTTGAATCTGCACTTGTTAAGGTCCTCCCATTTATCATCTATACATAGATTTTCTATTTTTTTTCTTCTTGAGAAATATTCAACAATGGACTGTATTGAATTTATACGTTTTACAGCAAGATTATGTCACTGTTTTTAATAATCATGACCGATCATTGGTATATATGTAAATTAATAATGAAAACTGGTTGAGAAATTTAATTTATAGTGACTTCCTTTAAACAACTTATGCCATTGAACATCCTTGCCTTCAACTTTTAGGCAGCCGATCTTTCCTCGGCTAGTTTTATATATTGACTGGAATTTGATCACTTTTATTTTATTTTGGTTTTGTTGCAAGTCTCAACTTTTTCCCCACGTAAAAATGAGGTTTAGACCACCACTCATATAGTAAATACCTTTCAGCAATACAAGCAGGTTATCTTTTCACGGTGGTGGGAACAACAGGGGGTTTTTGACCGTCCTTGCTGGCCAGCTTGCTGAGGTAAATTCTAAGCATTTCCTGGTGTCATTTTGTGTGTGAAAGTGCATGTTAGGGCGTGCACGCGTGCGTGTCTGTAAGCTATACATCTATGCGTACACACATTTGGTATATACTGATGCTGGGAGAAAGTAATGCAGGTTTTATTTGCCGGATCTCTCATTAAAAATAAATGAATGAAGCGCTGGTTCTGTGATGCAGAATACTTTTTTAAAATACTTTTCAATTAAAAATACATTAAAATAATATTTTTTTATTTTATTTTTTATATCAACATATTAAAAACCATCCAAAAACATATTAAGCAAGCTAATGCAAAAACACACACCAATGCCAGCAATGTCTAAGAAGGCAAAAACACACACCTTTAACATGGACTGCTGATCTATGATCTAAGTGTAGCTTCTATGTCATTCGGGATTAGAAAAACTCATACAGCTAACTGAATCTCTCGTCTACGGCTTATGTGTAGCCTCTAAGAGAGATCTTAGCTTTCTTCATCTACAACCGGCCATATGTCGAGAGTAAATCCTTGAGTCGTGTTGCTTCATCCTCCAAGTGATCAAAGCTCATGGAACTAGGTATCCTCCACCTCCAGTTTCCAAACTGTACACAGCAATCGAAAAGTTATTATCAGAAAGAGCCATTTCATTTCATTTCTAGCTATGTGATAGAAAGTAGTGAAATTCTTGAAGAAGTACTTTCAAAATACTAAGAAGGTTACAAGTTTGTTATCTCAAGTCAAAACTCTTTTGTTTAAAGAGAACGGATACTTGGGAAAACAAAAATCCAGGCGTATATAACTAGAGCCCCATTGCAGCTAGCCAGTTGTGCAACAATGCATGGTGATCCTATACCTGAGTAGCTGGAATATTCATTCTGGCAGAATTCCCCAATCCAAGAATATCTTGCATAGGTATGACTGCAGTTTGGGCCACTGATGAAAGGGCAGCTTGAATGAGTTCCCATGGGATATCATTTTCTTCATGAATCGAAAGATACTTTTGGACCTGAAATAGCAGGGAAACATAAATCCTCATTATATGCATGGGCATGTGAATTCACATGTTAAAAGGGGGATCAAGACTACCAAAAACGCTTACATTTGATTTCTCTTCTTGTTTCAAAACATCCCACCAACCTCGAATCTGTTATAAATACACAAACAAAATCCGTTATCAGGCCACACCTTCTAATTTACTAAAGAAATTGTTAAGATAAAGGAATTAGAATAAACCATATTCTCAAGTTTTTTAGGACTAAAACTAGAATCCCATTTGCAAACCATAAACTATGTCCAGCAGGATATCATAACTAGTATTCTAGAAAAGCAGACCCTGCTGCTCCATTCACATGGTCATAAGATCGGGAATGGGGCAGCAGATAAAAATGGCCAAGGGTATAGATGATTTTCTACCGTGTCATTATCATGAGTTCCAGTGTACACAACTTGATTGGGCTCGTGATTATGAGGCAAATGAGGGTTAGCTGCATCACTTCCAAAACCTGGAACCAGGAAAAAGAATAGAGGAAGAACAGCACAATCCATGTAAACTTCAAGGAAATCACTTTGAAACAGCAATTTATTTGGACATATACACTAAAATCAGAAACAGCTCATTACCAAACTGAAGGACAGCCATTCCAGGAGCACCAATGGATTTTCTAAGTTGCACTACATCTTCAGTGATGATTCCCTGTAAAACAACAGTGTAGGAAGTGCAGACAAGTGGATTCGTGAACATTACAACTCCTTGCATTTTTAATGCCCAAAATCTTAAAAAGTTGAAGACAGTAGCAAAGACCAATCCATCTAAACCTACAATCTTGCTTCAGCAAGAAATGCAGTGTCCTAATGGTATAGAACTGTGAATTAAAAGAACACACCTTAAAAAACAACAATATCATAAAAACCCTTGATAAATGGGGACATTTTAGCCAGAACAAAATGAATATCCTATGTATGACTTCATTGTTGAACCATGTACAGTGATTGACCATACATGTTCATTCGTTTTTGACTCTTGCAATTATCTTTTATATTACATGCATGTATGAGTAGTATAGGATTTATACTAACCCCACCCAAACATCAATGACAATGAAAAACAGAAAAACAAAGACTGGATTAAATCATTGAATCTATGATCAACAGGATATACATCTTGTGCATCCATCACGATGATGAGATGATCAGTAAGGAATCAGTGACATTTCTCTGTAAGTCAGTTGTTTATTGATACCACCTTACTGAAAATCAAATAAGGGATCATGTAAATGACCAGTAAAATGCAAATATTAAACTTCTTTCCAATATTACTGTTAGAAAGTAAAGTGATTCCACTCGATGTTAAAGAGAAACAAAAGTAGGATGATTCCACCACAGCTATCACCTCCTATAACATGATGAAAAGGGAAATGAAAAGTTTCTTAAAATCCTATATAATGACACATACCAGATCTTCTGCTATTATATTGATCTTTCCAACAGCTCTAGAGATTGCATCAAATAGGGATTTTCCAGGTCCTGCCTACTGTCATCAAAATGAAATCTTGGGTTAATAACAGGAAGCTTCTCGAAATATCACAATTCATTTGAAAAATACAGAAAGCTGACCTTCCAGTTTCCGACCATTGCAACTTTTGCTTCTGCAAATGAATGCAATTTAATAGCATTAAAAATGCATCACATCAATTTGTCTAACTGGAGATTGTCTTACCTGAAGGAACAGCCCAAAAGCCTGCAAAACCTCTAAAATGATCTATTCTGAATTCTTCAAACAGATCTTGAGCCCGCCTCATGCGACGTATCCACCATGAATATCCATCTTTCTCCATGGCTTTCCAGTCATATAAAGGACTGCAGGTCAGGCATAAAAATAATCATTAATGTGGCCTTTATATTCCATAATATTTTTTGAACAGTTTATGTTTTAGGAATATCATGAAAGCAAGAGAAGAAAGATGCCAAGAAGCATAGAATGTCCTAAATATCTTATTTGCCTAACACTTGAACAGCAAACCACTTCCAGGTAACACTAACTCCATCAGCTGGAGCACCAATTCAAATTAGTTTCAGATACAAAAGGATAGTTTGTAAGCCAGTAGACATTTTGAAGCTGTAGTGATCATTACAAGTACTCATAGCAAATCCCCTGTTGCTGAAGGGAACAATTTCTGGAAACTATCAAATTGCATCCACAGAAACATCATTGTCTTGGTTGTATGAGAGGAGAGAAAATGTAAAGAGTGAAAAATGTGCACAAAAGAGTTCTATTTCGGGCAGCAGGCAGCTATTTTGTAATGATACGAGACGTGATTGGACTAGAAGAGAGCAATAGCTGATCTTCATATGAGTCCAAAGATTCTTTCTTTCTTTCTTTCTTTTTTCTTTTGGTTTACAAGAGGCTTGAACTCGAGAACTTTTTGGATTGGGGTACGTGCACTACCAATTAAACCATGCAGTTGGTGTGAGTCAAAAGGTTCTTTAAACTAAATAAAGACAAGGCTTTTCTGAGTTTATAAAAAGTAATGAAAACCAAACATCATATCTTCAAAATATCAGATGTGCTCATCTTGGTGATATCAGTACATACCTGTCCCACAACTGTCCAGTTTCACTGAAGGCATCAGGGGGGACACCACTAACTAGAAGAGGAAAACCATTCCTGTTCTGGTAGCCAAATACAGAAGTTAGTAACTGGAATGATAAGGGTTACCAACCTGAACAGGATGGTTCAGCATAGTCCTAAATCTGTGGAGAAACTGATTACCAGTAAAAAATGTTTCTTATTTGCCCAAACATCAGCGCTGTGATACCCTACATATATAGGCATGTCACCCATTATACTAATTCCCTTCTCCCGTGCATAGTTGCGAACTTTCTTCCATTGCCTTTGGAACAAGAACTGTTGTGCAATGAATATGTCTATCTGTACAAGTAGAAGGTTCCAGCATCAACTGTGAACAATGTGCCAAATGGATTATAAAAGGTTGGGGGAAAAACTATTTGTATCTTACAAAATCCTTTTTACTCTGGTATACTTCCTCCAAGGCTGCAAGATGGCGATTTTTTAAAGGTTCAGGCCACTCATACCAATTAAGTGTATTTAAGGAATCATCAATAGCAGCAAAATAAGCTGCATCTTCAAGCCAACCTAGAAAACAGAAAGAGATAAAATATTTACTTAAAGAAGGGAAGGGAAAAAAATAGCAATGTTGCTCTAAAAATGAACTGTCCAGGAAAGAGACACTGCAAAATGTAAATGGCAAAACAAGAGAGATGGTCAATGAAATCAAATTTGCAGTCAGTGCACAGGCCCAAACACAACCTACAGAGCAGAAATAGAACTTAGAGCGTTATTCAAAGAAGGAAAGGGAAAGGCATAGCAATATTGTTCTAAGAAAACATTCAGGAAAGAGTAGCTGCAACATGTAAATGGAAAAACAAGAGATATGGCCACAGAAATTAAATTTTCTGTCAGTGCACAGGCATGAACACACCCTTGTATGTATCACTAACCTTCGCATGACTGTAAGATAAAATTGTACATAAAGGTTTTTGAAGAAAGAAATGATGCAAAATGACTTTGAGCAAAGAAACCCCCCCAACATTATTGACACGACCAAAAGCCCTTGATAAACATGCACTTTTAAGTACTAATCAATTATATCCTGCTGTCCCACCAAAAGTCTATGATTCCGGTATAGTATGCTAAATTTTGTCATTGCAAAATAGGCAGAGCATGTAATTTCTTCCTCTCTCACATTGATACTTGAGGTAGTTCTTCTTTTTTTCCCTCTAAATGTTAAGTCTTCCTAAGTTGAATCCTAGCTTGAAGAAATTAGAAAGTGTAAAAATTGAAAGCAGTAACTAGCAACAGAAACATGGGCACATAGGATTTTGTATCCTGGGTTATTAACCATTTTCTTAGTCAACAATCAGTAAGTTAAGGGAGTAACATTTTCGGAGCTTAAAAAACAAATTTTGTAAGTATCTAATCGAGTAGTAATTAAATTATTTTCCAAACATTAGTGCAGGTAGCTTTGTTGAGTTGTATTGATAAGCTATTTGCAATAACAAGAATATAAGATTAAGATCCAGCATCACGCTAATAACTGAAATTCTGATAGCAGCACAAAGTGAATGTTCTGAATAGAAAATATTTCTCCATTTAATTTAAGTCATTGTGCAATTTATTACCTGATTCTTGCTCCTTTTCCATCAAATTTAAAACTAGAACTTCCTATATGAAATAACTAACAAATATATAAACGTATATGGAAGCGCTTCTATTTAATCAGCAATGAGATTCCATGAGCAGTGAGCACAATTGAATGGTGCTCCGAGACAATGTGATTCTTACTTGAAATGTCCGGGTTTCTCTGAAAATCTTCAAGCTGACTTTTAAGTTCACCGTCGCTTAAAATAAGCCTCTCTGCAGCCTAAGAAAGAACTGATGTAAGATAATCTTGGGCCTAAAAACAAAAAATACAGGCTAAAATTAATAGCACCTCCTGCTGTATTTAGAACAGAACTATTATGATGAAACTTCTTAAAAAATTACTTGTCCCTTTTTGTTCAGAATTTTCTCCTCTCTAGCTTTAGAGATACCTAATTAGAAAAATGCAGAAACCCCCCCCCCCCAAAAAAAAAAAAAAAATCAAATTCCTGTAATCCAAGAACAGATGCAAAGAAAGCACTCAGCAGCATTAAAAGACTAGAAGGAGAAAGTTATAATGATACTAAAAGTAGTGGCACACGCAAAGCACAAAGGGGGTGGGGGTGGGGGGGAGATCCACATGTACAATATCCTTATGTTAATATTATGGTTGATTTCAAATGACTTTATTATAGAGCTCCATTTTTCTTTAGATAAACAACTGAAAGTTCTTTGCTATCATAAAAATTTCCACTATTGAAACAACAATAGTCAGCAATGGCTTTTTGGGACTATACAGACACCACAATGTTTTAATCCTAGTAGAGATCTTTGGAATGGGGAATCGCAACCTTTGTGCTTCTTGCTATACTTGCATGTCAATTCAATTTCCAGTTATTACAACCTATGTCAATCAGCAATACAATGTTCTACATCTAAAACATGTGCATTAAACAATACCTTCAATTTCAACTCGGACCACAGTATCATTATCATTTAATTATGTTTTCAACCTCACTCAACCAAGTTTTTTTGCTGCCCCTGATACTTTGGCCAATATCTAACACATCTTGAGGAGTAATGGAGACAGCTAGAAAGTCATTGCTTTTGATATATGCATTTTTTATTTATTTAACTGAATACATCTAGAAGACAATGTGAAACAAAAAACTATCAACAGCAATGTACCGGATAATTTACCTTAGTTATCAACGGATCCTTCAAGTCAGCAACAACAGAGAAGTCCACATGATCAGCATCTCTACACGAATAATGAGAGAGCAATAAATCAGGGAAATATATATATATAATCATATTTAGCTCAGTTTATGACAGACTAGTAAGAAGAAATCACGTTGGTCTAGGAAGCTCATCTTCTGTCAATAATCCATCTTTCACAAGCTCTTCAAGTGAAATCAAAAGCGTGTTACCACAATTTGCATCCTGAAAAACCAATTTTGCAATAGAGATTCATTCACTTAATTAAGCATAATAATCCATTTAGTTTTTCCATTCCACTATATAAAAATCATAAGTAAAATGTCGTATAAAAATTCGTTAAGCTCAATGCACCCAATCAAGTTTAAAAATGATCACGGACTGGTCAATTTCTATTGAATTGAACAGATGATTAGTTAAAAATAAATAACAAAGAAAAACTATAACCTGGCCGGAGTAAGGTGATCCTTCTTCATTCGCCTTCCTTCCCGGCGGAACAAGAGGTAAAACCTGCATATTTATTCACACTTTTTTTCAAGCAAGCAAATAATAATAATAAAATATTTTTTTTATTTAACTCGATGAAGGAAGGACCTGCCAAACAGAGCAACCAGCATCATGAAGCCAATCGATAAACCGAAAAGCCTCGTCACCAAGGTCTCCAATACCGTAGGGTCCTCTAAACGAGGTCGGATGAAGCAAAATGCCAGCTCTCCTGCGATCACCAGGATCACGTTTAGGAAACCACTCGCCGTAATCTACAGGCAAATCCTCGCCAACTGCGACTGAAAAGTGAGAAGGAGTGGCGGATAGGGCGACGGTTTTGGAAGTGAGATTGAAAGATAGAGGGCTGGATTGGGAGGTGAAGAGAGGGAAAGGAATTGAAGAAGAGTGAGTGAGTTTTGGAGAGAAAAGAAGTGAGAGTGAGTTGAGGACTGCCATTGTTGAAGATACTGGTTTGTAATGCAGTTGAGAGAGGATGATATAACGGTGTGTAGAGTTACTGTAAATGAGAGGCGGCAGAAGGCAACTTGTCTGTCACTGTTTGTTTCCCGTGATTCATTCATATAAAATAAAATTGTGGTTTTTTAATAATAAAAAAAAGAAGATAAATCTCTTTTTAATTATATCACACTGTAAAAACTTTTTTCTTTTCCTATATTTTTTTTTATAAATAAAGTATATGGATTTATTTATTTATTTATTTGTTATAGTGCGCTGAACTCTTTTATTTTTATTTTTATTTTTTTAATGTATCTATAAACAAATGTTTTTTTTAATAAAAAAGTAGGTTTTAGATTATTTTTTTTGAGAAAATATTAAATAAATATTTTTAAAAATATTTATTTATGAGTTTAATATATTAATTTTAAAAATATAAAAATATATTTCAAAAATATTTTAAAAAAGAATGACACTCTATGCTACCAAATATGTACTTATTCTTTTTGTCGGCAGAGTCCAAATGAAACGACAAATAGAGTTTTACATATACATAAATCAGCATCCAAAAATCATGATCACAAGGAATCAGGTCTGACTTTCCTTTGATGGTATGTTAATTGTATTATCGAACAATTTATATATATTTTTTGCATTTATAATTATAATGATGATATAATATGATATGCTAGAGCGCCCATATTTTACAAGTTTGACAGCATTTTATTCGCAAATTCCAGTAGAACACATATGCCATTGTTTTATATTTCATTGTTGGATACCTTCAATTGTATTATATAGTATTGTTGGATAACTTGTAATATATTGTTTATAATTGTATCTTTAAATTAAAATAATTTTGTTTAACATATTTAATTAGTTTATTAGCTTTAAATTTTCAGGTGATGTGGGAGTAGGAACCATGAATATAATCCAACACATATTTTTTTTGTTTTATTATAGTGGGCTGGATTGATAACATTATTATCATATATGTCCATCAGTAGTGTTGCTATCCAATTTTTGACCCATATTTTTGATATATTTTCAAAAAAATCTAAAAATAGAGAAAAAACAAAGAAAATCCAAAAAAATATGTTTTTAATATATTTTCGTCATTTTAGCATTTTCAACGTCGTTTAAAATTTTTTTTAAAATTTTTAAGGGTCTTTCGAACGTGTTCGACTTTTCACGCGTCATTTTTTAAAATAATTGATTTTCCGTATTTGAGTCAACGTTGATATTGCTCGTTTTCAAAAAATACAAAAAAACAAGAAAAATCAAATTTTACAAAAAAAAGAAAATTAAGGGACCAATTTTGAGGCCAAAACAATATTTTTGCCTAAGGGAATTTTGAATTTTGGAAGGAGGGGCAACCTAAGAATTTTTTTCTCTTCACCCGAAACTAGCTGTTGCCCCTGGCCCAAGACCATTATTTAATCCCTCTCTTTCGGCTAAAAATGATGAGCTCAGCCCCACCAGTGGGTCTTCTTTTCCTGGTTTCCAGCCGACCACAGACAGTCCCCCTCACAGTCATCAATATACAGCAGGTTCCCCTCACCAGCTCCAGACGATTTTTTTTCTCCATCTTCTTCCCCTTCAACCAGCAAATCCAAGGCCTGCACCCGGAGGAGACCCAGACAGCAGCCCCTCTCTGCCATTGGGGGGGGGGGTCTTCTCTCCATTTCCTTCAAACACCTTCAGCCGCCGCCGCTCCCTCTGTCTCTTGACCCTCACTCTCAACCTCCCCCAAACTGCAACAAAAGCCAAACAAAGACAGCCCCAAACCCCTCCCCTTCGATTTTTTTTTTTCTTCCTCAGGCACCCGAAGACCCCACCCCCACCGGACCTCCATTCCCATCATCGTCTCCCCTCAAATCACAGCCACAAATCTCCCCCCCTTTTTGCAAAGAAAAAGCAACACACAGACCAGCCCCTTCCTCTCCTCCCGCTAGCCATTTCCATTCCCACAGACCCAGCTCCTTCACTCATCCCCTGAACCGGCCTCCATTTTTCCCTCAGCTCTCTCTCGGTTGCAGCCAAAGCAGAACAAGCAGAACCGGTCTCTTCCCTCTCTCGGCCTTCTTCCTTGCACCCGAAGGAGTCTCCCCTCTTGTTGGCCGTTTCAGTTTCTTCCTGTCCATCGCCGACCGAACCGGCGTCTCCTCCTCCTCCAGACCATCAACGGCGTCCTCCAACAGCAGAAGCTACTCCCCACAGATCCGCTTCCCGTGCAGCAGCGCCGTCCACAGATCGGCAGCCACCGCCCACAGACCCGCCGCCAGAATTGCCCAGCAGTGGCCATCGAAGTCTGCCCTCGCCGGATCTGCAACCTGCAAAGAAGAAACGAAGCAAAAAGAAATAAAACAGAAGTGAAACAAAAGGAAATAAAAAACTAAAACCGACTGTTGTTGAGTTTCTCTTCTTGTTCCACAGGTCACAGATGGTTTAGGAGGACAGAAGGAGAAGCCAGTTGCGATCCACTGCATCCAGTTTCTTTCCCTGCGGCGGCGCGTGAACCCACGCGCCGCCAGTGGTGGTGGCGCGTGGGAAGACGCGCCGTCGCTGTTCATGCAGCCCCTGAAGTCCTTCCCTGCAATTTCCAGAGTTTTTAGGGACCATTTTGTAAATTTTAAAGTTTTAATGTAATTTTTGTTTATTTATTTTAAATTTGTAATATGTGAATGTAAAAGAAGAAAAAAAAAGAAAAAAAAAGAAAATAAATAATAAAAAGAGATGTGTGCTTGTTTGTATTTTTATTTATGTTATTGAATTATAAAAATAAAAAAAAACACAAAAAGAATTATTTGTTAAATTTAAATATGGTTAAATATCTCAAGGACAAATAAAATCAAGTTATATTTTCCACGAAAATGTAAGAATAAGTTTTTACATATATTCGGGGATTCAATAACTGATTTATTCAAGCCTTAGAATTTAATTAATATTTTAAATTTTCTTAAATATGGTTAAATATCTCAAGGACAAATAAAATCAAGTTGTATTTTTCACGAAACTGTAAGAACAAGTTTTTACATATATTCGGGGATTTAATAACTGATTTATTCAAGCCTTAGAATTTAATTAATATTTTAAATTTTCAAAATCACATCAGAACACAAAGCAGCTTACCACAGGTAGGGTGCGTTAGGGGTGCTAATACCTTCCCTAACCACAACCAGTCCCTTACCCGCGATCTCTGACAAGACCAGTACATCAGGTTTCCTAGTAGCCTTCAATGAATTACTAGGTGGCGACTCCAACGAACCAAATTCAAAGCAAACTCAAAAACAACGAAAAATCGCCAGCCGATGCCGCGCGCTTCGCGTCAGATTTTTTTTGGGGTGCGACAAGTAGTTTATAATTAAAATTATCAATTTAATTATTTTTATATAAAAATATATATAATTGATTGCATTATTAATGGAGCTATAAGTTATGTGAAAATCTTATTCAGAAGAAGACATGTTAGTTGCTTCTTATATATGCACACTAAACAAGGACTTATAAACAACAATGATCCCACTCATAGTTTTTTTAGCTTGTCGAGTTGTGTTATTCGAATTATATTATGTCATAGTTTGATTGATAGACAAGATGATAATAATAGAAGACAAATCATCTCTATTATATAATGTAGTGAGATATATAAAGAGATGAAATCTTTAATGGATATGCAACCTATTATTTCAAAGAATCAATATATGAAATGGTATTGGGGTATAATCACAGTTATTAAATTCGATTTGGTGAGTTGACCTAGCAGATGCAACAACTCGGCAAAACTTGATTGACCTAGCGGGTCAAGTTATGATCCGGGCAAACCCAGACGATACCTTTTTTTTTCTTTTCAAATGTGGTTTTTCTCTTATGCTCCTCTTTTATATATATATATTTTGTTGGTTATTAACATCTTTTTAAGTTCACTATATAAATATTATAAAATATTTTGTTTTTGTAATGTGAGATTTGAAGCCTTTTAGTATATATACTTTATGTTCACAAGAAAAAAGTTATTTTTTCAATGTGGAATTTGAAACCCTTTTGTATATATACTTTATGTTCACAAGAAAAAAGTTATGTTTTCAATGTGGGATTTGAAGCCTTTTTGTATATATACTCTATGTTCACAAGAAAAAAGTTATGTTTTTTCAATGTAAGTTAAAAAAAAAATTTAGTTTAAATACTTCAACTTAAAACGATAACATAATATCTTTTTAATGTGAGATGTGAAGCCCTTTAATATATATACTCTATGTTCACAAGAAATAAGTTATTTTTTTAATATGGGATTTAAAGCCCTTTAGTATATATACTTTATGTTCATAAGAAAAAAATAATGTTTTTTCAATATGGGATAAAAAAAATTTTTTGTTTAAATACTTCAACTTAAAAGGATAACATTGTATCTTTTCAACGTGTGATAAATGTTTTTTAAAAATATTCTTTTAAACTTCATTATTTACAACATGTATAGCTTATATTCACTTCATTATTCAACGTGTGAATTTTTTTTTTAATTTTTTCATATGAAATATTAAAACTTTAAATATTTTTTTAAATTTTTTCAGGTTAACCCGTGAAACCCAGGACCTGACCCTTTGGCCGGATCAACCCTCGAATTGGGTTTGATAACTATGGGTATAACACGTTGTCTTTATTGGGATATTGCCACTTATGTGGCAGCATCTACCGTCTATCTTCTAAAAGAAGATGGTTGTCATTGTTAAAGAAGGCTAGCTTGTGAGAGTCAAAGAGAGTTGCTGGTGTAGCAACTAAAATTCACAAAGTAGGTAAATGTTAGGTGGTCATCATTGTTGACAAATGAGTAAGAGGAGTTGCCATTGGTGCCTATAAAAGAGGCATGATTTTAGAGAGCAAAATGAGAGTATGTAGAGCCAAAGATGTGAGGAATATAGGAGAGAGTGATCTGCCAAGAGCAGCAAGCAGTGGCTGCCATTGCAGCACTGCTAAGAGAGAAGATGAGTGATGGGAGTAGAGTAGAGTGAATGATTCCTCCTTCTCCATTGTTGTAAAATCTCGTTCTCTCCCTAAATAAAAATAGCTTCTCTCGTGGATGCAGGTGATTTGCCGAACCATGTTAAATATTGTATTAGTGTGCTTAGCCTCCAATGGGCAACTATCAGCACATCATCGGTTGGATTCTCAACATATTGGTATTAGAGCATATGGTTTAAAGTGGTGTTTGATTTTTTCTCAAAAATAAAAGTTGTCAAAATTGTGTTTTGACCATACCACCGTGCAGAGGAGGAAGAGACGAGCACACTAGTGAAAACCGCGTCAAAATCAGACGTCATGCATGGCCGCACGCGCTACCTTGTGTCGGCGAGGCATCTGCCCACACGTGCCACGCATATTTTTTGCTCGGATGGGCTAACCCGACCCGAATACTAGATGACCCGACCTACGTACCTGACCTGGATAAGGATGACAACATCATGACGTCAACATGACGTTAGTTGGCATGACATGTTAGCGCCCAGTTAGTAAACACGTCAGCGCAATGGGACCCATATATCACGTCATCAACCTGTGAGCCTACCTGGATCGAGCCGAGCCGCGAGCTGAGGGATAGGATTCTATGCAGCGGATCTTACGTGAAAACCGGATCTGAGATTGAATCTGAGCCGTTGATGAGGCTAGAATTGTTTTGATCAAATCTTAGTCGTTTGAAATGCAATTTGGATGATTTCAGACTTGTTTCTAGCTAATTTGATCGTTCCGGATGTAATGGTACAGTCCGATTGTTGAGATTGAGCATGAAAATGATGATGGTGAGTTATTAAAGAGAGATTGCCCGATCAGGAGGCATCTGAAGGTCTTGATGGTGGTCATGGAGATGATGATGAAGAAGGTACACATGTTTACCCAATTACATGTGCTAAACTGTTAAGTGGGGAAATTTTAATTGCCTTGAGGGAAGGCAAAATTGGGATACTCTGGACACCCTATCATGTGGACGATTTGAGGTGGAGAGTGAAAACTGATGAAGACCAATCTTGACGAATCTAAGCACTAGTAGTCTCATTAGATGTTGAGAAATCATGTATAAAATAAAAATATTCCAGATCACTTGTAAAGGAAAGCCGCAACAAAGCTAGCAAATGGTTGTATATACGGAAAGACAGTACGATTGATAGATATGGCCTAAGAAGTTTTGGCTAGGAGATTGGGTTTTAAGTAGGACCGTTGTGACCCCTCCAATCTTTCCTAGGAACTTGCTTAGTTGAAGGATTATCTATATGGTACTATTTTCGTATATGTAACAATTTGTAATGAAACTGGTGAAGACTAGTAGGATAACGACACAAAGGGGAACAATTGAGTTCTATATGATCAAAGATCTGATGGAGTGGTGATTTCTCCAAAGAAGTTAGATTCTGTGACTGTAATTTCTCGAGGGGAGAATTGATGAAGACTTTGATAATGGAAGAGAAATACAACAAGGGTATAAAGATTGGCACCTTATTTTGACTTGATAGGTGTTGTGATAGATGAGCTGATGTCAAACATAAAAGCAAGGAATATGGAGAAATCTAGAGAACATAAATTGCACGAGAGCACACATAGACTGTGCAGGAATACCCGTAGGATCTAATGAGGTATTGTAATGAGACAACAGGTGCAAGGAGAAGAAGAGTTCCCAGATAAATCTTTGAGTAGAGACTGTGTACAACAAGAAGTCTCTTGTGCTCTTGATGAAGACAACAAGCGAAAACCTTTCCAATGCATGCAAGGATGGAAAGAGAGCTGTTGTGAAGGCACCTAATTGAGGGGGTGTAAACGCCTATGATAAAAGACGATCGTCTATGAAAGGTGAAGACACCAAAGAGAATTGGTGTGAGTGGAGCTATCAAGCAGAAAGGCGTAGAAGCTCCAAACATAGAAATCGAGGTGGAGGATTGTAAGGAGTATACTGCAACTTTCTTTTTCTATGTAGTTAGCGGCAGTAATCTCTCCCAAGTCCACATGGTGGTAAAGAATCTTGGAGTCACTGGAGTCATCCCAGATGAAAGAGGATGGGATCACTCCACGACAAGCAAAGACACCTCAAATAAAGGTGTGTGGGCCACGATATGAACCCAAGTTCAGATCGTCGCATGACAGACAGAGACACCTTAAACAGAAGATGTGAGGGCCACAATGTGAGCCCAGATTTAGATCGTCGCATGACGACGAACGAATACACCTCAGATGGAAGGTGTGTGGGCCATGATAGGAGCCCTAGTTCAGACCGTCTTATGACAGCAGGCAAAGACACTTTAGAGAAGGTGTGAGGGCCATAATAGGAGCCTTAGTTTAGAACGCCCTAGAGCGGATGTGATGGTTAGATATGAGTGGATAGGTGTATAGCCAATGAAGTGACTATGATGAGTATGAAGACAAATACAAGATTGACTTTCATGGATATTGCCCCATGCTAAAGATTAATAAGCTAGAAAACATTTGCCTTGAACAATAAGTGGGTTACTTTTGGAGCATTAAGACGCGACTACTAAGAATGAGCAGAAGGCATGCGCAGGTTCCTGGAACAAGTTGACTCTTATCAAGGTAGTGAGCTCGGTGATGGCATTGTAATACCCAGAGTATGAAGACAGATATGGATCAACCTTTAATGGGCTGCCCCTATGGTTAAAGGTGGAGAGCTACATGAACTCTTGAAACTAAGAGCGAGAGACTCACGAAGAAGTAAGGCGTGGTTTCTAGAGTGGAACAGAGGGCAGACGTAACTCTTGGATGAGTAGACTCTTGGAAGAATGGTGAGCTCGTGATCACATTGAAATACTTAAATAATGACTGTCACACTTGGAAATAGAAATTTCTGTTTAAGGAGGTGTTGTAACCCTTGGTGTGAGGCTTGAAAAATCATTCCGGACCAAGCATGGTTGATACACTCGAAGGGGAATGTTGTGTCCCAGAGACAAGCATTAACACTCTTCAGATGTGATGTGGGAGACCATTTGGTTGAAGTGACCCTTTGGTGTAAGCAAGGGTGTGCTTTGGTAACTCTGGTGATTGAAAGGTTTGGCAAGTACCTGTAAACTTGGCCACAGACGCTCTTGGAATGGTAAGCTTGGAAGAGCTGCAAGATGCAAGCTTGTGCTGAAGAAGCCAAATTGCCCCACATAAATGGTAAAGGGGGTGATTGTTGGGATATTGCCACTTATGTGGTAGCATCTGCAGCCCATTTTCTAGAAGAAGATGGCTGTCATTATCAAAGAAGGCTAGCTTGTGAGAGTCAAAGAGAGTTGCTGATGCAGCAACCAAAAGTCACAAAGTAGGTAAATGTTAGATGGCCATCATTGTTGACAAATGAGTAAAAAGAGCTGCAATTGATGCCTATAAAAAAGGCATGATTTTAGAGAGCAAAATGAGAGGATGTAGAGCCAAAGATGTGAGGAATATAAGAGAGAGTGAGTTTCCAGGGGCAGCAAGCAGTGGCTGCCATTGCAACACTGCTAAGAAAGAAGATGAGTGATGGGAGTAGAGTATAGTGAATGATTCCTCCTCCTCCATTGTTGTAAAATCTTGGTCTCTCTTTATATAAAAATGGCTTCTCCCGTGGATACAGACGATTTGCCGAACCATGTTAAATATTATGTTAGTGTGCTTAGCCTACAATGGGCAACTATCAGTACATCACCGATCAGATTCCCAACAGTCTCATCACACTAAACACATCGCAAGTTCCTCCACGCAAGAACATGGAGTATAAACCACATACACAATGGATTCAAAACATTGTAAGTATTTAATATCTTGTAGTTAAGACGTGACATTAAATGTGTTTTATTTATGGATTAATAATTGTATTTATTGAATATTAGTTTGACAATTTATCATGATTTTAAAGATGATGAATTTGCTCATTATATATATATATATATATATTGTTTTTATTAATATAGGTATCTGATTAGTTTATATATATTTCAACTAATTTCATAAATTTTAAAATTAATATCATAAATTCTAAAATTAGTGATGGTATAAACTTTTAGGGTACTAAAAAATTTGCTGGTTGGAGTCGTGGCACTACACTTACTATGCTAGGAAAGATATGCATCTTGACGATGTTATCATTGTTATGTATAAATTCTTTAGGTGAATGAACGCGGCGCATTGTGAATTTAGGGTTTGGAATAAAAACAGTAATGAGATTCACGTCTTTTAGTTAGAGATGCAAGTCCCAATCGTGTTTTTAAGTCAAAGACATAAAACTCATTCTTGTCTCCGACAAAACTGTATTATTTCCCTGAATTTTTCTTGCCTGTACTATTTTGCCAAAACATCACCGATCTTAGAAAGAAAAAAATACCCCTAATTTGGAGTTTAACCACGCCGACAAGATCCATTTCCACATGTATGCAGCCTATTTATCCGCCGCAACAACACAACGTGTGGCATTGTTGTTTTCTCAAGGAAAGGTTGTTGTCCTTCATCTGGATATCCAATGACAATGGCGAGGGCAAGTCTTCGAGCAAGAGAAGACTTCAAACTCTTTACCTCCATTTTCAGTGAAAATCTGAAAATATAGGCATGTTATCCCCTTATTTTTTGGTTTTGCAATGACATGATGTTACGATATTGATGCAAAATATTTTAGTAAGTTTATATTAACAAATCTATGGAGTTTTTTCTTTTTCTCAAATTAAGGTATTCTTAAATCTTTATTCATAAACTTTTTTATTTAATTAGACAATATATGAAAGTACAATCATATTCTTTAAATATGCGTGATCTTGCTACTAGTAGAAGAAACCAAAACTAACGCAGTATTTTTTACCTTAATTTATTTATTTATTTATTTTCTCTCATTCCTTATTTATCAAGGTTTAAATTAAAATTATATTATTCTAAAAAAAATCTTTACAATTATTTGCCACTAGCAGCGACGTGTTCCACACACTTATCTCACGAGGAGCTTAGCAGATGCAGGGAACATTATCAAAATACAAGAAAACGTGAGATCAGTTCTCTGCCCATGGCAAGGAACCTCGAGATCAGTTTCCTTCCCGTAGCTCCACGCCACACAAATCAATAATCAATTGAAAGATATTATCATTTCTTTGAATGGTTTGTCAAGAAATGCCATATTTTTCTGGGAATTTGACTTTCCCGGCGGATATCATCATATCCATCATTTGTGACCGGAACCCGTTTATACCATCATCCAAGAACATGGCAGGCAAACCCATAATAATAACATAGTTTTTCTGACAATTGCTGCGACAATGGGCAAGAAGGGTTCAGTTTATGATCTTTGATGCAGTGCTCGTACGCTCGCTCCATGTTGAAATTCTGTTTAATTTTGCATTATAAAAGTGGTTTTTAAAAAATTAAAATTTTTTTATTTGTATTTTTTTTAAGTTAATATTTTTTTTTGATATTTTTAGATAATTTTAATATACAAATATCAAAAATAATTTTTTAAAAATAAAAAAAAAATACTTTTAAAAATATCTAATACACACTCCAAACATTTACATTTATGGAAGACATGGCCCATATTTATTTTGGATAACCCCACGATTAACCGTTCAAGTATTGGCCATTAAAAGAAAGAAAAAAGAAGAGGACAGGGTTTTATTGCATAAAACCATGTTCATCCTCTCCCAGAACATTGTTCATAGCACTATTTTCCTGTGCGGTTCTCTATCCTCTGTCCCTCGCCTTTTGATTTTGATTAGTTTTGGTCATCCAACTTCTTATTCTTTCAATTTGATCCTAAAATGTTTCTTTGTTTGTCCTAGATTTTTTTATTCTCTTTGAATTGTCTTTTATCTCGTTTCTTAAGTGTTTATGACAGTTTTAGTATTGAATCACGTGCCGATTTTACATGGGAAAATTTTGAATTATTAGAAAAGGCAAAAATAAAATAGCAATGAACAAAATCGATATTTGGTAAAAAAAAAAAAAACAAAAAGCTTTTTTCCATGTTTACTGTTACAAGAGGTACAATTTAATCCTTCAATTTTATTTTTTTAAAAGTTTGACCCCTTGTGTTTTTGGAATATCTGTTTAGGTCCCAAAGTTTATTTCAGCCCTAGAGCATGAGTATTGAGGGAGAGAAAGCTTTCGAACGGTCAAACTTCGGTTACCTTTAACCCATGCGCACGTAGTCCTTCAATTTTTTTTTCATTGTATTTTCTTTTTTCTCATTTTTTATATTTAAATGATGTTTAAATAATTCTCCAATCATGTCATTATTTTTAAATAATATTAATGTCTTTTATGGTAATATTAACAATTGATTTTTGAATAGGTATATACTAGATAGGTAACTCACGAAGCAGACTGGTCAAAAACATTTTTCAACATAAAAAAAGACGTAAAGACGATGTAAATGTTATTAAAAAGCAAATAATAATAATAAAAAAAAAAAATCAAAACCCCATTCATTGACTTGATTGGTTTTAATAAGCTCGAATATTTTAATAATATAATTAGAAACGAAGACATCCACAACAAATAAAGCAAAAAAATAATAATCAACAACGATTTGATGCAAAAGATGAACATTTGCCAATATTATGTAAATTTATCTTTACAATATTCTTAAAAGGTCTCTATAATCTTATTTGCTAACAAAAAAAATAATTAAATGAGAACAAGATAATTGCATAAAAAAAATTGAATCTCAATTTACGGCAAATACAATATCAAAGAATGAAATTAAAAATAAAACAATTTTAAAAAAGGAAAAAAAATTAACTCAAATCTATCTATGCTAGCATGCCAAGTTCGTAACCTAGTTGTGATACCGAGATAAACCCGTGGGAAGAAAATTGAATAAAATTATAAAATTCAATTCTAAAACCAATTTAATACTGAAGGGAAAAAAATAAAATAAAATTTTAAAAAAGCAACGCAAAAAAAGACTAGAGTCAACCTCGACAAACCTATCGAATTCATGATCTAGGATATGAAATCGAGATAACTTCATAGAAAAAAAATTTAAGAAAATAATGAAAGTCAATCTCCAACCAACTTAATGCTAAATAATGAAATAAAAAAAATCAATTTTAAAAAAAACCTAAAAAATACCGAAGCCAACTCGGTATAATCTCTCAAACCTATGGCATAGGGATCTTGAAGTCAATCCTAAAAAAATATCAAAGTCAAGTTCCAAACAAACCAAAATAATGAGAGATAAAATTGAAAAAACAAATTCAACAACTAAAAAAGATCCAAAACCAAAAAATAGAATAAAAAAGAATGAGAATCAAATTTGACACAAAAATACAATAAAATAGAATAGCGAGGGATGAAATTGAAAAACAATTTTAATCAAGAAAAGGATAAGAAAATAAAAAATCAAAATCAAAAGAATAACTACCAAACTTGATATAAAATCAAATGTTGAAAGATGGAACTTAAACAAAAATAAATTTACCAAACTTGATATAAAATCAAATGTTGAAAGATGGAACTTAAACAAAAATAAATTCAATAAAGGATTCAAAACCAAATACATTACAATCAAAAATCAAAAGAATTAGAACTAAATTAATTCAATCAACCAATGACTAGACTTCTTTAAATTTTTGCAAGCCTAATGTCTTCAATAAACCAATATATGTTTTTGCAATCTTTATAAAAAAAAAATTAATGGGAAATTTGAATGATGAATTTATATGGCAAATACAACCATTTCTATTAAAAAAAACAAAGCAAAACATTGATAAGGAAAAGTTAAATATAATATTGATCTTTTATTTGGAGTCTGTCAAGGGTGATGTTAATAAATGAAAGAATTGATTTGCAAGAGATACTTTGATAGTTGTTCCACTAACCCGAGCTGGAGGATAAGATTCTAATATAGTAGGTAGGTGTTTCACACTTATAATTTTGTTACATTAAGTTAATATTGTTAATGTACAAATTAAATTATTTTTTATATTACCGTGAAAATAAGAAAATAAATGAATTATAGAAGAAAAGAGAGTAAATAAGTGAATTTAATTAGCTACTCCTAAAAAGAGGCTAATGATCCCTTGACATCGGTAATTAAAAAAAGACACATGTAAGATATTAAAGTGAAACTTGATTATTTATTTCGGATATTTGGATAATTAATAATATCAATGAGTTACAATAATATCGGCATTTTTATTTAGAACTTGATTAGTTATTTTGAATGAAGACTAATGATATTAATATTTTTCTTGATATCAATATTTTCATTTAGAACTTGATTAGCTACTTTTAAGGGAGGTTAATGACATCAAGAGTTTTTTTCATATCGATATTTCTAAACAATGGACTTAAAATACCTGGAAAGATGTTGATTAATGATATGAATGAGTCATATTGATAACAACAATAATTATTAGATTTGCTAGTCGGTCCAGGGATACTAATGATGTTGGTAAAATCACTAGAATCGGCAAAATATATAACCAAATACTAAGAGAGCATGGGTTGTCAAAAGAAATCATGTGGATTACATATCAAGATAAGCATAACAATATAATTGCACTTGATTCAAAAACATTACTAAAAAAATGATAAGTAATTTAAAATATTAAATAGTTATATACTCATTGTAATTTTATAATAACTATATTTGTTTTGGAGGACCTTTTTATTCTTATTATTTAATGTAGTTTCCCACTTATCATGTCTTGTTATTATAGATTAGGAATAAATATCTATCATTTTGAAATTAATTGTAATATTACTTAATTATGTATTAACTATGTTCGAACTTTATTTTGATGCTTATGAACAAATAAAATTATTAATATGATATTATTATGACTCATATATGCATGTTTTAAATTTTATTCTTACTACTCAGCAATTCCTTGTAAATCCATCTTTCTAAACACAGAATTCCCAGTAACCACCTCTGTTGTCACTGTTGCTGCAACACAATCTGCAGGAAACATTCCATGAAAAAAAAGCAATTCTTAACGACGAAGCTTACAAATCTGCATCTATAGCTCTTGACACCCAATTAATCTTTTTTTTTTCTTTTTCTTTCATCGAGGATAGAAGACAAACAATAATTAAAGAATGCATGAACAGGGGAAACAGACTCATGCAAGATCCTCCGAGAGGATTTGATGGCGAGCAACTGGCCAGTGGCTGCGGGAAGAGTGTACTGCTACCTAAAGAATCTAAAAGAAAACAAAAGGAATATCAATTGTTTTCAGATTACTTGCATATATGAAAACGATTACTATCATTTTGGAGAAAACGTGCACGCTGAAGTTTATGATAAAAGAATTATGTACGTATCATATTCACATTTATTCAACACTTCCGTGATTTTACACAGTTAATTCTTGTTTTCCCCTCCAAACTGTGCTATAGCTCTCTGTCTCTGTCTCTGTCTGATAGCAAATGGGGTAATAAAAAAAACAAGCCTAGCTGGGAAACAAATTAACAGCGGAAAAAAATAAAAATACTGGGAACAAATAAAAATACTTTCCCCACATCTTTTAAAGTATTGTTAATAGTTTTTAAAATTAATATGGTGGTCCACCAGCACAATAATTTGAGTAATGTATCAATTGGATTGATTTGAGTCCAACTCCTGACTTTTCTCAGAACTTTCAATATACTCCGATAGAGTTTTTAAAAAACGGAGACACCACGTCTTCATGATCTCCACCGTCCCTTCCTGTGCTCGTCTTCACCACCCCAAATCCATCCTGACCGTACGTAAGGCCTCAGTGTCCACAACCTTGGTTGCGACACTATCTTACCATTGTCAGCTTCCCCAGCCTTTATTTCTGGAACCGGAACCACCGCACCAGCTTCTCTACTGAAAACATCTGGTTCTCACATGAAATCTTCACCCAACTTTAAATGAATTCTTGCTTCATTAGGAAGGGTTTGGTGCTATCTGCAGTTTCCTCTTTCGTTTTGAAGTAGAATTAGCATCACAATTTCTTAAAATCATTCTGTTTGATTTTTAAAAACACAAAATAAAACCACAAATTGCCCGTTAAAACATTGTTGCGTTGCAACAAAACAGATCGTCGCCGCTACCACAACGAAAAACACTACCGAAATACATGCCTTCAACTCACCGCACGGTGACTCTGATAGTGTTTTATACAATGGCATGTCATGGGGTTTAAGCTTTTGTAAAGTAGCCAGCAATCATAATGTACTCATAATCTTGCGGAGTCAGTTTGCACATTCTTTAAAAAGGCTACAACAAAGAGGAACATGTATTCTGGATTTTGATTATTCGAAAAGAAAAGGAAGTTTCGGTTTCTTATGTAATTAATTAATGAAGCATATTCTCAAGCCATTATTATCATCAGAAAGCATTAGCTTTTATCTTATTATAAGGTTGCTGTCAACTTTAGCTTTTTGGAAAAGCAAATCCAGGGAAGAAAACCAGATCAAGAAACTCAAAATCAAAGCAAAATCCAACCATAATACTTTATTTACTTGAATGAATTTATGAAATAAAGCATCCAAAATCAAACTTGTCGATGAAACCCAATGAAACAAATAGAAGTGGACATGGATGGTTGTATTACAACACAGGTAACCCGTAAACCCATAGAAATTACTTTTTAGAGAGAGAGGAAAGAAAAACAGAGCAGAAAACAAGATTGAGTTCAAGACTTGTGTGTTTTAGTATATAAGAATCTTCAAGCATTCTTAGGGGGTGGACCCTTGGGCACATCTGGGAGTTTTGGACCCCTGGCTGTGACTTTGATGCCCTCTTCTTGTACAGTTCCTCCCTGCAGATGAACAACAACAGACGTATGCTTCAGCACCCGCTGACAGTATCCTAATCCTAACCACTGATCAGATGATCTAAAGTGAAAACGAATATGAAGGAAGAATAAACCTCCACGGATTCTGACTTGGCCTCTTCCCCATTTTCATTTCCTGTAAACAGAAAATAAGTAGGGCTGACTGAATCAATGACATTCTCCATGACACTACAGTAGAATCTTTTTTTATTCATTAATATTAGATGATGGGTTTACCTTGAGAGTTTCTGCTACCTCTTATAGCTTCAAATAGATTGAGGAATCCTTTCTTCAGATCTTGTGCAAGTTTCTCCATTCCACGCGCTCTCTTGGTATCAGCAGTAAGTAAAGATGTCTAGCATGACCAGTGCGAGCTTTTTATACATGGCTCATGCCTGGACACTTGCTTACTAGAAAATTGATGGATGGGCTTGGCAGAGAGGGTAGCGGAAACCGGGGTTCATTAAGGTGTAAGATCACATTTTTAAATTGCGAAGGAAATTATGATATATTCTGAAAAATCAATAATTTATTAAAAACACTTGAAAATAATATATCAACTAAATAATAGTAAAAACCAACTTAACCTGTATAGAGAAAAAATCGAAACTATCTTGGAAAAGTATTGCTAGAATCTAGCAAGGAAGATTTCATAAGCCATTGATTACATAAAGAAGAAAATATGGTTAAAGAAGATCCTAGGATATTTAGTCTAGTTAGAATGTGATTTTATTTCCTCTTGCTATTATTACTTTGTTGGAATTTTAGGGAAGACCCTCAAAAAAATAATTTTTGCATAATTTCGTATGGTGGTGGACGGTGGACGGATTAAGTTTGTGTTAAGCTAATGCCTTAACAAGAAATGTAAAGAAAGAAGCAGAGAAAGAAAGAGATAGAGAATAGAAGAAAAAATTATATTGTTGTATTATTACTTGACTTACAAGAAATGCATGTTTACACATTTATATGCACTCTTTAAATACTTGACTAAATCTCTAACTTCCAAATAATTCCAACTAACTAACTAATTGAGCTTAACAACATGAATCACGTGTTTTACATGTTCTTCAATCTTCAAGTCATTCAACAATTGCATTTGTTATTGTTATTCACGTTAGCTAATACTACTACTTTCTTTGATTTCATCACGTGCACCTGCAATTATAACATGTGTACAATGTACAGAATGTAACAATACTCTTCCCTTTAAGAGATTGTTGACCTTAAAAATTTGTAAAGTTCTGAAAATTGCAATTAAATTTTCTCTAACTCCCATGTGGCATCTTCAGGGAAGGAATTTGATCATTGAGTCAATCCCACTACCATAACCTTATTATCTTTTTTCATAAGCTTTATGTCTAATATCGCAACATGACAAATTATGATCCTATTTGTTTCATCCACCTCTAGTAGTGCATATGAAACTACAGCTGCATCTCCAACTTTTTCTTCAACAATAAACATGAAAAACAAGATGCACTAAACTTTTTTCTGGCAATATGAGCTTGTAAGCCACAACTTTAATCCTTTTAATGAATTGATAAGGACCATAATACTTGAGATTTAACTAGAAATTCTTCCTGAGGGAGACATTGCCCTACCTATATGGCTGCAGTTTTAAAAAGACCTAATCACCTTCTGTAAATTCTTTTTCATACCTTTTCTTATTTATTAATTGCTTCATCTTATTTCTTGCCCTTTCCAACAGCCCTTTCAACAATTGATTGATAAAGAGCTTAAGTAACCCTAGTATGGACCATTTTCCTTGTTGGTGGTTCTTAACCATAAACAACTTGGAATTGAGTCATCTTAATAGTTGAATGGAAGCTAGTATTGTACCACCATTGTGATAAAGATAACTATAGACACCATTTTTGGTTTTGAATGATCATACACCTTAGGTTTGTTTCAAGACACTGAGTCACCCTTTTAGACTATCTGTCAGTTTGTTGATGATAAAAACTACTCATAAACAGCTTCACCCCTATTTTTTAAAACAATTTCCTCTAGAAGAGACTTGTAAAGATCTTATCACTATCAATTACACTGTTTTCCCCTTCTTCCTTGAAACTACTAACCACACCATTGATTACATAAACAATAAAATATGGTTAAAAATGGATTGCTTATCTTTAAGTTCTTTCTCTAGTTTTTGTTTATCTTTACATATCCCATGCATGCTAATTAGCTAGTTTAAAAATAAAAATAGGGCAAAAATTCAATTATTCAGTTGTCCTCCAACTCAAAAATGCATTTATTTATTTATTTCGTGATAGCAAATTGAAGAATCCTACATACCCATAAATAATATTGATTCTTCTATCAAGAGAAAGATCCTAGGATATTTAGTCTCGTTAATATGTGATTTTATTTTCTCTTGCTATTATTACTCTGTTGGAATTTTAGAGAAGGCCATAGAAAAAATAAATTTTGCATAATTTCATATGGTGGTGGACGGATTAAGTTTGTGTTAAGCTAATGCCTTAACAAGAAATGTAAAGAAAAAAGCAGAGAAAAGAAGAGAGAGAATAAAAGAAGAAATTGTATTGTTGTATTATTACTTGACTTACAAGAAATGCATGTTTACACATTTATATGCACTCTTCAACTAACTTGACTAAATCTCTAACTTCCAAATAATTCCAACTAACTAACTAAATGAGCTTAACAACATGATCACGTGTTTTACATGTTCTTCAATCTTTAAGTCATTTAACAGTTGCAATTGTTATTGTTCTTCAAGCCAGCTACTACTACTGCTTTCTTTGATTCCATAACATGTACCTCTAATTATAACATGTGTAGAATGTGCAGAATGTAACAATATTCTTCCTTTTAAGATATTATTGACCTTAAAAATCTGTAGAATTCTGGAAATACCTCAAGAATTTGTGGTATCTTTAGGGAAGGAATTTGACCATGGATTCAATCCCACTACCATAACTTTGTTATCTTTTTTCATAAGCTTCTCATCTAATATTGCAACATGACAAATTATGATCTTTTCTGTTCATCCACCTCTAGCAATGTAGATGAAACTATAGCTACATTTCCAACTTTTTTCTTCAACAATGAAACATGAAACACAAGATACACTGAATTTTCTTCTAGTAACGTGAGCTTGTAAGCCACAACTCTAATCCTTTTAATGACTTGATAGGGACCATAATACTTACAGAAAGGATGAGGCAAAGCAATAAAATGCCTATACTCTAAGCCTGAGGGAGACACTCCCCTGCCTATATGGCTGCAGAGAAATAGGTTAGCAATATCTTGTTCTAAGAAAGGATGAAGCAAAGCAATAAGATTCCTATACTTTATAAACCTATCCACAATTACTATAATGGTATCCTTCCCTTTTGATCTTTGTAAACCCTTCATGAAATCCATGATAATGTCCCACCAAATTCCTTTTGGAGTTGGTAAGAGTTGCAATAACCTTGGATAAGCCACCCTTTCAGCCCTAGCTTGTTTGTAAATATCATATTGTTAAACTAATTTCTTTACTAGTTTCTTCATTGATAACCAATAAAAATATGCCTTGAGTCTTCTTTAAGAATTCTAGATTCCAATATGACCTTCAATGTAAGAGTCATATGCAGACTTGATGATCTGCTCTCTCAAGAATCATGTAGCTCCTACTACAACCCTTCTTTTATACCTAACAACTTCATCCTCATAAGTATAGTTTTGATATTGATTATTATAAATTAACTTACCAGTAATAACATTTTGTAATATGGCATCAATTTTGTAGGAATCATATATTTTTTCATACCAAGCTAGTACCACTTTGGTAATTGCAACTAAACCACCAATTTCTTTACATTCATTGTTCTGTTTGTCTGCTATAAAATTGCCCTTTCTAAAGAGTGCATCTGCAGTCAAGTTTTCCCTGTCTTTCCTATATAAAATATGGCAATTCAAACCTAACAACTTTGTTAGCCCTTTCTTTTAAATTGTTGTGTGAATCTTTTGGTTTAATAAGTGTTTAAGACATATATGGTTAGTTTGAATTACGAGTTGCTCATGTTCTAAGTAGTTTCTTCATTTGTTTATAGCCATTATATTTTATAAAATAACAATATAATATAACTATATATATAACGAGTTGCATCTAACGCTTAGTTGTTAGGTTTTTCTTAAAATAACCATTATATTTGAATTACGAGTTGCATCTAACACTTATTTTATAAAATATAACTATATATATAATATAAATTTTTTTAAATAAAATATTATGAATATATAACCTTGTTAATATTTTTTAAATAAAATCTATTAATATTTTTTTTTTCATTTTTAAAACCTAAAAAAAATCATATTAAGAAAACCAAATTAGTTAATGGTATTACGTAAAGAGTTAGATATTTTGTTTTTATTTTTTTGTATGAAGATTTTTTTAGAAATAATTGGATTCAAAAATATTTTGATAATTTTTTTGGAAAATGTTTTTTTCAAAGGGGTATAAAAAATTATTCCTTTAATATCCCTTTAATATATATCATTTAAGCATTAATAAATAAATATAAACATTTTACATCAAACATAGTTATGCATAAATACTAAGTTTTGATGTCATACTCATACATATTAGTTCAAATTAATAAAAATAAAAATACTTATCAAATAACAAACATAGAAAAAACAACATCAAATCATTTAGATTACGCAAGATGTTTCAAATCCAAAAAACTATAAACTTAAAACAACTTACATGTTCATGCAATATGAATTCAAAATTGATTTTTTTATGCTCATTTTGGTCATGAATAGAACTAGCAAATAAAAAATAAACATCATTGCTTCCACATGCATTATTTAAGTTAAACTAAAACAACTTAAATAGAAGACTTTTATTACATCTAATATATATATATATATAAAACTTCAGAAAATAAAATCAAATCATCATAGTAATAAAAAGGGTCACCACAACACTACTTGCCAAGCATTTTAAATCTCATTTCCATGCTTGTAAGCATAAATGCAGACCAAATAACAATAGAAAATCACTCAAGTAAGCCACATCGACTCCACTATTATGTTAGAAAGGATACCTTCAAGCTCCTATAACAGCTATTATCCTCTTTGCTTTCCTTGTAAAGTATTGCTTCCACAAGCTTGTTGTCCTTTTAAAATTTAAGAAATCCTTGTGGTAGGTTCTTAAACCAACACACTTAAAGTTTCTTTATCAACCTTGTTTTATAGCTATGAGCTTTATATATATGTTCGTCTTGAAATGATGGTTTTGCAACAAACTTGGTTTTTGGAGGTTTTGATGGTTTTCCAAATTTTGAGACCAATGAACTTATTTTTGGCCTTTTGATATTGAGAGAAATGTTGTCAACTTTTGATAGGAACCCATTGATAAAGCTTGAAGTGTGAACACACACAAAAATTAGTGGTTTTATGAAATAGGCATAATGGCCATCGATGACTATGTTAAATACTTTAGAGGCCTTGTAGAAGTAACTCTAACATTATCATTGCTAAAGACCACCTAATTTTGATAGAGAGGGTACACATATTTTCTTTGGATTCAACCTTACTTAATTTAGAGGTCTGTAGCTCCATATTCATTCGTTTGAAAGTGTTAACCTGATTAATTCCTATAAACTAAAACTATATAACATGGGTTGAACTTGAAAGCCCCCCCAAAACAAATTTTACTAACAAATCAATAAGTTTTCTAAAGTGTGTTTCTTTTAACCTTGCAAAATATCTCAGCAAGATGTAGACTTTCCAATTAGGGTATAAGAAATCTAAATATATGGCAATCCAGTTAAAAAATCAATCATTTCTAATCTAGGCTTCTTCAAATCTAAAAGCCTAGTAGCTAATGTCTCTAATCTCTATTAGTTTTTATAAAGATTGATGGTCCAATATAAAAAGACAAATCTTTTAAACATAGAACAAACAAAGAGGGGATAGTTTCAATGAAAGAGAAAGATCTTTTTAGGAAAAAGATTAGTTTTCTGTAAAAAAACAATTTTTTGGAGAAATAGATTTGAGATAGTTAGAGATATTTTTGGGTAGATATAATTTTGGTTATAAGAAAGGAAAGTGTTTTTCCAAACATAAGATAAGGAAATCAGTTTCCTCTTATAAAACCTTAAAGATATAATTTTCAGTAAAAGAAAGAAATCAGTTAAAAGAAAGAAAAGTGTTTTTCATATATAAGATAAGGAAATTAGTTTTCTCTTGTAAAAGCTTATTTTTTTCATTGATAAAAAACCATTTTCCAATTGATCTACTTTTTTAAAACCAAGCAAACATTGAAAAATGAGTAAAATGGTTTTCACAAAAATATTTTTCTAGAAACAAACAAGACTTATTTTAATACTCTTTGAGAAAAAATTTCAACACTCTTCCTTTACATTGCAAAGAAAAAAAAATCTTTTCTCTATCAACACTCCAAGTGGTCAAGAAGTTTTTAACTTTTATGTCATCTATAGAAATATTTAATTTTTAAATTGAAAAAAAACAATTAATTAAATATTATAAAAATGAATAGTTCTAACCCTGACCACGTGTTACCAAAAGGGTAGTGTGTACATATGTTTTCCTATATTAGATGTAAATAATAATAATAATAATAATAATAGCAGTAGTAGTAGAAGAAGAAGAAGAAATGTTGACACAGCAAAATGTTAGTCAAAAGTAATGATCATGTGTGAAAAAAGTTGGCGGGAAAATAAACAAGAATTATAAGTATACGGTAAAAGGATAAAATTTATTTTCCGCAGTGAAATTAATGAAATAAAAACAAAAGGAGAAGAATTAAAAACTAAAAAACACGCATAGATGGGGGTCCCAATCAATCAAATAATAAGACGAAAATCAGAATCCAGTTGACGTATCATTAGCAGCTGTCATGGCGCAGAGTCACTGTGAATTGAAGTCAATAAACTTCCTTTAGCTGTAAAAGATCACACACAACGGGAGAAAAAAGTAATTTTCTTTTTTTTTAAATACACCAATACTTTTAATGATGATATCATACGAAACCGTTTCGGAACATAGTTTTTCAAAAACATTAAATTTGTTTTTATTAAAATTTAACATAATTTGTATGTTTTGGATTGATTTGATATATTAATATCAAAAATAATTTTAAAAAAATAAAAAAACATCATTAAAATACATTTCGACATGAAAAGTTATTTAAAAAGTAATTACTACCATACTGACAAACATACTCTTAAAAATGTACATCATATTTGTAACTTACGAGTCACATTTCAATTACAATTTAAATTATATTATTTATTAAAATATTTTTTAAATTATATTATTTTATCTAATTTAATTTTTTTACCATATTAGAGTCGAAAATCTAGTGCCCTGTTTATTTTTATGTTTCAAAAGCATTTTAAAAAAAATTTATTTTTATTTTTATTTTTTTCTTTGTTGCAAATTAATATTTTTTATATATATTTTTAGATCATTTGATGCGCTGACACAAAAAATAAAAATATATTATTTTGATATATTTTTAAGTAAAAAATATTTTAAAAAATATCCACAAAACCTTTTTTTTGTAAAATTTAACACACAAATACAATAATTTCATATACCGGTAGAAGTAGAAAAAGAAATTGAATGCAAAAGATAACTTAAAACATGCAGAATTCGGAGATCCATCTCCATAACCTTTGTTTTATCTTATGGAATCTAACACTCAATTTATTTCTCTAAGTGTATAAACCGTGTGTGTGTATAAGAATCCAAAATAAAGGAGAGATGGTACAAGGCTAGTAATAAACTACTACTCTACATTAGCTTCTTTTATTATTTGAATTATTGCAAATATTTATTTTAATTACATCAAGTTTTAATTTACGGTACTTGTAAAAAATATGTGCTTTCGTAAAAGAAAAAAGCATTCATAAAAAATAAAATTTATATAAAAAATATATATTTCTCTCTATAATTTAAATTTTTAAAAATATTTATTATGATTGCCACCTAATTTAATAAAAATATATTTTATAAATCTCACCAAAACAAAGTTAATGTATTTTATTATGAACATATTTGGTATTATGATAGCAATTGTTTTTCAAATTACTTTTCATTTGAAAATATATCAAAATAATTATTTTTTATTTTTTAAAATTTATTTTCAATATCATTATATCAATACAATCTAAAAATATTTAAAAACTAATTTTTATTTTTTAATAAATAGTGTTCTGGTCACAATATAAAATATAAAACACCCTACCATTATCAATAATTTAATATGAATATAATAAAAAAAAAGTAAATTGAAAACTCAAGTATAATGGACGTAGCAACTTCCATTCCCGCCTCTTTATTCTTTACTCTTTCCCCTTCAACTAGAATATTGGAACCTTAGAATATGAAGAAATTAACTTCAGGTGTTTTTTTTTCTTACTCTTAATTTTAAATGCGTGGTGGTAGTGGTACTCTCTTTATGAACAAAGGACACGCGCGGTAGACACACTCGAGTACCAAAACGCGTCGGATTGGGAACGGCAATCACATGTCATTTTTTTTATTTACGTTAAAGTCAGCCCGACAAATTCATAAATAAATTAAATCATTTTTCTCTTATGTTTTCCACCTCTTTCTCTTGAAGCCTTAACTCCTTGACCTCCTGCCTCCTACCTCTCCCTTTATCTTCTTCCTCCCCTTCTCTCTCTCTCTCTCTCTCTCTCTCTCTCTCTCAAGCAACCACTTCCTCGCCTACCTCCTCCTCTTTCACCCATGTTTGAGTTTGGGGACGACCTTACAATAGAAGGGTATCGAGTCTCATGGCTAATATGGATCCAAGTACTGGTCTTGCTCCTCCTCATCTTCCTCCTTTTTTGTTTCAGTTTCTTTCCTGCAGATCTCCCAGACACCACCACCACTTCCTCCTCCGCCTCACCACCCGCTCTTGGTGTTTTCACGCACCTCAATTCCCATTTGGACAACCAAATCCTCAGGCATAATGATCATGTCTCAAACCGCCTGCAACACAGCCAGGTATGTACGCAGTCCTTGTTAAGTTTTCTGTGCTTTGGCTTATAAGAACTCTTAAACCACATCTGGTAAAATCTAATTCCTTTGGCTTGGCTTAGAAACAACTTAAACATTAAGGTATTATTCTTGCTTTTTGTCTGTCTATTTCTTGACTTCTTTTTGCTTGTTCTCAAGGTCTTCTTCAGTTTATCATCATGTTTTTTGACCTCCCCTTTCCACAAATTCACACGGAAGGACCGACCGAATATTGTAAAAATCATTAGGGGCCCATCTCCTAACCACCATAGCCATTTTCAATTGCCGTCACTGTCACCCTCTCGAACCACTTTCGCCCCTGAAAATCATCCTTCATCTTGCCATCAAGCCTTAATGCGGACTGGCAGAGGACGCAGAAGGACCCATGTAGCCGATCCTGACTAGTAAAAATCATTAGGGATCCTGAATTGAATGTTGATATTGCCACCTTAAAAAAAAAAAATGTTACCAGTAGAACTGCTTAATTACATTAAAATTAGAAAATTTCTGGGTGAAGCTGTACAACTGTTTGATGCACTTTATTTAAGATAATAATTAGGAAACTTGCAAGCATTGTACTTGGTTATGCTTTTCCCCCCTCTTTTTCGCGAATAAGTGTTACCCTTTTCTTTTCTTTTCCTTTTCCTTTACTCCGGTTGTTTTGTTAGAGAAGAAACTGCTGATAATGCTTTATGCCTCTAATGATAGCATAAGTCTAGTTAAATGGTAAAAATCTATGGTGAATCTCTGTGACTTGAACTGAGCACACTTTTATCTCGTCTACTGTGTTTAAATTTGACCTCACTCCTGTTCTAAGTAGGATGGATGTTTAGAATTACGGTAGTATTTGTTTTAAAATAATTTATTTAAAAAAAAAAAAAAACAATCTCACCACGGGAATCCCAAATGCGAGCAATTTTGCAGGCAAACAGGCGCATCCTAACAGAAACTGCTTCTGCTGATGAGGCTAAAAAAACTAATAATGGGTCACTTTATTGTGTGATATCTCTATTGATTTGCGTAATTATTTTCAATAATAACAACAATCAAATGCCGACAATATCTGTATTATTTGTCGTCGTGCAAGAACTGATAATGGGCCAATTCTTTTTTTCTTTGGGCACCGCCCCATTTAGTCGGTAAATGAATCCAAAAAAGAAAAGGAAAAAGAGAAGGAATATATAAATCTTGGTGGCTAAGAACAGTTCGGTGACTTAATCACCTAAATTTAATATAATTATGCTCTATCATCCTTTGTCATTTCTGGCCTAATCCTCCCATCCCCTGCCAACATTGCAATCAATCTTTCTCATGGTCACGTGCTTGGGTTGGCAGTGGATACGACCAAACCATTTTAACCAAACCCCTGTAAATTAGAATCTTGTCTTCTTTTAAATTGCAGTAATGATTCGAATATTTAGTCTTAATTTTTATTTTTATTTTTAAAAAAAGATTTTTGGCTACAGGAATTCGTCTTGCCAAGCTATTTGTTGCTTCATGAAAAAAGCTTAGGTATGAGATATATAGGCTGCCTTCGAGATATCTAACAATGTTCAAGATTCTTGCAGGCACAGCAGAACCAAAGCATAAAAGGGGAAATAACAACGAACACAGGTAGAAGAATAGTTAGTGAAGACAACATCGGAAATTCTTCTGACTTCTTCTGTTTCCATCCCTGCAACTATTTTAGGCTTGCGAAACTTGCATTTCTCAAGTGTTTCGGCTTGGACTTCTTGTCGGACAATTCTTAAACCTCAGAACAGAAAAAAGAAAGACGACGTATGTTATTGTGTTTCTCTTTAACTTATCACTTTGAGTTCATCTATCCAGCTTTTCGGAAGTTGTACAGGAGACGATCCTCCCCGGAGGGAAAGTTGTACAGGAAATTCTCCACTACATTTTTTTTAAGCAAAGGTCGAACTTAGAACCATTGATCCCAGGGAATGGAGATCAGGTTGCAGCTTGTTCTTCTGGTGTATACTGGTAAAATCATGGAAAGGTGAGACCGCTGTGTTTTCAGGCTATGTCAATCAGCAGATTAGAGGCTGAATTATGTGGCCGTGAAAATGTTGATTGGAGCAAAGCTGATTACGCAGTAACTTCCATGTGTTTTGACATTGATCTTGCAACTGTGTTAAATGGTAAACTGCATTCTTTGTCTCTAATGAACTGCATTGTTAGGCTGTGAGCAGTTCAATAAACTCTGCAGCGTGTTTCCCTTTAGAACAGTTTAGAATAGAATGATGAAGCTCTTGTAACAACTTTCAAGGCCAAGGCCTCATAAAAAATTAAAAAACTTGATTTTAAGGTATCCAAGATCTCTTCCAGGAGTGCAACGTTGCCCCCTAATCATCGTACGCTTGCCTACAATTATGTGGGTTGTAAGATTGGATTAGAGGTGCATGCAAAAACTTGATTAGGAGGTAAATAAGATTGTCCGGTGCAACTGTAGGCCGGTCCAAGATTATTAGGCGCAAAACTTTGTTCAAAAGGTCATAGCATTGGTCCCCAATACAACCATGAGGTGGTTTGGTTTATAAGTAGTTTTAGAGAGCGTCTGTACCTGTATTTCTAAATTTTTTTTAATTAAAAATTAACTTTTTTTATATATATTTTGAATTGTTTTGATATGTTAATTTTAAAAATAATTAAAAAATTATTATTTTGATGTATTTCAACATTAAAAATACTTTAAAAAACAACCATAACAACCATACTTCTAAATAAATCTCATTAAAATTAGGTTTCTCTCCATAATAAGCTTGCCATAGCGCTTGATTCATGAGATTGTGAAAGAGTTCTTCCCTGGTTTCCATTAATGGCAGAGTAATCCACATACAGATTAAATTGTAGCCCAAAAAGTTGTATTGTGTTATTCAGTATTGTATTGTTCTTATAAATATTTAAAAGCAACTAAATAGTATTTGGTTCAATTATTTGGTTGTACTTTTGAGATATAAAATGATCATTAGTTACTGTAATATGCTGAAATATTCTAAAAATATATATTTTATTTATATTAAGTAATTTATGACTTCTTGACACGGGTATGTATTTTTTATGAGAGTAATTCTTATGTTCAAAAAAAATTGTTGATTACAGACACATCATTCCAATAAAATCAATTATATATATAAAGTTGATTAGGATGATAATTGGTCAAGGTTAATTTCAAGGAGTGTACATCTTTAATAAATAATTATCAAACTTTAATAAATTTAATATATATACAAGAGAGACATAATTCATCTATTTCATAAGCTAATTAATTTTGGTAGTTAGAAGTTTATTTTTTCTAAGGCATAATTCTTCTCTAACAACTATAATTTTAACAACTATAATTTTTTATCCAATAGGATCGAGCTGAAATTCTACTAGAACTTTTCAGGAGTCTTGTTCTATAAAAAATTAAAATTTTAGGGCAATCTAACATCAGGAAAGACTTAAAATAAGATCCATAAGTTATTGGGAGAGAACTATATTAATTTTCTAGTTGATTTAGGATTCTTCTTTCTATTTTATTTAAAAAATCTTTTATTATTTCTTCAACATTGTTTGGGATATTTTAACCTATATAAATAGAGTTATTTAGCTTATATTTAGGTTTTTTCCTAGGATCTTTTTTATTTCAACAATTATTATTGTTTATGAGGTTTTGTTCATACATTTTGGTTCTTTATTGAATTATTATAACTTATTGAAGAATTTACCAAGCTTTGTGGCATCTTCTATACTTCTCATTCGTGTCATTTTATAGGCATTGAATAGGAGTTCAGTTACTTAAAATCTTGGTGTCACGGTAAAGGTTATCGTTGTATAAAATTTAATTTCAAACATGATCTTAGCTTTCTTTACCGTGACACCAAGATTTTCATGGTCTTTATATCCATGGAGCTCATATTAGTTGGTATTACATTGAGGCTTTATATCATGTTCTACTTTTTTTATCTTCAAGTTTTTGCATACTCCATTGTTGTTGAGTTCTTTATCTTTTCTAAAAACTAGTTGCAACATCAAGTTAAAAAACAAAAAATTATTTTCAATCTTGATTAAATAAAGTTTTATATATAAACAAATAACAAATAAAATCACAAGAAAACAAGGGTTTGTTGTAAATATTGATTCAAATAAACATAGAATTCAACCATTTGATTTAAATCTGAAAAACAAATCGTGATTCTTAAGGTTTCTTGGAGACAAATTTTGATTTGTGATATTTTAGATTTACTTGGTTGGGTTTCTTGAAAATCATAAAATAAAATAATGGGTAGTTTTTGTGTTATTTTTTTAGTTTCGGCCACACACACAAACATATATTGTTATTTTGAGTTGTTTAAATCTGATTTCATTAGTTTCATAGTCTTCATAGTCTTTTATTTTGTGTCTTCATATCATTCATATTTCGAATGAATTCATATTGATACTCGTGTTTTTGTATTCATAGTTTTGTATTGATAATTTTTAATCTTTATTGTTTTTTAAGTTTTTACATTGTTTAATTGTGCCATAAAGATATCAATCTTTGATTTGTTATGAACTAGTTCTTTAAAGAACTAAAATCTTGAAAATTGAGTGGTAAAAGATGAAGGTGAGCATATTAGAGTCAAAAGCTAAAAATTTATATGAAACACGAGAAAATTGACATCTATTGAGTGTAAACATGTAAGGAAATGTGTGAGAATAATCTCGAATGGGGTTATTTGGTCATGCAACAATAATTAGGTTTGATGAAGTAATGAGTGGGATAACTGGTTTGAGAACCGAAGTGCCTAATATTTAAGAAGGGTCAGATAGTAGGGGTTTGGAAGGAAGAAGGTCTACAAGATATGCTAATTCACCTTTAAAAGAATCTATAGATGAAAATACATATGAGAAAACCAAAGATTTTAATGATAACCATGATGTTAGGTTATGGCTACATGGAAACCAAAGGCAGAGTTTGGCCACTTGAGAAATTTGACATTATAAAGGTAAATAGGAAGGATGAATTCCGGGATGGCTTGGATAGATATGTGAGAAGTATTAAGATAAAGATTCTAGCTTTTCAAGAAAAAAAATGATCTGAAAAAAAAAAATTTGGCGAGGAAAATGAAAGTGAAGTTGATTTTTTTACTATCATCAATAGTCTGGGGTAAATAAAGTAAAACTTGTTGTTATTGAGTTTAGTAACTATGCTATTATTTAGTGGGATCAACTTGTCTTATTAAGAAAAAAGAATGGAGCGAGACCTATAGAGACTTAGAATAAGATCAAAACAATCATGAGAAAAAAATTTATTCCTGGTCAAAGATTACAAAGTTTTTCTTAGGTTTCTAGAAGTGTGGAGAATTACCATAAAAAATAGACATTGCCATAATTAGAGCTAATATTGTGAATGATATAGAAGCTACAATGGCAAGGTTTTTGAATGAATTGAATAGAGAGATAATCAATGTGGTTGAGTTGCAACATTATGTTGAGCTTAAAATATGGTTCATATGGTTACCAAAATAAAGAGGCAGTTGAAGATAAATGGCAATACACGTCAAGAAGGTAATTTGAGTTTTTTTTTAGCCTAGAAGCTGAATTACAAGATAGATAAGACTGTCACATCAAAATCAAATATTATGCTCAACAAAGTTGAATCATCTAAAGTCTTGGAAAAAATTTCGACCACTGAAATAAAAGGTAAAGTCAAGATCTCATCTAATTGTAACCGTGATATTAAGAATTTCAGGAGTTTGGAGAGCAGATATATAACTCCGTAATATCCAAACAAAAGAATTATGATTATAAAAAAGCATGGGGAGATTGAATCTAAAAGTGATAAATTTGAGGATTGGACGCCACCATTCGAGGACTGTAGTAATGTTGGGTATCCAATTGATGAAAAGGCTTTGATGGTTAGAAAAGAACTTAATATTCATATTAAAGAGGATTACATAGAACAACAAACAGAGAACATAAATAATAATACATATAGTATGATTATTGATAATGAATGTTGTGTTAATGTTGCTATACTTGTTCGAAAATTGAATTTAAACATTATTAAATATTAAAGACCTTTAAAATAACATGATTAATCAAACTGGTATAATGCACACCAAATAGTAGTGGCTTAACTTTCAATAGCATTAGCATTTATAGTGCAAGTTTTTGAAGGTGTTTGAGAATGTAGCAATAATTGTTTTTTAAAATATTTTTTTAATAAAAAATATATCAAAATAATATTTTTTTATTATTTTAAAAAATATATTTTTAATATCAACACATCAACGATCTGAAAATATCAAAAAATATTAATTTGAAATAAAAAATTAAAAATATTCAATTTTTTAAAAAAACACTTTTAAAATACAAATATAAACAAAATCTTAAAACACTTTTAAAATATAGGATCTTGATACGAAATACATGGTCATCAAATTGTATAATTAATGACACATGTAAATGATCAAGAGCAATCTCAGTTGACGAATAGACGGACATAGGGGTTGATATATATTACCCAAAATCAAAAGTGTGAGATCGAATTTATTGTATGGAGATTGATTTGACCAGATTCAAATAGAAGAGGGACTTCGAGTGATTTTTAGCCCAGCCTCTCCACCCCAAGTTACATGAACATGCCATTAATCAAACTTCAAAGTTCTGCAAAAGGGACCCCCTTCTTTTTGTGTGCAAAAGATGATATAAACGAAAACTAACACTGAGAGAAGGGCTATTCCCATTATATCAGCAGCTAGGAGAAGCTCATCCTGATCCATGCCAGGAAGATGATGAAACCAAAGTTCGCAAGTGGAAGTCTGAGAAGAACCAGTACGCACTAAGAAATCAGCACATTGGTTACCATCATGTAAGATATGAAGGAACCGGACCTGCCACACCAATGTCAAGAGATCACAAATATCGCTATTATTTTAGGTTTCTGCAAAAAGGACTGACTTTCACTTCCAAATCAGGGAAGGCAAGAAAAACTCAAGCCAACTTCTTCATCTAACCTGGACTTCAAAATTCGTGTTCCATTGCTTGTCAACTATTTCCCCACCCATCTTTCTGTACTCTCCTCATACAAGCCCTATTAATTATCTCACCAAGAAGAACCATCACGGGATTGCCCATTGGGTTTAATTCGTTTTGATGATCTTTCTTTTCATCTGCAACATCATTAAATCCACAGGTAACCTCTATACAAGCTATAACACAACTGTGCTTCATCACATATGAACCGATGGCATTGTAGATAGATCCCACTTGAATTCAAGGCATACAACCTTCATCACCAAATTTCTCAATACCCTACGCGCCTACAGTGAAGGGAGAAAGTTTTAGCCATGCAAGTGGCCAAGTGCAATTGAAACATTGGGACATTTACTTTATTCCTTTTGATCTCTAATGATTTTGGAAATATTCAGTAATTAGATATGGTCTGAAAACCTAACGCCAAGCCTTTTGATGCCAGATTAATCAATCTAACCAGCAAGAAACTTAGACAGACTTTCAACATCTAACATGTCTATGAGATCCTTGACCGACAAGAACATACCAGTCGTGCATAAAGTAGAATTCTCACAATGATCAAATCATAAGGCACAGAAGATATAAACCATGGAAGGAAAACAAAAGGTCCATTCTGTCTCTTTGCATACTAGCTCAACTGCAAGTGACAGTTATAAAACCCTAACATGTTAAAATTCAACAACACACTAACTTTTTTGCAAAATTTATAAAAGAAATGGATATGTACGCAAGGAAATTTTGATATTTCTCACCACAGAGCTCATATCTTTGGATCTATTTCTTATTTTGCTTAGCAAAATAGTTAAAGGCCATCCTGGAAAATTGTATGATTGTGAAGAATATTTGCAAGATTGAACGACCCTTGACAATCCCCTCCCTCATTCCCCGTGCAGTCCTGGCCAATGCTGGTCCTCCTGTCTCATTTTTCAGAACGGCTACCCTCTGCAATGAAGCTAAACAAGTAAAGATGGAGTAAAACTCATTGCTCCAAATCCAACAACCTGAGCCAAAAATCAAAGCACTGCAAGATAATGTAGCCTACCTGTTGGAGTTACGTTTGTCAATTGGCGCAGCCTCTCCTCAGCCACACGGACAGCTCTGGTGGAACTTCTAACACCTTGTGTAATCTCCTGCCTATAAGAATAACAGAAGATAAGTGGTCACAATTCAATCCAATTTACAATATCCCAAAAGAAATGACTAGCATAATTAAGAGTGTCTAAGGCTTTAATCAAGGCTTCAAGCTTCAATATACTAATTACTAATACTAACCCCAAGTCACTGAGCTCCATAGTAAGATCACTAATTTCCATGCCTGATAACCGCACAGCAGCCATTGTATCTGGAAGTTCTTCCCTCGTCACATCCATCAACTTCTCAAGTGATTCTGCTGCCCTCTTGAAAGCCTTCAATAACCACAGAAAGAAAAGGAAAATCACTGATTAGAAAAGAATGAATCGCTTTCAGTTCTAGCAGTACCATACCATTGATCATAGTTGCTTTCAAACTTTTGACCATATAAAAAGTACTTAAAAGGCTGTATGGTCAGAGCTAACCTTGTAGACACAAGTTATAATAATAATAATAATAATAATAATAATCTGATTATATGTATGTCGAGGAATTCATTCAATCTTGAAGATTGAGTGATTTAAATCATTTCAATTACTATCATTGCTACGCTCTAGGAAAGAAATTTTTTAAAAAACAAAAAATATAATAACATCTCAATGTGACAATAGAAAAATCCTTAAACATATTATCCAATTCAAAGTAAATAATTTTAATGATAATGAGTTGCAGCAGTATTTTTAATTATGAATGAAAAATCATGCCAAATGCAAAAGAGAAAAAAAATAACCAATATATAAAAGAAAAGGAAATGGCATACAAGAAGAGTTGGGATTGCAGACAAAAATAGCCAGGTTGCTGAGACCGCTGCCTGCAAAATAAAAAATAATAAAAATAAAATTATTATTAACAATCAGAAGCAAAGTTTTTAAGTCGTAAAGGAAAGAAATTAAGTAAAGGAGTGAGTATATTACAGCGCAAGCAATGACATTGAGGGCGAGAACGTGGCGATGAGTGAGATTCCACTGAGAGAGCTGAAGCACTGAACTAGACGGTAATCCGACGGTCTCGATGTACTCAGATGAAGTCGACGACTCAGGCGATTCTGATTCTGCAACAGCTGTTGTTGTTGAATTATAGTGTGATTGTATGGTAATCGACGAGAACCGTTGGATTGGGAGGCGGAGATCGTACGGAAAGAGACGAGAGTGAGCGGTGGAGGTGGCGGGGGACGATGTGTATCGGTGGTGGTTGATTGAGGGATCAGAGAAATGGAGTGCCCTCAACAGCATTTTCTTTATTACTTTGGGGTTTACTTTACTCTGTAGTTACAGTCTACAAGTTGTTAATTAAGACGATAATATGAACTTCCTTCCTTCCTAGCCTGCACTCTCTCTCTCTCTCTCTCTCTCTCTCTCTCTCTCTCTCGCTTCGGACAGACCGGACGGAAGCAGAGAGGAGGTTCGGTACTTTAATTTTTATTTATTTATTTATTGAGAGGTTGTTAGATATTTACTGTGCATAAACCCGTATTTGCTCCCTTTGCTTTCCCCTTTTTTTTTTTTTCTAATTCTATGATTAAAAGTTTTTTAAAATCAATTTATATAACAATTGAGATTAAATCTCTTTTCAAAGATGTTAGATAGTGGTGAAGTTAGAAATGCTTATTAAGGAAATAATTTTTTTAATATGTAAAAATTAGAAAAAAAAATAATAAAAGTAAATAATGTATTTTTATTTAAATTATCATGAAAATCCAAAAGAGATCAACAAAAACATGAAGAAAAAAATACTACATGGCAATGGCAATGTGAGTGAAAACATTGTTAATTGGAATAGTGTTTTATAGTTTTAACCTTCACATCAAAATAAAAAATTAACTATTAAGAGTATTGAAATCTTTCTATAAAATTTATTAATCATTATCAAATTTAATAGGGATAAATAAGTTTTTTTATTTTAAAAAATCCCACTAAAAAAATCAAAATATCATTGAAATTAAAAATTTTAAAACTAGTAATAAGAGGTATTTTTGTATTTTCACAATGATTTTTTTTATTATTATCATATCAATTGAGAGTCAATCTGGTATTTAACCAAATTTAGAAGTTTTTGGACTAAAATGAAAATGATCTCTAAAGCGTAGCTAGCCATGTATATTCTATGTGTTTTACATGTTAGTCATTTATCTTTGAAATTTGTATTTTGATCGTAATTACATACCTAATTTTTTTTAAAATAGGCTATAGAAGGGTATGATTGAAAGAAAGGTTTGAAAAAAAAAATCACATGATTCACTATCTAAATGAACTGACCTCGGCCATGTTTGGGATTGTGATAGCAGTGGCAGTTCAAAATGCTTTTTACTTAGAAATACATCAAAATAAAGTTTTTTTTTATTTTAAAAAATATTATTTTTGACATCAGCACATTAAAATGATTTAAAAACATAAAAAAATATATTTTAAACAAAAAAATTAAAATTTTTAAAAACATGGTCCAAACACATTCTTTATATTTTTATTATTTTAGTTGTTTTGTTAATGTTTTCATATCTACAAAAGTAAAGAAACACCGCCACCAATAAAAACTAATAGTAATTTATCACAATACAAAGAATATATCTAAAAACTTATTATTATGCAAATACAATATTAGAACCGCAACTTCCTATAATTATAATTGGATTTCAAGGATATAACATATTATTGTTATATTTTGTTTATAATTTGATTTCAACATTACATTGATTTGTACGTATTCGATGCCATGTGAATTGACAAGAACAAATGAGGAGGAATTACATGGCATACAATACGATCACTTTTTTTTTCCTTTTCACCTTTTTCTAGGCTTTTCCAATATTATCCCCATAGTGGGTTACTAATTAAAAAAAATTGAACATAAAGAAAAATTTATATAGTCATTGCTAATATATTTTCTAATAATAAAAAAATTATTATCAATCCACAATTTACTTACCCAGGCTTCGTCAGATCAAAAGTTAATTTTGATTGCAATGGAGGTATTTTTAACTTTTAAAATGAATTTCAATTAAAACTAAAAATTTGTTATGTTAGGCTCTTTCCTAACCTATTAAAGAACTCTAAAACGTGTGGAAAAAATACTGTAGTTTTCCCCATGGTTTTTTTCACCAAAACATATATTATCTCTGTAGTTGAATATCTTGCTCACTTTCCTATAAAATATTAAAGAATTTTAAAACGCGTGGAAAAAATACTGTAATTTTCCCCACGATTTTCTCTGCCAAAACAGTTTTCTCCGTCAAAATATATATTGTCTCTGCAGTTGAATATCTTGCTCACTTTCCCATAAAATATTAAAGAATTCTAAAACGCGTCCTATAATTTTCCCCACGTTTTCTCCGCCAAAACATATATTATCTCTGCAGTTGAATATCTTGCTCACTTTTGAAAAAAACGACATTATGATTACAATGTCTTAAATGCTTTCAAAAATTAGATTGAAAAAAACGAGTGTCTTTTTAATGCTGCATTAAATGCTTTCAGGTTTTATTTACATAAAGTAAAGCTGGCCAATCTTTTTGGTGGCGTTGGCATCATTATACATACATGCTGTTCGGTTTTCATTGCCACCTCTCTTCTTCCCCAGCCAAAAACCACATTAGCAATCAACATCCACCGTTGTTTTTCTGCCTTCTCCAGTGGCTGCAATGTATCACCAGCAGCTCCACCGTGCACCACCATCCTCACGATAAACCAGCAACAGCAGCAAGCACCTCCCCAGGCCAGGTAGCTTCTTCTCTTCTTGCTTATCCAGGCGAATCATGCATCTCTCAGCTCTGACCTCTATAGCAGAGTCGAAGTATAGCAAGTGACGAGCGAGAACAAAAGCATCACAGCTGGTCCAGTAATCCATCCAAGCTGACCAATAGCCCAAGCCAAGGAGAGAACTCCGGACCCTATAACAGCTGTTATGATGTGAGCACTTGCAGTCCACACAGTTCCTGTTCAGAGAAACAACAAAAGAAAGACTCATGATAAAAAACACGACCATATGGCTAATATTTTTTCTTCTTCTTTCAGAGTTGTCCAGAATATTAAATAAAGAAGAGTAAAGTTACCAGTTCGTTTGGGGCGGCCATCATCATCAAACCACTCGGAACCACTTCGTCGATTGGTGTCAATTGAGACGCTGAAAACCTGGTGAGGGAGTTGGTTCTTTGCGGATGTGTTCTCACCCACTGCAGAATACATGAGTAATTAATTACCTGTTGCTTGCAATCTGCTTTGCCAAAGGAAATAGCCATTTCGTTAATTATTCTTTTCTGATAATTATTAATTTTATCGCTGATAAGAGATATTGCTACCGACCTCTGGCTCTTCCTTGACTGGTAGAACTTCTTGATCTGCAATACCCAAATCACCAAATTAGAGAACTTTCAGAAATGTCTTCATTTCTTTTGAACTAATATAGGAAAAGCAAGATTTCAGTTGGCTTACGCTTCCTGGTACTAAAGTGATTTCAGAGTATGATAGATCCATAGGTGTTGAGGTCACATGGACTCCGAAAAATGTTCCTTTGTTGCGATAGGTCATTCTCACAGTGGAGTTCACAGAGATCATATCAGTTGCCACTCCTGTTGAATCAGAACCAGCTTGGATTCTAAATTGCTCAAATGTAACACTCTGCAAGAGAATAAACCAATTAAAGCCAACCAATTTCCTCAATTGTAATAATTTTCGTGAGAAGAAATTAAAATATAATATACCTTCATTGTGATCTCGGGTTGCTGATGCTTGCTTGCCCCCCAGAGAATCAAAGAAAAAAACGAGAACAGGATTAAGAATCCAAGAACAAAAGCTAGGAAATAGCATTTACGAGGGAGACCCTTTCGATGCTCTTCATCATCAAGAAGTCCTTCTTCGATAGCATCACACTCCTTCCACTGCTTTTGTCCCTTTAGACCCCCTGTAGACGCATCATTTGGTGAGATCTTGTGCGATCCAGGTTTCAACGACCCAGAAAACCGGCTTGAAGAGGATTCACGCGAGTGGCGGCCAACATAGGAGTGAGAATGAGGTGGGGAGCTGAGTACAGGGGTGGAATGAAAAGATGTCGTCGTTTTCTCTCCATCGCGAGAGTCACGTGATGGGCTCTGTACGTAGTAAACTAGCCGGCGTGGAGATCTTGTAGAATTCTAAAACGCGTGGGGAAAGCACTGTAGCTTTTCCACGCAACCTTTTGTTTTTGTTTTATCCGTTCCCCTCATAACCTTTTAGTGTTTTCCACATAGTTATTATTATATTATATCTATTATAGAGATTGAAAAGTGAAGATTGGTTCTGTAATATATCGGTACAGAGGTTGAAAAGTAAAGATTGGTTCTGTAATATATCGGTGAAACTCTTAACTTTTTCTTTTAATTTTTTTTCCTGTTTTTTTTTTTTGTGTTTTTTATGCCTTTATGGGTTTTTTTTTTCTTTTTTCTTTGTGTTTTTTTTTTATTTAATGAATTTTTTTTTGTTTAATTTAGTTTGTTGATGTTAAAAAAAAAATTATTTAATTATCAAACTTTTATGACAAGGATCTCAGGTTTGACGGGTTAACCTATAAATTTTTTTGTTTTTTTCCTTTTTACTCAATTTTTTTTGTTTAGTTTAGTTTCTTAATTTTTTTTTTGTTTAACCTGTTGATTTTTTTTATTTAGTTATCAGACTTTCATGACGTGAATTCCAGGTTTGACGGGTTAACCTGATTTGATGGATTAACTCAGTTGATTCAGAATTTTTTTTTCTTCCTTTTTAATCAATTTTTTTTTGTTTAGTTTAGTTTCTTAATTTTTTTTTGTTTAACCTGTCGATTTTTTTTTCTATTTAGTTATCAAATTTTCATGACGCGAATTCCAGATTTGACGGGTCAACCTGATTTGATGGATTAACTCAGTTGATTCAGATTTTTTTTTCCTTTTTAATAAATTTTTTTTTGTTTAGTTTAGTTTCTTAATTTTTTTTTGTTTAACCTGTCGATTTTTTTTTATTTAGTTATCAAACTTTCATGACGCGAATTCCAGGTTTGATGGGTTAACCCGATTTGATGGATTAACTCAGTTGATTCAGATTTTTTTTCTTTTTCCTCATTAGTAATAGGCATAGGGAAAGTACTATAGCTTTCCCCATGCCTTTTATATATCAGTGTTTCAGTGTGTGAACAGTGAAACTCTTAACTGTTTTTTTTTTTGTTTTTTTTTTTTATGTCTTTATGGGTTTTTTTAAATTATATTATATTATAGAATTGTCTTCTTCTTCTTTTTATATTATTATTATTATTATTATAGAATTGTCTTCTTCTTTTTTTTGTTTTTAATTTTTTTTTGTTTTTTTGAATTTTTTTTGTTTGATTTAGTTTGTTAATGTTAAATATTTTTTTTAGTTATCAGACTTTCATGATACGGATCTCGAGTTTGATGGGTTAACCTGGTTTGACGAGTTAACCCGATTTTTTTTTAATTCATTTTTTTCGTTTAGTTTTTTTTGTTAATGTTAAATTTATTTCTATTTAATTATCAGACTTTCATGACATATATCATGGGCTTGACATGTTAACTTGGTTTGATGAGTTAACCCAGTTAATTCTGGGTAAACCCGTCAATTTGTTTTCTATTTAATTATCAAACTTTCAGGGCGTGAATCTAAGGTTTGACAAGTTAAACTGGTTTGAAGAGTTAACTCAATTAATTCAGATTTTTTTTCTTTTTTTTCATTAATTTTTTTCTTCATGTTGGTTTTTTTTTATTAATCTGTTTAATTATCACACTTTTATTACACGGCCTTATATCCAGACCTATATCCAATGCTCTTGGGTCCGGTGTTGCAGTCAGACTCATTTAAAAACTTGGGTCATTCAAATTTAATGTTATTATTAATATTATAAATATTACTCTTAGATCAGGCGTTGCAGCTAAACCTAATACTATTCGGTATAACTTTGTAGAAAGACCTAACACTTTTAATTTTTAATTTTTTTTTTATATTTTTTATACAAAAAAAATGACCCGCGGCATCGCGCGGGTCATGTAACTAGTTTTTCAACTAAACCGAGTTGAAGTTGATTTTTGTATGACCCAGTCAATTAAACAAATCAAGCTATAACATGGTCGAATTAACAAAAATTTAATTGGATTTAAAAATAACATCTGAACATTATTTTTTAAATATTAAAAAGATGATATCTTAAACCAATCCGAGTTAATTTATCAAATATATAACTCAATCGATCTAATAATTTTATATTTTTAAATTATTTTTTTATTTGATTACACAACAATAAAAATAAAAATATCTAAAAAACACTATGAAATAAGTTTTTTTAAAAAATACTATGAAGGAGCAATACTAAAAAGTGTTTGTGAATATAATAATAAAAAAGCTATCACCTTAGTATAAAAAAAGTAAATTTTGAATGTATCCAATAAAAAAAATTTAAATAAATTCTTAATCTATTTTAATAATAGATTTAGATTTAAATTAAAGTTGCAAGAAAAAAATAAATAACAAAGAAAGAAAGGTTTGTGCTCTAGGTGGGCCTCCATTTTTCTTTCTCCTGTTAAGCCCTTTTTTTTTTTTTTTAATACAGACGACATGCTATTGTATTTTCAGATTTTGACCATTGAAAGGGTATCAAAAAAAATCAAGCAATGGTTTTTTCAACTTAAAAATTCATTTTTTAACTTATTTTAATATAAAAAATATTTTTAGAATCTCAATGAACTTATTTTTTAGCTCAAAACACCCCTAAATTAATAGGGGGAATTTAAATTAAGCTAAAAAAAAATCAACTTTTTCTAGTAAGTTAAGGGGTAAAAAATACATCAATGGATTTTTTTTCTCAAAATATAACCTTTTAATACCAAAATTAATCTTTTTGGTTGTTGAATAATAATTAACCAATAATTTTATTTTTAGCTGTTCTCTATTGAGTCTCTTTATCTTCTTTTTAATTTAAGAACTAAAATATAAAAAAAATAAAATTTTATATCAAAACATAAAAACCTCTTAAAAATAAAAATAAAAAATCGATGACAAAAATAAAACTAGGAATTTATTTTAATGTCAATTTTGGTCCTCAAAGTCTTAATTTATATTTAATTAAGAAAATAAATTTAATTTTATCAAATTAAATATCAATTTAATGTTTTTTAACATTACCAGAAACCTTATCAATTCAAGAGAATCATATTTTAAAATAAAAAAATTAACCAAAACAAAAATAAAAGGACAAAAAAAATGAAAAAACCGTGCAAAACCATAATGAATTCCTTCAATCCTTCAAAGGCTGTCGTGTAATCCTAATCCATTCACATCAAATAAGTAACCGAAAAAATTAAACCAACAAAAAAAGAAAACACTGAAAATTCACATCAAATTCCCTCACAAGCTACCATATAATCATCCGCCCTTTTAGTGTTTTTTTTTTTAATTTAATAATATACCATGTTTTTAGTTTATTGAGCATTTCATTTCACACGGGACCGGATTTACCAAATGTGTTTTTGGCATTGAAGTCCATTCCAGCTACGCCAAGCTCAGTTCAAGTTGATGTGGAGCACATAAACGCAGAGGAAACAGAGAAGAGAAGATTTCCATTGCCATTTACATCTCATATTTACAGAGTAATGCCCTCAAATTTCCCCTACAAAATTCTTCATCAACTCCACGAGACTTGTTTCTTTCTAACCCCCATCCACCTAACCTTGAATATATACCACCTATTTTCTTTGTATCTTCTTTCTGCCTTTTCTTCGACAAATCCTGGTTCCATGAGTCTAGGAAACCGAAAAAGTATGAGTAAGATACTTAAGCTCTGCTTTCATCAATCTTGATAACCTCCAAGACTGTTGCATTGCAAAAGAAACATCTATGACAATTTAAAAGATGCCTGGTTATGCAGCCATGGCAGGACCTATGTGAACAAGGGGCAAACCTTGCATCAGCTTTACAAGAATAACAAATGCAGCAAGTATTATCATCAGCTTCTGTCTCTTCCTCATGTTTCGTTCTTTCAATTTGTTGCAACTCAATCCTGCTAACAAGGAGGCTCAAGAAACTCTCTAGCTGCTGAAGTTTTCCACTGTAAGCATCTCCTCTTGCGGACCTAGTCTGTCACAGGAATAGCAGAGTAATTTGCAAAGCTTAAAGGATAAGATAAGAAAAGATGATGAACAGTACATACGTTGATTCTTCTTCTTTTCCCATTTTGTTAGTAGTTGAGAATTCTATTTTGTTAGGTTTTTTCACTCTTCTTTTCTACATCAGTCATCTCTAGACAACCATCATACACCTATTTAATTTATTCCTCTTGTAGCCCCTTTAAAATTACATGAATGGCGGCACTTTTGTTTCTCCATGGAAGCACATACAAAAAGATGCAAATTAAAATTCTAGTCATGAGTACAATACCCTTTTGCCAACCATGAACATGAATCTTCTTCTGATTATGATGTTCGTATGCAGAGTGGAATAAAGAATGAGGTTGCTATCCACAAGATAGAGAAGTTTATACATGCATATAGAGAGAGACGGGGCTTAAAGCAGACAAAACTAACCCAGTTGTACTCTAAGAGATACTGGAATCCACAGTGCACAGCATCAGGGCAGTTCATGCTTGCAAAAACACCCACAACATCATTCTGCTGTCCACATTCCTTCCCCACCCTTGCATCCAACAAATTCAAGATGATCCCTACAAGAGGTGCTAATATCATGCCTCGATTTACTTTTTCTGGAGAATGACCATGTCGTCTAAGTGACCTGCAAATACAGTGGCATAAATATATGAACTTCTTAACCATTGAGGAAGCATAGAAGTCGCAATATGGACTTTGTAACAATTCACAGTTCTTTCTTTAATTAAATATGTAATTTATGTACTGGTAAAGCCTTTATCATTGGTAATAGAAATGCTAAATCTATCACCAAAAAAACCACCTTAAAAATGTCCAGAGACACCATCTACAAGTCTCCAGTAAAGTTGAATAGTTCAAAAATCTGAAAAAACTGAACGCTATATCTGGGTGTGGTTGTCATAACATAAGCAAACCAACCAAAGAAATCCTAAATGTTAACTTGTCATCATCACCAACTCCCTTGCGTGCTTCTTCAATGAAAAGCAAGACTCATATTGCATCTCAAATGGCACAACGCATTTATACCATGTTTTGAAACAGTACTTATTACAGTTAGAAAAGGAAAAAGGACAAAAGAGGGAAAAGGTAGAGAAACATGATTTTGATTCACCAGCATGGAAACTCACAGATTAAAAAACTCAGCATCCGCAGTTGAGGTAATGTGGTTGAGAATAAAGACTATCAGTTCAGTTAGCCTCCGAAGGTTTGTCTCAGTTCCAGATAGGAATGCTTGAGGGATTTCACGAGTATAGAACTCCAAAACCTTTGCAAGGTTGCATGAGAGATCAAATATGACACCACATTTTCTTTGCTGAAACTCCAAAACCTAAAAAGATGTTTAATACTAGTAAGAAAATAATTTGAAGCAAACTGGTAATAAATGACGGCAGAAAATTCGATACAGTTGAAACCGATTACTAACTACTTAAACCAACATAACTAGTATTACCCACATAACAGTAATATGATTGACCCAGACCAGTGATCCACTTAAGTTAAAGCAACTTTTATAAATGTGAACCAAGAAAAGTGAAACCCCGGGATATAGATAGATAAGCACGCAACCACATGTGCATGTGGCAAGGGGGGGCTATTTGCACTAGTGCAAAGCATAAACTCTAGGTCAGACCTTTTGAAAGCCATAGAACAGCAGTCATCAAATACTTGGTATCAATAGATCATACCTGGTATTTTTCTTGCATTTCCCGAATGGATACAGAGAATTCAGTCATTGTCCAGCTGAGTGTATTAAATAGTCGATTCAGAAAAGCTGAGAACAACTCTTCATCATTGATGCAAGCTTCCCGCAACAAGTTCTACATAGATTAAGCCAAAAAAAATAGATAAATCCATGCCCACAAATTGTTCCATGGGAAAGAAAAAAGGGTTTAAAAATTAAGTGAAAAGATTGATATTTTTTACCTTGAAAACAAATGACGATGATGACGATGACTCCCCATGCTTTGAAGAACTGAAACGAGAACCCTTGCACAACCGCAAAAGAATGTTAGTCACTGAGATCCAAGATCTGTTGTCAAATGCCGACAATAGTGCTTTTGGCATTCTTTGTGTGGCCGCTTCATTGCTCTCAAATACTGTCAAATACTCCTTATACTGTACCAGTACTGAAATAGATTGGAGGAGAAGATCCTTGAGATCAGCACTCAATATCCTCGGATCATTGAAGTGGGAAACAACAAAAGTTACCTGATGAACAGGAGAAATCAATCAATCCTCTGAAATCCATTGACTTCAAGCATTGAATATATTCAACTTTTTTAAATTGAGGAAATCACCAGATTGCATGCAGTGATACATGTCACGACTCTAGAAGTTCAAGGAAAAATAAGTCTATTCTCTGGCAGCTACAAGTGTCAGTTGGTAAAGTACAAATCACAGTACAAAAGTAGTCACAACATCAAATATAAAAACCCCGCTGGTCCCTGAAAATGAGCCAGCAGTCAGCAATTAACTGCCTGTTGTTTGGAACTTTGGATGGAAGATTTTGTATTACTTGTAAAAGAAATGTGAAAAAATAATTCCTTGTGCTTCTCTCTATCATGTGGCGCAAATTAAATCAGATTGGAACAATACATTGTGTAATCACTTTAATATTCTTCCATCCTTAAAGTTGAACTATTCATCACAAACACCAAGGAGTCAAGTACTATTATAGTTCTACATTTTATAACTGAAAACAATCAAACCATTCTTACACATACATGCAAAAGATCTTAAACTTCTTGACAATAATCAATTGTGACCATTAAACTATCGTGAAATATAATCAAAAGGGTACACTTGCAACTATCAACTGAAACTTCAAACTAGCAATAAATCCATCAAACTTCAGAAATTGCACACAGAACCACAGTAGATCAGAAAAGATGCATTAAAATTATCCATGTAGGAAGATTATTTACTTTTGTAGCTTGTAATACAGCAAAAGAAAGATCAGCAAAATGCAGATAGGAGGTAAGTTTTCTTGGCTTAAAGTAATATAATAAGCTTCCTAGAGCATTAGGATCTCTAGTCTTTTATATGGGGGCTCTTGATGAGACCAAGAACAATTACAGACATATGTTGACCACTACAACAGGAAGATTTGAGAGATGGGTAATTCAGCATGCATAAAATAATATTAGTTGAACATATGCAATCAGCAAAATATAATAACCAAAGGATTGGGGAGGAAAAATAATTGTTGTCATGCCAAGAATAGTGGTTTAAGCATACTGTTGTAAGTAGGTTTACGGCATGAGAATTCTGGAATGTAGAGACATTCCATTGTGCTTCATTGTGAGAGATAAACATTTGATGGAATTGAACTCTTTGTGAATCAGCTTGGTTATTTCAAGATCAGTGCTCAATGCGGTAGCAATCCTACCTAAATCTTACTAACCATCCAAATTTTCAAAAAAAGAGTTTTAAGCCATCATTCCCTTTATGTTAGTATTTGTTTCTAAGATGCAAAATGCAAGCCGCCAATGGTGGCAGCTATAGCTCCTCCCGTCCCTTACCTCTTCAATCAAGGGCTACAAAGAAACTTGTCCACTACATGGCAGGAAACTATTTTGTTGCGTTGATACAAAAGGGGGGCTCACACTTCACAGTGCCCCATCTCTCGTGTGTAATGGATTCAGCATTGACAGCACAATCAAGGATTCAATTGTGCTTGAGCTGTAATTAACCAATAACACATGCTAAAATATTTCATATATCTTGAGAACATTGTCAGTTTCAATAATAACAACTTGACATTATCATAATGGCATACTTCCTGATCTATAAATCTAGAGACAAAATGGAGAGCAAAATTCCAAGATTTGATTACAAATTTAAACCACAGCCAAAAACCAAACGGCGGATTACACAAAAATCAACTCAATAAAAATCTGCCTGAGACAACAGTAAGTGAGGCTTACAAATGAAGCAAGTCCTTGCTTAATAAATATTGCAGGGGGCACAAATGGGGGGTCACTCTTGCGCAGAACATGGAAGCAATCAACCTGCAACGCCAATAGAACAGCATAATGTAACAGCTAGATATACAAGTTAACTTTGGGAACCACATCAATGACACACTCCACAAGCAGAGCGCTTAATTTAAAACTACAGGTAGATGATGCAGCGAAATCTGATAAAACAGATAGATTAAAAATGCACCAATTACATGTGTTCTAACAGCTATAGAAAATATTTAGATCATATTTGAAACAAAAAGAAACTGGCACCTCAGGGTGACCACTTCACCAGCCAAAAATCTTCACACAAGATTTTGCTGGAATGGGATGTTAATAGCCCACTACTAGCATTGATATTTTAAAGATGATAAAAAAAAAATGAGCTTTCATGATATATTTGAATCCAAACTTGCAGTTTTATCAAGCAATCAACAAAGTCCTGGTGAACTTCCAAAACATGACCCTAAAAAGCACATTAACATACTACATGTGGTAGCTCAACTTCAAGAAGTGATGTAAGAGTATTTGCAAGAGAACGATGGGTTCCGAAGAGATGCCAATCTTGACACAAGACAAAACTATAAATAAGAAGGTCAAATTTATTTATGCTCTGTATACAGGTTAAAATACCTGCTCACAAGCTGTAATAAACACTATTTCAGACAGACACAGGTTGATAAATACACCCAACATCATCTTGCCAGTGATTGAAGGGAAGTATTTATTTACCAGGGTTTCAAGATAAAACTCAGGAATATAAATAAATAGGGAATCCATTCTGCTAAGAACAAGAAGTAGTTGGACTATCCACATGCATGTTGCATACATTCCTCGTTGCTTCCACCGCGAGAAAAGAGAGATGCGATACCTGTCCACAACAAAATGGACAACAAAAGATCAGAAGATGCAATGGGCTAGCTTAAAGCATGCAATACATGTAGCTGGTGTTGTTTAGAATCAAGTACCAGCAACCAGCACCATACAAAGATAGTGATAAAACTAAGGTTGTGCTTGGTGTGAAGTAATTTGGAGGTAAAATGTTACTAAGATTTAAGGGTAAAGTGTTGAGGGTGTAAAACATCCCTTGAGGGGTAAAGTTTTAAGGGTACTGAAAAAATCATGAGCATTATTAGTGGGCCCACAACAAACCACATTTGATTTGATTATGTAAATATAGCAATATTAAATATCTATAATTGTGGGCCCATAATAAGAAGTGGGAGTAAATGAAGAGACAATTAAAAAAAATGAGGGAAAATGCAGAGTCCAAAATCTGTCTCCTTTGAAAAATTACTTACCCCTCAACTCATGAAGTTAACATGTAACCCCATTTTGGGGGTTAAGAGTTAAGACCTTAAAAATGACCCCTCTTCGAAAAGTTCTACCAAACAAAGGTAAAAGGGGTGAAAAGCTTCAAGCATAAATTTTCACCCCCTTTACCCTCATAACGAACACATCGTAAGCAGTTAAAGAGCAAACGGTGGTCTGGAGATCTGAGGAAGCAGCAGCTATTTGTCTTCAACATTAGTGAATTAAAGAACCCAATCAGTGGGAACAGTAGAGCAATATGGATGGCAATGAGCAGGCTAAGTAGCATCACACTGAAGTAAGGCAGCAGGAACACATAAAGGCAAGACGACAAAAAAAAAAACATATTCCCACAAAAGCAATATCAATGCTTTCCAATAAGACCAGTGGAAAGGGCAGACACAGAACCTAAAAAGCTTTTGAAGTTGTTGCCTACAATTTGATACATCAAAATGCTAGAATGTTGACCCATAACGAACCTGACCAAAATAGAAAGTCGCATCTGACTACAATAAATAGTATACTATGATAGAAGAAACATATCCAGAAGTTAGAACTACAAGATAATTTATTATAAAGATTTGGGAAAACAGGCTTCTCACTCTCCCTGTTTCTACCAGAAAATCAAAGCAATTTATTCTTATCATACAAGAAAAAGACATTCTGTGACATTTTGTGCCAGATATATTTCCATAGGCATTGAATTTGGAAGCCAAGCTTGGGCAACTGAGCAAAAATCAATAATTGCAGGTGCTTAAAGTTCAGGCCACTAGACAATTAAGGACACAGCAAGGAAGAACTATAAACATATTTAAAGAAATGCAGAAACAGAGAAATATCATAAAACAAATTTAAACAGTTCTTATCGTTGCAAAGTGCATAGGTTGCCAGTAACAAGTAACCTAATTTCGTAAACCAATGTTACAGTTATGCATCTTGCTTGTTAAGACTGCCTATCCAACCGCTCCATCTGGGATATCCATTTCTCATTCTAACCATAGAAAAGGAAGGCAAAAGGGTGCATCAGGCTTCACACATTCATTCCATGTTTCATATGGTTGAGATCAAGATAAATATGGTTCCAAAACAAAACAAGACAAATATAGTTCAGGGACATCATACCATGCACAACGTCTTACACAATCAATTACTTCTTCACGGTATTCATTACGAGCTGCTTTCAGGCATCTTAATTTCTCACAACAAGCACGTTCTCTTATTTGTTTGTCAGTTTCTTCCAGGAGTGATATTGACTGTGCCTGATGAGACATGTAGTATGATGCCTACAATCAAGATAGACATATTACGACCTTTGAAACAAAATGCAGCAAGAAAGCTTGTCATCAGTAAGCACAAAATGATGTTCATCCACTACACAGAACGTCCCAAAAGCACAGAAAAACAATATGATTGTAATCCCAGAAAAAACATAAAGCGTGAACAAGTTTTCCAGGAAATGGTGTTCCCTTTGGACAACAGTCAGCAAGCAGGACACAGTCTTCAACTGTTCAGTCAATGAGTAGGCCACTGTCTTGACATCGCTACAATGTTCAGTCAATGAGTAGGCCACTGTCTTGACATCGCTACAATGCTTCAGAAATTACAAACCCCAATTTGTAGAACATAAAGACATGTGACGCATATTTTAAACACTGGAGCTGAAGTGAAAAGATTGAAATAAAATAACGTGATGCAGCAATTGTTTTAAAAACAGGATATATCTTTCTCACTTTTTATCAAATTCTCCTTCAGGTATCACAAAAAAAAAGATTAGAAGGACAGCTGTTTCATATTATATGACAATGTATATATCTTCTACAGCCATCTTAGCTTGCATTGGTGTAAACAATGATAAGATACCATATTTTATGATCAAACTGACAATCTGTAACTCAAGCATAAAACCTTGTGGTTACAGTTACTGCCTTGGACCTTAAGAGAAAATATACACAAGCACATTGAGATTAATAGGCACTTGGCATAGGAAAATTCAGTTCCAACTGATGAAACTACTCATAAATTATCCCCTATTACATAATTTTTTATCACCGACCATTTCTTATTTTAACAGACAAGGCACGTTAAAGCATGTCATGGTGATTTAACCCTGACTTCATCATTTCTATACCTGAGCTCAAGATATTGTCTTTTTAGAGAAACCAAGAACTGTTGGAAATCAGAGGTTTGGTATGATCATTTGACTTTGGTTTTATTTTTCAGATTCGATGATGGATCCTTAAAAAACTTAAAACAGTTTCTCCAACTCCACTCAGATGTTATCAATTTTTCAGGCTTCAGGAAATTCATTCATTTATTAAAGTTAATCTAGCTGAAAGTAGTGAATACCTGAACTGAATAATCATTTGCATTCAGGATAGGGCTAAAATTTTGTTCACTTCACTCTTCCTAATGTCTGTCCATGTTTGCTACAAAACTCATTTCCTATTAAATTTCCATGGGAAAAAATAATAAATTCATTTCAGGCAGCACAAAGTCCCTTCACCAATAAGATCAACCAGATACCAAGTACAAAAACTTGCAGTAATGTGAAAGTAATAATAAGAGCATATTTTATCATGAAAATTCTCTTACCTGCTTAAACTTTGGTGCAACACCTATGTGATACAGCAATAGCAATGTATCTAGAAGTTCTTCTTCTCTCAGTGTTGCTGAAGACATATCACTCTCCCTGTGCACAATCCTAATATCTCGCACTGGACAATAACCAAAATCAGATTCAGATTGATCACTTGTACTAGGTTTGTCGGCTATCTCATCATTCAAACTTCCTTCACTGCATTCTGCAGCCACATAAGCAGACCTGTCTGGAATACCACTACAATGGACACGAGAATCTTTAGTGTTGTATCTAATTTGATGCTTGGAGATTTTTGACAATTCAATCTCATAACTTGAACAACAACATGGTTTCTGTGTGGTTTTATGTGTTACTCTTGTTTCTTCATCATCCATACAACCTTCCTCCCACCGGATTACTTCTGCTTCTTGATCATGTACAGGATAAGATTTTGAGATATGACTAAATGATCCCCCAAGTCTAGAAATGTCAGTTCGATGAGGATCATTTTTGAGAAATATATCTACAGGGAAACTTTGTTCACCACCTCTGTGAAGAAATCCAACATCAAGACCATTGGGTTCACACCTCTTTAACCAGCCACAAATGTCCCTCATAGCAAATCCTTCGGATAAAAAATGAAGTATAACTGAGTACAAAGAAATAAGAACGGAATTGCTTGAAACTCCGAGAGGTGGCGCATTGCAATCTGCTCCTCTATTCTTCAATAGAATATTTTGTAAAAATGTCCTCAACACTGAGCCAGGTAATTGAGTAGGTGTTGTAGGCGGTACAAATTGCATGACCAAGAGACAGAGGTCCCTATGCTTCTCCTCAATCTACAAAGACATCAGCATTTGTAGGGTGTGAATTAATATTAAATTGCAAGAAGTTAGCTAAACAAACTCATTGTGTTGCAAACCAGAGAGAGAATAAAGTCAGTAATTGTTTGCCAAGATAAATTACTGCAAAACAAAAATAAGGAAAAACTTCAAAACAGGTAAAGCGAGTTTAGGAACGAATTCCATATGTGATTGTTTATTTTGGGGATTAGTATTTATCAGAGGTCACTGCACGTTTTAAGCACTTTGCTCCTCATCTACGTCCCTTGGCATGGAGCTGAAATAGGAAATTCATTACTCTAGTCCAGAAAAAGATTTTCAGCACAACAGATGGAATGACTGGAAAATTGATATCAACTAATTTAGCAGGGACACAAATTAAAGGTTTCAACGACAAAAAAAAATGTGTATTTTCAGGTTGTCACTCGTGAACAGCCAATCTACACTCACCCTTGACCTCATCATATAAGTACAAGTGCAGGCTCCATAAATATAAGATATGTCAATAATCAAGTAAACAGTAGCAATTGATTCAGGCAATCATCTTTTATTCAGTGGGCATGAATTGAATAGAAAAGGAAAATGTGAGATCAAACTCAGGGTATTCAATTCAACTGAAAGAATTCTCTCCTCTTTTTCTTTTGGAGCTTTTATTTGAATAATTTTTTTCTTGATGATCCATGAACAATCAAACCTTAACAGAATGCTTTTATTTGTGAAATTGATGAGGTTAAATTATATGCAAATGGGGAGAGATATTATCTAATAGAAAGGTAACAACAACAGCTGTAGTCAAAAGGCTCATAGAAAAGTTATTTCCATCAGTGGAAAGTCTGCTTGGCCACTTGTATTTGACAGTATTTCACTAGGTATACCACATTCTGGTTACAATTAATTTCACATGGAAAAAAGATTTTGAAGGCTTTTCATTTTTTCCCCTCATCATGCTAATATATATGGAACAACAGTAGAGGATTCATAATCTACAAATTTAATGTGAAATATCAGGGATCCACAACAGTATATACCTTATTGATAGCTTCCGATAAAGCTGTAGTTGTCAGCATCATGCTTCTTCCATCATTGGAGATATCATCACCTGAACCAGGCCACCAAACAGATGGCATCATGCATTGAAGGTCCTGCTTGTTTGGACTCTTTTGCGATAGAAAACCTTCAAACAATAATTCAAAATCAGCTGACTTCCACCAGAGAACCATCAATTCTTTCCGTTGTAAGATATGGCATACCATTGCAAGATAAGAATAAGATCCTGAGTACGGGCATTCTGTTAAAACCAAAGATGCTGTTTTGCAGCCACTTGAAAGGGCATTGATGATATGCTCAAACAGCAGACGTGATTCTTGAAACTCTAGAAATACATCAATAAACTTATCCAGACCTGAACAGTCATGTGGTGCTTGCACTCTGAAAACCTCCATCATGAATGAAAGAAGTGGACCCCATGCCGCAAACTCAGTACTTCCAGAATCTCCCTCAAGTGCAGAGAAGAATTCCTCACATATCCCATGACAGACAGGATAAAATACTTCGTCCAGTGACACAAACCTCTTCAATCTTCTCATTTTACCAACTAAAGAACTTTCAGCCCGCTCCGCACCTTGCACATCTGACAGCCTTGATAAGCATTGAAGCAACTGCATAGCCAAAAGATTTGCGGAAGGAGGTGCTTTAAGGGGAAGGAACCCCTGAATGGGGTACTTGAAGGGACGAGCCCCAAAATTTAATTCACAGCGTTCACCTTGAGAAAGAGAGATTGCTGGGTAATACCCAGATCCAGGTCCCATCTTGCAGATACCACGAAAGGCCACTCCAAGGGATACACCATTTCTATAGAACAATATCTCATCATGATCCAGATTAATGCAACATCCAATGACATCACCAACAACCCATGGCTGACCATATGGCTCAGCATCCTTGTTCCACTTACTAACCCTTTTCCCATCAAATGCATATGAATCATCTGCATCACCTACACCCTCGTGATCAGTAAAAGGACAAGAACGAGTTGCCCATCCAAGCTGCTGTACACCACAAGTTTCCAATAGAACTTCATACATCCATTTCCCTTTCCAAACACAAGCATTGGACCTAGCACTACTGAACATTGCTAAGCTTTCTATATGCAAAGGGTGTTTAATGATTCTAATATCACCACAGATGCTCACTTCTTCAAGCCCGACCACCTGAGATTCACAACCATCTTTACTGATATGAATCCCGTCTCTATTATCAACCAAATCACCAGATTTGGTGCAAAACTTAGAAAACTCATTTTTTAAAATAAAGCGAACTAATTTAGTGTCAACTGGACCAGTCAATGTACCAAGTGATTTGTTTGAGAGACCAAAGATATAATCAAGAGCTCGCTCCACGGGCGGATTACCAAAATCATCACAAGATGAAACAAGTCGGGTTTTCGACGAATCCTCCTTTCTATCTTCGCCATTTAATAAAACAGCCAAGCCAGAAGAAAGCCCTCCAACCCGTTTTCCCTCTTCTTCCATTTGTGATTAATAGAAAAGACGCTATTTAGCAATACCCACTAAACACTTTTCAAATTCAAAATAACCGCTCCAAAGTCAAACTTTCATTTCCCCTCTTGTAGCACTGATCCATTCACAACAAAACCCTAGCCATCTCCCATCCCTGTAACTCCAAAAAAATTCCAATTCAATAACAACATACACAAAACCATTGAATACAACAGAAAATGCAGCAAACAATAACAAGAAATTAAAACATCCAATTTTTCCCTCCATTTTTAAAACAAATCACTCAAAATTCACAAATTTCACATTTTTTGCCTCAAGTTTCTCAGGAACCAAACAAAACCTGAAAATTTTTCCTTAACCATAACAAGTTCCACCTGCAACAACACAAATCCACACGTACCTGTAAAAATCAAGAAATTGAAGGAACTTACAAGGGAGGGAGTACGTGATTGACGATGGTTATGGCTATGAAACTATGGCTGATGTTACGGTTAACTAAACGCCATTTCTTAATTTTCTTGTAGAGAGAGAAGCAAAACAGTAGAGTTTTGATTTAAAGGTTTGTTGGGGGGACACACAGTTTTTTATTTTATTATTACTGCTTGGAGCAGTCTTAACAGAGTAGAAAAAGGAGTTCTGGTAGTAGGGACTAGAGAGACAGCGAAGAAGCATGGAGGCGATTTTCAATTCCTTCTTTCTTTTTCTAGTAGAGTCGTATTTATTACTTCTTCTTTTTTCCGAAGTTTGAGGAAAGCAAGAAAAAGCGTATAAAATATATTTTTCCTATTTCCTAAATATACTATGTCATTAGTGTTTTTCTTCTTGTAAATCATTTTTTATTTAAATATATTTTTCCTATATCCTAAATACATCCTTTGACTATTTAGATTTTTAGAGAAAAAACAATATAATGGGGATTTAAAGAATAAAATTAAAACGTATAAAAAAAATCTACTAATATTTTACATAATAAACCTGGAAAACGATGAGTGGTTTTGTGTGATGGTTTATGTATAATATTTATTTTAATAAAAAACCAAAAAAATTTGGGTGGTGTTTGACATTGAAATACTATTGTATTTTGAAATTTTTTGAATTTGTTTTAGTTTAAAATTAATTTTTTTATGTGTTTTGATTATTTTGATGTGTTTGTATTAAAAATAAATTTTAAAAATAAAAAATTATTATTTTAATAAATTTTCAATAAAAAATACTTTTAAATAAATTTTTTAATACATACATGCACTTAATTAGATAAAACATTTAATACGAGTGAAGGAACTAGGTTATAAGTGTTCAAGAAATAAAGGACTAAATTACAATAATGTTCAAAACCAAGGAACTATATAATAGTTTACTCGATCGTGAGCACAGGTGAATTTTGTGACCTGCATTTCAGTGCTCCGTGGGCAGTGACGTGGTGGATGATGCTATTTTGCACCTTTTGTTTTTTTATTTCAAATTTATTTTTTTATATTTTTAAATCATTTTAAAATATTAATATTAAATATAAATTTTAAAAATTAAAAATATATTATTTTAATATATTTTTAAATAAAAAAACTTTAAAAAGTAATTGACATTACAGTAGCCTAATATTTCTACACAGCCGCCAAATTGAATTGCACCGTCGTTAGTTGATGGAAGACTTTTTCCATATTGTACAGTGGGTTCCTATATCGCGGTCAATGATTGGGAATTTCTATGTTATTTTTTTTTTCATGTTTGAAAATATAATTATAGTTATACTTAAAAGTATTTTTTATTTAAAAATATATTAAAATAATATTTTTTAATTTTTAAAAAATTATTTTTGATATCAGCACATTATAAAAATTTTAAAATACTAAATTAAAACAAAAAAAATATTAGACTAATTAATAAAAATTATTTTTAAAATACAAAAACAAATAGGTATAATTAATAAGAATATTTTCTTTTAGCTAGATTTTAAAAATTTATTAGTGCTTGAATTGACTGTATTTACATATATATATATATATATATATATATATATATATATATCAGCTGTGATAAGATTTAAGTTTTAAATTATAAAAAAAAAAATAGCATGGCAAGATTATCTACAATGATACCAATTTACTAAAAACAATTATATTTTTATATTTTAAATTAATTTTTATATTTTTAAATTTATTTAATATATTAATATAACAATAAATTTAAAAAAATATATTTTTTTTTAATATATTTATAAATAAAAAATATTTTATAAAACAATCACTATCATAATATAAAATAAAATTACATATACCATGGAAAAAGCATTGGGTATGGATGTGTTAGGATTGTCTTGTTAGAAGCGAGTATCTCTATTTATGCATCTGGCTGTGTCATCCCTTGGATTTTGTCGAACTAATTTATTACATTTAGAATTAATTTATTACAATAATTGCTTATTTTCAACCAAGGTGTCATGTAATGAACCTGTTGACTTTAAGTTATTTAGTGAATTGTTGAACTTCAAAGCCTCAAAGGCCATGCGTGGTTTTATATTGAAAACGAAAGTGTGATTTTTAAGTGTTTGTGTCAATTTACATTAAAATAATTTTTAATATATTTTTTGGTTTGAGAGATTTCTTGTTTAATTTACATTTTAACTAACTAGTTATTAAACGATCTCGTATTAGGATCTAGAGTGTGTTTGTTTTGTGAAAAATAATTTTTAAGAAATTACTTTTCAAACTTTCCTGTGTTTGTTTGCTATTACAAAAGTTGATCAATGAAAAATATTTTCCAGTCAACAAAAAATACTTTTCAGAAATTATAAAAAATTAAAAATATCATATTATTTGCTGATTATGTCAAATTTAATCGTCAAACTTTTAATTGCTATATATTTTGTTTGAATCTTTTTTTTCAATTTAATCCCTTAAAATTTGATTTAATTTGATTTTTATATTACCTCTGGTCCTTATTTTTATGATTGTTATTTACTTTTCTCTTATTATTTTTTTAATTAAAATTTTTTATCTATCAAATTTAGTCATTATTCTTTTGATTGTTACTTATTCTATTTAAAATAATTTATGAAATTATAATTATTGTTATTTTAATTTCATCATCTTTTAATTTTTTTTCTGTTATATTTGATCTCTATTATTTTATTTATTATTTATTTTATTTGAGATAATTTATTAAATTAATTTTTTTTTAATTTCATTGACATTCAACTTTTAAATTTGTAAGATTTGTTCCTTATTATTTTAATAAACTTGAAAAAAAAAATATTGATAAGCTATTTTCCAGCTCATTTTCCATAACATAACCAAATAATGAAAATTATTTTTCAATTTATTTTTCATGATACTACCAAATATCAAAAAATAATTTACTTTTCCAGAATTCACTTTTCAAATAAATTATTTTCTAAAATAAAATACTTTCCTGCAAACAAACAGGCCAAAAAAATTGACTTGTAATTAAATAAATAAATAAAGTTGTTTTGTTTGCTAGGGTTTATGGAGCTATAAAAGAAAAGGAAGGTGGGTGAATTTAGTTTAAAAATAAAGTTTCATATTGGATATAATTTTTTTTATTTTTAAAATTAGTATATTAAAACAATTAAAATATATATATAAAAAAAATTTTAATTTAATAATTTCTAAAACAAACAAAATACAATTAAAAAATAGAAAATCGGGTCTAATTAATCACCAACACAAACACTTTTTTAATAAACACAGAATATTCCCTTTTCAATGAATGAATATAATCAAAACAAATACAAAAATTATAGAAAACAACAAACATTAAAAATTCACATAACTAAAAGATTTCAAGAATCCATTTTATACCAACATACAAAACAATATGGGTTGAAAGATTTTTTTTATGTTTTTTTCCTGGTGATGGGGTTGGCATCATCATTTCTACACTGGCTCACTACCAAATTGATTAGCGCACATAGTCTTCTCATATTTTTTTAGCATTTTAAAATTATTTAAGTGTTGTTAAAATAAATAAAAAATATTAAATTGGCACTTGAGAAATTTTACATCTTTTTATTTTTTCCAAACACAGTAAAATGACAAAATAATCCTTATAATACAAAAACATTAAGATGGTGTGCAAGGGAGCTTCCATCTTTTTTACTTTGTTTTTTATATATATAATCAAGTTGAAAAGGGAACAATTTTGGTATTTCAATGAATATACAATATTATATTCAAAGGAAAAGTGATTGATGCACAAAGTAGTAGGTGAGAAACGCATGCGTCCTTTTTGTTAAGTTGATTGCAATTTTTTTTTTTATTTTTTTCTTTATTTATTTTATTTTTTATTTTCGTGTCTCATTATTTTATTTCATTTATTTTTTATACTAGATTTGATTTATATTATTTTAATTTATATTTTTTATTTTTTTAATTTATTTTATTTTTTAATTTTATCCATCGTTGTTTTATTTCATTTGACTTTTATATCAAATTTTGTTTTTATTTTTTTTATTGTTATTTTTATATAAAAAAAAATTGGATGATTGGAATTTTTTCTTCATGATTTTTTTAAACTTGCCTTCTATAGAGTAACCTCGTCTCATGACCCGGGTTATAAGTTTTGAAATTTAGCTCTATTTGACTTTAATCTTTTTTAGGTTCTTTTTCTACAATTAATTTTTTTTTTATTTCAACCTTCAATATTAGGTTATTAGACCTTCAATTTCGTGATCTTTTTTGCTTTTCTTTCTATAGGATTATCCCGATCTTATATCTTGTTTCACGAGTTAGTTGAGTTAACCCATGTTAACTCGAGGTTTTTTTATGTTTTTTTTAATCAATTTTTTTTATTTCATTTTCATTTTTCACTATTTAGCTTGCTTCATAATTAAATTATGTTTTTTATTTAATTTTTTCTGTGCAAGATTAACTTTACATTGCAATTGGGCCACAAAATTAGTATAATGACTTTAGTAAGTTTTTTTATTCTTTTTAAATTATTTTTTCCAATTCATCCTTTACTTTTTGATTTCCTATTAAATAAGCTTTAGATTATTTTTTTTTTCTGTGAGGTTATCTCGCTCTTATTTAATTTTGCTTTGTCATCAAATAAGATCATTAAGACATTTCAATAATATTTAAAAGTTATCTTTTTATAATATTGCCAAACATTTATTTTTTTCAATTAGCCATTGTAAATTTTTTTTTATTGTTGTTGACTTTTTTATAATCATATTATTAAATTAATTAAGCATAATAAACTAATTCGACTTGATAACCCAGATTTGAAAATATTCTTACTTTTTTAAAAACATTATCATCGCTTGGCGTCCTTTTTTTATGTTATGAAAAGTCTAACTTCCCGTGACATGATGCAAGCCGCCTATCAAGTAAATATCCATATTTGGATGATAAATCTTATATCCTTGTAAATGTAACAATAAAATCTACCAACTAAAAACTTACTTAAGAAAACATGATATGACTTGACTTAATATGAGATTATTTTATTCTCATGATGTCAATGATTTGGTGAGTTAAATCAGGTTGACTTATATTTTTTTATCATTTTTTAATTGATTTTTTTTCAATTCCACCCTTAAATACTGGATTGATTGAGAATTGAGTTTCATAATTTATTTTAAATTTTTTATGAGGTTATCTTAATCTTATGATTCAGGTTTGGCAGCTTAACCCAAGTTGATTCAAGAGTTTTTTAATCTTTTTATAATAGATTTTTTTTTCAATTTTACCTTTAGATATTTGATTAAATAAGAATTGAACTTTATAATTTGTTTTTATTAGGTTATCACAGTTTCACGATCCAAATTTGACAGGCTAATCCGAATTAATTCAGGTTTTTTATCTTTTTTTTTTAATTTTATTCTTTAATATTTTATTGATTGGGAATTGAGTTTTATTGCTAATTGTTGTCCTAAAGGTTTGTTTCTTTTTCTGCATAATTAATATTCGAAGTTGCCTTCTTTTGAATTTTGTTTTTTCCATATGTTGCCTTTAGTTTTTTAATTTTTAATTTTTTTTCCCAATACACCAAAATGAGACTGGAATCATTCTATTGTTGTTTAAGGAACATGGTGCGTGCAGATGCTAAAGAATTTTTTATATTCGTTCAGCAATCAGTAAGTGATTTCTTTGATTTTCTAGACATTTTACTCTTTTTGTGCGTTCAAGGTCCATTTTACACCGATGAGATTTAGTGTTTTTTTATATATATAATTATAATTATAATTTGTAATACTTATAATATAATTTAAATTTATAGATTTGTATTAGAAGATAGGCTTTCCTTTTTAGAAGGTAGGTGCACTAGCCTGGCTTTAAAAAATCCTTTTTTTTAATTTTAATTTTTTTTTAATTGAAATTAATAATTACAATATTATTTAAAATATGTCATATTTTTTAAAATAAAATTAAAGCTTATTAGAATTATTGATGCGATGGCTAATTAGATTTAGTAGCTAACTATTAATTTGATAGATAAACAAAACGTTATTGATAACATCATAGTCTGAATAGATGATCTTTATAAAAATTGTAGATAATTATTTCAATTTTCCAACAAAAAAAAAGAATTATTTTGACTTTTAGAACTCTAGATATGGATTGTACACCAGACAATATTTGGCCTACAAAATGGATCCAAACTTCTTTTTTGTTACTAAAACTTGAACCTAAAAACAACATATTGAGTCTTGGGTTGTTTATGAATGTCTTAGTCTTACATTTTAGCTTTCCATCAAGCTAAATCACAATTAAATATGAGGTTGATAGCTCTAGTTTTAACATGAAAATAAAATGATGTTCTAGTTTGAATAGAACTAGCTCAACGAGGATTTATTCTCTAAGCATAGCCTTCTATTTATTTCTTCATATAAACCTTAATTTTAATATTTAAACATATTTATTAATTTTTTGAATTGTAAGATATACATATTTTATAAACATGTATTTAAAACCAGTATTTATCATAAATTACATATATATTATATTATCAGACATGTTATTATAAAACGTACTTAAATTATAGAATTTAATAATATTTTAAGTATAATATGATAATGTAAAACCTTAATAAAATATAATTTTAAGTACTTATAACCTAATATGTAATAAATTATTTAAAGAAATTGCACATGAATATTCGATTAAAATAAAATATTTATTATTTTATTTTATTATTTCTTTTATATAGCCACAAAAAAATATGAAGCCATGATTTTATTACTTATGTTTGACATTGTTTTTTAGACTATGATGAGTTTTTGTTTAAAAAACATGTCACTCTTTAAAAAAAAAAGATATGTTTTAATCCAAAAACAATTTAATAAAAAAATGAGAATTTTGTCTTTATAAATCAATCTTTTCACTTCTTAATTTGAATTGTTGATATTTTTGTGAATATTTATTTTAATTATCTTAGATTTTTATTAAAAACTATGTTGTCAACAATAATTTTTTTTTATTAAAATAAAAATAAACACGTAAATAAAGAAGGATGACTTCAACTTAAGAAATATATTTTCTCCACTAGAATTAAAATCTTTCAAGTTCTTATGAATATTTATTTTAATTATAGTATAATTATATAAAAATTAGGTTTTAGAATTTTTCCGTGATATTGTGTGTGCATAAAATCTAATTTTAATACTAAAGTACATTTTGGGCATGTCTCCTTACCTTAATGTTAAATGGAAAGGTGCATAAAAAAATCAATTATAAACTTATTCTTTTGTGTGTAAAAGAATGATCTTTATATACAATCAAATTCAAAAAAAGTATTCGACGGGACACCATAAAAAATTAGACGTTCTCATACACTAGAATAAATCTCTGCAACGTGGGGATTAATGAACAAATTATAGACAGCAAGATATTTTTTTGGACTTATATCCTGTTTGTTTTTATATTTTAAAAATAATTTTAAAAAAATAATTTTTTTTTTGTATTTTAAAATTATTTTGATGTGTTGATATCAAAAATAATTTTAAAAAAATAAAAAAATATTATTTTGATATATTTTCAAGTAAAAAACATTTTAAAAAACAATCACAATCATACCACACTTCCAAATAGAATACTAACAGTCTTATTTTATTATGCAATAGAACTTATTGAAATAAAAGTGTTAAAATTAGAGTTGATTAATAAAATCATATAACTTTAAAAGTTAATTTAGATTTAGTAAGTAAATTCAGATCAACAACTTAAAAATTAATAAAATAAGATTTATTTTTTTTTATTTTTTTTTAGTATTTTAAAATTATTTTGATGGGTTGATATCAAAAATAATTTTAAAAAAATAAAAAAATATTATTTTGATATATTTCCAAGTAAAAAACATTTTGAAAAACAATTACAACCATACCACACTTCCAAATAGACTACTAACAGTCTTATTTTATTATACAATAGAACTTATTGAAATAAAAGTGTTAAAATTAGAGTTGATTAATAAAATCATATAACTTTAAAAGTTAATTTAGATTTAGTAAGTAAATTCATATCAACAATTTAAAAATTAATAAAATCAAACTTAATTCAAGTGAACTCGGTAAAATTATACAAACTTACGATTTTACAAGTCTTGATGGAATATAAATATTTCATTAATTAACTTTTTTCTCTTCTTTATCAAACCAAAAACACCCTAGCCTACTCCTCTCTCTCTCAAGCCGCTCGACTCTCTCCCCCTCTTTTTGCTACGTCTTAGGATAAAAAACCTTGGTAAAAGACAAGTTTAAGGGTTGTTGCTGGTAATTTGATTTGTAATTTTTTTTTTGTTTATGTAATTTTTTAATTTTGTTAATTATAGATTTGTTTGGGAATGTGGTTGCAGTTGCGGTTGTTTTTTAAAATATTTTTTGTGCTGAAATGCATTAAAATGATATTTTTTTTTTATTTTTTAAAATTATTTTTGAGATTAGCATATCAAAACGATTCAAAAAAAATTAATAAAAAAATTAATTAAATTTTTAAAAAGCATGGATACAACCATGTGTTTCCAAATACTCTCAACATCTACCGGGTTTTCATGTTGCCATATGGGGTGATGAGTGAAATTTCTAGTTAGGCATTTACATTGTTCAATGTATTATCTCATTACTAATAAAGGCATCGAGAATAAGAAACTATCAACATTTGTTTACTCTATTTTGCTGCTTACACGCACAAGTTTGTTTTGCTCATCTTGTAAAGTTGGTTTTGTGATGGGTTCTTTACTAATGAATGTTATAAAAACATACTCATGGTAGCTTTTTTCTTTTAGTCGACACGAACAATGGTGTTTAGGGCTTATAATTAGGTCAATCAATTATTCTTTCAAGGATTTATTACTCAAACTATTAGTAATTACTTGTTGACAATATTAGTATTGGTACCAATAATAACATTATTATTTAGAATATTAATATTGATACTAGTAATAATATTAATAATTCTCTAAATGATAATGATCTCAATAAATATTTTAAGAATAATAAGAAATGAAGGCAATTATATTGGTTTTAATTAACATGATACGCTAATAAATTATTTATTTTAAGCTTGTTGATTGTTAGTTAATAAAATTCTATGGACATAATTGTATTGTAATGGATTTTTAAGTTAAATTAAGTATGAATATTTATTTGAACTATGTATTTTAAGGTGCTTGAATTTTTGTATTATTTATTTAACTTCTATCTTAATTGTATTATACTGTTATTTATTACTCGGCTGAAATCATTTGTATAATTAGTTAAATTTTTTTTTTATGTTTGATAATTTTGATGAAGTCTTATTTTTAGGATTTAACATTAATATTTTTTTTAAATAATTGACAAGTCTCTTTCTTTAAAGGGAACAATGTTAAATTTCTCAAATCGAATACGGGCTCAATGCTTGTTTTTAACAATTTCAACAAATCTTTTTTTTATAGAATTTAATATCAATATTTGTAAAATAATTGGTGGGTCTCATTCTTTAAAATGATCGATTTCAAAATCCTGAAATCAAATATTAACCTAGCACTTATTTTTAATAATTTCAATGATTTTTGTTTAGGATTTAAAGTCAATATTTTTAAAATAATTGACAAGTCTCGTTTTTTAAATGCATTGATGCCAAAATTACCTCGAATCAATGAAAACTTTTATTTTTAAAGATTAATGTCAAAGTTTTCTTTAAAATTTTCAAATGGGTGAAATCTCCTATTATTAAGGATTAGTGTCAATTATTTTTTATTAAAAATCATATTTTGGCGAGTCTTTTATTTTTAAGACTCGACATCATTTTTCAATGAATCTTTTATTTTTAGAGATCAATGTCAACATTCAAGATAAATCACGAATAAACTTTGAATGTTATAACATAGAATAATTTAGAAAAACACAAGTGATAATAACCTTTCATATAAAAAAATACGGTAAAGGTGATATTTACTTTTCTTCAAACATAAATAACTTAGTTCTGAATCTCTAGAATTAATGTTAATTTTAAAACTTCTAGTTTTATCTAATTACCACGTGATGATTCTAGTTATTTTATTTTTCTCTTCAAACAATTTTTAAACACCGCATCACCGTTTCTAATATGATAACTTCTTTTATTATTATTATTATTATTATTATTATTGTGTATTTTACCATAAATTAAAAGAGTGGACTATTGTGGATTGTATTGTATTCTTACAATGTAATCTTTAAAAGTTTAGTTTATTCCTTGATTTTTTCATTAAAAGTTCAATTTGAGCTCTATTTTTTTTGTTTTCACTTTTGGTTTTATAGTTTCAATATTTATGTTTCAGTATTAAAATTTTATTTTCCTCATGTTTTAATTTTTAGATGTTAATAGAGAAGATAGTCATTGAAAATAGAAAAAAATAAAAAAAGATTTTATTCATTCACATTTCAACTACAAAAAATATCGATATTGGTATTACTTAGTTTTTTTTTAAAAGAAAATTCAATGGAGGTGCATATTGATCCTTTCAAGCACGAATATGCTTGAATATTTTGCTAAATATCCCTTAACATATTTTCCTTTTTCTTTTTAAATTATGAAATAAAATTCTTTTTTAATGAATTTATTAAAATAATATTTTAGTAGCTATCCAATCATGCCTTTATTTTTTTAAAAAATATTTTTTTTATAATAATAATAGTAATTACTTTATGAATAATTATGTATTAACCTAAAATGCATTTTTTTAAAGAACACTGCTCATTAATATTGAATTATAATAAATACCTATTCATTAATTTTATTTTAAGTTTTTAATATGTTTTTCTTATATTCAATCTTCTTATTTTTTTATATAAACATGTAAAAATGATGATTTCATAGTTATTTTTATATTTTTAATTAAAACTTGCTTTCACTATCATAACAAGTTTTTATTTAAAAAACAATGTTTCTCATTAAAAAAAACATGTTTTTGTTAAAAAAAAAGCTGAATAAAGAAATGAAATTTCTAATAAAAAATATACATTTATTTCTTTTTAATTTAGATCATTAGAATATTTTTTGTGAATATTGTTTTTTCTGATTAATTTACTTTTTTCTTCAATAAACAATGATGCTAACAAATGAATAAAAAAAAAAGACAATTTTGACAAAAAAAAAAAATTTCTCAACAATTCTACTCGTTATCTTGTCTAGGAATATCTATTATTATTATAATATAATTAAATAAAAATATATTTCATAAGTGCCTTGCAGCTGGGCGGGTAATATAGCCGGTGATATGCTACTCAAACTTAGCCACCTGTTTTCCCATTTTTTTAACCACATTTGCCCGGCGTTGTCCGTACGCCATCCTTTAAAATAGTGATTTGTTAAAACCCAAAAATTGAAAGAAAACCCTATCTGTCTCCCCGCGTCAATTCCACGCTTTTGAAAAAACCATACCAAGATACCCTCTCTGTTTCTTTCTCTCTCTAAAATTTGAATCCGGATCCATCGATTTCGATCTGTTAAATTAAAAAAACTTCATTTATCTCTCTCTAGAAAATCAATCCATCAGTAATGAGGAAAGGAGCCAAGAGAAAGAGAAGCCAGAAAGAAGAAGAAGCTGCTCCTGCTCCTGCTCCTCACAAAACCACCGAATCGACCAAGCCACCTACTAGAGCTAAGCGGGTCAAGGCATCCAAACCCGAACCCGAACCTGAATACTTCGAGGACCAGCGCAACTTGGTGCTCTAATCTGTCACTCGCATTATTTTGTTTCAATTAATTAATTATTTATTTTTTGTTGAAGAATTCATGGATAACTTGTTGAATTTCTGTTTCTTAACAGGTTTAAAAAAAATAATAAAATCGGATTTTTTCTTAGGTTATTTACATTGTTAATTAATTAATTAATTAAAAGACTGGAAAAGTTTAGTGTTAAGTTTAAGGTCAATAGATGCAGTTTGTTAGTTCATTTTTTTTCGAATTCTGGCTCAGTTAGGTTAAAATTCTTAAACTGTGTAGTGTTTTTATAGCAAGGCTATTTTGCAATTTTTTTTGTTGAATTTGTGAGAGTGCGGTGTTGTTTTGAAGTTGGAACTCAAAAGTAAGCATTGTGAAATTGTTTTCTTATGCAGGAAGATTTATGGAAGCAAATATTCCCCGTCGGTACAGAGGTTAGGTTTTGATTTTTTATTCTGTTCTTTGCTTTGTTGGCTGAATTAATTATGTTGCTTATGGTTCTTTTTTTTTTTTTGGTTTACAGTGGGATCAATTGGACAAGGTTTACGGATTTAACTGGAATTTCTCTAATCTAGAGGTGGATGTCATCAAATAACCCGTGCCTTTCTATTTTGTTATTTTTTTGGTAGAGTAGCGGCGCAGATAATTCTTAGTATGTATGTAAACTGAAATTACAACTCTTACTGGTCAGAATGCATTTGAAGAAGGAGGTGTTCTACATGGGAAGACAGTTTACCTTTTTGGGTGTACAGAGCGTGAGTTTCTTGTTAACTTGAAACACTAAATTTTTTCTAGAGTCTAAACAGGCTTCTCTAAATGGGTGGACATTGCATTGTTTTTGCTTGGTTTTCCCGTGTCCTGTCCTTTTCATTTGTCATGTGAATCTTACTTTGTTTCTTGTGTTTCTTCAGCTCAACTGGTCCCTTTCAAGGATGAAAACATATTAATCTACATACCTGCAGTGGTGGCGGTAAGTTTATTGAAACAGTTGCTTTTGCATGTAATCTAATGTACATGTGTTCATCTGTGAAATTTGTTAAGGAGCAGACTTTATAAACTTCTTATCATCGTGTGTATATATATATATATATTTTTTTTTTTCTATTCATGATAAAAGCAACATACTTCATTTTGTACAAGGTTTAACTTTGCGTCTGGTTATGGCATTTACACTGTACCCACCTTTACACTTACTTAAACGTTGAATGATAAGGATCTTAGGTTTCAAAAACCCTAGATATAGATGTCTGAGAAGTGCTTCCTTGCATTAAAGCACGTTATGGGAGTGAAAGGTCATAGAACCCATACACTATATTTCTCATATTTTCTTTATGGCAATAGCAGGATCATAGAACTCTCTTTTCAAAGTTGGGAAGTGAGAATGCTGGTTCTGCAATTGTCCCCACCTTTACGCGTAGTCGAACCTCATATCAAATGAACTTAAAAAGGCCTATGTTTTATTATGAGGATATCTACTTTGTGTGGTTCTCAAGGCTAGAGACGAAGAGCTTGAGCATTTGTGTCTCGTATTGTTACTTTTCCAACAACACTTTTTTTCTTCCTAAGAGTTGCCTCATCACATGTTTCTTCATCTGTTCTAATTTCAGAATTACAGTTGCTGATTGGTGTTGTTGTGAAGACAAGTGCATTTCTCTGAATTTGTGGAAGTATGTCATTTCTTTTTGCTGCATTTCTCTTTGTTAAACATTTTATTTTACAGGTTGTGTCTCCTTTCCCTCCTTCTAATAAGATTGGAATTAAGTCAGTTCAGAGGGAGGTTGAAGAAATAATTCCCATGAAGCAAATGAAAATGGACTGGGTTCCTTATATACCTTTGGAAGACAGGTATTCCAAAGTAGATTTCTAATTGATTTCATGGAGTCTCTCTCTTCTCAAATAATCTCTCAAGTTGCATTTTTTGTTCAATGTCTCTTTGTAACTTAAATCCTTCTCCAGAGAAAGCCGAGTTGATAGACTGAGACATCAGATTTTTATTTTGAGTTGCACTCAGAGAAGGTACCTCCCCTCCCTCAGTCTTCCTGTTTATTTATTTATTTATTTATATTTATAGATATCATATAATTTCTAGTATTTTGTACGCGGTTGTTTCTTTCTCTATGGTTATTACTTAACCCCCCCTCTCAATCTTCCTGACTATTTATTTATTTATATTTTTATCTGCATTTTAAAGTTCCTTGAGCTATATGTATGGAGCACTGTTCTGATAGGAAGTTGGTTTTTTTATGTAGATTCTTAGTTATCCATTGGTTTTTGTATGCAGATTCTTAGTTGCCAGGACAGACTGCTCTTCAATTTCTTTATTGCTTCCCATTTTCACTAAATATATACCACAATCCTACATTGTATTCAAATTTCTTACGGGCATTTGTGGACAACTGATTTGGTACTTTTTTTTTTGTTGGATAATCCAGTTCTATGTTTCGGCTTTTGAGAACTATTATCATATTATTCATTTTAACAGAAATAACTTAACCTTTCGCTATATTCTGGTTTCTAATTTCTCATTTTTCCTTGGTTATATGCACCTTCTAATATGGCAATTGGATGGCATTCTGCTCAATATCTATTGAACAAAATAATGACACATAATGACACATCAGGGATTGAATTTGAACAAAATAGAAGCAAGAGGAAGGTTCAAAACTGTTATGTTCATAGATCTCTTAGAAAATTTACAGCGAGCATGTTATTGCAATAGACATGAAAACTTACCATTAGATCTTCCTTCAGCAGATTCTATTTGTAACATTTTCACTTTAGAAAATCTCTTTTTTTCTCTGATTCGTTAATCATCTGATGTTGAATACACACAAGCATATGATTTTTATGAGCACTATTGAGGTTTGTAGTGTTTCATTGAAATTTTCAGATACTAAGATGTGTGTGTCTTTGCATGTGCCTATTCCTATTCCTGTTGCTTATGCATACGGATTGCTTGCAGGGCTGCTTTGAAACATTTGAAGATTGATCGGATCAAGAAATACGAGTACTGCTTACCTTGTGAGTTTTGAGGAAATTTTATGATGTTTAGATTGCTGTATTTCACATGAACTTCATTGTACTAAAATAGTGTTGTGAAAAGAATGGAAAAAAGTGCCCTTTAAGTTCTAATGAGCACCAAAAGTTTGTGGACCACAACATGTAAATTTTGCTGAACCATGTTTGGTTGCTTGTTTGACTAATCAGAGCATAGGATAGTACAGCTCCTGTATCAGCTTTTAGCATTCTGTGATCTCTTATTGCCAATGTATGGGGGACTGTTCAATTCCTCTGAAATGCTTCCTTTTTTGACAGATTTCTACAACCCTCTTCAAGAAGATGAGCTTGAGCAGAGCACTGAGGTTCAAATAATTTTCCCATCAGAACCAAAGCCAGTAAGTGAATAGCATGTAAAAGAAATGAATTGATGGAAACCAAGACCTTTGGATGTTGACAGATAGCTTGAGTTGAGATTCATTTAGAAATTATAGTTTATATTGTCAGTTAAGCAAACTGTTGTGCTTAGTTTAGTTGCTATGATAAGTGTAGCACTGATATACGATTCTGCAAATTGACCTTTTAGCATTGGTAATTGCAGATTTTTTGTGAATTTGATTGGGAATTAGATGAACTTCAGGTATGATTTTTATTTCTGATACTTGTCTTGGTTTAACTTGGTGGTTTTTCATGAAGTTGCTTTATTCATTCCTTCATTCTTTTGAATGCTTGATAACCACTATGACATTTGGCCTTATGGAAGAATTGGTTTGAACGTATGGCTATGGTAGTCATCTTCTAAATCTACCATTTCAGTGTGTAGAATTGGATTGTCTCCTGCTTGTTTGAAGGAATTATGTGGAAATGGTGTATGCCTAGTAACATATTCCTGAACTCTCCTCACCTGATAAGTACAAACCATGCCTTGATATTTGCTGCCAGGAGTTCTTGGGGAATATATTTGTCCTATCATTTCTCAACTCTGACAAAATTCTCCCCTGATACACCTCCCTACCCATGTAAAGAAAGAACAACTAGTTTGTATTAAGATCTATCTATTAACCTGCAGGAGTTCATTGATAAGCTGATCCAGGAGGAGGAATTATCTGAAGATCAAAAGGATGCCTTTAAGGTGAATTTTATGAAATATATTCAAATATTTCATTGTTTCATCCTATTTTTGTTAATAATTGAACCTTGTATCTTTGTTTTCTTAGGAATTTGTCAAGGAGAAAGTTCGAGAAGCGAAGAAAGCTAATAGAGAGGTAACTTGTTTGGTTCTGTTTGGTTTGCAAGTGCAAGTGGGAGGTCTTTAGCTGCTTTGTAAGAAGTTTCCTTTGGTGCAGGCTAGGGAAGCCAGGAGAAAGGCCCTGGAAGAAATGAGTGAGGAAACTAGAAGAGCGATAGAAAATCTGAGGTTCTACAAGTTCTATCCTGTGCAAACGCCCGATACACCTGACATATCAAAAGTGAAGGTAGAGTGTTACAATATCCACTAGGACATCATTTTGTGAAAGCAGCTTTTGATTAATAGTTTGTTTATAGTTGCTATTAACTTTTCTTAAGAATAGGAAATGTAATTGCTGTAGAGACATTTTACCCTGGGACAGCCTGTTGAATATTCAACCTCCGACTTTTTATCATTGAAATGTCACCTGGAGAGAGCTTGGCAGTTTTGACGTCCTTTATGTACTTCCAGTGTACAGCATGTGATGCCCTGCCTTGACTCCTTGGTATTATGCTTTGAATTACTGAGAGAAAAGAAAAAAAAATCTGATTGTGGTTCAGACAGTTCGCAACCTTTATGATTACCTTCTCAAGGGAACATCTAGATTTGTTTCCTTGAGTCACTCGATTTCCAAGTATTAGTAGATTTTCCCTGGTCAAAGAGGGTAGACCATGAAGTATTAGTAGAATCTTCAGACCTTGCACTTTCCTTTTTCCACGAAGTGAATTTCTGAATTCCTTGTGATGTTTGCTGATTTTCCCTTGCAGGCATCATTTATAAACAGGTATTATGGGAAGGCTCATGAGGTTCTGTGAGTGGATACATCTAGGACAGGGATGACAGTTGCTTGAAGCCTGCTTTGGCTGCAAAGAATCAAATTTAAAGGTTTTGCTTACCATGAAGCTGGGAGGAGGCATGCCTCCGGTGCCACAGTTTCACTTTTATCATTCTAGGTGTCTCAGGAGATACAAACTTTGCAGTTTCAAAACTTTTTGAGAGTCAGTCAGGCGCACATTTTTACTTTAGCAGGCATTTGTAAGATACATTGTTGAGGTTATTCACATTTTCTAGGTATAGGCCGGCAGTGAAATCCACCTGTCGCTTGGATTTCTCTTTGGTTTACCGTCCATTTCATCCACATATTAGTTATTATGACCAGAAGTTTTAGTCCCAAAACAACGGGTTACAGTATTTCAACATTACAATAAACGACCGAATTTATAATAAATGACTGGATGCCCTTGTAGCTCTTATTTTCGTAATCAGTTCTGAATTTTCCAGGTTGTTTGAGGTACATCGGTGGATAAAGTAACATGTCAGTTCACACAGCAGCCCACCTTATTTATTTTCAGCAAAAACATAACTCTTGGGCAGGTTGGCATACAGTGCATCAGTTGCGAATATGTATGGGAGCGAGCTTTCCTTGGCTTCTAACTGTTGGCTCAATCATCCGTTTTACCAGAGAAAAAATGATCTGCCCATTCACCAGGGCCAGCAAATGGCAAGAGACCACAGCACAATGGTAGAAGCAGGAGGGAAGTAGCGTAGAAAAGTGATCGCCGGAGCCAATATGGACATATTGTGCTAGGTTTTGTCCCTCGGGCGATGGCCGTGACGGTGACGGGCCCGTGAAGCAGACAGAACAAAGTTGACGGACAGACATTTGAGAAGAACTGCAGCACGCATAAAGCTTCCCAATACAGAAGCCAGTGCGATCCGCTCCCTCCCAGTTTATCCACACAAAGTTTGCCAGTAAAACCACAGACAGCTCCCAACAGCAGCAGAATGAAAGTTATTGGCATTGTCCGGTGTTGAGATGAGGAGCGTTGAACAAGCAAAAAAGCAACTGCAAGGATAATTAGGATGCCAAATGCCATTTGGCTCACAACTTGAACTTGACACATGAGTACCTGTAGCCAGGAATTAAAGGATGAAAACGGCTTGACGGACCACCGGAATTTGGACTCCTGAAACAGATAACCAGAAACATATTAATATTTCCCCGACATCCGGTAAGATTGTAAGCAAGGCAGAAGAATATATAGCAAAGAAAATAAAAAATCATCTCATCTGTTGCTCAAGGAATGGAATAGAAATTGTTCAAAACATATGACAGAGATAAAACAATGGTTAGGGCTCTGTTTTAGATCGAGATTGCTAAATCATGTTTAAGTTTGAAAAAGGGAATTTGGTCACAGTTTCCATTCTGCTCATCAAGTTTCAAACATTATGGAATGATTTGACCATAAAGCCTGCCCAAGCAACTCCCAAGTCCTTACTTTTACCATCTACCTCAAGGCCCGAGCTAATATGCTCCTGATTTTATAGTTCTATTTAAAACTTCTCTTTTAATAGCCTCTCTGTGGTCTCTGTTGTTGCTTGGGGAAGCACCTTCGCTAGTACCTAGTACTAGAAAAGGAGCATGTAGAACCAGACAACCATACCAACAAAGATGATGGTTACAGACATCTCACGAAACTAAATCAAATGACATTAGCAAGAAGACATGGTCCTTGCCTTGTGCAAAAGAGAGCAGGATTCAGTAGCTTCTTTGATCCTTTTGTATGAATAAACATACGCGCTGTATGATAGCGAGGCAGACATGATGATCAAACCAGCAACAAGACAGTCCGAGCACTTTCTATGCAGCTCGGCATGCCTCGTGTCTTCTAATTGAGTCTTGAACTTGTCAATTTCAAAGGATGCCTTTGACATGCCCATTACTAATTTTGATCTCCCCAGATAATTTGATTCTGCGGTGAGATTCAACAAGTCCTCTTCCAACTTCAATTTTTTCATTGCAAGACCAATCTCTATTTCCTTCAGGTCATTAGAACGGGCTTGCTCGACAACAGATCTCTCAATAGTGCTAAACGTGTTAATTACAGGGTATGAGCTAGGAGCACAGGCTAGCTGGTTGGTTTGTCTGTGAAGGGCAAGTTCTTGGCCCAAGCAACCCATGGATATGTTCTCTTCTACCTTTTCAAGTCTATGTGTTTGATCCCCAGTCAAAGTAGCGGGCAAGTCTGTTTCTGAGTCACAATCTTTGATACAGGTGCTACTGGCACAGCCAACTCTTTTATTGGGAGTCCTGCCTGGAGCAGAAATATCTAGGTTCTGGTGGATTAAGGCAGGTGGTCTCTTGTTGATAGAGGATTCATCAATCAATCTAAGAGTACTCAATGTGCTCCCAAATGAATTCTGAAAATTTCTTGCAAAGAAATCAAATTTGTCACCAAAGACCTGTTGCACATAGGGTGTAAGGTCAGCATTTTGTGGCCTGCCTGATGTTGACAAGTACACGAGGGAACTTGACCAGAGTCAATGGATAAGTGAGCAGTTAAGGTCTGGCTTACACTGGCTAAAGATTCTCTGACAGCTGAAGTGCAGATCTGCATGCAAGTAGACACATTAAGTTCGGTTTTCCCAACATTCCAAAATTAGAACAAACAGACTCCAAAACAAAGAAGAAGCATGCAAAGGCAAATTTGTCTAATTCATGTGATTTTACAGAGCTGCAGTGAAAAATTTACGAGATGGGCATCTGATTGCCTTGTTATCTAAGTATGAACTGTTTGACAAACAGTCCATTTGAGTGACAAAACTAATATGTTCTTCCATATGCAGAATGAAAAAATGTACGGCAGAAGGGATGGCAAACCATAGTTGTGACTTCAAAGATCTATTTCTGAGACGCGAATATAAAATCCATGTTAGTCTTGAAAGAGGCAAAAACTTTACCATTGAAAGATGATCAACAGACAATCTTTCACCTGCTGCATCTTTCCTCTCCAGAACCTACAATAATAAAAAAAAAAGCAACAAATGAACAATATCAACTGACAAATACTAATCATTAAAAAAAGGCACAAATGATAAAGATGCTTTAATCCTTGCACCATTACTGTGAAAAAGCCATCGGCATGTTTTTAATGAGATTTTTCACAAGGCAAGTCATTTCATTAGAAAGATCGGAAATCTCACAGAACATTCCTGAATGAAACCAAAGGGAGAAAAAGCTAATATTATACATACGACAATTAGAAAGTGAAAACAAAACCTTAAAAAGGAAGACAAATGGAATTTAATTTTTTTTCCAATGCTTTCATTTTACAAAAACGAAAGACTATTGATAAAAATAGCAGTCATGACTCAATACAAAATGTCAAGATCTCAGGTTCAAACAAACAGCTCTGAAGATGTTAAAGGTTAACTTCATAACCAATCACCAATCTATTCTGTATATTTAAGAGAAGGCAGAGTCCAGTTCACCTTTTGATTCACCAAGTAATACAAATTAAAAGAATACAACTGATGCCACAAACATACATCCCATAAGGATGAAACTTTTCATTCCATGAGTAACTGTAAACTGTAAACCTAATATCAAAATTAATTCAACCACCAAATGATATTAGACTGCAAGCATAGTGTTGAATAAAATACTGGACACTGCTTGGGATACACTAATTAGATACATATCAATGCACAAATCAAAGTAAGCCATAAGAGACTAATAGATTTGAACAGATTTATGTAAGCAAAATAAGAAACATGCAACTAACAATATGCGCGCATACAAGTAAAAACATGTAACTAACTGTAAGCCATGCAGTACGCAAATAGCAATAGAACATCCACATTAATAACAGCACGAAAGGTCTGTCTCAATGCCCCACTGCTTTCCCCTAGCACCAAAACAATGGATAAAAGGCAGATATCTGTCTCTAAGAAATTTACATGTATCTTAATGACCTTCAATTGTACATTAAATCCATACATTTTTGATACAGATGCTTAGAAACCTTTTATTCACAGACCAAACCCTTAATCATTGCAATGCCAGCTTGCAGAACACAATTCAAGTCAATCACTGAATTTCTTGAAAAACATAGTTAATCAAAGGCTAACTTTCAAAAGTTTGTAACCCATGTTGGAGTTCCGTGGCTGCATTTCTAAGTCAATACATAAACTCAAAGTGCATTCAGGGAGCTAAACACTCCACAACATAAGAAAATCTACCAACAATCTCCATAGCATTCCAAAACCATCTATCTCAATTCCAACAAATCAACCAATGGCATACAAATTTCAATAACATATAAACAAAAAAAAGGGAAACCCTAAAATTTCCCAACGCAAGCATATCACCTTAAGAAACTAAACAGACACCAAAAAGAACCAAACTTTATGAACCAAAACCACTAATTTCAATCGCATTGCTTGCAAAACAGAAAATTGAAGAAACCTGAGCAACAACAGCAGCAAAAGACATCCCAAGATGTAATGCAATAGCCTCCACATTACCATCCCCTGCACCGCCCCTGTGCCTAAGCGGAGCAAAAACCACCTTGGGGCTTCGTCGTTTGTATGCCACGTTCGAAATTCTATTCATAGAGGCAGTAACAGAGGAAGAAGAAGATGACGAAGGTGGCGGCGGCTTTATGGTTGTGTCTTTAAAGATTCTTTTCTTCTTCTTTCTGTATGTGGGTTTAAGGTTATAACCATTCTCCACCGCTGGATTTGAATGATCAGTGGGGGTTGGTTCTTGGATCGTCAGAGAAGGAGAAGGAGATGGATCGGTGTCCATGGAAGAGAAGAGGAGGCCTCAACGACCACTTCTTTTAAAAATCTCAAAATTATTACCAGAGAGAGGGGACTGTGAAGCTATTAGAAGTTGTATCGGAAACGACAGAGCGTGTGTTGGAGGCTGAGTTAGATTTTTCTTAACGTCCAAGGATGTTTTTTCATCGTTTGGACTGTCTGTCTGTACTGTTTCGTACTTGAATGTTTTTATCTTGATTTCAAAAATATTTAAAATTTTTTTAGAATGGTTTTATATTTTTATTTATTTTAAATTAATATATTTTTAATGTTTTTAAATTGTTTTGATGTTCTGATATTAAAAATAATTTTTTAAAAATAAAAAAATATTATCTTAATATATTTTAATAAAAAAAATACTTTAAAAAATAACCGCAACTACATTTCAAATAAACTTCATTGATATTTTTATTTTTGTTTTGATTAATCTCCGTGTATGTATTTAAATGTATTTATTGTTTAGTGAATGTTTAAAAGTGTGTTAATTATTATTTTTTAAATATTTTTTATTTGAAATTATATTAAAATTATATTTTTTTATTATTAATTTTTTTTAATATCTTCATTTTAAAATGATAAAAAATTTAATTTTAAATAAAAATAAATTTAAACTTTTTAAAAATATAATTTTAAACATGTTATCAAATAGCTCCATGGGTGGCATGTCACATTGCAGAACGTCTCTATTTTACCATATATTTTTTTTAATAGCATGCCACATGGATTGAAAGGATAGGATCAATTTTACCATATAATTTTAATTCTTTCTAATTGTGTTTACGTATTCTAATTTCCCATTTAAGTTGCTGCTCATAAAATAATCAATTTCTTGTTTAGTCAACGCTATGAAGTGGTTTATGTGCCTGCCTACTATCAATGAATTCAAAATTACCAAGAAAAAAATTAAACACCAGGGAAGGATGAAAAATATATAAAAATTCTTAATCACAACAATTCAATCGGAAAAATCACCAAAATTCTTTGCAACAAAGGCCTTTCAGATCCAAGAAAATGGATAGAAAAGTCGGATAGTTGTAAGATGGTGTGATTTGTTGAACAATCATAGCAAGCTGGTTCATGGCAGCCCAAGCATTGCCAGGGTTAGACACCAAATAAAAGTATATTATATCATCACATTCCACCAAATATGGCAAACTATATATATATATATATATATATATATATATCCTTTTGGACTTTTTAACTCACTACTTTTTATTTAATTGTAACTCATGATACATGCATTTGGCATTCTATTAAAAATAAAATAAAAAGGAGTATAATTTTGAAATCAATTGATAAACATTAATTGAGAGCTTTGAAACTTAGAGTTTCAATTGAAATAAAATAAGTATCAGCATTCTAATTTTAGAATATGTTTGTTTGCATGGTTATTTAAGGTCAATCTCAATAAACAGAATTTTTTGATAACAATGAAACGAAGTTTTGAAATTGTAGGAGCTATGTACTTCTTGCGTTTACATCGTAAGCTCATAAAAAACACCAACAACCTGCTTTTTAAGAGATCCAAAAGCTATAAACTCTATCTACTAACAAAAATATTTATTGTGCAGACCGCTAATTTTTTCACTCTCAAAATTACCCCTATCCTCTCTAGATAACTTTCTTTTTCCGGTTGTGTATTTCTCTCCTCATTTCATTCTTTCAAGTTCCTACCCAAATCTTCCATTATTTTTCTAAAACAAATAACAACACTCTTGGTTGACCTAACTATGTTCCTACATCATAATTCTTCTTAGCAGATCTGCTACCTTGTAACCACACTTGTAATAAATCTTGTTGCTGCATTAATGATGTTGCATAATTATATTAAAAAGGAAGTCTCATAAAGATATGGTGTTTAATGAGTTTGATTGACATTCTAACTTTGTTCTACAAGATATATTACTTAATGTTGTCCCAAATTATCAAACAAAATCATCACATAGACCTTCACATATGGATTATATATGTGATGACATTGTGACAAATTTAGTGGATGAATGAAAAATTAGAATATATATATTTGATAATGTAAGTTTTATGATGCAAATGAATAAGCAAACTAATGTCATTTTTTTTTGGTAATTTTATAGTTAACAACAACTTCTAACACATTTTTAACTATAAATCACTTTTACTTGCTCAATGAAAATTGATTTTTTTAATTTTTTTTTCAAATCTCAACCACAAAACTACATTAAAAACAAAACACCATTGATTTCCTAAAGTGAAGTTCTGAATTTTTTTTTTTTACATAAAAAAGTTTTAATTTTTGTTGCTAATAGCGATTGTTATGATCAACTTTGTGGAGGGAAAGCATAAGAAAGCCGGGGGTTGCCTATGTTGCCTCTATAACCAAAGGAGAGCTGCACTCAAGAGACCTAAAATCCTAAAGCAGGTAAATTCCAGAGATAATTCATCCCCATTGAATATTATTTTTTAATTAGTATTTTTTAGCGATAACTAACATGAACCGATAGTAAAATTATTTTGGTTTCTTTTTATTCTGGTTATTAATGAAGAAGAAAAAGATGTGTATAAAGTGTTTCTTTAAGGTATTTGAGGAAGAGATTCATTAGGTGATTGTGGAAAACTAGCTGTTTAAGCCCGGTAAGCGGATTGCTATTGTCGTGTCTGGTGGGAAAGGTCATATATAAAAAATTAAGTTTATGGTTATGTTTATTGCTTTTGTATTTGTTTTGCTTTTTGTTGTTTGTTGTAGATTCAACAGTGCTTGCTTATATTTTATCTGGATTGAATTGTCACCATAATTATCGGCTGGATCCCTTTCTTTTGTCTGTTGATGAAGGCATTATTGGATATAAGGATGACTCACTTGAGACTGTCAAAAGGAATGAAATTCAGGTAGCTAAGCTTAACCTTTGCTTTTCTATTTAAATTGGAATGTGAATTTCCTGGAGTGATTTGTTTTTTTTCTAAATTGTTTAGTGAATTTGAAAATGTTCAATACAAGAAAATTATCCCTTATTTACTTGGTGACCCAAGATATTTATAGATTTGGGTCACACTAACTAACCTCAGGATGTGAAAAATTGCACAACAATTAATTGGTGAAAACATTGGTGCCTTTCATTATTATAGTGCCTTGCATTGTCATTGGTGGAGAGGTTGATTAATGTCAATGACTTGTTAGATAGAAATAACCATAGGTCGAGAAATAAGGTGCCAACTTTTATCAAAGTTTGTGCTTGAAAAGAACTTGTTAGGAAAAAAAGTTTGTGTGCATGGTTGATGTGCGACGACACATTTTGAGTTGCTAAAACTTGAAAAAATGTTTGGTGTGTGCATATTATACAGTCGTGTGGTGAAAAAGTAGGAGAAAAAGTGTGCGTCAATAGTTGAGAATTTTACATAGTGCTGAGCTCAGTACTTTTAAGGTCAAATAAGGAGAAAATGAGCAAGACAATGTTAAAACCATGTTATGCGGCTTGGCCTAACCGACACGAGGGTGATGAATGATCATGTCGTTTAAGTTGACCCCAAATGATATGAAATTGACTTTTTTTTTTTAAATATTGTGCACCATCAATTGCCTTTAAGTTTTTTTAAACATATGTGTTTGAAAGGCTTAACTAGTTGAAGTGGGGGAAGAACATATTTAAAATATAGATGTTACCTGTTGTGGCTATGAGAATGTTAACATTGTTAGGTGTTTGGATGTTTTCATTTTTGTTTCTTTCAAAGTGTGTCCATGAGACTTATCTTTGTGTAAAATGTTTTTCAATATTTTTGGAGAAAGACCCTTAATCATTTTTGGAGACAAGTGGTCATGGAGACTTATGAAAGGATCTTTGATTCTTTTGGAGACAAGTGATCTTGGAGAATTAGAGAAGGATCCTTTATTCTATTGGATATGGAGATTCATTGAAAACATATTTAGAGATATAAAGAGTTTATAAAGTCATGAATTTCATGTCATGCATAAGTTTTTTTTTTTTATGAGGGGTAAATAAATGAGACTTAAATAGAGATCGATGATGACTACATCGTTGTTTGAAGCATCCCATATAAGAGCTATGGATGCATCTCATTTTAAGAGTATGAGTGTTAGCGTTACTTGATTGCAATTCATTCTACCCCATCTCATCAATTGTCCTCACATACTTAGTGGTGTATACATGAGAGCTTGTTGTTATTCAAGAGAAAAAAATGTAAAAATATAGTTGCATAGTTACAACAACATTCATTAAACATCTGCACTTAATGGAAGAGTTGTTGGAGATTTGAGGGAGTCAGAGTTCTTGTGGTAGAGAAATCAATTATTCTTCTTTGTCTAGAGTTTTATCAGCCATGAAAAAATTGTAGTGAGTAGTGAAAGGGAATGTATTGACTTTGTATTTATTTTTCACAATGGTACTATTATTGAAGTCAATTATAAATTAAGCTTTCAGGGGCTATAATCATGGGCCATGAAGTATGGGCTTGAATATAAGCTTGATGTTTGAGTTTAGTAAATCCTAAAAAGAAAACAAGTTTTTTATAAAATAAAAAACTTTCTAATACTTAAATCAGTAGATGTACGAGAGAACAAAAAAAAAAAATATTAAATTTGAAAATATTCAAAATGAGAAAGTTATTCCTTATTTATATTTATATGGTGACTCAATGTATTTACACATCTGGTTTACATTCATCTTGAAAAGTAAAGAACTGTATAATAGTTGATCGGTGGAAATGCTGTGAATAGTGTTAATTATGTGTCTTGCACCGTTATTAATATAAAGGTAGATGAATATTAGTAACTTGTTGGCTGGAATAGCCAAAGGTCAAAAAAAGAGAATCTCTCGTCGAAAGTATAAAAAAGTTTGTGTGTGGCTCTGTGTTGAGTTTTTGAGTCATTGGAACTCGAAAAATATTCGATGGATGCTTATTGGACAGTACTTGTGGTGAGAGAGTGGGAGGAAAGGCATGCGCCACTGCCATTAGCTGAGAATTTTTTATAATGCTGGGCCGAGAACTTTCGAGGTGGAATCAGGAGAAAGAAGACGACGCAGTCTTCACATGCAGGCCTGGCCCGAATAGCATGGGGTGAGCGCACACTTCGTGAAGGTGAATATTTTTTTCTTGATAAAATATCGTGCACCATCGGAATATTTTAAAATGATGAACTGATGAAATGAACTGATACTGGATGAATTTATTTTGAGAAGAATCTTGATTGATCTTAGTTTGGGGTTTACGTCGAGCTGGGATCTCCCTGTGGAGAATTTGGCCCTTTTTTCAAGGTAGCAATACAGTCCTCCACTGTCCGTGGTAGTCAAATTGATCTCTAACATTCACGGTAACCATAGTTTTGAAACCCGACCCGGTCATTGACCCGGTCGACCTTCTAGGTCACGGGTCAGGTAAGTTGACCCGGGTTAAACCTATATATATATATATATATATATAAAAACATAACTAATTACAATACAACATTTATTTAAACCAAATTTAAATTATAAACCAACAACATAAATTTAATTCAATATCCAAAATACAAACCAAATATAAATTATAAAATATTTAAAACAAAACATCCAACCACATAAATTCCAACAACATAAATTCTAAAATATTTAAAACAAAACATCAAAATTTAAAACAGTTATAAGAGATTAACTAGGGAAAGTTACTCTCTTGATTGCCTTCTGAACATTTTTATATTACATCTTACATCAAGCAGTTATCCTTCATATAAAGCTAATTTCCAGTACCACCTGCTTAAAGAAACTGCAGACTAGGAGATTAAGTTGGAAAGGAATAAAAAAAAGAAATCATGTATAGGTTTTACTGCAAAGGATTATATATTTGTTACGAATCCAGAGCGGATGAGAAATGCTAACAACTTAGACGTTTGTCAGCAATTCAGATCCTGAACCTCGGATCTAATGGTATATCAGGTTCTTTCCCTTATGATGAACTCTCCGAACTCAAGAACTTAACCATCCTTTTTCTTCAATCCAACAACTTCTCTGGCCCATTGCCTTCAGATTTCTCAGTCTGGAATAATCTCACAATTCTTAATATTTCCAATAATGGCTTCAATGGGAGCTTTTCTCCTTCAATATCAAATTTGACTCACCTCACATCTTTGAACCTTGCTAACAACTTCCTTTCAGGCAATATTCCTGATATAAATGTCTCTAGTTTGCAACAACTAGAATTAGCCAACAATAATTTTACTGGAAGTATGCCCAAGTCTCTTCAAAGATTTCCAAGTTTTGCATTTTCTGGTAATAATCTTTCATCAGAAAATGCCCTTCCCCCTGCTCTTGTTTCTAATACGTTGCAGATATATACTTTCAAGTGAAGAATGATGAAGACATTTTGCAAACACTTACTACAGAAAATGAGATACATGAGCAGCAGATTAAGGTAGAAACAAAACAAACAACACAAACTCGTCAAATGAACAAATCAAACGCCTTTATTTCTCTAAAATTCCTCTTCATTAATCACTAATTACAAAAACAACACAAACAAATCTCGAATAATTAAGTTCATAAAACATGCTAGAAATAGAGACTGTGTTGTTTGTTTGCATAGAAACAGAGACTGTTGCTCAAAATCATAAAGAAAAGAAACATAGAAATCATGCCAGGATGGTTGAATGAGTATGTAACAGTTGTATGAATCGACAGAGAGTTCATCAAGAAGTGATGAAGAACACAGACGAATTGAATTGATGAAGAAAATACAGACACTGTAGCAACAATCGGGTTGGAGAAACATACCTGAGGGCTGAGGTTTCTTCTTCTGCGAAATCGATTGAAGAACCCAGAAGTATGAACTTGAATCGCAGCGAGTGAAGAAACACAGAAGTATGAACTTGAAACTGAAATTGATGCCAGAACCTAGAAATGAGAAAACGCGAAGAATAAACAAAACAGAGAGTGAAAGAAGGAGATTCAAACCTTTTTCGCAGAGATCAATGGTTAATTTGTTCTTCTTCTGCTTCGTTCAATTCGGGCGACACAGATTAGGTCTTCGTTCTTCGTTCGATTGCTTCGTTCTTCTTCTGCTTCGCTTTTCGGTGCGATTGTATATTTTAGAGTCATTAAATGGCGTCGTTTAATGACAGGGGGAGTAAAAAAAAAATAGTGGTCGGGTGGACCGGGTCCCGGGTCGACCCACCGGGTCGACCGGGTTTGACCGGGCCAATTCCCAAGCAGGTTTTGGCCTCCACCCGGACCGGTTCCATGCCCGGGTCGGCCGGGTCCCGGGTCGACCCGCCGGGCCGGTCCGGGTTTAAAAACTATGACAGTAACCATCAATTTGTGTGTTTCCCTTGTTAGCTCTCAGGTTAAACAGCTCCAGTCCACGACACTAATGGGTAGGAAAATGAATTAAAACAGTGAAGCAGTTTTGGAAGCACCGATGATGAGGAGGCTAGTGAACCTGTTTGATTAATAACGGGATTCTGACTTTAAACCTGATTGATTCTTGGTTAGGCATTTCCAGAATCCCGTTTCCAATTCAGCTTGGATCTTCGACTCTTGTTTGGATTTATTTTGGAATTAAGGATGATGCTAGTAGTCATCTCTGATGAAATATCGTTGGACTTCAGCATTTGGGGTAGAGGCTCAATTCCCACCTACACAATCGCTGCTTCTGGCTTTTGCTTTGTCTTTCCGGTGGTGCGCCGCTTCTCTTTGAGGCTGACTTGCTAGCTCAGCTGTTTTTGGAATTGTTACTAACCTCATTAACTATATCACTCTCCTTTAAACTCACTACCACTTGCTGTGGTTCACTTGACTCTGCAAAATCATTATATCCTGGTCTTCAGCTTCACTCATGGGCTGGTGTTTCATGTTTGGAGTGTTGCGAGGATAAACTACTGCAGTTTTAATCTCACAACCTACAGAAACGAAAGTAGGGCGGATTTCACAGTCCCTGCGACCTGTTTCTAGCTTGCGTGATTGCTTGAGTTTAGAAATAGACTGCTGTACTATACTAAGAGGTTATGTTCTTCAGGTCAATTCTTTTATTCCTTATAGTCTGCATATATAACTGGACATATATATTTGATGAATTTTTAGAGGTCGTCATGCATATGGCTAACATCTTTTACATATCAATATATGATGTTGATCGATTGAAAAAAAAAAGGTGTTACCACAAGTATAATACAGTCCTAAACAAACAGAGAGTAGTAATTGAATTATGTATTGAATGAACAGACATAAGATTTCATGGAGATTCTTCGAAGATCTACGATCTTCATACTTTTAAGAGCACAAGAGAATCTGCAATAACTTTATATATGTGGACATGTAGATGTAGATAGTTAATTAACTTAACAAAGAAAGAAATAAGCTTACATAATTGTGTGTGTGTATATATATATATGTATCATCTCTCTACCAGCCAACCCCGTGATGAAGCTGACCAGCCATAGCTATATTGCCATTCCTGTCTCCATGATCGCTTAACTTATTCATGTTGAATTCACCAACCATCAAACTCTCTTGATAGCCAAGGAACCTTGTGTTTTGTCCATAGCTCTTGGCTGTTACTTCCGTGCCGAGCGAGTAGAGTCCGGCGTTAAAACTCTGAAGATCCATCCCAGTTGATAGAGAAGGAGAACCATTGACTTTGATAGTTTCATGAGCACCAAGAGAACCATGGTTAGTGGGAGATAACTGGTCCTCTTGTCTAGCCATGGAATTTTTCTCTCCCTCAGTATCTCTATACTTGTTGAGATAAACCTTCAAGGGTCCAACGTAATTCTCAAACCCTAGCGTGGTCATAGCCCACAAAAGATCATCACCGTTTATAGTCTTCCTCTTCTCTCGTTGACACTTGTCGGATGCTTCGCCTGTGATGAAGCTTATGAACTCAGAGACACACTCTTGGACAGTTTCCTTGGCTTCTTTGGATATTTTTGCATTTGCTGGGAGGGATTTCTTCATGATCCGGCTTACGTTGGCGATGGGGAGGAACCGGTCCTGCTCTAATTTGGAAGAGCTTTCTGACATGTTCTCAGACAAGGGGCTTCCAATTGGGCTGATCTGTGTCCTTTTTCCTTTCATTTTAGGCAACCAAATATACAGGAGAAGAGAAGATGATGATGAAGCTGGAGAGGAGAGGGAACAGGTGTTTTTTTTGCTTGAAGCTTTGGTTGTAGAATCTAACGAGAGAGGTCTGGGCTTTTATGCTAGGAGAGGTAGGGTAAAGAGGCCAAAAATATAAAAAAGTGGAAAGGCAGTCTTGATGTGGACAGAAAAGCAAAGAAACCAAGCACTTGAGAGATCAGAACCATTGCAAAGAATGGTTTGTGAAGTATGGAATCTTGATTAAAAGTAAGAACTATTAAAAGTATGGAATCTTGTGCAAGGTGTTTCATGGGGAACAAGGGCAAATTACCTAGTTTTGCCACTCTCTATTTTTATTACACGCAACCCTTGTAGGTTTCATTGATTTTTGTGAAAATTACTGAACCTTAAGTTTAACTAGTAATGTTTTGGACCACAAACAAACATTTCTAGTTATCAACCCAAATCATTAGAGAAAAGTGCATGCGTGCGAACGAAGTATGGCTCTAGAGAAAAAAAAAAAAAAGGTGAACCGAGCATCATGTCACATTCACATGTTCCTTTTCTTGTAATTCTCAGTAATTAATTTCATCTGTTTCAACAATAAGGTAGTATATAATGACTTGATCTAGATTTTCACCGCGGGCAGTAATGGAATTTCTTTTGAGGATAAAAGAAAATGTCCAGGTATTGATTGATAACATGTCTTTTAAAGAAAAGAAATATTGATTTTAACCAAAGATATTTTGATTAAATACTGAGGTGAGGGGAAAAAAATATTTAATCTATCTGAATTAACTTGGGCTAACCTGTAAACTTGTGAGGATAATCCTGAAAAACAAATTAGAAAGCTTAATCTCGAATCAACTCAATATTAAAAGATGAAATCGGTAAACAAAATATTTGATTAAAAAACAGAGTGAACTTGAGTCAACCAAACAAACATGCGATGAAAGTTATGCATGTCACCAGATTAAATAATTTTTTATCCCAAAGATTATTTTTCATTTAATTACATGAAAATAAAGTGCATAATATTTTTTTTGTGCGAAATAATATATTTTATAAAAGTAAAAAAACCATGATAGACACTTGGAGCTGAGATATCAAAGTTAAATAATTGACAATAAAATGTGAAATAGCATTATTTTAGGTTTAAGTTAAATAAGAAAATATCATTGATAAAAAAAAGGATGAAATTGTATTTGTCTTAAAGTGAGGGACAAAAAAAGCATTAATGTAAAACCCTGGTAAAATATATATATATATATATATTTATAAAATAATAAATAAAAATATAATTTCAATGAGAATTATTTTAAAGGGGTATTAAGGAGTCAATTGAACAATGAAAAAGTTAATGTAACAATTAAAATTGGTTAAAAGAATGGAGGGGCCAATTTAAGGACATTAAAATACTTAGGGACTAATTTGTAAATAAGCAAAATAAAGGGTATAAATACACCTTTCTTTCTTCTCTTGATTTTTCCTCCAAATTCTTGACAAATGCATTGAGAAAGAAGTGATTTTAAGAAATCAAGAAGGTTAAAGAGTGATTATAGAGAGAAAGTGATGAGTGATTTAGATGGTTTATAAAGTTTGGAAGAGAGGTTTTGGTGTAGATAGAGAGAGGAAAGCAAAGGTAAAGGAAAACTTGAATTTTCATTGAAAAATTCTCTTTGATTCCTAGTTGTTTTAAGGTATGAACAACTTTATTGTGTTTGATTTTTAAGAATTTAGTATATTGAGAAACAATAGGCTAGATATTATGACTTAACTCGTCGGACTTGCAATTCGAGTTGAGCTTAGGCCTGCACATCTAGGCCTATTTTTTTTTTCTTATTTAAAGGGGCGGATGATGACGTGTTGCCTACCAAGGTAAATTATACGTTGTCTTCTAGCTTAGATTTTCACCTTTACTGTGGTGGCTAGAAAATCGAGGTTATGAGTTTTTAACCCAACAAAGCAATTTCTTAACCCATTTAAAGCAAAAAAAAAAAAAAAAAACCTAAAAACCAGTCTTTGAACATGTAGAAACCAATTTAGCAACCTAATAAATGACTCAAATTACAAAATAAAACCGAGTAAGTTTTTTCATCATCAACTTAAATCTATAATTTTAGTCAATATCGAGGCTTGAAACAACATCCATAAGACTCTCCTCACTGATTGTAACCTATTGATACCAATTTCAACTATTTTAGTAGCTGAAATAGATGTAAATGATGATTTTCTCTCTTCAAGCTAGAATCCGGCGAGCCCCCCCTCACTCTCTACTCTCATAGAAAATGATTGAAAATAAGAAAAATGAACTTTAGTATCAAAATTGAATTTTTGAAAACTAAAGGGACCAATCACTTATAAATTGAAAAGGATAGGGGGGGAATAAAATAAAATTTTTTATATGAAATTCAAATCCTTCACCTATTTTATTCGTCATTTTTATTTTGATCTTCTAACTTTCAATCCAACCTTTCCTCTAAAAAAAATATATAATTGGGTGCAAATTTAGGTTGAAAAAGGTTTAATTATGTAAAAAAAAATTTGAAGATCAAATTAATTTTTTTTAAAAAATTAACTATTTCAATCTACAATTATTTATGAAAGAATGCAAGGTGAAATTTACTACAGTAAATACCCTACATGTCACAGTGTGTTGTTAATCCTACACGAAAGTTTATTTGACTGTTGACAAGCCAATTAGTAGGGTAGTATTCATTCCTCCTAAAATGCAAGCAAAATTTAATCTCGAGGAATTGGCCTGGTTGTTAAGGAAATATTTTCATTTTCTTAATTTCTTGAATTCAAACACAGAAATTTATTTCAATTATATCAATTTGATATAAAAGTGGCGTGTTTAAAATCATCTAAAAAATAAATTTTTTATTATTATTAACGTGTAAACTAGTTCAAATATACAATTTAATACACACACATACAATTTTAAGTGACTTTGATTACCAATTAAGCTAGATAAAGATAGCAACATCCTCTCACATTTACTTGATAAACATGAAATGTATGCTATTTGAGCCACCCTAATTATACCTAATGAATAAATGGTAGAATAAATCCTACCTATGGATTGGACATCCATGGAAGCTAGCAAACTTCCCTCCCCCCCTCCCCCCTCCTGTCTTCATGCAGATATATATTCGTATATGAAAGCTCTATCTTTTTCCTTTTTTCTTTTCTTTTCTGATTTTGGATCAGAGTTCTTAATAATATTAGCCTTTAATTCATATCAATGGACATGGTATCTTTGCACGGCTTAAAAAAGAGAGGAAGCAAAGGCCAAAAGGTGGCAAGGGTGGCTCTAGCACATATGCCTAATCACTTTGCTTTTCTTTTGTTCCTGTTATGTTTCTCGAGATTCTCTTGTATCGCATCCATGAAATGCTTCAAAACATCAACAGTTACTCTCTTAAGGCAGCCATTGATTTTTCCTTCATGTTTTTTGTTAATTTTCAAGTATGCAAGTCATCCTCAATATGCATGATTGGTAGGAAGAAATGTCAGCAATTTAGTATTTTGAAAACAAAAATGGAAGCCCCAAGCTCTTCCCTCTCATTTCCTTGATCGACAAATCACACTTCTAGGTTAATTTTTCATAGTACAAAGAAACAAGAAATCTAATTTTGAAAGCTCTAAACTATTTTTGTTCCTGTTTACCTTCTTTTTCTTCAAGGAAGAAGTCTTGTGCCAAGTGAGTTATAAGAGTTAGAAATTCACAAGCTATCGAGGAATAAAACTTGACCCAAAACTTTTTCGTCAGGATACAAATATTCAATATGTCCCTAAAATTAATCTACCCTAATTTTCATGTTGAACCTTAAAATATTAGTATTTGTTTTCTCTCTTAAAATCCCTTGATATCTTGTTTGAAACTCCAGTTAATTGAAACCTGGAGCTGCACACACACACACACCCATTCCAAGTTAGCAAATTGAATATGATCTTTTCAAATGGCAGGAAAAAACTTTTAAAGCTAAGCTAGTAAACATTATGAACATATTCAGTAGAATTGCGTGCCACGGGAGTTGATCTGGTTTAAAAATATGGTTAACTTCCTTAGAATCATTTCTCTGCATTGAAGCTTTCTCAGCATGCTGATTCAATTTGTATACTGCAATCTGTTCTGATTTGCTGGCCATGGCTTGTACAGCACATCAACCAAACCTCTAAATTTGATTTTTAAATCACAGTTCGCATTAATTTATTGACTATATAAACTCAAATATAAATATGTGTTTCATAACATCTGTAGCAGGATCATGACAAGTGGCTTCTTTAGCACCTACCTTTACCTGTTCCACAGCTAGAACATGATTTAAAAATGGCATGGACTGTCTCCAACTTCCTGTCTCCTCAATAAAGTAAGAACTAAAGTCTCAAGTCCAGCAGACAACATGCAATTATATGTGGGCCTACAGCATGTTATCTGAAAGAAAACTATGTCTTAAAAAGCTTGATTGATTAAAAGATTAGCTAGGGTTTGACATAAACTGGTGGTGCGAGCTTCGTGTCAATCCCGGGCCTGATTTAATAATCAGTTTGGATGATCTTGCTTGAATACACATGCCGAAACACATAAAATATGTTGTTGGAAAAGCCCAAAGTTGTCTGGATATTGGTGAGCGAAAGCATCCAAACAAAAGATAATGATCACCTAAGACAATCTTAGAATCTCAACAAGGCAGGCTTTAATTGGTGATGATATGATCATAGGATTGAACTTTGACTCTATTATATTGCACGTTAAGGATGTTTCAAAGAAAATTATGACCATTTTTGCTGAATATATTACTACTATTTTGACCATTTTGAATGCGTATCACTTTCTGCTAAAAGAATATATACAAACAATATATACGATGTCACTTGTAAGGTTTATACTTATGAGTTGGGCAATTTTCTTTTATTCCGTGTCTTGATTTCTCCTTAGATTAAGAATATGTTGAATCAACACTTTCTGAAGAAAAAAAATAAAATTGAACGCAAAGGCACAAAAACCTAAATATATTGAGGTGGGGCTAAATTAAACCAATTTGGTACAATGGTATGGTGACTTGAACCACCCTTGATTTGCTTTCTTTTTTCTTCTTAACCTAAAACACATGGATCTTCCTTGAGATGTTACGCGAAATTTGAGCTGATTGATTCTAATTAATTAAAGATTTTACTTAAAACTATAGTTGTTAAATTCGACCCGGCAGATCGATCCGGTGGTTGGACTGGTCCAGGTTTGTTAAAAAATCGACCGGTACAACAACTCAGCAAAACCTAATCGACCTGGTCGATCGACCCATGACCCTAGCAAACCCAGACGAGACTTGATACTATTTCTTTTTCTTTCCAATGTGGTTTTCCTCCTGTATCTTTTTATATATATATATATATATATTTTTAGTTGGTTATTAATACTTTTTAAAGTTCACTACATAAATATTATAAAAATATTTTATTTTTTCAATGTGAAATTTGAAATTCTTTTGTATATATACTCTAAGTTCTCAAGAAAAAAAGTTATTTTTTTAATATGGGATTTAAAATCCTTTCATATATATACTCTATGTTTACAAGAAAAAAAATTATGTTTTTTTAATATGGAATTTGAAGACCTTTCGTATATATACTCTATATTCACAAGAAAAAAAGTTATGTTTTTTCAATGTGGGATAAAAAACTTTTGATTTAAATACTTTAATTTAAAAAGATAACATAATATATTTTTAATGTAGGATTTGAAGCTTTACACACACACACACACACAAACTCTATGTTCATAAGAGAGAATTTATTTTTTCAATGTGGGATTTGAAGTTGTTTAATATATATACTCTATGTTCACAAGAAAAAAAGTTATGTTTTTTCAATGTGGAATAATTTTTTTTTAAAATATTCTTTTAAACTTCATTATTTACAATATATATAGCCTATGTTCACATGGATTTTTTCTTAATTTTTTTATATGAAATATTAAAAATTTAAATATATTTTTTAATTTTTTCAGGTTGATCCATGAAATCTGGGATCTTTGACCAGATCAACCCCAGATCGGATTTGATAATTATGCTTGAAACTGAAAGAAATTACTTAACAACTAACTTTTTAGCGTTAAAAAAAATAAAATTTAAGTAAAATTTACTTAAGACTAAAGAATGTTTTAGAATAAATTAACCACAAGGTTTTCAAATGTCAAAAAAGCTGAGCTCTTCATTTAATTTAAATGACTAAAATCAAATTAACATGATACAACATGTTAATTAACACTAACTTGGGTGGAGTCTAATCCATTATAAATAATTAAGGATTATAAGTTAAAGTATAAAAATATCTCTTTGATTTGTTTTATTATATTCCTCTACTGTTAATTTAGTTTATGGTATCCCTCTACCATATTTTCTTAGCTTATATGTCTTTCATTTAAGTAGCACATAATTAATGTTAGACAGGTGGCATTGGTTTAATTAGGTTGTTACGTGTCAAAATTTGAACTTCAATTCTTTTCTTTTCTTTTCTTTTTTTACTGTCAAATAACAAGATGTTAATAAACCAAAATATTAACAAAAATTCCAGTTTAACGACCTTTTGTTTTTTTTAATAATTTGTTATCTGATAGTAAAAAGAAAAGGAAAGAAAAGAAATGAAATTCAAATTTTGACATGTGGCAATCTAACGGGGTGCTATGTATCAAACCTTAATTATGCTCAGTATGCTATTTAAATGAAAACATAAGAAGCAAAGAAAATAAAATAGAAGGACGTAATAAATCAAAATAACAGTAGAAGGATATAGTGAATTAAATTGATATATTACAAGGACATTTTCATTATTTATATACGTAGGCTGCGGGGGAGGGTGACCTCTCATCCCCAAGTTGGAAATGGTCCCTTAAATTTAATGATCTTTTCAAAAACGTTTTGCTATTTTATATGAAGTGGCACCTCCAAAATTACAAATTTACTTATGATCCCTTAATAATATGTAACTCCAACCTATGTACTTTACTAGATCATTGTGAGCGCTATAATATAGGTTAGATCAAAAAAATTTAGATGTAAAAAAATATTTCAATGTTAATGTGTTTTTTATTTGAAAAAAAATCTAAATTATATAAAGATTGACCTCATCGACTTATCATGTCCAAAAATAACTTGGACATCTGATAAAAATATAGCTCAACTAAAAAACAAAATCAAGACAACTTATAAATATATTGAAACGATAATATATTAGATCAACTCAATGTTGAAGGATGAATTTAAAAATAAAATAAAATTATGAAGCTCATTTCTCAATTAACCAAATATTAAAGGTTAAAATTTTTAAAAAAAAATCAATTAAAAAAAGAACATAAAAAACCACCCAAGTCATGAGAACGAGATAATCTCAAAAAATACAAATTAAAATAAATTATGAAATTTAATTATCAATCAACCTAATATTAAAGGATGAAATTGATAAAAAATAAAAACAAAACCTCAAGTTAATCAACCTAACCAACTATAAACCCCTGACCTAAAAATTAATAAATCAAAGTTAAATAAAGTAATTTTTAATTGAAAAATAAAAAATTAGAAGGAAAATTGTTGTAAATTAAGATGAACATCCTCAATAAATTAACTTAAATATTTGGATGAGATAAAATAATAAAATCAGTACATGAAATGTAAATAAGAGATAAATCGCGTAAACTTCTAGATTGAGTAAAATAATTTTGCGTTTAGGAAAAAACTAAGAAATCATTCTATTTAGGGTAATTAAGTAATTTTGCAATGGTCCATTCTACATTCCAAAATTTAAAGGAACAATGATATCTTTTTATTTTATAATGCACAATGAAAAGACTCTTATACCATCAAATTAAAAAAAAATAAAAATTTACATTCGGAGATGTTTTGGTCTTTTATATTTATAATGAATAGTAAAATGACTTAAATGCTTTTAAGAGTGGATTTTCTATGTCTTACATTTAGGGGCAATTATGTAATTTAATTTATACATAAATTATTAAAAAAAAGGTTGTTGACATGCATGTGTAGGGCCTATCAATGTCTTTCACGACGATGTTTGATTGGTCTAGGTTCCACCTTATCGGGAAGTTAATGTTTGTATCCAAAGATAGTTGGATTTGCCTCTATTGGCCTTTTTTCTGTTTTTTTTTTCTTTTTTTTCCCTTTCTCCTCCCTCGAAATTCATGCTTGACATTGAAAATTTCAAGGTAGTCCCTTTAGTTTGAGATATTTAAGTATCAATCCTCATTCTTTTAATTTGTATTTTTTTTCGTTGACCCTTTTGTAAGTTTTGATTTTTCTTTTCAATTTAACCTTTCAATCCAAAATTATTCATCCTCTCATTTTGTTTTTCCAAATCTTATCATCATTATTATATTTGCTATTTTTTCTTTTGAATCTTTTTTTGTGATTAAATTATTTTTTTAATTTTATCATTTGACATTCGATTTAATGAGTTTAGGGCTTCTTGTTTTTTCGAGGTTTGTTGTTTCTAATCAAATGGTCTAGTTCACGAGTTTTATGAGCTATCACAAATTCACATCGTTTTTTTACTTAATTTTTTTTATCTCATTACTTAATTTTAATTTTTAAAAAATTATTTTCATCACTTGATATTAGTTTTTTTCTCATTCGATATTGATTTTTCTCTTTTTTAAAAAACAAATGTGATCGCGTTGCCTGAACATCATTTTTTTTCTCAATTTTTTTTTATCCAACATACGGTGGAGTATGAGTCACATAATTATTTAACATGTACTAGTAGGTCTTGGTATTTCACTGCAATAATGAACAATGAATTGCTAAGGTCTTTTTCACTTTGGTCCTTAAAATGTTTTAGGACTTTTTTTTTAATTTTTTAATTTTAAACATAGTTTTTTTTTCAATTCCATCCTCCAACTTTAAACTTACTGAGTATTGAACTTTATAATTTATTTTGATTTGTTTTCTATAGTATTATCTTGGTCTCATAACCTGGTTGCGAATTTTGTGGGTTAGTCATATTGACTATAATTACTTTTTATTTTTTATCATTTGTTTTACAATTTCATCCTCGAATATTAGGTTGATTGATAATTGAACTTCATATTTATTTTTTTCTATAGGATTTTCATGAACCCAATAACCCGAGTCACAAGTTTTATGGGTTAGGCATGAATCAAACTTTTTTGGTTTTTCTTAATTGAATGTTTTTTTTTCAATTTCATCCTTCAACAATGAAATGACTGAAAATTAGATGATATATTTTTTATTGACTTTTATGGATTTATCCTGGTCTCCTGCCTTGGGTTTGATAGATTAACCCGTTCTGACTCGAGTCATTTATTGTCTTTTATTTATTTATTTCTTCAATTTAATTATTTAATATTAGGTTTATTGAGAATTGAGTTTCATAATTTTTTATTTTTATTTTTGTTTTATAAAGTTATCACAACCTTTTGACTTAGGTCATGGGTGTAACACCTAGTGATTTCATATGCAATTTTCCACATAATGTACAAGAACAATGAGGTGTTTATATATATATATATATATATATATATATATTTCCAATTTGTTTGTCATTCTTTTTTTTCTAATCTCTTTTTTAATATTTGGATTACATACTCTTTTCAGGATGAAATGCTAGACACTTAGACTTTTCTCACACAACTTTCCTTTTTAAAGTCATGACAATTAAACATTTTATATAACATTTTTAAACAATTATTCATGCATTAAATAGAAATGGCGATCCTGCCACAATTTTATACAATTCCAGCATAGTCTCATCTATACAGAACCATATCTAAAATTTCATCATGTTATTTCCAGCGTAAAAACCAGCATCATAATTTAAATTCAACATGATAACCTCAACCATACTCCGGTTTATTAAGTCTTTATTTCATAAATAATTTTTATCACAATTTTAACATTTCCATAACAACGCGCGCGCCACACACACACAGATACATAAAACCGTTGACTTTTAGACTGCAATGGAGGAATTTGAATCAATTGTTAGAAAAACGAAACAGAGGAAACCCATCTTCTTAAAAAAAAAAAAAAAAGAAGTTATGCTTTACAGTCCCATTGATTACAAAGTGACAAAGATTTAAGCTAGCAAGTAAAGAGATTCTCATAGTAATTATTATGTGGAGGCTGAAGGGGAGAGAGTTTAGGACTTGTCTTGCTGTGTTGATTCTAGTAACATTCCTTTTATCAAAGATTTTCGCTAATGAGGAAGGTGTGTATTCATATATATGGCTTGTGTTATGGTTTGCTTTATATTATCTTATTCTTTGTGGTTTTTGTTTCTTCTTTTGATCCTAAGTTGGAAGAATAATGTCCAGATAAAAGAAATCTTTATTTGTTTTTAGAAGTAAACTGTTCTGTAATTGGGAAGTTTATTTACTTAGCAGAGAAATTTATCATCATCCTGTTAGGACATTTTTATCAAGCTTGTATTGTTATGTACATAGTTTAATTTCCAGGTTTTTCTGTGGTTGTTGCTTGGCTTTATAAGCAGGCGATGCTCTGTATATCTTTCGGAACAATCTGCAAGATCCTAACAATATCATGGACAATTGGAATCGTGCAGACAAGAACCCCTGCAATTGGAGTTATGTTACATGCAACGGCTTGGATAGTGTTGTAAGACTGTAAGCAACTTCGTTTTGGCAAATCCTGAATTAACCTTTTCAAATATACATGTGAATCCTGCAATCTTTCATATGTAAAAAGAAATTCATTATGTAAGACCATAACCTTTCTTCTTCTGCAGTGATATGGCAAATGCATCATTATCTGGTCAACTGGTTCCACAGCTTGCACTGCTTACAAATTTGCAGTATTTGTAAGTCTTTTTTTTTACCATCTGTTAAACCTTACATTCCCTTCGCGATCCCTGCATCTTAAACTGCAATAGCATTTGGGGTGGGTCTTGGCGAGGAAGTCATAGACACCTTTCCATGCTTTGTATCTGACGTATTTCATTTAATTTCCTCTGCAGTATTGGGTTTGGCGGTATTTATCATGCTCTTCTAGAACCCGAGATTCATCTTTTCCATTTTATGGTTGTGTATGAAAGATAGAAATAAAATTATTACAATTTTAGGTATTCATTTAATTATAGGTGCTTTTCTTCTAGTATTCAGAGCTCTTTATCTTGGGAGTGTTTATGGTACCTGGGCTCGGGGGGAGATATAAGAAAAATTACCACCTAGTGTTATTTTTGGTTATTTACTAAAATCTCTTTATAGAGGAGGACAAGGATGGATTGTTAGTGTGGATGATTTGAAAGATATAATTGGGGGGATGTATGTTTAGGTTTCATTTGTATACTTGGTGGAATCCGGCTATCTTAACCAAACCCTTTTCATGGGCTCGCCGTGCACTTGTATGGCCCGGGGAGGCTTGTTTATCTTATAGTTTAGGTGTTTTATCTGTTTTTGGTTTTATTGCTTGTTAGGGAACTTTATGCTAACAACTTAAGTGGACATATTCCTGTTTATCTTGAGAACCTGACGAACTTGGTGAGCTTGGAACTTTACACCAACAATTTCGATGGTCCCATTCCAGACGCATTGGGAAAGCTGTCCACACTACGATTCCTGTAAGAGCATTATTTCTTTACTGCACATTCAAATACTTCTTGTTTTTTGCCTGCCTGCAAAGTAGTGAGAGAGAAAAAAATGCAATTAGTTTCCATAATTCTCCGGTAAGATTAATCTTTAGTGGAGATCTTGTACTGATATTTATGTTGATTAGCTCTAAATCTTTGCTAGCTTATACTGATGTTGTTAAAGAAAAGTTACTTGGAGCTACAAACTGGGGAAATAGTTCTTTCCTGTACCGTTAGATATGATGAACTGCTGTTCAAACATAACTGTGACTCAGTGTTTCAAATTTCCAAACAATTGGGACATTGTTTTTCTACTAGCTACACCAAGAATCTCTAGATGTTTCTTATCCCTTAGCACGAGAATGCCAAAGCATCTGCAAACAAATTGATGTGGTGCTTACGGCATCTTAATGACTTCAATTTTCATGAATCAAGTTGCTCAAAATGCTAACTGAAGGTGTGGTTCTTAAGAAACCATTGCTAACACAATCGCCCCACTATTTGATCTGAAATAACAAGCTCTTTAGGAAGGCTATATAATGCAGATACTTGACAAGGTCTTTAGCCTTGACAATGTTGTTTTCTAATTGTCCAAGTGATTTTGCGAATTTATTCCCTTGATTTCTCATTGTATCAGTTTATGAGTTTTATGCTGCGATTACTGATAGTATTGGAACTCAAGATTGTTATCTTTTTGTATGCCAAACTTCCAATAGCCGACTCAACAGCAACAACCTGTCAGGTTCAATACCTATGTCACTGACTAACCTCTACTCCTTGCAAGTCTTGTGAGTTCCTGGAAAAAATTCACAATCATTTCCATTTTTCTCGTAGCAGTTAGCATTATTTTGGCTCCAAGGTTAACATTTCTGAATATTGAATGCAGGGATGTATCCAGTAACCGCCTATCAGGACCTGTTCCACAAAACGGCTCATTTTCATTGTTTACTGCCGTCAGGTTTTGAGCTAAGTAAAAGTGATGTAAAGTGGATTTATTTTTCACCAGTGGGGACTGACGAGTCAATGGTTTTTATATTTGCAGTTATGCAAATAACTTGGATCTATGCGGGCCAATTACTGAGAAGCCTTGCCCTGGAGTTTCTAGTCCAGATGGTATACTCTCTTAATTGATTTATTAATTTTAGATGTGATCCCAGATTAATTAGCCTAATGAACACGAACCACTCACTGTTCTTTGAGTATCGGAATTGCTTGTATTCTGTTGTTTCTCTTTTTCCTAACCAGTAGAGTTTAACTTCTCAAGTTTTTAGCAATAAGAACTTCTGTCTTGACAGCCATAAACCGTTTCCCAAAGTATAGCAAGAGTACTGAGTGGAGTACAGAAGTATGAACCATCAAATTCCTTGAGCACTAACTTTTTATTGCAAGATTTTGACATTTCAGGACAAGACGAGTTAAAAAGAAGAAGATTATCGGCATTATGTTTATTAATGTTCTTGAGATTTTACTGTCGTTTCTGTCTGTTTAAACCTAAACGACGAGGAGGGCTCTTATGACAAAATATGCATGAGAAAACGTTTTCGATGCATTTGCCCCCATTTCATAAACTTTAATTTTTTTAAACAAATCAAATTCAAGAAAATATGTTTTTGACTTATTCGCGTACATTTTGTAATTCTTGATTATTTTTCTTATCAAATAGATGTTAACTTTGCTTTTCAAATAAAAAAAAACAAATAAGAATGAAAAATAAAATATGAAGTAAAATGGATTAGGGCTAAAGTATAAAACAATAAAAACAAACGATGGAGATAAAATAAAGGTTTTTGGAGACAAGTAATAGAAAAAAGAAGAAGATGATGACAAAAATCAAGTGGGCTAAAGTGTTGAAGAAGAGAAATGAGAGGCCAAAATAAAATCGAGTTACTTTGTACCAATTAACTAAAGAGAATATGACAAAAACAATTGTGCTATGAATAATAATGAAACCTTAAAAAATTAGGGGGGAGCCACCATAAAAAAAGCCCCCAAAACCATTATGCTAAAAAACAACATCAAGAGAAAGTGATAGACATTAGTAAAAATAAAAAGAGAAGAGATGAAAATAGAAATAAAAAGTATATAAAAATAAAGAGAGGACAAGAACCCATGATAGCCTTTAGTTAGATTAAAAAAACAATTGGTTAATTACTAATGCTTTTCCAAATTTTCATTTTATAAAATTTAATATCAATACATATTGGATTATATATGCATACATGTTATTTATTTGAGTTTTTTGAAACTTGTTTTTTAGATTATTATAAGTTTTTGTTTAATAATATGCTACTAATAAAACATATGTTTTCATCCAAAAAGATAAATTAATTATAAAATGGGAGTTTTGCATTTATAAATAATTTTTTTTCGCAAACATTTATTTTAATTATCTTGTGTTTTTTTTAAAAAAATAAAATTAAAACAACATTGTTAATAAACAAAAATATTTTTTTGTCAATACAAAAAAGATTTGGACTTCCACTTAGAAAATATATTTTCTCTGTCAAAGTTAAAATCTTCTAAACCTTGATGGAATATTTATTTTAATTATTCTGTAATTAAATAAAAATTAACTTCAAAGATTATCCCGCAACGTTGCATTGATATAAAAATCTAAAATCCTACCGTTCTGGCATGCATAGTCTGGGCGCGCAACAAGCCCAGACATGCAATTTTATTTTATTTTTTTGAAAAAGAAATAGGATCTAATCTATGGGTGGATTAATCCATTATTTATTCGTGTTTATTTTTTAAAAGAAAATTCTAACATTTTAGATTTTTAAGGAGGTACTACGGTATCTGAAAGAAAAACATTATTGGAATAATTATGAAAAGGTCTAAAGTTTATCTCCTGCCAATTTGGTTAACAAGTTTTTGAAAAATTATTTTTTTTAATCAAATTTACCCTACATTTCCCACATTCAATCCATTTTAACCCAAATGTAAAATAATAATAATAATAATAATAAAATGACGAAAGTACCCAATATTAGGAGAGGCTATTGATTATAACCAAGTACAATTGGGTTCTTTGATCAAATGTTATGAGTGGTGTAAATTTCATGAAAGTTTTTACAAGGGCTTATTTGTTGAATTGACAGAAAAGCAGGGGCTCGTTTGGAAGATTTTCCAATCATGATGTCATCCTATTCAACATTGCCTACAAAAACAATGTAATTTGTTCCTCTTATTCTAACGTGGAAAAAAAAAAGTTTATGTGGAGACTTGGATGGCAAACATGAAATTGAACCAAACAAAGGAAAAAAAAAAAGGTTTACTTCAGTTCTTTTATCTCTTTTGGTGATTTAAATGTTAAGTATATTTGGTATTACGGTAACGGTTGTTTCTTAAACTATTTTTTATTTAAAAATATATTAAAATATTTTTTTATTTTTAGTTTTTTTAATATCAGTATATTAAAATGATATGAAAATATATAAAAAAATTAATTTGAAATAAATAAATAAAATAAAAAATATATTTTTAAAAAATATTTTTGAAATACAAAACCAAACATACTAAATTCATTTAAAAAATATAAATATGAGATTATAATAACAAATAAATGCATTCAAGCATATCTTTGGTCAATGGTTTGGTAAGACATGGTATGACCAAAGTTTGAATTGAAATGAAAAAAATCAATAACCGGGAAATTTTAGGATTATATACATTTTTAAAAAATATATATATAGAATATTAGGGTTTTATTTTTTTTTGACAAAATCATTAAAAAAAGTCAAGTTGATTTGCACATGAGTAATTTCATTTAAAAAAATATCTCTTAGATGAATGGGCATGTGCAAGTCATTTAAAAAAAATAGATTTAAAATAAATAAAAACTCACACTTGGTGTTTGGCGGTGGTGGTGGCCGGAGGTTTTAGTGTTATTTTTAGGTGAAAAGTGGTAGATTTGCGGTTACACTTGAGTTTTGATGGCTGAAGAATGTTTGAGCCTTGAGGTGGTGGGGTGGCTAGAAAATAAAAGAAAAGTCGAGAAAAGTGATCAGTTTGATGGTGGCCGTCGGCCGGTGGATTAGAGCTTGATTTTGGCCAGAAAAAAGGTGAGGAAATGGTGAAAAAAGTCAGTTTTAAGGTCTAGAGGGATATTGGTAAACACATGGAGGTTTTGGCTGAAAAAAGAATGGAGGTTTTGAGGTTTTTGTAATTGTTAATTAACCTATTAAATTAAGAAATTCTATTAAAATTTAAATTGATACCTATTAAAGATTTTATTAAAAAACAAATTGACTACAACTAATCCTTTTCATTTATAATTTCTTTATTAGGAATATTTTTCAAAATAATTTAGTTACCAAAACAACTAACATCTTTTTATTCTTAATTGTTTTAATAGTATTAATTAACTTACCGAGTTAAATTTAAATAGATGGCAACCAATCTATTAATAGATTTTATTGAATTTTAAATTGATTATAACTAATCTATTTCATTCATAGTTTCTTAATTAATCTATTAAGTTAATGAAACTTAAATTAATATTTTCATTGATAATTAGTATAATTATTAATTAACTTAACAAGAAAAGGAATCCTATTAAAATTTAATTTGATTTTTTTTATTTTATACAATAAATTATGATAATTATCAATAAAAGTGATTAGTTCTAGTGAATTTAATTTGTTTTTTTATATATATATATATACAATAGAGATGAAAATACCAATCCTTAATATCTTTTGGTTCGACAATAAAGTTCTTCATCAATATAATATCTTAAATTGATATTATGTCTAGTAGCTAGTACAATAAATTAACTTTTAATATTATTTTCCCCGTTTTCATAATTCTCTAATTTAAGTGTTTATCTTGTTTGAATTTAATCCTAGTACATAGTTATTTAGAATTAGATTAGTTTACAGTTCTGTGCTACATTATAGGTTAGATTAAATTTTTTTTGAATGTAATAAAAGTACATGGTGAACTATTTGTTATTTTTATTAAACCTAACTTAGAGCGTCAACAATAAATTTTATGATACTCAAGAAGTAATTATTGGCATCCTATTAATTATTCTTTAAACCCATTTTTTTTTTTAAATAGATACAAGTAGAAGAGAAAAATCCAAGGTAGAGATATTCTTATCATTTTTTGTGGATTGAGTTTCACTTTCTCTTTTCTTTTTGTATTTGTCTTTTTTATCAATGTACAATCATGAAATAATTAACAGGATATCATTAGTTATTTTCTCAGCACTATAAAATTTTATCATGTCAACTTTGAAACCTGTCTAGGCTTAAAGTTAAATTATGTGGGCCCTGACATGTCCAAATCGACTTGATTGGTTAAAAAGCATCTTGTCATACTAATAAAAATAAGTTTGAAAAACATATAGGATGAACTAGGCATAAAATAACCCTCTTGGCTCGATTTTTTACTTGAACTAGGTTTAAAATTAAATTATGTGGGAGCTACCATGAAGTAACCTAATCAACTTAGTTAATTTAAGCAACATAGCTAGCCAGTCAAAAAGTATAATGATAAAATTGAGAGAAAAAAATAAACGAGATTGACATGAAAAAAAACTTTTTGGTATGACTCCTTTTTTAGTTCAGGTGTAAAATTAAATCACGTGAAAGTTATATTTACTTGATCTAATCTATTTGGTTAATTCAAAAGTAACTTGAATGCCTGCTAAAAAAAAGTTTGAGGATGAAATGTAGATAAAAAAAAGATGATTTAAAAAAAAAATGAAAAAAAATAAAAGGGGTTGAATTGAAAAAGAAAAAAAATAAAAATAAAAGTTTTACTATTTAATATGAATAGAGAGCACTTAATAGGAAAGGGATATAAAGTGCAAGCAGTGAGTCCAATAAAAACATTAGATAATTACCTTTGTCAAAAGTATTTACAAACAAATGTTTTCGGTTATTATGCCCTAAACTCATCATTTTATTCAATCATTTTTTAGTTATTTTTGGTGTTGATCATCAATAACATTTGTTATTATCCATATACCTTAGTCCCTAATCTTATATTATCAATTAAATTCAAAGTTATCAATTCCATTTCGATTGACATTTTGTTTTTTTATTGGAACAATAAATTTTGATTTCAAAACATTTCAGTGTTTCATTTCAGGGTTATATATATAATTAAAAATATTACTTTGACTTACATGAAAACCAATATGACACTAAGTTAATGCCCTTTAAGAATTAGGGTTGTAGCAAATCAACTAAAGAAAGAGTGAGGCATTATGATGCTTAAGTTAGTAAATGTAGGAAATGATGAAATAATATATGAAGAGAGAATGTGTGGCAGGGAAGAGTAATGTTATATGTAGAACAACATAGTAATAGAGTCAAATGAGCTTATCTTAACCTTTATTTTTACTTGATGACCTCTTATATTTATAAATATAAGAGGTCACACAAGCTTACATGATAAAGAGAAAAAAATAATGGAAAATATTTGCTTTCCTAGAATGTTAAGTCATTGGTTGTTATATGACGTTTATCATTGACTAATAAGTTAGTGCTTGAAAGTAAATCTTTGATGAAAAGAGTGGCTAGGCTAGGAGAATTTGTGCAAAGTCAAGCTTATAGATGATCGACAGTGAAAAGGTTATCTTGAGACACGTTGAGTCAGAAAGGTAATTATTACCATAAAAAAAAGTGATGATATTTTCTCTCCTTCTCTTTCTCTTCTTCATCTTTGATTGAGTTTAAGATAAGGGTTGGCTAGGCTTGGCCTATAAAGAGTTCAATTGGGCTTGAAGAGTAGAGGGTTTGGTTCGGAAAGGAGAGTGTTATGTTGGGTTTAAAATTAGACTAGATTAGGCTAGGATTGGACCGAAATTCAAGATTGAATTGAAGAGTTATTAGAATAATGAAGGTAGAAACACTTTCAACTTAATTTTATTAGATAATCATGTTTTTTTTTTGTTGCTCCATCAATTATAATTAGTTTTATTCATGAACACATTTTAAACTTCACCTTCAACGCATGATTATACATGAAATTCATTCTGTTGAATTATCCTCCTGTTTAATTTCAATTCTTACCTAAAGATAGTGCTTGAAACGGTTTTATAATTATCATGGTATCATAAATATCATGCTGTAGATAATCATGCGTATTCGGACCAAGAATGTAATGAGAGTTTCTTTGACCAAATCCGAGTTGGCACCATGGACCCCAGCTTCTTGTCCTTTGACTTTCAAAACGGAGTTCACTTTGAGTAAATTACTAGCTTGGTCCTCTGTTTCTTAAGATTCTGCAAGTTAATTACTCTTTTTTTAAAGCATTATATGTTAGTCCATCAGATTGACTGTTAATTCTTTTTTAAATGTCCAGACTACCAATCCTAAGGTATTTTTTGCTTAATTTACTAAATATCAAGGATTATTTTCCAACTGCAAAAACGAATCGGGTAGTAATATTAGAGGGGTGCAATATTGGATCTTTAAAGATAAAGGGGTCAACTAACTATTTTGTAAGAACATAAACGATCAAATGATACTTTTATTTTCACCTTTTGCACTTCCTCCCTACCATTTGCATGCTTTGACTGGGACCCAAGTTGGCACTGCACCACTGCACGCCACCTTCTCTCCCCCTCCTCTCTCTCCATAGGCATAAAAAGCTTAACAACAACAAAAAGATACATTAATCCAATTCCTTGTTTATTTTTTGGCCAAAAAGTGCATTAAAGTTGAAGCATTTATTTAAAAAGAAGATTTTCAAGAATCTTCTTTCATCTCATTAACAAAAAATCCTCTCTGCTTAATCCGAACCTCCTTTTTTACATGAAGACTACTAGACTTGCTTTTGAAAACTACCCTTCTATTAGTCTTCGTTAATAATGGTTTTTTCGGGTGGGGAGTGGAGGAGTATGAGTGTGAGATTTTACTTCTTTTTGTGTTTTTAAAATGAGGTACTAAGATTTGGGTTTTTTGGTGATGTGGGTTTGTGTCAGTGTTCATTTTGTCAAGTTTAATGGAGAGAGAAACTGTGGTTTCCGTGGTTACCCTGTGGATGATCCTGGTGCTATTCGTACTCCCTCTTTCAAGGATCTCTGCCAATATGGAAGGTTCTTACATGTTTATTTTTTCATATTAATTGTGGGTTTCTCTTGTTTTGAAATTTAATTGTTGTGGCCCTAGGAAATATGCGGAGTTATTGAGATTTGAGTGTGGTTGTTTGCTTTTTTATGTTGCTAGGTTGTTGACTGCAGGCTATATAGAATTATTTTGAAAAGTGAATGCGTAATTAATGCTTTGTTATTCTGTTTATGGAGATTGATTGGATTAGTTGTGAGTTATTTTCATGGTGTTTCAGTGACAGGATGTGCGATTAAGAAACTTTTTTTATTGGATTGTGACAGGTTATGTGTAATAAGTTTGGATTTTAGGACTTGTTATGGTGTGTGTTTTAAATTAAGATGTCATTTTCATATCAGATCAAAGGGACTCTGTTAATTACCGTCATTAAAAAATTCCTTCCCCCCTTTTGAGGTTAAGTTCTTACATGAGAAGCTTTACAGTGAAGGATTTGGTAACTCATTTTCTTTGAATGGGCTGAATGTTCCAAAATTTCAGTTAGTTGTTGCCTCGGTTCAATTTTTGTTTGCTTCAAAGTGCTATGCTAGGTTCTTTTGCTTTGAGTTAGATAAGAAAGAGGAGTTTTAATGCAGTCGGAGATGGGCTTGTAGCATACGGAGATTTAATTGAGGTATCTAGATTTGGCAACAGAAGAAATTGACTTGTTATTTATTTCTGTGAAAGTGATCCTCTTCTCATGGCATTAGATGGTTGAAAGAGTACATCTTCCCAAATTCTGTAGAACATAGTCAGGTGTAATGGGTAATTTAATTCTTGTTAGAGGATATCAAAGATGGTGAAATCTAGTGCTGATGTGAAGTTGAGTGACTGTGCCTCAAAGCTCTAGAAGTGTGCTTTATCTCATTGTTGCTTTTCTTCCTTTGGTTGATCTTCATCTCACAATTTTGTGATTAAAATTGTTTGCATCTGTACACAGGTGATGCATTGCATAATCTACGGATAAATCTACAAGATCCTAACAATGTCCTGCAGAGCTGGGATCCTACCCTTGTTAACCCCTGTACATGGTTTCATGTTACATGCAACAATGACAATAGTGTTATTAGAGTGTAAGCAACCTTGTGTAATGAATCACTTTGTTAAAAGAGACTCTGCTTGTTTTATGATCTTCGATATGCTAAAAGTGTCATTTCTTGTCTCCCACAGTGACCTTGGAAATGCAGCATTATCTGGTCAATTGGTCCCGCAGGTTGGCCAGCTTAAGAATTTACAGTACCTGTAAGTCATCCTTAAGAGTGTTTATTATCTGCACTCTAATGCTGTGTCTATTTTTTGTGGTTAACTGCTTCTTCTCTCTATGCTTCTGTTGACTCTGAATTACATTATTTTGTGCATTCTTGATTGACAATTTTTATGTTCAATGTTTGCTACCTCTCTAATCATCCTTACTTTCTTGAAATGGATTCTTCTACGTGAATATTGTTATCTGTAGATATACATAATCGGTGATGCCTGTTAATATGCCAGTTGCCGTAGTATCAATGGCTACTTTTGTACCCGTTCTAAAAGTGGGGAGGGGAGGGGAGGGGGGAATGGACATGGGTAGATAGACAAAATGAAGTCTTAGGAAACATAGATAATCTTCCTGATATAAAGTTGTTGAGTGGGGGATTTTTATATTGTACTTGCAAATACTTTTTTTTTTAGAAAGTTATTTTAGCTAATTGTTTAACATGGTACTGAGTTATCACATAGCTTACCTGTTTAATCTAATTGAATTAACTATTGAGTTAGTTGTTAATTAAAGTTGCTTTGATTTGAGAGGAGAAATGGATCCTGTGAATTTAAGGAATTAGCTAGCCCACCCAGAGCATGATTATCTCCATGTATTTAATGTTCTATTTTGTATTTTGCATAAATTTGGAGGTCATCACTATGTACAACAATTAGATTTAAAATTTTGAATTATGGCAAATTTTGAATGATCATTATTAATAACAACATTGAAGAAGATATAAGTTCAAACAACAGCTGGATAGGGTGTGTTTTGATGAGTATGAAGTACATTCTTTTTACTCATAGCAAAATACAAACCACATAGGATTCTTGAGAATCTTGACTTCTTTTTGGATTATTTGGTTTAATGAAGGAACTTAGCATAATTATTATAATATCCTATATATAAGAGAGAGAGAGAGAGAGAGAGTGTGTGTGTCTAATATGTGCTGAATGATATTCTTTTCTTGAACCATCTTATTAGTTTGTATTGCTTTAACATCATATGTTTTCTTTTAAGTTTTATTGATTTGTGATCCGTTTTTTTTTGTCAGGGAACTCTATGGTAACAACATAAGTGGACCAATTCCTAGTGATCTTGGGAATCTGACAAACTTGGTTAGCTTGGATCTATACCTGAACAGTTTCAGTGGTCCTATTCCAAACACATTGGGCAAACTGACGAAACTACGCTTCCTGTATGAATCAGCATCCTTGGCCTTGCCTTGTCTTATTTAATTATCTCTCTACTGAATTCATTGCTACTTTTTAGAACTTCATATACTTTGTTTTTTGGAAAAGAGTGCTTAGTACAAAGCTTTTTTCTTTTTTTTGAGCCACAAAGCTTAATCTGTTGACAAATGTCTAGCATCATAATTATGTTATGATGAAGTATTTCATCCATGAGCAATAGTGAAAGGAAGTGGCCATTATTGCTTAACACAAAGGAATTCATTACTAGTTTTTTTTTTTTATATAGTTTGGTTGTTTATTAGAAAGGATTGGTTAGGAAAAAGATTAATTTTGTTTATGAATATCAAGCATCATAATTAGGATGCCATGTATTGTCTTACACATTTGCAGTAGTACACATGAACTTCAATTATTTATTTATTTTTTTCCTTTTTTTTTTTTAATTTTTCTGTTTGATTGTGCTTGCCAATAGTAAAAGTGGGCAAGTGGCAGTGTAAACTCAAGTAGTATAATGTTGCCATGCATGTGAGACTGTTCTGCAGATTGAAGTGAACCGTCCTTGATATTGGAGTACCTCACTTGTAATTATGAAAGTTAACTTGAAGGTTTATTATGTTTAAGGAAAGCAGTGAAATAGTCCATTTGTTAATTTTTAACTAGGGAACTTGGTATGTGTCATTTGCTGCAAGTTAGCATATGAGTAATCAACAAAGGTCTCCATCGTGATTGGTGTAGTTTTTAAATTGTCCTTCAGGTGATTTCATGATTCTGTTTTCTGCTTGAGTAGATTAGAACTTCAGGGCTGAGCCATTCCACTTTCTTTCCTAATTTTATTAATTTCTAACTTCTGTTGTGCGTGCGCACATGTGTTGGTTCCAGCAGGATTTTAATAATGAGTATATACTAAAGTGGTGGAAATGAAACTTAACATTTTTGTTTTGCACGTCTCTGTAAGGATAGCCGACTCAACAACAATAGCTTGTCAGGTTCAATACCCTTGTCCTTGATAAATATCACTGCCCTTCAAGTCTTGTAAGCACCCATCTTGAACTCTCTTCTTTTTCAGCCTTCAGTACTGTGTTGGTTATAATGATGTGATACCAACATTATGCAAATTTGGTTGCAGGGACTTGTCAAATAATCGTCTCTCAGGACCTGTACCAGATAATGGCTCATTTTCATTATTTACTCCCATCAGGTTTTCTAGATTACAATTGAAATGTCCTATATCTGGAATTCTGGATGTTTAATGTTGAACCATTAGCTAATTAGTAATTGCCTTAAACAGCTTTGCAAATAACTTGGACCTATGTGGCCCAGTTACGGGGAAGCCTTGCCCTGGATCTCCACCATTTGCCCCACCACCTCCTTTTGTTCCACCTTCAACTGATTCTTATCCTGGTAATCACTTTCACTCACAGTGAATATACAATTATATCATATTATCATATTTTTCTTATTTTCAGCTTGATCATCTTCGTATTGTCTTACCATGGGAATAGTTGGCGTTTGATTTACTTTTAATCCACTACAATCATTTCTATAACTGCTCATGCATTTCAAGATTTTTGCTTTATTTTATGTTGCAGCTGCCACTTGTTGCACTAATAGCCTTGTTGTAATTACCAATTCTAAAAAATAAGTGTTTCTTTTAAGACCATTCCTATTATTGGGAAGTGGAAATTATTGTTGTAATGGCGGTTATGTTGAAATCAATGTGTTGAAGTGTGTTTTGTTCTGACAAATTTGCTTTAGGAGACTGAACTGCATTATAATTTCAGGAGAAGGTAACCCCACTGGAGCAATTGCTGGAGGAGTGGCTGCTGGTGCTGCCTTACTGTTTGCAGCACCAGCTATTTGGTTTGCGTATTGGAGGCGAAGGAGACCACCAGAGCTTTTCTTTGATGTACCTGGTTTGTGTCTCACCTTCAAAATAGACTAGTTTTAATGTTTGGATCTGAGATGTTCTTCTAACTCTGTTCTTTCTCCAGCTGAAGAAGATCCAGAAGTCCACTTGGGACAGCTCAAAAGGTTTTCTTTGCGAGAACTACTGGTTGCAACAGATAGTTTTAGCAACAAGAACATTCTTGGCCGAGGTGGATTTGGTAAGGTGTACAAGGGACGCCTGGCTGATGGCACATTGGTGGCAGTAAAAAGACTTAAAGAGGAGCGGACGCCAGGAGGGGAATTGCAGTTTCAAACAGAAGTAGAAATGATCAGCATGGCTGTGCATCGAAATCTCCTGCGGTTGCGTGGGTTTTGCATGACACCTACAGAACGGCTGCTTGTTTATCCATACATGGCTAATGGAAGTGTTGCATCCTGTCTAAGAGGTACTGCTTGTTGGTTGTTTCTCATTCGTTTAGGTTATCTCTGCTATCATTATGCTATAGACCTCATCCAACTGCTTTGGTTTACTCGTTTATGTGATTTTTACACTAAAGCTAAGCTTTAATGCTCATTCCAGCTTCTGCTGCTGTCATATCTCTATTACCACTCTAATTCATTTATATCAATGGGGATTTTAACTTAAAACACCTTTACTATTTGAAATTGGTACTCATGATCCTTTTTTATGTATTCTTGTAGAACGTCCAACATCAGAAGCCCCTCTTGATTGGTCGAGTAGGAAGAGAATTGCATTGGGGTCTGCAAGGGGTCTTTCTTATTTGCATGATCACTGCGACCCGAAGATCATTCATCGTGATGTGAAAGCTGCAAATATATTATTGGATGAGGAGTTTGAGGCAGTTGTTGGTGACTTTGGGTTGGCTAAACTCATGGACTACAAAGATACCCATGTCACAACTGCTGTACGTGGAACCATTGGGCATATAGCCCCTGAATATCTTTCCACTGGAAAGTCATCCGAGAAGACTGATGTTTTTGGTTATGGAATCATGCTCTTAGAGCTTATCACTGGACAGCGGGCATTTGATCTTGCAAGGCTTGCCAATGATGATGATGTTATGCTACTCGATTGGGTAATGAATTCACGCCTTCTTGCTTGTTATTTATCAGATGCTTCTTGTACAAGTGTTCAAACTGCAGGAGTTTATTTTGTAGTGATTAATGATGTTCTAATCTTGGTTTGACAATGTTAGCTTTGGATATATATGTTAATCTTGTTTTGTGCATGGATGCATTAAATAATGCTCATGGCTTTGGTCAGTTGGATCATTGTTTCACACTGTTGTGCTGTCTCTGCTTATTCCCTTATCCTTTTTTCACAAAACCATGCCCAGTTTTGCAACTCAAATGTTTTCATTGTGTCCTAGTTACTCTGGTGATTATATCCCCAAAAAATTTAGTGTTCTGTAATTTATTGAGTTGATAAGAAACAGGATTTGGTTTCTTACCACCTGTTATCTCTTAGCTTAATTTCTTCTTTTTTTTTTTCATCCTTAGGGTGCTTTGATCATTCAAATTCCTGTAAGGCTAGAGGGAAAGTTTGGAGACTCTTCTCCATGTCATATGTGTAGACTGGGCATTCTGCCTGAACTCACTATCTTGCCTTAAGAGAAGCCTTATATTTCACCATATGATATAAGAGAAGCCTTATATCCTGTAGACTGGGCATTCTGCCTGAACTCTACTATGGAAAGTTTATTTGGTTATCTCATGGAATTAGTCTTTAAATAGCATCTAGGGCGTAAACTTGTTACCTTAGATAGCTGATTCAAAAAGGTAGTTGGTGCTATCATCATCATTCATATGGTGATTTGCGATTAGTTTTGGAAACTGTCATCCTAGAATGCCTCTTATTTCTGCATTTTCTCTTATTTCCTCTCCAGTGATGGCTCGCTCTTGAACTGACTCATCCATACCTATCACCGAGGGATTTGTTCAAGAGAACAGTATGAACTTAATTCTCATATGACATCCAAATGGACTTTGACTATAGCTCATCTCGATTATAAATTATTTGAGTTTCATTACTCGTATAAATTGGTGAAAAATTCATGCCTTTAATAATTACTTTGGCTGCGGAGTCACGGCATGTGTGAGTGCATATCTTTTAACAGATGCAAACTTCCTGCTTGTTGCTGGATTGTTGGTGCATCTCTTTGATAATTCTCATACTTTCTCCTGGACTTATCTATGCCTCGAATGCTCGTGCACTGATCAAAACCTCTGCAAGTTTTGCAGGTTAAAGCACTTCTAAAAGAGAAGAAGTTGGAAATGCTGGTTGATCCAGACCTGCAGAACAATTATGTCGATTCAGAGGTGGAACAACTAATACAAGTAGCATTGCTCTGCACCCAAAGCTCCCCTATGGAGCGGCCTAAGATGTCAGAGGTGGTGAGGATGCTTGAAGGTGATGGATTGGCAGAGAGATGGGAGGAATGGCAGAAGGTAGAGGTTGTCCACCAGGATATTGATTTGGCCCCATCTCGAAACTCCGAATGGCTCCTCGACTCCACTGACAACCTTCATGCTGTAGAATTGTCTGGTCCGAGATGATCATACCTTTTCGATAGATAAGAAAATCCATGATTTACTTTTATTTTTTGTTTTTGCTATGCCCCCTTTTGCATTCTTGTCTCTAATCTTCAAGTTAACCCAATGTTGTCGCCTTAGGAATATATATTAAAAATCTGTGCATATGAATCTTTCTGGGGTACGTTTATGGATCTTACAAGGCAAACTGCAGGGCAGAAAGTATGAATGTACCGAATGCTTTGTGCTCTTTTATTCTTGTAACATTAATGTAGTTATTCGATAGCAAAAGCTCGTATGATGACCGATCGGAAAGCAATGCTTTATTTTGTCCTAACATTCTCCTTTCTTCTTCTATTCGGGGAAATTTTCCTTAGTTTAAAGTTTCTTGGTGTTTTCAATCTTTGAAGTTATGCACCTGGCTCTACTCTCTCTTTCTTTCCTTTTTATCATTTTTTTGTTTGTATTAAGGGGCCAAACGACATGTTGCCTGCGTCCGACCCTCTTATGTTTTTTTTTTAAAATAAATTGTGATATTGTCTGTCACAATGCAGTAAATGTGCTTGCTCCCAGAGGAAATCGAACTAATGGCCTCAAGTCTTGTATAGCCTGCGCTAAGAGCAACTCCAAGGGTGTGTTAAATGACATCTTGAATTTTTTTTTATTTAAAACAAATTACTGTTTATTACATATCTTTTTTTAAAAAATCAAAACCAACAAGGTAAAACCAAAAAAAAAAATTAATTAAATATAGTCATGTAAATAAAAAAAAAAGACAACAAACTTATTAAAAAAAGATAAAGCATTTATTTCTTCCTATTTTCAAATGTTTTTTTTATTGAAATATATATAATAAAAAAACTATATTTATACTATTTAAAATGTTATTTTATTAATTTAGCTATTTAAAATAACCTCTTGAGATGTTCTAACCATTCCGGCTGCAACATGGTGTTGGTATAAAATAATTATAAAAAATTATATTAAAGTGCTTTCATAAGAATATCCAATTGTAGCTAGTGATTTATTCTAGTGGTTTGTCTAGCGATTGAGTGCTTATTTTTATTTATTGATTACCAATTAAGTTAAGACATAAAACAATTTGTTTTTAAATTTCTAACACACTGGATTTAAATTTCTAGGATATAATTTTAGATTAGTTTTTAACATAGTAAAAGAATATATCAATATTACAAATGTGTTTTATTATATAAAGTTTTTTTAATTAGAAAATGTGAAGATGCTATTTAATTTCAATAACATAAATTTTAAAAATAGATGAATCAATCAAATATGAAAGAGTTATTAATATTAATTAAATACTAGAGATGATGACACATTAGATTGATTATAGCTAACATGTTAAACTTGTAAGTTGGGTTTTGGATTTCAATAGATTCAATAATTTTTTTTTAATTATATGATATAAATAAAGACCAATTCAAAATCAATTTAATATTAAAAAATAAAATTAAAAAAACCTCATCATAAACCTAATGTTGAAGTTTTTATTAAAAAAAAAAAACATGTCAAGCCAAGTGTGTAAGCCTAAGTGAGTCTACATGTTAGGGTTTTAAGAAAAGTCAAGGTGTTTGGGCTTGTGTTAGGCCCATGCTCTTAGGTTATATTTATTTATTTTTTCTTTTTAAGAGACATACAACATGTTGTCCACCTTAATTTTTTTTTAAAAAATATAAATAGACAATGCGTCGCCAATTACTGCCCAGCTCAAAATTCAGCCACCACTATACTAGTTGAAAAATCACAAGGTGGGATTTTTTGGGTTAAAAATGCATTTTCAATACATTTTCACATAACAAAAAGATCTATTAAACATTATAAAAGCCTTTAGAAACCCCCTACTAAGTTAAAAACAAATGCCCTAAAATCACCCAAGAAAACCAAAATTAGTTGAACCCAGAAAACCAAAATGAAAATCAATCTCCTTTTTCATTCATGTTTACAAAAAACACCCGCTACCATCGAACTCCCCTCATCAAATGGACTGGAATCACAATAATCAATCCTTATCTCTCTATTTCACATTTTTCCAGTAAATTTCTCTCTTCTTTTTAACTCAATGACTAAAAAATAAACAAATGAATTTTTGAACCAAAATAAAAATTATCCATGTATTTTCTCTGTGTTTTACATTTCAATTCTCTATCATTTAATTTTATATTTCTATTAAAATTTAGAACCTAATTTCCTATAATTAGACTATAAAAGGATGCAATTGAAAGAAATAAAAAAAAATAAGTTTGAAAATTAAAGAAAAACAATTGGGTAATAGGAAAAATCAAAGTTTGAAAATTAGAAAAACAAAACTAGGCAAAAGGTTCACTATTCATCTGAACAATAGTTGTCTCCTAGTTAATTAGACTGTAAAAAGATGAAATTAAAAAAAAAAACAAAGTTTGAAAATTAAAAAAAAAAAACTAGGCAAGAGGTTCATTGTTCATATGAATGGTGGTTGCCTCCCATTTTTTTAGTTTTTGTTAATATAAAAAAAATATAAATTACAATAATATATTTTAAATATTATAAAAATACAAAATAAATTTTAAAATAACTATTACTTTAAAAAAAGAACAATACAATTTAAAAAAAAATCATAAAGAGAGGGTATTAATTTAAATTGAAATAAAAAAAAGTAATGTAACCTAAGACTTAATTAAACTTTTAATGGATTTAATTGACTTAATTGAGAAAAAAACTAAGTTTGAAGGCCTAATTTTAGTTAAGTTGCAAGTTTTGGGGACCAATTTTGAATTTTAATAAGTTAATCAATCAATTTAGGGGCTTAATTGTGAAGAAAAAAAGTTTGAAGGTCATTTAGGAATTCAATTAAAAAAATTAAAAACCATAGACCATGGTATAAAACATGCTTAGGGACTAGAATTGACGGAATCAGGGGTCAAATTAAGATAAATTAAAAGTTTAATGGATAAATGAGGGCCAAGTTGCACAATCTAAAAACCAAAGATCCATTTATAAAAGGCACGCGACTTAGAGGATTCCAATCAACATTTTTAAGGATGCGATTGTATGAATTAAAAAGTTTTCAGGTTAATAAAGAATTCATACGTAAGAAATCAAAGTACATGTACTAGAATGGAAATTCTCAAAACCTTAATTTTTAGGGTTTAGGATAGGCGACGTGTCATTTGGGTTTTAATAAAAAGAATGAGTAATGCTTCATTCAAGCACTGCTCTTCTTCTTTTTCTGCCGAGAAGGTTGATTGATGAGTGACACGATCAAAAAATTGATATTTTATCCCAAGTGCAAGAGTGTCGAAGTAATAAATAATCCAGCAAGACCGAGGTTGAAACACAGGGAGGTGAACTATATAAATTAAAAATAATTATATTTAATAAAACAAAGAGTTTATGAGAATTTTATGGGATATTAATGTAAGGATTAAACAATGATAAAACAATTGTCAAGGTTAGAGGATCCACTAATGGTATTATAAATAAGTATAGTATAAACTCTTTTTATTAATTAACTAGAAACCATACACAAAGAAGGTTCCAATAGGATGATTTATCCTTAATAGTTCATTATAAATTGTTAACATGATCATATTAATTATCTTATTTAAGTAACACCAAACTTTTAAATATTGTGCGGAATTCATGATGCTAACTTGTGTTAACAACAAATCAAGTTTCTTTCATAGCACATGTGTAGGTTATACCATACGGTGGGCTATGAAAGTACCAAGCATTTACTGTACCAAGTGTTATACAACACAAATTTAGATTAACCATTTAACAAGCAAGGTATTAAGAATTAGTAAGATAAAAAGATAAGACATGTTAATAGCAAACTTTCTTGGATATAAACATTGAAATCCATGTTGAGTTTATATATATATATATATATATATATTCTAACACCATTAATGAAACCTTTTCACCTTGACATAATAAACTTAGCTAAACATAATGAAGAAGATAAATATAAATAAACAACATAAGAACATAAGTATAGTAAAGGAAAAAATAACATGAAATAAAAATTAAACATTACAAAAATATAAATAAAGAGAGCAAGAGCAAGATCTTGATCTGAAAAACCAAGATGCTTAAATGCATGGCAAATGCCTTCTTTTATAGGCTAAAATTTGGAACTATTGATTTGATGACTAATTGTTAAGTGGGTGGCCATATTTTGACTTGGTGACAATATTTATCTTATTGTCTGAACAAAACGTCATTGCTAACATCAGAATTTGAACAGATTTTCGTCATGAAAGTTCTAGAAAATTATCTCAGCTTTCTAACAAAAAAAGAATCAGTGCATTGGGCGTGCATTGTGACTTCTATAACTCGAGATATGGGTTGAGCAGTGTCTGGGCTGTAGGATAGATTTAGACTTCTCTATTGTTGCTACAATTTGAACTTGAAAACGACCTTTTTGAATCTTGGACTCCCATGAAAGTTTTAGACCTATGTCTTAGCTTTCCATCCATATATAGCAGACCTAAATCCAAGTTCTACAGCTCTAGTTATGATCTAATAACTGAGTAGTGTTCCAGTTTGGACTGAACCAGCATCTCTTTTCTAAGCTTAGCCCTCTCTTTGTCTTCTCAATTTTAGTAGTTAAACTCATCAATCAATTATTTTATTTATGTGATAGGCATGCACTTAAGATGAACATTTACCATAAATTAAAGGTATCTTATATTATTAGATATGTTATTATAAAACATACTCTAGCTAAGGAGTTATTGCCACTTCAAGTGCAAAATGATGATATAAAACCTTGATAAAAATATACTTTTAAGTACTAATCAATGAGCCACATTTATAAGAATAAATATGGTGTCTCTTGCCATATAAAGAGCACTAATTGGCACCAAATATATGAGAAACACTTTCTCTACAAGGATTAGTCATCTTTATTAAGCGTTTATATCCTGTATATCTTGATGAACTTGATAATATCTTGTCCCCAGTCAGTTTCCTCTGCCTTAACATATTTAAATTAATTGAGGGACAATCTTCCAATCAATGGATATACAGTTCTAGACCTCCAAATCAAGCGTGGTTTATTCCTAGTAATAGGTATAAATCTCATATACATGTTTCAGGTATGTTAATGACATGTTTATATCCCAATCTCCAAGATTAATTTGTCAAAGTATTCTACCTAGTTAGCCTTAACTGAAAAATAAAGTCACCCATAAAACAACCAATTTTGAGGTTGCTTTTTCTTGATAGGGTTTATTTCATAGAGAACAAAAGGAAACCAGACACCACAACTTTTAGGGGAAGAGAGAGGGGAGAATCTTCCATAACAACCTACCTTTGGAAAAAAAACCATGAAAATGGTGAATGGTTTTGTAACTTCCTGATTTTGTTTCAATCTTTTTTAGTTTATGTTTTTCTAAAAAAGAAAAAGGGATGGAGAGAGAGATTCCAAAGGAGAACAAGAGAGAAATTCTAGAAAAAATAGTTAGCAAAAGTGAGAAAATGAGAGAAAAAAGAAAGGAAAATGAGCAGAAGAATAAAAGGTTGAAAATGAGTTGGAAACAAGAAGAAGAAGCAAAAAAATCTAGAAAAGAAGGCAACATTATGACTTAATGTATATTACTTACTTTTAATGAGAGGGTATAGCTCAATGATCACACTTCTTATTAACCTCTTTTAAATTCTTAATAGAATGTTTATTGTTCATTTATTATGGTTAGTTATTAGTTTAAGGACAATATAAGTGTTTTAATGTATCAAATCATGTTTTTAAGTAATATGCATTGTTTTGAAATGTATGTTCAAAATGGTATTAAAAGCATAGTTTGATATTTTAGAATTTTTAATGTAAAGATGATTTAAATCACATCTAAATATGCTTTGATGTTTAAGTCAATCACTAAATTTGTTTTGATTTTATTTGTTGGCAAGTGATTTACCAAAAATATGATCATTGGTTATTTTTTATGAGACTTAAGGTTTAAATAAGCTATGTTCATGATAATACTAGTTGAAAACAAGTGTCGTCAAAATATAGTAACAGTGTTTAGAAATAATTTTTTGAGGATCTAAGGTTTGTTTGATTTAACTATTACATTGCTTTTTTGTTTGTTTTCTTGAGTTTTTTATGGTTTAAACAAGTCATTAAGAGTATGTTTGAACTAAGTTGTTATTTTGAGATTTTAGTCAATTTATGGATTTAGAGCATGTTCTAGGTTTTTCTGGGCTTCTAGGTTGATGATTATTAGTTGTCAATTTGATTTTCTTGCAATATAAAGTTTTGACTTGTCTTATGTGTTTTTATTGAAGCTTAAACTTATACATGATTATTCTCTGCTTGTATTTTATTAATTTGAGGTTTGGTTTGGATCAACTTATCCTTAATGAATTTGAATATTTAGGTTAGGTTTAAGGCTGTTGAGATTCAACTCTTGAAATCTATGGCATATATTTTCATTTGAATAAGTCTTTTGGCTTCACTTATTCATATTTTATCTCTTTATGCTCATGATTTGATACAATCTAATCTTTAGCTTTGATTGAATTTTTGAGTTCATGTTATGTTCTTTGTGTTCATAAGGATATTCAACCTATATTTCTTGTTTGATCATTTTTATTTTTGTTTTGATTATGGGTTATGTTTATGAGCTTGAGCTAGACTGAAAAGCCTAGTCCATGTGATTAATTTGGGCCTTCGCTTTATGGGTCAGGCTGGGAAGCCTAATCGATGTGACTGGGTCGAACCTTTTAAGACATAAGACTATGTTTGGCAATAAAAAATTTGTCAAGGGAAAACATATTTTTGGGTCATTAAAGCCTATTTGCCAAAAACGCCCTTAGGATATTTTTTAAGTTAGTGATTTTTAGCTGAGGATGTATTTGACAAACATGCCCTACCATTTTTTTTCAACCTTGTATTTATTTTTTAATGTTTTTTTTTTCCAAACATGCCCTTCGTTTAATTTTAATCAATCTTCATATTTTTTTAGGAACCATTTTGTAATTAATTTTAGGTATTTTATACCATTTTACCTCCTTTGTATTTAATATTTTTTTATTGTGAACATATATGTAAGACACTTTTCTAGTATTAAATATACTATTTTTTTTATAAAAAAAAATATATCTTTTTTAAAAATTAATATATACATTTATGTTTTAAAATTGCATATGGCCAAGTTACTCCAAAAAAGAGTCATATGTAGCATTTTTATCTAAAAAAAATACAAGAAAAAACAAAATGCATTGTATGATTTAGCATTTTAATTAAAAAAAATACCAAAACTATTCAAAAGAATATTTTCTATATTTTGCATGCATCATAGACTTAGTAACACGTTTACTAAGCCCATGGTGATTTGGCTTAATTTTCAAAAAAATATAAAAACACCACCTTGTTTATTTTTAATATCAAGGATTACAAACTTATTCGTAAGATGTATTCGTGATATTTTAAAAGAAATAAATACAAAACTATGTTTTGGTTTTAGAATGGTCATGTTTGATCTATAAAATCATGGTTTATTTTATTGAGGTGGATCTACTTTGATCAATAGACAAACCAATGTTATAACAACACAATGATGCCTTAGAAATAAATAGACAAATGAACAATGTAGCTTACCTTAAGTATGGTGTATTAGAGGTGATATTGTTTCCTTATACACCACTAGTTCTATTATCTAGACTCTAAAGACTAGTTAATGTTTCTAATGATCAAAATACTAGGTGGCGACTCCAAACCTTTTAAACTATAAAAAAGACAAGAATTTCTTGTTCTTCCCACACCACCAAAATTTGATCTAGAAGGATAATCGTCATGATGTTGTACACGTACAACAGAATAACAACTCCATTGTGGAGTTTTTTATGGACTAAGCTTTTATGCTTGTCTATTTATTGTATATTAATTTGATTGGCCAGTGTATTTATTTTCAATATGTATTTTACATATATTGTTTATGCATTGTATATTGGATATAGATTAATACCTTCATGTATCACATGCTTTAATTTGTTATAGCACACATAATTTTCCAACTTAGATGGGGAATTAACGGTTTGTCTTATGACCATCGGTCAAGGTTTAGGCTCATAAAACAACTAACTCATATATGAATGCTTGCTTGGTAATGGTTTACATGTGTGTCTTAACTATTTATTGCAATGCCCCTATACTATTTTTATAGGAACCGTCATTGGGTAGATTTAAGACTTTTAGATAAGGTAGAGAACTTACTCATATTTCACTTAATGACTAGAACCTGCCTATAGGTAAATTATACTAAATATTTATATTGCATTTAAAGCAAACCTAACCATAAAATCATTATTTTATTTTGGGGATCCTAATTATAGGTGTTTTACCTTTGAAAACATTGATATGACACATACCTTTGAAGAATATAGTAGGATTCTAGATTTTTCAAAAGATAGTTGTAAAATTTATTCCAGATAGAGATTTAAGAATATTGCTTCTAAAGTAACTAGATTATTGTGTTTAGGTAAGGTTAGCTGGTGTAGAATATCTAATGAAGGGTTTAGATGGAAAAATATTGAAGTCAAAATGAAGAAAAACATAAAAATAGGAAAACTAAGAAATAAGAGATGCAAGATAGTAGTAGCCTTTGCCATATTTAAGCTAATTTTGTTCTAATCTGACATTAGAGTCACTAGTCTAGGAGCTGCAAATGCATTAGTAGAATATAAACATACTAAAATCAACCATTCTGTTGCAATTTTGAAAAAAATCATACTATCACTTAATCATTATGGGATGTGCGAAAGAGAAGTTATAAGATGTTGTGTTCCAATGTTATATTTATGGATTGTTAGCCACATTAAAACCCCCAAAGATATTTTCAATATTTGCTTATGGTTTGATCTAAAGATTATTGAAGATTATTATAGATGAATCTTGGAAGGACTTGGATGAAAGAGCACAAGTAGAGAAATATGTTGCACTGCTACAAAGCAACTTCAAATAGAAAACACCACAAATGAATAATACAACATGAATAATAAGTTGTGGTAGCAAAATATAGGTCTCCTTGATCTGGGTAACTAGCTACATTTATTATGCACATGCATTGGTGACCAGACAACTTAGGAGAATACAATATGTTCTTAGGACTCTAGAGTTAGCTGATTTTATTGGTTTATTTAGAAATCAATTGTCTCTTGAAGAATCGGGCTTTATTAGACAAGATTAGAAAAAGGTTTCTTATGGTAAAAAAAAGAAGAAGAAAAGAATATGACTAAATTCATATTTAACCAAAATTATGCTATTTGGAGGAATGAAAGACTTTCTATGATGGTTGAAGCCATGAATCCCAAACCTTTGAATCTGAAGTGGGGCTTTCATAGATAATTGAGGAAGGGCCAAAGAGAAAAATGGTTAGTAATGAAGACGAGCTGAGAGAATAGTTGGAAAAATCCAGAATCAACCTCTACAACAACAAAAGGCAACAATAACTTTTGAAAAAACAACTGGAAGAGGAAGATAAAATGAGAAAGATAAATACTAACATGAAAATCATAGCCTCTTTGAAAAAGGAAAGAGAGAACATAAGGAAGAAGTTAAACACTAAAAATGAGAAAAATTGGTTGGATTGGATTAATGTAGAGGAAGAAAAAAGAATTTGATCGCAATACATAGGGGTAGGGGTAGGGGTTGAGGAAGAGATTAGTGCTAGAAAAGCTACCAAATATGATACTAAAGACTATAAAAAAAGGATTGAATCTTCAAAGAAGCAGTTTGTGGTGGTGCAATTTGAACTAGAGATTCAAAAGGAAGAGCTGAAGCAGTTGAAGGGCTTGTACTTCAAGATAAAAAGGGAGAAAGCATGACTGTTAAATGTATTAAGACTATATTAATAGTTTTAATATTCAAATTAACTCCAAAATAGTCAAACTTGACATTGAGAGGGAAGAGCTGTAAAGGGCAATGGCTAAAGTAAATCAGTTAGAAAAGGAACTACAAGTGCTTAATAGAAATAACAAGGCCTTAACTTCTAATAATGATGTCCTGATCACCGATAATATATTATTTCATGACAAGATAATACCAATAACAGGGCAAATTGAACGAGTAACTCATCAAGCTGAAAGGTTGTAATAACATGCCATTCAGGTTAGAAATAATGTGGTGAAGTACACTCTAGTATTTGGATGCAATTATTGTTTTTATTATAAATATAATCAATAGAGACAATATCTTTTATGAGTAGTGATGTAGAATTTTTTTTTTTTCATTTTGAACTATCAAATATATATCAACTCTTATTTATTATTATATGAAATGGCTACAACTCTTTTTCTTTCATCTAATATGTACAAGATTCCACTATGATAAAAACTTGGGAACATAAACACTTCAAACCTCAATAACCACATTTACAACTTCAAAATACCCTTAATTAGTTTTAAAAATAAAATAAAATTGAATAAAAAAATCTTTTAGATTCTCGATCTATTTTTTGGCATGATTATAGATTCAAAACAACTTCATTGAATACCTCTCCTGAAGATGAACCAATCAACATCAAAATTGGGTTTTTTTTTTTTTTTTTTATCAGTGTAATGTGATTGTTTGAAAACTTTACTTTTCTTTTCCCTTTCTAATGACTTTTTTTTTCTTTTTTTAACATTTAGAGACTGAAAATAATAAAATAATAAAAAAATAAAGTTTAAAATTGAAGTATAAATATTTTAAACCATAGAGATTAAATAAAAAAAATTAAAAAACTGGATAGAACAAATTAAATTCTTGCACACCTTAATGATAACAAGTTATGAGAAAAGTTATAATATAATATGACGGTGGAGACTGGTATTTTCTTTGGTATCTGCGAAACTAGAAGAAGAAGATACCGCCCTACCAGATATCTTTTGAGATAGCCTCTCTACTCCCTAAAATAATTCTTGTCATTTAAAATAAATCCTAAACAAAAGACACGTAGGCAAAAAAGCGTCGAAAAAAAATCCAACAAAAGCCAAAACTATCCTTGTGTGGCTTAGAACCGAACTCCCTCACCCAATAAGAACCGCGCAATCTCCCTGCTCCATCTTCCCACTTGCCACGTGTTCTCCCTGCCTCCACCCCTTTCCCTCCCTCTCTCTTTTCGTTGCTGTCGTCTTGACATGATTTCCTAGTTTCATGGAAAACTACAAAACAGCCATCTAACTGTATAGATACTTAAATTTAGGTATTAAAAGTTTCTATTCGAGCACTACCTTAGTCGATTGGTTTTCCTCCGATTGCAAGCGTCAACAAATAAATTTATATTTATTTTATAATTCTTGTTACCCTACTATCTAAAATTGGAAACTTAATTGAGCTTACAGTAAAACTCCTTTTTTTTTTTTTTAATTCTAGGTTATGTAGATAAAACTCTCATGTGGATTTATTTAAAATTGAAATTAGATAAGAAGTTGAGTCAATTTTTTTTCTTGTCAATTTCATCATTTTTTCTTAATTTTATCCACATATTTATTTTTATTAGTTATTAATGTTATTTTTAAATTGGTCAATTTGATTCAATTATATTGGACTAATACCTACATGATTTAATTCTAAAACTAAACTAGACAAATAATCAGATTATTAGGTTTTAAGATTGATATATTAAATCGAGTTTAATTACAACGCTACGATCTGAATTTTTTATCATGTTTATTTTTTTATTTGATTTATAATGTAGCACTACCCTGTAAGCTAATGTTTTTCTAATTTTTAATTAAAATATTTTAAAATTATAAAAATAAAAGTAGCAATTTTAAATTTGCTATTTTAATCATGAAAATGTGATATCATATGCATATTTTAGTATAAACACAACATAATTATTTTTTAATTATGAATATTAAAGAAAAAACCATACACAACCTAATAAAATATAAAATTAACTCTGATTGCAGTATAAATAAATAACTTGATCTTTTATGTTGAAGTTTATTGAAATCCAAACTTTAGATCTTGGTTCGAAATTACTTCCATGTATGATCAAATTTTTTCCAAGAGATGTTCTAATTCGGAAGGGGAAAAAAACAAAAATCAACCCTAAAAGTTGTTAATTGCTTTTAACCAATACAACCGGTTCCATTTGATTTAGGACAATGCCGCTTAATTGTAGGACCCAAATGAATTATTTATGAAGTTGAAGACTGATATGTAGTTTCTCAAACTCTTAAGTACCACTATAATTTCTATTATTAAAAAACAAAGACAGTCTCTGTGTCTTGTTCTTCTCCTTCTCCAGCTTCCCTCTACCTCACACTCACACCACAAACTCTCTTAGAACACTCCCCTCCCCCACCCCCTCTCTAAAAAATGAAGATTAGGGTTTTGAAATAAGAAAATCAAAATCTCCATTAATGGCTTCTTCTTTACCTCTACCGGAGCTCGTCTTTCTCTCTCCAAAAACCAGAACTCCAAAACATCACCACCACCTGCTTTCTCTTTCTAGACACTCTCTATCTAAACTTAACGTTTCTGGTAAAAAAACTAAATTCAACCTTCCTCTTCGAACTCCAGTAACTCGAGCTTTGAAGGAGGATACTGCAGTGATCGAGGAGAGAGAGCGAGAAATTTTGAAGGAACTGAATGGAAATGGAAACGGAAGAGTGAATGGATCAGTGGAGAGGTATATAAATGGTGGATTGGTGAGTGTGGAAGAGGGAGAGAGTAGTAGTAATGAGAGTTTGGTGAAGTATGTGAATGGAAATGGTGCTGCAGCCGTGGCGACAGCAGAGATTTTGGTGGAGGAGAAGAAGAAAGGGTCGAAGGAGGAAGGAAGGCAGAAGAGGATAGAGGAAATCGGGAAAGAAGATGCTTGGTTTAAGCGTTCTGGTCAACAACAGATTGAGGTTTTATTTCCTTTTTTGATCATTTAAGAGAAGTTGTGCCTGATCATTTTGTTTCATAGGAAAGAAATGGGTCTTAGAGTTTTGGTGGTTCATAGAAATTATGCGTGCCAGGTTGCTAGCTAGTTTAACTGCTAAAGTCGCATTTTACTGCGCAATCTGGCTTGAAATTTAGCTCATACCTGGGTTGAGAGGGTGAAGGAAAGGGAAGAGCAAGCAACAAGCATCTCTCAATTTGTACAAAAGAGAAAGTATTTACAATCATTGTGCGTTGTACATTGTAATTATGCTTGCCATTGGACTAGATAGTCATAGTTGTATGCCTGGTTCGAGTTTATCCTCTGTATCACAGATATAATAGGATACAGGTATGGATGAATTACCAGAGAAGTAGAGATTGATGGTCATTTTAGGAAATGTGCCCCACCAGTTGGCTGTTTATCAACAGATTGATACTTTTTAGGGCATGTGGTTAGTTGTTATGCTAGATATGAGACTTTGTGATAGAAGAATTACACTAACTTTAGTTGAGCAAGATTGCGAGCTTTTTTTGTTTCTGCTTATGTTTTCTATGCATGTATCTAGTCATGTATTGTCTTACTAGTGGTCATTAAAAGTTATTTGGATAGCATTTATATTCTCCTATTTATTTCAGGCTTCATTATGATGTCATCACATCCTGTCTGAGCACATGTGCTCTTCCTATGAAATATGGGTTCTGAAACACTGCCCTTTTTGTATGACAATACATGGGTCTTACAGGTTTCTGTTGCACCTGGTGGGAGATGGAGTAGATTCAAGACCTATTCAACGATACAAAGGACTTTGGAAATATGGGGATCTGTTTTAACATTTATCTTCAAGGTTTGGTTGAACAACCAGAAATTCTCTTATCGAGGTCAGTGATCTCTAATTGGTTGGTATTGGTTGCTCTTGTTATTTATACTTCATGTTGCATTATGTGCCTGAAGTTCTCAATAACAAGATATGGTTAATTTTTCACGCATAGTCATGGTTAATTCTTCAGGATGACTGGCCTCTAAATTTCATCTGTTAAGCTTTTCCCTCCTTTTAACTTTCTGGCCTGTCTAATTATACAAATGAAATTTGCAGGAGGAATGACGGAGGAGAAAAAAATGGTGAGGAGGAAGGCCCTTGCCAAGTGGTTAAAGGAAAGCATATTAAGATTAGGTCCAACTTTCATAAAAATTGGCCAGCAGTTCTCCACAAGAGTGGACATTCTTGCTCAAGAATACGTTGATCAATTGTCTGAACTTCAGGTCTGGATTCTTTCTTATAATATTTAGCAAAATGGCTTCCCATTGTTTGTATTTTCTTTTAGTTGGTTCAATTTTTTTCTATAGTCTACCTCTTCCTCCTTCAGAGTTCATGATTTGTTTGGGATGGTTTAAATTGATGTATTCTTGCAGGATCAAGTTCCTCCATTTCCATCAGAGACTGCTGTTTCTATAGTTGAGGAAGAGCTTGGAGCTCCAGTGGATGATATCTTTGATCGGTTTGACTACGAACCCATAGCTGCTGCAAGTCTTGGTAATATTTTCTTCATGTTGGTTGGTTTTTGATGGGGAAACTCTTGCAATTTGCTGATTAACATTCCTCGACCATTTCTGTAACGTTGCAATTCTTTCTTTTCCTTTTTCTCTCCCTCTGTTTCTTAATGTAGGCCAAGTTCACCGTGCAAGATTGAAAGGACAGGAAGTTGTGATTAAAGTTCAAAGACCCGGTCTCAAGGATCTTTTTGATATTGACCTAAAAAACCTGAGGGTTAGTTTCCATTATACTTAAGAAATTATTTACGTACTTCACTTTTGGTGAGGCCATGAGTCTTGAGATATACGGATCATAGAAAATGTTGCTGATTTTTTCCAGGTAATAGCTGAATACCTTCAAAAGGTTGACCCAAAGTCAGATGGTGCAAAGAGGGATTGGGTTGCAATATATGATGAATGTGCGAACGTCTTGTACCAGGTAACTATATTGCATTAATGGGCTCATCTTCTTGGTTGCTTAGAAAGATACAAGTGGCATTTACTCTTTTACTCCCTCCAATTTCCCAAGTCCTTTTTTCTGTTTGCAATAATTAATGTTTTTCAGTTAAGTTGGTGTAGTAAGTTCACTCATTTGAGGTTTTTGATGAATTTTTCTTCCAATGATAAAGTTGCAAATGAAATGAGCACTAGGACAGTCATACTTCATGAAACAACATCCTACCCATCTTAGTCAAGTTGAAATCAGGATGTGGGACATGGATGGATAGGAAGACAGAAGGGAAGACCTCTACAATATTGGTTGTGGTTGTAATAAAAGACATGGCTATGATAAAGTTGCAAATTAAATGGTCATTAGGATGCTCATGAAACAAAAATTTCACAATCTTTAGTCTATTAAAGTCAGGATGTTTGACATGCATGAGCAGTAAGACAGCAGAAAGGCCTCATGAAATGAGTGATCAAAGATTCAAATGCATATGTTTGTTTGTTCTAAAAAATCCTTAAAAAGAAAACACAACAGAGCTGTAAAATAACCTAATTTTTATTCATTAATTCTTAGTGTCAATTAGCTCATACAACTCTATAAACAAAAAAACTAGAAAACCCTAATAAAACTTAATAGTAAAGCAAAATAATAATAATAAAAAAATAGAACTCTAGAGCTATCACTAATTTTCTAATAAACCAATTGTCCAATCAAATATAGGTAACGAATTCTAGAAAACCTTAACAATTAAATAAATATTACAATAACAATAATTATGTCCAAATTTATGAAATTTGCGCCCTGCATCAAAAGACATGGCAGCCTATGATTTAACCACATAAATGAGCTCTAACAGAACATAGAGAACATAATTTGCGTAGTTGCTTTTATGCTAGATGAAGCCAAAAAGGTATTACTGAGTACAGCTTTAGTTATGGCAATCTGTAGGAATATTTCAATGGTAGTGCAACATAGGCAGATGCACATGGTTGGTGCAAAATGAAAACAAATACCGTGAGGACTTCAAGTTGATTGGTACTTGCACCAAAAAAGTGCTGATGGGTTGGAAATGTATCAAACTTTTGAAGCTAGGATATCACAGAGAATTAACATATGCAATCACGTAAAAATGACTAGAAATGCCTTTTTAGATTAATTCCTTGTGTTTCAAGGAAATTCAATAAAATTGTAAATTTAAGTTCTAAACTTCAATTGTGATTTAACTTGCAGGTCTTAGTGTCTAAGTGGTCACTGACCTAAATTATTATGTAGCTGCATTCTAGTTCAATTTTCAGATTACCATTTTATAATTGCAATGGCTAATAATAATTGACATTTTCAGGAGATTGATTATACTATGGAAGCTTCTAATGCAGAACTGTTTGCCAGTAATTTCAAAGAGATGGAGTATGTTAAAGTCCCAGCAATATATTGGGAATACACCACGGCGCAGGTTCCTTTTAGTAGTTATGAACTTAATTTTTTTTCTTCTTATAAAAACATTATCTCTAAAGTTACTTGTAACCGCTTGCTCCTTTATTTATTTATCTGAATGTAGGTTCTGACAATGGAATATGTCCCAGGGATCAAAATAAACAAAATTCAAGCATTAGATCAACTGGGTGTTGATCGCAAAAGGTTAAGATAATCTCCTGTTATTGAGCCTGTTGAAATCATGTCACATGCTACCTTCAACTCTTATGCTTTCAATGCTTGTAATTGTCAAATTTAGTATCGTGAAAAATTACTTTATTGTCAGCTGAAATGATTGTCATCTTTTATAATGTCCTGCAGATTGGGCAGATATGCGGTCGAATCTTATTTGGAACAAATTCTATCTCATGGATTCTTCCATGCCGACCCTGTGAGTTTTATTGCCACTTCCGATTTTTGGTGGTGCTTGAAATGTTTGCTATTTGGGATTCTAAATATGATAAAATTGTCTGAGAAAGTGAACATTTATTTTGAGCTTATTGTACTTTTATATGGAGATACACAGAAAGTAGTTCAGGGGCTTGTTAGGCCTTTATTGGAAGGCTTACTTCATAAAGGTTACCTTACTTGATGCTGATAGGAATTTAGAGTCCTTTAATTATAACACAGTTTCTTCAACTATGCATTTTTTCCTTAAATTCAAAATAAGCGCATCATTATTTTTTAAATGTTGTATGAATTTGGATAACTTATCTAGTTGAATCATGAAATGGACTTGTTTTGGTTTAGTGCATCCTATGTGTAGACTAGATTTTATTTGAAATATGGAGGTCAGAGATAGCTAGAATTAGAAATTGATTTCACAATCTCATCTCAAAGAAAGTGGGACAGGGAGAAGTCAATGAACTTCAGCTGAAGCCTAAAAGAAGAGAGTGGTAAATATCAAAAGTGAACGTGGCCTTTGACATGTGCTTCTTAAATATTTGAAGCTACATTCCTCTGGTTGCGCCAATAAATTTCCAGCCCAATAAATGGAAAAAGAAGTTGTCCTCTTGAACAGTAAAGGAAAGTTTGGATTATATCTGGATTCTGGAATATATGAATTGAATGAATTATTTGTTTTGATATCCTTCTCCTCCATATTGTGGTCTGTGCCAAACGAACAGCTTTGGATATGTGTTCATAGGCAGGGTACTGTCTTCAAAGTCTTCCTACAATCTTTTTATGATTATTTTTCCTTTTGGAGATGAGGAAGATGTGGTCCTTTCGTATCATGATTCCTTAATGGCATCTAAAGTTCACAAGTATGAGATCAGGTCTTGTTTCTTTCTGTGCAGCATCCAGGAAATATTGCTGTTGATGATGTCAATGGAGGAAGGTTGATCTTTTATGATTTTGGAATGATGGGAAGGTACTGTCTAATCCTCTGCTGGCTATCTGCAATTAGTATGCCAAACAAGTCCATTATCAAGTTTTGTATTATGACTGTCCTTTGTATTCGTATATTGCAGTATCAGTCCAAACATTCGAGAAGGGTTGCTGGAAGCATTCTATGGAATTTATGAAAGGGATCCGGATAAGGTAATTGTGCTTAAGAATGGTGGCTCATGGCCATGTCCAGGTGTCCTTATTCTTGTTATACAAACTTAACATGTCACAGTTCACATGGTCTGATGCTTTTCTATGCTAGTGCAGGTCCTTGAGGCAATGATCCAAATGGGTGTTCTTGTGCCTACTGGAGACATGACAGCTGTCAGACGAACTGCACTATTCTTTCTCAATAGGTGCTTTGAAAGAAAGGGATAACTGTTTGGGTTCTCACTTTGATTGTCATCACCATCTTTATTATTGTTTTAGCATAAGACATTGGCCAGATTTGACTAATCCTCTACTGCTGGTTTGGGTAGAATTTGGAACAATCTCAAAGTCAAAAAATAAATACGAGGGAAGGATAAGGCTGTTACTAATTGTAGACACCTTTGGATGCAAGACAGAATATTCATAGGGATCATTTGAGTTGTGCTTGATAGGAAGGAATTCTGCTCAAAGTTGTCATACCATCATAATTCCCAATGAAAAATGAAAATGAAAATGAAAATGAATAATAATGATAATTTAGGTTTGAGCCTCAACTGCCCAACAGAAGAAGGGAATTGGGCTGGCAGCTTTGATAGATCAAGTGTTAGTCTCTAGCCAGATTGAACAAGGAAAGAGGATCTTAATTGAAGTATTGCTCCTGCCTTTACTGTTATTGAGGTTTAGATGCTCAACAGGTATGAGCAAAATCAGAGATCTGAGTGTAAATGACAGACAATTGTCTCATTTGGAGGAAGATGACATGACCACTCAATCATGCTCTTACTTCAAAGTCTCAAGGTTGAGATTCAATTGAAAGATTGAAAGAGAGGTTCTCAAGATTGAGGAATTTTCTGAAGAAGAAGAGCCAGGAATAGTCATTACTAAAGACCAAGGAGATAAGCTGACATTCATTTTGAATAACATGCATACAGTGATATAGAAAAGCCAGACAGTGTACTGACGTTTTGACTTGCACATTGGACCAAAGTGGGAATGTTGAAACTACCTTTGGATCATCTAATAAGTGATCTATATTTCTTTGTTCAACCTCTTATAACCTCAAAATTCTAATTTCAAACTTTGGCAGTTTCGAAGAGCGTCTTGCTGCTCAAAGAAGAGAGAGAGAAATGGAAACAGCACAACTCGGCTTTAAAAAGCCATTGAGCAAGGATGAAAAAATAGAGAAAAAGAAGCAACGTCTGGCTGCAATAGGTAACTCCTGCAGTATGGTTCTATATATATGTATGAGGTTTCACACTTTTCTAGATTTAATTTATAGTGCATTTTGTTTCCAAATAGCAAGAGGTGAGACCATTTCTCCTTCTTTTGGCATCTGCATAAAAGCAACTATTGTAAGATATGCATACCATATGTGAGTGTCTATTAGTCACTTGTACTCCACCGTTCAAGTTGTCCTTGTTCATTTTATTTTCCAGTTTTTATTTCTCAATCTTAGGATATGGATCCTTGTGGCCCTCCCCAGCAAGTTTTGGATTGAGGTTTAGCTGAGATGACTTTATTTCGCAATCTGGTATACTTAAGTTCAAGTCTTGTTATGGCATAGCCTTATCCTATTATTGAAGTTAATGGCCCAGCATATTGTGCAAATTATCTAATTATGATAAGATTTTGCAAATTGTATAGCTTTCACAAGATTTTTGTGAATATTTAGATAACTGCATCTCATGCGGTTATGTTCTCTTAACAGGGGAAGATTTATTATCCATTGCAGCAGATCAACCTTTCCGTTTTCCTGCCACTTTCACATTTGTTGTGAGAGCATTTTCAGGTGAAGTACTGTAATTTGGAGGAGTCATTGTATGAAATGCTTTGCGCAACATTAACCTTAGACAAGGAAATTATTCTCTGCAGTATTGGATGGCATTGGAAAAGGCCTTGACCCTCGGTTTGATATTACGGAGATTGCAAAACCGTGAGTGTGTTTTGCTGCTGTTACAGTTTTCTAAACATTCTCTGGAAATTTCTGAAATTAGGTTGGCTATGTAAATTATATGTCTAACTTGTCCTGCATGCGATATATTTCAGCTATGCACTTGAGCTGCTAAAGTTTCGCGAAGCTGGAGTTGAAGTTCTCTTGAAGGTAGAGATTTTATTTATTTAGTTCTCTTGAAGATAAAATAGGACCATCTTAATCTGCTCTAACCTTGATGTTGGACATAATAGTAAGTCTCATTTTCATAACCAATCCTGTAAATGTTTCAGGACTTCAGAAAAAGGTGGGACAGGCAGTCTCGGGCATTCTACAACTTATTTAGACAGGCTGATAGAGTTCAAAAGCTTGCTGATACTATCCAACGATTGGTAGGATTCAGGAATCCTTGGTGTCTTTTAATTTGAGTGTTCTAAATAATTGTAGTGCTTTATAGTAGGCCCGTGGATCCATGTCTTCGACATCATGTCTTCAACATGTTACTTAGCAATCAACACTGCATTGCAGGAGCAAGGTGATTTGAAGCTCCGAGTTCGAACCCTGGAGGCTGAGAGGGCATTCCAGCGTGTTGCAGCTGTCCAGAAGACAGTAGGGAGTGTGAGTTTATCTATCTTAGGACTTCATAAAGTCGATCTTGTCATATTCTGGTTTATCTTTCTTGTAGGTTTGATGGAGTGCAATGCTATATTTTCCTCTTGATCACGGAGTATACTCGTCATTTTTTGACATATTCGGACTAAACTTCTGTTGAAATTTGCAAGTTCAATTCAGGACATGACACATTTTTCCAGTCATGTCAAACTTTTTATAAATAGGGATAGAAGAATTTAACAAGATTAACCTTGGTTATGTTTTTTTGTGAAGAAGCTTAAACAAGATTATCATCGTTTACATTTTCTCCATCATTGCTGCTTCTGCATGCTGGAAACTTAATTGTTGAATGTATAGTAAAAAATCTAAATTTATGATCGTGTGCATTTATGGCATGTTAGCATGTCTCGTATTCTAGGAGTTGTCAGGCTTGCCACCTCATGTTTTAGTTGAAACATGAGGAGCATACTTGTATGCGTAATATGTATTATTTGGTTATTTCCCCCTATATTTCAGAAATAGAAATATTTTACTTAATGTGTTTTGGTGCGGATCTGGATGTATACTCTTTGTAACATCCTCTTTGACCAATCAACAGGCTGTAGCTGTTGGAAGTCTAGTAAACCTTGCAACTATTTTATATCTCAATTCCATTCGAGTAAGCCACCAGCTCTAATTTATGTTTGCTATGCATCATTTTGCATCTTTCTTCTTGATTTTCATCTAATCATTTGTTTGAATGTGTTATCTTTGATAGGTACCAGCCATTGCGGCATCCATCTTTTGTGCATTCTTCAGTTTCCAAGTCCTCTTTGGCGTTATAAAGGTGAAAAAGTTAGATCAACAGGAAAGGTTGATAACAGGAACTGCTTAACTTGAGTAAGTAAATATTCCTGTATTATGCACCTTTCTCTTGGTTTTTTCTACTTCTCTGATACAGAATTGTATAATGTGTGAGACTAGATCAGATGACACAGAGTAGGAGTTGCACAAGTATGAAGTATGGATTGCTGATTTATTTTTACAATTAGGACCTTAACTTCATCGATCAGTTACTCCCTTAATCCATCCCTCTCTCATCTTTTTCTAGTGAAACAGCCTGAACAGACCATTGATTGTACATGACCCAAGCGTTTTAACAAGTGAGATCAGCAACTTTGCGTATACTGTTCTGTAATAAAGCATCAAATGCCTTGTGGAATTACCATAAAACAGGGATAGTCAAGTGACTTGTGAGGGATTATCTACAATGAGCAGTGTGCTTCTTAATGATATTCCCCACAAACATTCAGAGCTGCAAGAGAGGTGAGTGCAGGACAGAAAGATTGTCTATTCAGCTAAGAGACTGCATATAGATTACACCAAATACTGTCTGTAGCTCTCCAGCTATATAAATATATTCACAGGTATTCTTGGTTATCTTATATCAACCTCAAATTAGGTGGCGGAACATGAGAGTAAAATTCCTATGATGATGAAAATCGCCATATAAAAGCTGACTGTTAAGACCTTAAGAATAAGGTTTGAATGCTGGCTGTGCTTCATGACTCATGTTGCTTGCTTAAACTTGCTCTGAATGATATGTTATGTTCTCTAGGAGTGCTAGCTGAGAGAGTGATGTTGTTCGCAGAACTCCTGGTGTAGCAGTAGTTAAAAATTATATAATTTTTTTTTCATGAGATCTTATTTCCTTCAAGATAAGCATACAATTCAAGCCATCAGAAGTAGCTTGTGTTAGAAGCTTTTAGTAGAAAGTACCAAACATTCTGCTGAATTAGCCTATAGTGACACTTCTGAGAATCCTAAAGCATCTTATAATTCTTCCGGGTTCAAAACTTTGAAATAGGTTTCTAGAAACATCTATGCTTGCTGCTTCACACACATGCTTCCCTTGGAGGTTTTCCTGTAAACCATCTGCGGTGAACAATCTTCAGCCTCTGGTCTGCCAAGAGGAGATATAGACAAGACTAGATTCTAAACTGAACGAAGCAAAGTACACCCTGGATTTTTTTAAGAAGAGTAGCTTTGAGTTCCTTTGCACTCCTAGATTCTCATCCATAAGTGATTGTAAGGCCCTTTAGATAAGCATTCACCTCCAAGTTAATCTAGTATCATAGGCTTCTAAAGCATCTAAGCGCATAACTGGTCACTTCAGATCAGCTGTATTTTATCTCACATACTGCTCTCTCTTCAACTGTACAACCACCAGCAACACACTACCCTTTGCATTATAAATAAGTTTATGGATTTTCTTGTGATGATATTTTACCCGTAGACCCCACAATACCAACGTGATTGTGAAGAAACTGCATGCATTACCATTTAGAAGCACAATCATCTTTGATAATCTGGCTGCAATACAAAAAAATGTGAATCTTCTAATTTGTATATCAACATGCTTCCATGAAATGAAGTCTGCCTGCATGGCTATCCACCTTTTGAGTGAGAAGTTCTGTGGATGTTTCTACTTAGATATGTTTGTTAGAACCAAATGTGATGATACAATGTCGTGGAAAGACAAATGATCATTATTTTTTCTCTACCTCATCACATCAGATTCTACTTACCTTTAGGACACTTCCTTGTGATGCTGATTCATTCAGTGAATCCTTGCAGATTTAGAGTAGAGATTCAGCTCATTTGAAACTCTTGATTGCAAGTTTCCTCATCTCAAGGATGGAGCTTGATGAACATGTTATTTGATGCTCTCAGTTCCTAGTTCATGGATGAGCCAATACCTCCAGTGTGGAGATTTGTGATGAAGACATCAAGGCGGAATACCTGTGCTGTGTTTGTCCGGAAGTTGGCCAAGAATGTATCTTCTTCATTCTGAATTTTTATCACGCCGCCAACAAAGCAACGTCGCTGTAAGTTTTCGTCCCATTAGAAGCATCAGTTTAAGCCCTGATGGTGAGGGATTAGGAAGGGATTTGCGTATTAGCTATACCTACAATCAATGTCTGCGAGTAGTTAAGCATTCTGTCATAATTCCACGAGTTGGCATGTCCATAAACCGTGTATAATACTATAATATAATGTAATCATTTTTGCTAAGTATGAGTTATAATGAGTTCTGTTTGCGATCGATCCAAATTTCATGTCCTTTTGAAGACTTTTCTTCTGAATCTATCACATCTTGGCTGCATGCTTATCCAGCAACTTCTAACTTTCATATTGGCTTGTTAATCCAATTGTTTCAGCTCTTAAATCAATTATTAAACACTCTTAAACATACATTCAATGACCTCTTAATCTGGATATTTGTTAATGGGGGCTAGATTTCAACCCATGCAATTGTACACGTGCAAGTCCTTGAAACCTTTCAGTCTATGTGTTTTTCAGGACAAAAAAACCCTAATCAACGGAAAAGTTTATTTATTTATTTATTAAAACAGAGACGTTAGTCAACGTAAAAAGTGTAGAAATCAACTACAAATCTCTGTTCTTTTGAGATCAATCTTGCTTTAGTTCCTCATATTCTATAGAATCAAATACACTCTTACCTTCGTTCAATGTAAATAAGATTTCGGCCATCTCTTTTTTATTAGAAACCTCTTTTGGTTATACTCTAGAAACGAAGCACATAATATTATAACATGTATAACAAGTAATTAGATAGGTGGTACATGTAGTCGTGAGATAAGTTGATTTTTCTAAACTTAAAAAAATAATATTTAAGCACTGTTAGAGTGTGTTAAAGGAAAGTAAATTTAGCTAACAAAATCAAATTATATTTTTTTTTTGAAAAAAAAACAAAATAATCCTTGAGTCAATCTGAGTTGGTATGTCAAATTCATGATTTAGATCGTGAGGTGGGGTCATCCTCGTATAAAGAAAAATAATATAAAATAAAGAGCTTAATATTTAATAAGCTCAATGTTCAAGGTTGAAAAAAAACAAATCGATGAAAAATAAAGTTAAAAAAGACTAATATAAATCCAGGTTAACATTTCATATCCAATGTTGAAGGATGAAATTCAAAAAAGAAAATCAATTTCAAAAAAGGATAAAAAAAGAAATTAAAAGAATGATAAAAAAAATTTAACATAAAAATAAAATGATATAAAAACCTTGAGTCAATCCGAGCTAGCACGGCAAATCCATTACTTGGTTCGTGTGGCCAAACCATCCTCGTAGAAATCAAAATAAAAATAAAAAAGCTTTATCTTCAACAAATATAGTTTTGAAGGATGAAATAAAAAAAAACTAGTTTAAAAAGGAATAAAAAATTTGATGGCAATCTGGGTTAACATTTCATACTCGTGATGCGGATTAAGAGGTCGAGATCACCACATCAAAAAAAATAAAATTACAAAGCCCAATTCTCAACCAATACAATGTTAAAGGATGAAATTGAAAAAAAAATCAATTTAAAAGAAGGATCCAAAGAAAAAAAAAGCAATTAAAATAATGAGGATTAACTTTAATAAAAAATAATAAAATGCAATAAAATGATGTAAAATCCCCGAGTCATTTCGAGTTAGTAAGGCAAACTCATGACCGGGGTTGTAAGGCCATGCTATCCTCATATAAAGCAAACATAAAAAATTAATGAAGTTCAATATTTAATCAAATCAATGTTAAAAGCTGAAATCGAAAAAGAAATTGATGTAAAAAAAGATAAAAAAAAAAACCCAATGCCATTATGGATTAATATCTTATGCTTGTGATATAAATAATGAGACCGAGATCACTTTACTAAAAAAAAATCATGAAGCTTAATTTTCGATCAACTAAATATTAAAGGATGAAATTGAAAAAAAAACTATTTTTAAAAAAGGAACCAAAGCAAAAAAAAAAAATAAAAAAAAATAAAAGAATAAAAACCAAATCTGACTTAAAAATAAAGAGAAATAATAGGATGAGGGAAGAAATTGAAAAACAAATTCAATCAATAAAAGGATATAAAAAAACAAATAGAAAACAAAAAAATAAAGACTAAATTTGATATAAAAATCAAATAGGATCAAATGTTAAGGGATGCAATTGAAAAATAACAAATAAAAAGGGTTCAAAATAAACAAATATCAATTACATGAATAAGGATTACAATTGAAATTAAAACAAAATGGGAAGCTTAGGCAGTGTGTTTCTCGAGGAGAAGAGAAAGAAAAGAAAAGAAAGGGGAGAAAAAAATCAACCACCGCCCCGAATCACTGCAACAATTATTACCTGAAGAGCATGGGTGCCTCACATACATTGATGCTATTCACACACTTGGCCACCACTTATTTTTTTAATAATATTTAATATTTTAAAATACTAAGTTGCCCTCTAGTCTACTTGCTAATTACAAAATACCCAAGATGAAATTACAATATTATTTGGAAAATGGTCATGAATCTATATCAAAATTTAAGATTGTACATAGTAAATAACTGACATCTTTTATCTTTTGTTTTGATACTCTATTTCCAATATTATTTGTGCTAGAATATTACATCGAGTTACGAAAAATTCGAATGAGATGTAAGTAATGGTTTAACCACCGACGAGCAATAAGGAGTTTTTTTTATAGCAAAAGCATAACTCGTTGTTGAGGCTTGACAAGGAGTCGAGTGTTCGTTGTCAATCGATGCAACCACAAAAGATAACCCTAAGTTAACCGCAACGGCCACCTTTTTGTAGACTTTATAGTACAACTGTCCAAGTGATGATGATTGAGGTCTGGAGTCCGCATTTGATTTTATTTATTTTTGTATTTTAAAAATATATATATTTTTTATTTGTTTTAAATTAATATATATTTTTTAATATTTTAGATTATTTTGATATAATGATATTAAAAATAAATTTTTTAAAAATAAAAAAATACATTATTTTAATAATTTTCTAAGTAAAAAATATTTTTAAAAATAATTATAATCACATTTCCAAACAAGTTAAGCTCCAACAACATTGATGATTACTAGAGATTTTAATCGGTGTTTGATAAAGCATTTACAATGCCTTGGAAAGTGCTTTTTTAAAAAAATATGTTTGAACAGTAAAAGGTTGATGTTTTTTCACATCTGAACACCAAGTAATTTAGGTTATGTATTGGTGCATTGGTCTCCACCAGGTTGGTTTTTTCCATTTTGGGCCTAATTAAGGCCTTGTTTTTTTCCGGAAACTCGTTTTCGAGAAACAATTTTCCAAACTTTCATGTGTTTATTTGTCATTAGGAAAGTTGGTCAACGGAAAACACTTTCCGGTCAATGGAAAATACTTTCCAGTCAATTTTAGTCAATGAAAAATTTGGTTTGGTTTTCAGGAAAGTGTTTTCCCTTTAGCTGTGTTTGTTTTCCGGAAAGTGGTTTCCGGAAAATCACTTTCCAAACTTTCTTGTGTTTGTTTGCCATTAGGAAAGTTGGTCAATGGAAAACACTTTCTAGTAAAAGGAAAATTTGGCTTGGTTTTCAGGAAAGTGTTTTCTTAAAAAATTTGGGGGAAAACACTTTCCGGAAGTTGTGAAAAATTTAGAAATGTCATTATTTGTTGATTATATCAAATTTGATCTTCAAACTTTTGATCACTATATATATTTTGTTTTTAATATTTATTTTCAATTTCATCCCTTAAAATTTTATTTTTATATTAACTTTGGTCCTTATTTTTATAATTGCTATTTGCTTTTTTCTTATCATTTTTTTATTAAAAATTTGTATCTATCAGATTTGGTACTTATTCTTTTGATTATTATTATTTTAATTTCATCATCTTTTATTTTTTTAATTTTTTAGATTGGATCTCTATTATTTTGATTATTATTTATTTTATTTGAGATAATTTATGAAATTATATATTTTTTTTCAATTTCATTCTCATTCAACTTTTTAATTTGTAAGATTTGTTTCTTATTATTTTAATAAACTTGAGAAAAATAAAATGTTAATAAGTTATTTTCCAGCTCATTTTCCATGACATAACCAAACACTGGAAAGTGTTTTCCAGCTTATTTTCCATTACACTATCAAACATCGGAAAATACTTTCTCGGAATTTACTTTCCCCGGAATTCACTTTCCAAAAAAAAACTACTTTCCAACAAACAAACGGGGCCTAAGTCAGGTTTTTTGTTATTTGCTTCCTAGCTAGGTTTTGACTATAGCTCCAATACTATATTAGGACCCATATTATCTCTCTGTATATTCTCTTGCTAGTTAGTAAAATAAGCCAGGAAAGCTCCATCTAGCTATAGATTCCATGAACCATTTGCAAAATGACTTATTCAGAAGTATTGATTTCATGTTCAAATAATATATACATGTTTTATGGAAAAAAAAAAAAAAGGATTGTAGCGTGTAAATGATTTAATTTGAACGTTAAAATAGAAGTGTTTAGAGGAAAAACATTTTGTACGTTAACTTTTATATATATATATATATATATATATATAAAATTAACCAATTAAGTGCATAAGAATATTAGTTAGCTATTTACGTTCCCCAGCCATGGACATGTTTTCTTACTTATGATCATCTGCTTTAATATTATATTCTATATATATTATGATAATGTATCAAAATCTAGTATGCTTATAAATGATGTTATTTGATAGTAGTTAATCACATATTTATATCAATATTTTTTTTCTTCATAGCCCTAGCCCAAGAAGTATATGATTAATGGTGGAAATCATGACACCTTTAAAACAATCCATTATGGTTGGGTTTAAAGATTTTTTTGATGATAAAGTCAGTGATTTTTATTAAAAAAAAGATTGGAATAAATGAAAAAAAAAATTCTAAGAACAAGAGTTTTTGTTTTTATATGATTAATGCTCTAAGAGTTAAGATATGAATGCTTAGAGAGAAAAAAATGTGAACCTTTTACATGAGTGGTTGAAGGGGTATTTATAATTCCTGAATCTTATTGTTTTGATAGAGTGGAGAGACCAAATAGTTATTTTCTCCTAATGACATTAACGAGAGACCAAATAGTCCTCTAAGAGTATACATCTATAGATATAGGAAAATGATTATTTCTGACATGAATAATTCATGTTAATAGTCTTAAGTCAGAAACTTATGGTCATAATATGGATCTTTAACGACATCTAAACCAATTGAGTTTGGCGTGTAGCTAGGTCTAAGGGAAACAAGTTTAGCAATTTAGAGCGTGTTTGGTAGTGTGGTAGCGGTTGTTTTTCAAATAACTTTTCGTGTCAAAATGCATGCCAATGATTTTTTTTCATTTTTTAAAAATCATTTTTGATATCAGCACATCAAAACGATCCAAAAAGTACAAATCGTGTTAAATTTTAACAAAAAAAAAACTTTTGAATTTTTTGGGAATGCGGTTTCAACCGCGTTCCCAAACGCTACGTTACTAGATCTATGTTGCCTTAGGTTTAGTACATAACTGAACTTCAGAATGTACAGACCTATATTTTCTTAGGCTTAGTACGCTCAGCACATGATTGAATCCAAGGATATTGGGTATAGTAAGTTGTTAGACCCACGTTACTTTTGACACAACATGATATTGAACCCAACGTTACTTTTGACACAACATGATATTGAACCCAAGTATATTAAGTCTGATAACTTGTCAGACCCTCGTTAATTAACTTGAGTTTAACACATGGCTGAACTTAAGTATATTGGGTATGATAACTTTTTAGATTCACATTTGCTTGGGTTATCACCCTATTATAGATTTAAGTTTTTTCACAAAACATCAAAATATTGAGTAAAAAATAATGACTCATCAGTTATGATCTCCCAAAGAAAAAATAAAATATTTACAAAGCCTAGATAGCATCCCTTGATCGTAAAAAAGAAGAAGAAGGAGAACTCGACAATTAATCTCAAATTTGAAATTATAAATTCATTTTTTTTATATTACAAAAGGAGATTCGAAGTTAGAGGTTTTAAAGAAAAGGATTTCTCTAATACCTAGTTGAACCAAATAGGAAAATGGTTCTGCATAGGGCATTATCCGCTCAAGAGATTTGCCAACGAATAAACAGAAAGGATAGAATGAAAGACATTTGCTAACGAAAAGACTCAAATATTTTATATATGTTCGACCATACTCTTGCTAGCTTAACACGAAGGCTTCATTATTGATTGAATTAACAGAAAATTCACAAATTACAATATTACATGAAAGAAAATAACTATGATCTAAGGATTAGATTGAGTGTATATGTAGTCCTCGTTCTCGTAGAGAGTCTCTTCTGACTCTTCATCTCCTAATTTCTTGCACTTTCCCCTCTCCTTGCCTCTACACTCATGATCTGCTCTTCCCTGTATCATCATTAATTCAAATAAGAAATAAGACCTCGTATGAATAATGGATTCAATAGGGTAGTATACAGCGAAGAAAAAAAAACATTAAGGGCTGGGAAGAAAATAATAATGAAATATCAAGCACTGACCATATGAGCAGAATCTCCATTGCCCACCAGGAGTTGATTGGTATCATCTTTCCCGTGAACAAAACACACCAAATGGAGGAAGAAAAGCAAAGAAACACAGACAGAGAGAGTTGTAAACCTGACCATGTTCTTGAACTTGGTGTACCAACTTGAGATATGTAAGTGCTAGCTGTATCAAAGTTCAAGCAATATTATATAGGTACGACGTACATGAAGAAGAGAACCTTGAAAAAGAAAAGAAAAGAAAAAGACAGCACCGACCGAGAGATCTTGAATGAAGCCTGTATAATGCTAACCAAGTAGGACTAATCTTATCTATATATCGAGGCTGTAAGTTTTCATATTCTTTTGACCTGTCTCCTGATTCCCCAGCATAAACTCGAACTTCAAGACCCGTGGGCTGGCTATTTTGGTGCCTTCTCACTAAAATATAAATCTTGAGAGAGAGAGAGAGAGGAGTTGTTGCTTGCTGGCCTGTTTGGTCTCCAAGATTCTTCAGTTATAAAATGTATAATAATTAGATCCTTACAGCTCTATACAACATTGTCAACTTTATTTGATCCTTGCACGTATACATATCAAGGTTATCAATTCCGTTTTGTTCTGACCGGAATGACCGAAATATTCCATACTAATTTAAAAAACAAAATAAAACGGAACAAATTTCATTTCATTTTAAATCTCGATCCGTTCCGGATTTTTCGGCTAAATTCCGCCCGAAACGTTCCGGTTTCATTTCACATGTTCCGTTCCGCTCTTGAAAAGCCATTTGATCAAATTAAACCTTGTTTAATTTCATTAACTAAATCACTCGATTATAAAAAAAACTCTTTTTCATTACTATTTTCAATAGCAATGATATTAATAATAATATTGAAAATTATTATTACTATTTTCATTAACAATGATATTAATTATTTAAAATTAGATTTATCACTAATATAATGGTTTATATTCATGTTATTTTTTTTCATGTTTATATTTTGTAGGAATTTGAGCAAAACAAGAGATGTTTTAGATTCCATTAACCACTTGATAACATTGACCTAACTTTATATTTAAAATATTTTTGTTAAAACATTTTACTTTCATAATATTTTGATATTTTGTTTAAGTTAAATTACTTTAAGTTAAAGATCTATTTAATTTTGACTATTTAGAAATATTTTAAATTTTGAAATTATATTTGTTTGGCATTGTGTTTGTATTGCATAATTTAAAATTAATTTATCTTGAATTTGAATTATGTTTGTTGAATATATATATATATATATATATATATATATATATATATATATATATGAACAGTACAACCCCGAAACGGCACTCCGAAACACTCTGAAACTGAAATATTCCATTCCAATTAAAAAAACGAAACACCTACCAAAACGGAATTGACAACCTTAATACACATATATACACACGGGGTTCATATGACCGTATACCATTGTCAACTTAATTAGTTTTCTTTCCACTCGCTGATTGTTGCAATGAGATTTTCATCGACCATGAGAAATGAACTGTTTTGGGTCCAAATTTTTATAAGGTGGCTTCTTGATCGGTCTTCTAAGCTGAAGAAAAAGAAAAATAGCGACCAAACGATTCATTTCTATTTTTTTTTTAATTAAAATCTGAGTAACAAGTTCTCTATTCTAAACCCTAAAAATTAAAATTTTTAATTATGTTTTTGAGAATTTTCAATCTAGTCCCTATACTTTTAATTTTAGTGTAAAGGATTAACTCGGAAACTTCTCAATTCTTGCAATCACATCCTTGAAAATATTGATTGGAAACCCTTAATTTGCATGCCTTTTACAAATTAGTCTCGAGTTTTCATATTATACAATTTGATTCTATAAATCATCAAACTTTCAACTTGTCTTAAACTGACCCTTGATTTGACCAATTTTAGTATTTGAATGCATGTGCCTTTTGTAATTTGGTCATTGACTTTTAATTTCTTTTAATTAAGCCCTTAATCAACCTTCAAACTACAAATTTCTTTCAATTAAACCCCTGATTGCACCAAATTTAGCTCTTCATAGTCTCAATTCAGTTCTTGATCTTCTAATTATTACAAATTAATCTGAATTAGGCCTCTAAACTTAATCTTTCTTCAATTAACTCTATGATTGAGTTAACCCATTATAAGTTTAATTAATCCATTGAACTTAATTAATTCTTTTCATTTTGACCAAATTGACTTTAAAACTTAATTTTTGCTTCCATTAAATCCTTAATTAAGTTAATTAAAACCATTAAAAGTTTAATTAATCCTTTAAACTTAATTAAGTCTTTCAATTTTGGTCAAATTAAATTTCAACCTTAATTTTCTTTAAATTAAGCCCTTAAATAAGTTAAATAAACCATTAAAAGTTTAATTAAGCCCTTAAACTTATTTAATTCTTCAAATTTTGATCAAATTGACTTCCAAACTTAATTTTGCTTCAATTAAGTTCTTAATTAAGTTAATTAAATCCATTAGAAATTTAATTAAGCTCTTGAACTTAATTAAATCTTATAATTCTAGTCAAAACAAGTTTTAAACTTAATTTTCTTTCTATTAAATCTTTCTTCGGTCTATCTTGTCAATCATATTTCAATTTGACAATTCTTCTATTATTTTGATTTGTTACAACTTAAAAGCTTATCTACTTGTGTCCTGAAAATATTTTTAGATTTTAAATTTCTATTTTTTTTATTTTTGAATAAAAAAAAATATTTTTTTATAAAAGACTTTTAGGGGATACAAAATTTTATTTTAATAGTTGCCCATCTCATTACAATACTTATAATATATAGTCTTTAAAGGAATTTTAGAAAGTAAGTTTGTAAAGAAAAGAAAATGGTGTGAAAGCATTTCCTAGTTAGGAGAAAAAAAAACATTCGGGAGTTTTGAAATTAACAAATGAAAACGGTGTTAATATTCAAGCAATTGTCCGTTGTGTGAAAAATATCTAATATTTTTCATGAATGATGTGTGTTTGGGTGACCTGCCTGTGATCTTTGATCAGGTAACCTGTTTGTGGTTTGTGATCGGGTAACTTGCTTTTAGCTTGCGTTCAATTAACCTGTCCATGGTATCTAATCAAGTGACTTGCCTATGGTTTATGATCGAGTGACATATTTTTTCTTTGGTAAATTTTTGTATCGCCAAACACGACCTTAAGTCTAGAAAGGCTTAGCCTAGCCATGCGATAGGAAGACATCTTTTGTATAATTGTCTTAAATTTTTGGTGTTCCATGAAATGGTTAAAAATCAAGAAATGACCGAAAATTGGCCAAATGACATTGAAAATGCATTTCTTAGATTTTTGCAATTTCTTGATTTTAAAACAAAATTATAAAAATAGCTACAAAAAACTAGGGTCGAAATAAGTTTTGGTGAAAACTCGTCAAAAGTTCAAAAATTAGGAAATGACCGAGAATTGTATTGAAAATGCATTTCCCTATAAATCTTTGTATTTTTACAATTTTTTATTTTAAAAAAAAATTATTAGAAATATGACCAAAACAAGGGTCAAAATTGAGTTTTGGTAAAAACTTGTCAAAAGGGTAACAATCATGAAATTGCCAAGAATTAGCCGAATTGCATTAAAAATACATTTTTTAATTTTATTTTTGGAAAATATTTTTGAAAATAGGGTGAAGATTACAACAAACTGACAACTACAATACTTCTATGATTATTTGAATTATGATCTAATCTCATGATCATTAAAGTTATGGTCAATACTAGGCACTAGTTCTTCTTAAAGTGCTTCTAAGAGTCCCTTCCTAAAATCCAACATATTTAGTTATTAATTATTGGTAGTTGCAATGATTTTACGTAAAATTACTCCATTCATTTAGAGCAACAAATGAAATTTTTTTTTTTGTATGAACCACAAAGTTAAATATAAAGAAATTTATTCCTTAAATGCATTAGATTAAAATAAAAACGTCAACCCTAATTAAGATCACGTACTAAGAAAATATTTAATCTCAACCCATGTATAAATAGTTTGAAGATATTTCCTATAAAAAGAATTGTATATACTCCACGAACAAGCATCAGAGTGGATGCTAAAAGGATTAGTGCAACGGTTTCATCTTCCGCATGCCTAAACTATCAGTTCAGGCTTCAACTCCCTTAACAGGCGGCTATGAAGGACATTATACGAGGCGGGATTTTAGATAAAAAGAGAAACCTTAATTTAATCAAAGCGTTTGAATTTATTTAAATAAATAAAAAGAAAAGGCAAAAACTGCAAAAATCATACTTTCCTTTTTAGAAAGAATTCATATTGTCCATAGACATAGATAAATCCATTTATTGTGGCTCAATTTATAACCCCTTTCTTCCCCATTTTTCTTTACTCTTAGGTTTTCTATGAAAGGTTTTTAGGTTGTCATTTGATTGTTGTATAAGAGCACATGGGGTTGCGTGCGCAGCCACACAAGGCTATTGTTAACGTAGGGGAGTTTTTAGGGAAAACAATTTCTTAATTTTATTTTCCGAGTCTATTTAGAATTTTTATTATTTTTTAAAATTTTAGGTTTTCTAATTTGTTTAGGATGATTTATGGACTTATTTTAAGAGTTGTAAGCTTCTTAAAGAGACAAATATTAATAAACCTTTCTCTTTGATAATAAAACTACAAATGAAGGTTATTGTATTCTACCTTGTTTGGTCATTAATCCATTTTATCTTGTTATTGTCCTATTGTTTGTGCTTTTGAGTGTGTCAGTCGGTATAAGAACCTAACAATCCTAATTTATTGCTTGTTATGTGTTGCAATTGCAGATTACTTTTGCTTTGTTGCGTGTTGTAGAAAAACCATGATATGAAAAGGTTGCAAGGTAGGATGTGTTTAGGTAGGAGGGGATGAGGAGGTTCTTCTCAGGGGAGAAACGTTCAGGAGCTCGTGATAGAGGACATGCAAAGGAAAATTGCAAAGCTTATTCGATGGTTGGTCGAAAAACCCTAATGAGAGGAAGAAGAGACTGCCCAAAGGTCTCCAACCACTACTTAAACGCATTCCTAAGGCAGATGCAAAGGAGGAAGTCTCTTAATAGGGAAGAACATTGTGAAGATTTTGTTTTTGAATTCTACTTCCTAATTTTACAAGAACTTTATGAGTAGATGAGTTCATTAGTTAAATGAATGATTTTTTTAGAGAATGATGTTCTAGAGCATATGAGGGTGAAAATATTGTGATTAGATTGAATACTTGGGCTACTACTTGGTGGGAATCGTTAAAGAGATCACAAGAGAGGCAAGGAAAGCTAGGAATCAGTAGTTGGGATATGATCAAGGAGCACTTCATTCCTTTTAGCTATGTGTAAACCTTATACCAATGACTCCACACATTGAGATAAAGAGGTAAATTTAACAATGATTATATTGATGTATTTTATCAATTAATGGTCAGGAATGACATGGCACAAAATAACAAATGGTGGCTAGATATATAAGGGGTTTACGAAGATCCATCTAGGACATGTTATGCTTGCAGTATTTGTGGACAGTTTTGGAGACATCAAAAGGCTTTAACAATTAAGAAAGGAGGACCAATACAATACAATAAAGGAGGACCAAACAATAATCAAACTCCAACCACCTCTTAAGCTATACCTACTCAAAAAACTCAGAAGACAACATGTTAGAGTACAAGTTAAGGTCCTAGTTTAACTTTTTGAATTTGTTGTTACAAATATGGTGAATTGGGGGATTGAGATAATAAGTACAGTAAAACAAGAAAGTCACCCGGGTAAGAATAGGTTTATTGATAAAGGAGTCTATGGATTATGTGGTTAATCTTGTTTATAATGAGTTAGATAACAATATAGAGATTCTATGTGGAGATGGTGGTGTTAACATAGTAATCTGAAAGAGTTAGTTGACTCCTAAGGGTGATTCAAAGGAAGATTGACGATGTACTAACATCTTCCACTCAAAATGCACTATAGAAGATAAAGTTTGCAACTTAATAATAGACAATGGTGGTTGAAAGAATGTGGTGTCTACAAAGGCAATATGAAAGCTCCAATTGAAAATCGAGACCCACCTTAAACCCTACAAGCTGACTTAGCTAAATAAAGACACTGAGATAATTATAGATAGGCATCAACTCGTTCTGCTTTCTATAGGCAAACAATAATTTAATAGTGTTTGATGTGATGTTGTGCTCATGGATACATGTCATCTACTATTAGGTAAGCCATGCCAACATGAGAGAAGGAGGTTGTTGGAAGTATAGGTAAAAATATGTTGTTTTTATCCAAAATTATGGAAAAGAAAGAAAAGGAAAAAGATGAGAAGGTGGAGAGTCCAAATAATGCGAGTAAAGATACAGTGTGGAACACATCATTGACGATTAGTGATGGTTTTGTCAAGATCAAGGGTATTTTGAAAATTGATTCTTGGCCTATCTTATCTAAGTCGATGTGGAACAAAAAAGCGCAAGGGAACTAACACTGTTTTTAGTGGTCAATAACTCAAGCAACATGATGATAAGAACTTGAGGAAGAGTTCTTTCTAATATGGGGAAATTAATGGAGGAGGATTTTTAGAAAAAAATATTTTCCTTATTATTATTTTCTATATAGTTTAGGAAATTTTATTTTCTTATAATTATTTATTTTCTATTTAGTTTAGAAAATCCAGTATTTAGATTGGCAATTTTATTTTTCTAGTTTGTTTAGGATTTTTATTATTTTCAGGTTTTCTAGTTTGTTTAGAATGGTTTCTAGGTTTATTTAAGGAGTTTGTAAATTTATTAAATAAACAAGGCTATAATAGAGTTTTTTCTTTAAGAATTAAAACTATAAATTAAGGTTTTTTATACTCTACCTTATTTCAGTCATTAATCGGTTTTTTCTTGATATTGTCCTATTGTTTGTGTTTTCCCCTGCATCATTTGTTAGAGGTAATGCTTTTGCTAATGAGAGTGGCATGCGTCAGGTTGGCATTATAGCACTTTCAATAAACAAGGATGCCGTGTTTGTCAGTTTGCTTTTAACTTACCTTATTGGCGTTTATGTTGCCAGTACATGTTATTTAGTGTTTGTTCACATATGCAAAAATGTAGTTATAATTAGTTCTCCTGTGGAATTTTATTCTCAGCGAGGATTAGCTAGGAATGAAACTTGCAAAGCAATGTGCATGTTAGTAAATTCTGGAAATGTCTAAATAAGAGGCTTAAAAGCATTATTGTTTTTCCCACATTTTGTTTCTGCGTCATCATATCAGACTTGCTTTGTTCTAAGTTTTTATACATGTGTTTATGTTTATCAATTATTTTTTAGTTATTTTGTCACAAGTTACACGGTATTGTAACAGGGTGTAGCTGAAACAGAAAAGGTGAAGGTGAATTGCTGATGATATCTTACTAACCTTGTGCCATGCCATTAAGTTTACATACTGTTGAGGATTGTTTTTCGTACATGACTTGTCATAATTTCCTTCATCTTGAACAAGTTTTTGGATGATTGTTGTGGTCTTGCAAAAGCAAGCATCTTATTGCATTTTTATGTTGGGATGTTGCTAATAGGCAACATCATTTGCAGCCTATTCTAGGAGAGGGTTGTTATTGTCAAAAGGCTACAATGATAATTGCACCAACTATTGATAAAATGATGCAATCCATGTGCAGCCATCATTATTGAAGATGAGCTGGAGCTGGTGGCATTATTCTTGCCTATAAATAGACATCAAGAGAGCAACACAAGAGAGTGAGAAAGTGTGAAGAAAAGAGAGGAAGAGAGAAAGAGGATTGCCTGCCAAGAGCAATAGCCCTGTTGCCATGTGTAGCAGTGTGTGAGAGCAATGAGAGTTAAGTTTAAATGAAGTAATCCTCCTCCTCTATGTGTGTTGTAACCCTTTCTCTATATCTCTATTAATATTGGCTCCTCTCCCATAGATGTAGGCAGTTTGCCGAACCACGTTAAATATTGTGTCAGTGTGCTTAGCCTCCAATGAGCAACTATCAGTACATTACTGGTCGGATTCCCAAACATTTTATGTGTGGGATGGAAAATACAAGAAGAAAAGATGGTGCTGGTTATGGCTTCCCATTCTCTGCCCAAAATGTTGAGAATTAAGACAACTTAGAGGAAAATCAGGAGAAAACTTTGTTGCTAGGGATACGAATCCTGTCTCTGAAAAATCAAATTGTCTGTATCTTTGACCATAGGACATTTCTGGTGGGAGTGTGACTTGTAGAACAGTAGAGCCTATGCTATATTCCACAGGTTTTCGCATGAAATTCAAACAATCACATTACTTTATTTTCCTTTTTGTTGTTTATCTTTTACTTTTCCCTCATTCTCCCCCTTTCCTCACCTTCGCCCTAGAAGCAAACACAGCCCAAGCATTTTGTTGCTAAAAGGAAGGATTAGGTAAAACAATGGGGATTAGATTGATGAGTATTTTATGTTAAAAGATAGTTGCATTAAATTGAAGATTCTCTGCCTTGCATCCAGCAGAGACTTCAGTGATTGCCCTGCCACTTTGTCATGGTTGTCATGTTTATTGGACATCAGCATCAGGAATCTTTACTGAAAGTGAAGTCTAATCATGCTTTCTAAAAAGAGAAAGAAAAACCTTTGTGGGATTGAATTCTTTAATTATTAGCTGACTCTAATCTAAATTGCTGATGTTCTAGAGAGTTATGGATGTCGATCTAATAACAATGGTGTCAGATGAGATTTGATGAAATGTTCCATTGTCACATCTTTAGTTGTTACTGCCTTCTCTGCAACGTACTCTAAAGTTTTCTTAGCCCCTTGTACAATGGTGTCTTTTGCTTGTGCTCCCTTCTCTGTTACATATTGGGTAGATTTCTTAGCTTTTTCAATTAGAGTGTCCTTTACATGTGCTCCTTTCTCTGCAAGATAAATGGTAGTTTTTTAAGTCCCTTCAGCAATAGTGTGCTTTGCTTGTATTCCCTTCTCTGTATCATATTGCGTGGATTTTTAAGGCCTTTCAACTACAGTGTCTTTTGCATGTGCTCCCTTCTCTACAACTTTTTGAGCACCTTCAAGGATAGTGCCCTTCACATGAGATGCCTTCTCTGCAATCTGTTGCGATGTTTTTCAAGTCCCTTCCCGAATAGTATCGTTGGCTTGTAAAGTCTTCCCTGATGCAGTATCTTTGGTTGTTCATTATAATTGATGAAAATGCGACATTAACTAATAGTTACCAACATCTGATATATTTCAAGCGATGTAATAAGAACACTACTACTCTAGCTACATTAATCCATTATCTTCCTAACAATATACTATAGAAAGGATGAATGTCCATCACTTACAGTGTCACTAAGAACACTTGTGATCCCATATATAGATCCATTTTCAGGGTCCCGATTACTTGTCTTGGTGAGCCATCACACACCCTTGTAATTATAGTACTTGGCCTTATGTGTGATTCATTGACAGATATTTCTCTTAGCATGTTTTTTGGCAACATGTTCAATAACCAAACCATCATCGATCAATACGTTGCCTAACAGGGCATCTCTGCATTATATTGTGATGTACAATGGTTTGTTATACCCAATACCATTGGGGTTCAATTCATCTTTAATGAAGTACATATAATTTAAGCTCTAGATTCTACCCATTAGGTGCTCCATCGTTTCTTGGTTGATAACTTGAGGTATATATGCCTCATTTAGCACCTTCTGCATAACTAGCTTTTTTATGTGGTTCAAAGCTCAAAACCAATGATAGCAATAATATTCTGGTTGAAATTTTCTTAAGCTACTCAACGACATTGTATTCATTGTGTTTCATCAACTACAAAAACTCATTGGTATCTTCATTAGTGACAAGTTTATTTACTTCCTCTAACAGGTCAACTACCTTTTCCCCATAGTTTTCCTTTGTTCTCAAGTTCTTATGGGGTAAATCACCTCCAACTTCAAGTCAGGCCTCTAACTTCTACTTGAAAAACGAGTGTTGGTTGCATGCTATGGTAGAAATACTTGTAGTTATATGACAAGGTATTGCAATTTCTCTTACCTGCCACTATAGGTTTAGAAAAACTTAATTTACGTAACCTCTCTACAGTAAATTATACATGGCAAACTTCCCTGTTCCTGTTAGGTTCATCTACCACATAAACCTCTCTATCTGTTACCCCTTTAATTATAACAGTTCATTGCGAAAATCTTTGCATTACCTCATTCCAAAATCTTTGCATTGGTTGATCATATTGTATTTTTCTTAATGGCGCTTACAGAAATCCCTACTTTTCAGTCTGTCTTCCCTTTTTTGTATCTAGTTTCTACCAACATTTTATAAATATTATCCAAAGAAACATTTAAGCTCTTTAGGCCTTCAGTCTCCAAGACTTTTATAAATCTGCTACTCGTAGCATGATTAGGTAGTGAATTTGTATTCATATTCGAAGTCTTCTCTAATATTATCCATCTGGCTTTGATCAATTATAAGAGTTTGGTTCTTAAAGCATTATAGGTGTTAATGTTATGTTCTAGTGTGCCGACATGATATTCACATTTGAGCTTTTGGTTTGTACCAACTAAAATAAGGTGGTTATAGCGGTGGGAGTGTTATTAAAGCCACATGTCCAATGCTTGGTAGTTTACGGTATATCTCGCTCAAGGGTAATAGCAACGGGGGTAGTTATTCTTGGGTTCTTTGGTTATTATGTCAACAACTAATACATCCCCTCTTAGATTCACCACTAGTTGAGCCATGAATAGATCTCTTTAGAGGGGGGGTTTGCTATGTTGAAAGTCTATATTTGCTCTTGTTTTTCGACCCATATCTATCTCTTCTCCCTATTGTTGTGTTTTAATGCTGCTACTAGTGGGAGAAAAAATTATAAGGTCTAAAAAAACTACATCCCCTATTGGTTTCCCTGCTAACAGTGCCACAAATGGATCTCTATAGAGGTATGACTACTACATTAAAGTACAATGTTTGCTTCTATTTTTCAGCCCAGATTTGTCTTTTCTCCCTACTACTATGTTTTAGTGCTCCTACTGATGGGATAAAGTTTTACAAGGTCTGAAACTACTACATCCCCTCTTAGATTCCCCATTAACAGTACCACAATTGAATCTCTATAGAGGGAGCTCTGCTACATTGAAGTTTGATGTATGCTCCTATTTTGTCTTCATAGTTAGTAGCTATTGCCACTGCTTGTAAGGGCTGTTTTGTGATGATTTGAGGGTTGTCTTGGGGTGACTTGGAAATGGACTTTTCTTGTATGAAAAATGGTTGTTTGGATGGTCTTTTAATGGTTCAAGCCTTGTATGGTTTGGGGTTTATTTTAAGATGTTTTGGTTAGAGTTTTCATATTTATTGTAGTCTTGGTTGGGAGGTAATATAAATGGTAGTGTTCCTCCCTCTCCAAGCTACTTGGGTTAGGGTTTTTATAAGATAAATGGGGAGGTTAGGGTTTTTAGGAGAGAATCTTCATTTACTTCATCTAGCAATTAGGGTTTTGTCTAAATTATCTATTTTCAATTTGGTCCCTAAACTTTTGAGATTTTTCAATTAAGTCCTTAATTGGACCTACTCTTTGGGAATACATTCAATTTAACCCTTGATTAAGTCAAATAATTTATAAAACTTTAAAATTGGTCCCTAAAACTTCTGGTTCTTGCAATCTTACCCTTAGCCTTCTTCAATTGGACCCTTAAATTTCTATGTTTTTTACAAAGTGAGCCTCGATCTTGAAATTCTTCAATTTAACCCTTAATCTCAAACTTTGATTTTCTTGCAAATATGCCCTTGATTTTATCTGATTAAGTTTGTAAAAAAAAAATTGGTTCTCAAGAATTTCAATCTTCTTAATTAAGCTCGAATTAGGCTTTCAAGTTTAATTTTTCACCAATTAAGTACTTAAAAAATTAATTTGACTTATTAAAAGTCTAATTAAGTCCTTGCACTTAATTAAATCTTTTAATTATGGCCTAAATTAATTCTTAAAATTAATTACATCTTTCATGATGCCATAATTAAATTAAATTGGCCTATTAAAAGTCTAATTAAGTTTTTAAACTTAATTTTTATGTAAATTAATCTAATATTCACTCAAGTTAACCTTGAATCTGTATTTTTCCTCACATTTGGGTCTTTCAAGGATACAATTGAGCTTCCAGTTTTACATTTAAATCCCCCTCTAACCTATATGTTTTCCAATCAAATTGCAGATCCTCATTCTTTTTTATTTTTTTATTTTTTTAAATACAATTTTAGAGAAAACTCAAAAATAGGTTATGAAAATCAACACCTAAATGCACCGTAGACTTAGGAACATTGCTGCTTGAAAATGCATAACCGCTCCATTTTGACACTAACCTTTGCCTTGGACATGCATATATATACCCTATAAAGGTTGTAAGGAGTATCTTGCACATCACATCACTCTTATGAATTACCAACTCCAAACTACTTTGCATATTTTTTACATGGTTTTTTAAATTGGCAAGACCATCATATTTATCCATGCTTATTTTTATAGAGATATAATCTTGAGGAATTCATGTATTCAAAATGTTTCTAGACGGGGGGGAGGGGGGAGCCCCACACTTGATGAGGGTTGTAGGCATCTTCTTAGATGTGCTCAAAGGTTGAACTCCATTTAGCATTTTGTTTGCTTGGTTTTGGGCAACTTGAGTATTCTAATGTGGAGTGACAAGATTGGTGGTTATCACCTATCCCATGGTAATGAGAAGTAAAATACCTTGAATACCCACTTTAAGTAGGGGTACCATGATGAAGAGAGCGATCCTTCGTGGGACTAGATGAACATTGAGGTGTGAAACTTTCTCGAATGTTGTTTTGCCTAGACTTTTCAAAGTAGTGTAGTTGCTTGCATGCACTGGGAGTGGCCTTTTATAGTGGTATCAGAGCATCTAATGTTACGAATGGTGTTGAGACTTGTTAGGGCGACACAACTTGATTTTTCCCCTAAATGGCTACACCGTTTGAATTAAGAGTTGTACTTGATTAATAAGTTTTTGGAATTCTGGTTGGTAGAAGTACCTGCATTAACAGGTAGATGTACTACGCAAGTTGTAAAAAGAAAACTAATGGTCTTAAAAGGTGAAGCACAAGTTGTAAAAAGAAAAGTCTTTTCAAAGTGCTTGGGAGTGTGGTTGTTGTTGTTTTTCAAAGTGTTTTTCACTTAGAAAAACATGCCAATAATATTTTTTTTTTATTTTTTAAAAATTATTTTTGAGATTAGCACATCAAAATGACTTGAAAACATCAAAAGCATATTTAAAGCTAAAAACAATAAAAAAAAATTCAAATTTTTTCAGAAGTGCTTTTGTAAAGCACTCCCAAACAAGAAATGTGAAGCACAAGTTGTAAAAAGAAAAGTCTTAAAACGTGAAGCACAAGTTGTAAAAAAAAAAGTCTTAAAACGTGAAGCACAAGTGTGGTTTGGCTTTGGCTAGATAATAAAAGCTCACAAAATTATGTGGTTTGGCTTCTCACTAAATTATGTGGTTTGGCTTTGGCTAGATGATAAAATCTCACTAAATTATGTGGTTTGGCTTTGGCTTTCCCAAACATGACTAACTGTTCATCCGGCGGAAGGTTTTCATATCCCAAGTGTCTATGTCCCACTCTTACACGCTAGAAACCACACCTTTATACTCACATTGATGTCTTTTTCTTGATTGATTTCCTCCTACTAGTGGAATTAGTGGAACCACGTTGAGAGAAATAATTGAGTTCACACATATTCACAATTGATTGATCACTTTGTTTTCTTCCTGTTACCATCTCCCTAGTTACTGCTATGTGCAGCGTCTTCTCTATATGAAGCAAGAGTTGGATTTAGGTTTGCTTTCACTAAGATAGAGCATAGCGCCGAAACTTAATAAATCAGACATAGCATGGCTTGGATATTAGCTACTCTAGCCTTGATTGCGCTCGCTTTCTTCCTCCGAGCTTGGCTGTCGAAAAGAAAGATCAAGGATAGCAAGTTACCCCCTGGTCCAATAGGGTTTCCTGTATTTGGTAGCTTACATTTGTTAGGGAAGTTCCCTCACCATGACTTGCATCGACTAGCAAAGAAGTACGGCCCTATCATGTATATGCGGTTAGGCTTGGTGCCTACTGTAGTTGTCTCATCGCCTCAGGCTGCCGAATTGATTCTTAAGACCAATGACCTCATCTTTGCTAGTAGGCCAGCAAATGAGGCTGCGAAGCATATCTCTTACGAGCAGAAGACCTTATCATTTGCTCCATATGGCTCTTATTGGCGCAACGTGCGGAAGATGTGTACCCTTGAGTTGCTTAGCAACCATAAAATAAATTCTTTCATGTCCACGAGGAAAGAAGAGCTTGACCTCTTGATTGAGTACATTAAAGATGCTTCTCGTGAGCGTGTTGCCGTTGATCTTAGTGCCAAGGTCTCATCTCTAAGCGCTGACATCAGTTGTAGGATGGTTTTAGGAAAGAAATACATGGAGAAGGAATTTGATGAGAAGGGGTTCAAACCAGTGATTCATGAGGGCATGCGTTTAGCAGCAAGTTTTAACTTGGGAGATTACATCCCTCCAATTGCACCACTAGACCTTCAGGGTCTTACAAAGCGCATGAAGGCCGTAGGCAAGGTTTTTGATGACTTCTTTGAGAAGATTATTGATGAGCACATTCAGTTCAAGGACGAAAACAGAACCAAAGATTTTGTTGATGTCATGTTGGAGTTCTTGGGATCTGAAGAAACAAAGTATCGTATTGGTCGAGACAACATCAAAGCCATAATCTTGGTAAATAGAATTAAAATAACTGTTAGTAAGCAGCACATAAATCACATGGTTATCCTTAAATCTGTAACTTTCTTTTTCAGGACATGCTTGTAGGCTCAATGGACACCTCAGCCACAGCAATTGAGTGGACTCTCTCCGAGCTCATCAAGCATCCAAGAGTAATGAAGAAAGTCCAGAAAGAGCTGGAAGAGAAAATAGGCATGGATAGAATAGTGGAAGAGTCAGACTTGGAGGGCTTGGAGTACTTGCACATGGTTCTAAAGGAAGCTTTCAGGCTCCATCCAGTTGCACCTCTACTTATCCCTCACGAGTCAGTGGAAGATTGCACTGTAGATGGCTTCCTCATCCCGCAAAAAACACGTGTTCTTGTAAATGTTTGGGCTATTGGACGCGACCAAAGTGCTTGGACTGATGCAAATAAGTTTATTCCAGAGAGGTTTGCTGGGAGTAACATAGATGTTCGTGGACGCGATTTCCAGCTTCTCCCCTTCGGGTCAGGGCGCAGGGGCTGCCCTGGAATGCATTTGGGACTAACCATGGTTCGGCAAATTGTGGCACAGCTGGTGCATTGCTTTGACTGGGAGCTTCCTAACAATATGTTGCCGGAGGAATTGGACATGACTGAGGCGTTTGGTCTTGCAACCCCGAGAGCAAACCATCTGTGCGCCACTCCTACTTATCGCCTTCACCTCTGATTATGGCTTGAGCAATGTTTCGATTTCTAGTTAATTAATATTCTCTGTTGGAAGTGTGATCATGTTGGGATTGTCTTTGCTGCTTCTCTACTCTAAGAATGGAATGTTTATAGCTCTTTCCCTTGGATTCATGGAATCAATTGTAGACTCATATCAGCATGTTGATGTTTCTTTTTGCCTGTCCAGGATTTTATTCAAATTAAACTACATCCCACAATTTATTATTTGAATTTCTTAGTTACTTTGATCTCCCGGCCCGATCAAAGACATGTAGGATTTTATGATCAGTAATTATTAGTTAATCCATTGTCTCCACTTTCACTTGCAGTAATTATTCAAAAACAATTCTATATGTAGTTTATTTAGATCATAAATTCACTTAAAACCCAAAATTAGCATAAACACTAACTTCCCTCAATTTGGGGATTTTTCAATTTCAAACACAATTAAGTGAGAAAACACAGTTATAATTTAAGAACAAAGAATGAAAAAATTAGAGGCAACACCTAAAAGGGGAAAAAGATTATAAAAAAAGAGAGGATAATACATAGCAGGTCAACAGTAGAGTCCAATAAGTTAAATAAGCTGAAATCATTTAAATCTTTTTTTTTAAATTGAAAACTTTATTCGTTTTTATCTTGATTTCGAGACGCCACCGCATTAGATCTGCTTTTGCCGCTGGCTAAGATCATCCATATCCCCATTGATTCCTCCTCCGAGTGGGACAAAGAAATTAAAAAAAATTTGCTTCCTATTTTTGAAATAGTGTTATCGATCATTTACTACTTTCAATCCTTCCATGTCAAGCCTTGTCCTCCTCTGCGAAAGCATCTGTACTAGCCCCGACCAGCCCAAAAGGTACAAGTCTTTATGTTCAGCTCGTCTTAGCTGGTGTTCCTATCTATTTATCTAGTTTCAATAAATTTTCTGAAAATATGAAAGGGAGTTTGACATTATCAGTAGCTTAAAAAGCGATGATGACTCAAAATTCAAAATGGTTAGAAATAAAATGTATGGAGTTGGATAATAGGTTAATTATACAGTTGTTGAAATTTAATTCATCTTTCTTTTTCAAGGTAGATTGTAGCTTGATCTAGGAAGCCACTGCGAGTAATAGCCTGGTGCGGAAAGCCGAATACCTTAAAAAGGTTTTCTTTGATAAATTTGAGAACTTTTGAATGTTTAAGTAAGTGTTTTTGTAGAAAGAGTATAATGATATTTTAGAGAAAGAAATTTTAAAAATTTATGAGTAAAAATATATAAAGAATTGAGAGATTATGAACTCTTTATCTTGGTAGTTCATGAGGCATTTATAACTCACTAATCTTGTCATTTTACTTAAGTAGAGGGGCTGAATAGTAATTACATCCTTATAAATTAATATTGTTAGTCATGAGATGTATTTCACTCAAATGTATTGATGAGATGAAGAGGTGGCAGGTCATAAGATATTGTTATACATCTATGGGTATAGGGGGAGTAAGATCCAAAATAAAATATATTTAGTTAGTAAAAATCTCTAAGGACTTGTGTGGGGTCCAAAAATTAGGCTTAGAGAGTTGGGCTCGAGTTGCTTGTTAAGCCCAATAAACACTTAAAATGGGCATAGGCATGTTGCTTAGACCTATGGGTGATGGGCACATACACGACATCTAAGCATATGGTCATTTAGGCCTAGGCATGCTGTCTAGGTCCATAGTTTTTTGGTCTCCAAAGGGTTTTAGGCCCATTAAATTAGACTTGAAACAACAAAAACTTTTGTTTTGGAAATTATTGATAAATCTTATCCACCAGTAACACTTCAAGTCTTTATGATATTGATGTGCAAAGACTTATAAAAATACCTGGTTAGTCTGATTAGATCATTGGGTTTTTTTTGTATGAGAAGTGAGGTGGAAACCTCGGGATAATTTACTGAAGAATCCATTTATAGGAGTGTACACCATAATTGAAAAGGTGCTTCTATCATATGAGAATACCTGAAGATGATCCAAACTTAGAAAAATTTATGAGAATATAAGGGGAACCATGTAGGAACTTGTACTTTGAAAAATTTTTAAGAGGCTAAGGGAAACCTATACTTAAAAACTTTTTATAGAAGGTTGATGGGAACCCATTGCAGGAACCCATGATTAGAAAATTTTCTAAGACGTTGACGGGGGCCCATACTTAGAAAAAGTTTTTAAACGAGGTTGAGGGAAACCCATGGAGAAAGTCATACTTAGAAAAATTTCTAGAAGGTTGAAGGGAACCAATGGAGGAGCCCATATTCCCTAATGGAAAAGGCCATACTTCGAAAAATTTCTATAAACAAACCCATACCTAGAAAAACTTCTAAGAAGTTGAAGGGAACTCACTAAGTCGTCTCTAATGATAAAACAAGGCACATGGCCTCCAAACGATAGTATGGGGCTTGGGTGCCCCCACTAAATAGTTTTCTGATCATGGATCACACTAAAATATAGGAGGTTTATGGTTTTCTAAGTGATGACATGGGGCTAAATAGCCTATCAATTAAGAGTCGTATTAGTATGAGACTGCACTAGAGATAGGGAGATCCAAGATCATACTTGGAGATAGTGTGAGGCCTAGGAGCCCCCACTAAAAAGTCGTGTCAGTCCAAGATTGCACTAGAAAGCAGAAGATCTAAGATCAATCCCTAGAGATAGTGTAAGGCTTAGGAGCCCCATTAAAGATTCATACTAATTTGAGACTGCACTAGAGATCAGGAGATCTGAAATCAATCCTTGGAGATAGCATAAGGCCCGAGAGCCCTGCTAGATAGTCATGATAGTCTGAGACTGCACTAAAGAGCAGTGGATAGGAAATGTATATCAAAGATACAATATTTTTATTTTATACATTCCTATCAAGGATATTGCATCCCAAGGTGATTTGAGTGCCAAGCGTAAGGGAGATTTTTTTCTCTTTCATATCCTAGGGTGGTAGTGTTTGTTTTCACTATCCTGATAACTTTGAATGGGTCATCCCATTTTGATTCAAGGGTGCAGTAAGCCTTTAAGTCACATCAAACATCTATGGGATGGTCCCTCCTAGTTCTTCCTCAAGATTTCATTCGCATTAGGAGAATGATTTTGCTTGAAAGACCTTCATATTGGTTATCCTTGTAATAACAAAAAGACCCATACCATAGAATAGAACACTTGTCTTTTCCACTTATATATGATTTTTCGTTACTTACTTCATGTGGAGCAAACTTATGTCTAACAAGGCATAAAGCTTTCTCCACAAAGCACCCTCCCTTACCCTATTTATCAAGGCCTTTGAGGTGTTATGAGCATCTTCTCATTAAACCTCTTCATGAATACCTGTGTGGACTCGCCCTCTAGCTGGGTAACACCAAATAGCTTTATAAAGCTTTTTTAGTGGGTATACTGGTGCTGAAAGGCGCCATTATTTTGGTAGAGGTCATTAAAACCTCTAATAGATCCTGACTCTAAATTATTATATCAGGCATGTGCAGAACATTTGAAGGTTTTGGGGAGGATCTTATACATCACAATGTTATCTTGCTTGACTAGTTTTAAGTTATTATGTAGGTTTTGCACATGTTTTCTTGGGTCAACATGACCATCATAGTTTTCCAAACCTATTTTTATAGAAATATAGTCTCTGAGGATTCTAGTATTTAAAGCTTTTTTAGATAAAGGATAGTCTCACACCTGATGAGGGTTATAGACATTCTCTTAGGGATGTTCAAATATCAATTGTCTCTCAGTTTTTTCTTTACTAGGCTTTGAAGAGCCTGTAGAGTATAGTGTAGAACAATAGGATTGGTAATTGATATCCATCATACGATTGTCGAGGGACACATATGAAGTTCCCACTTTGTGTAAAAGTATCGCGATAGCATGAACGACCTTTTAAGGGACGTGATGAGCACTAAGCCATAATGCTTAGGAATAAGGCTTATGTGGTTGGATAATAGGTTAATCATTTAGTTCTTACAATCTGATCCATTCTAATTAGCCAAGGTAGGTGGTAGTTTAATATGAAAAGCCAAGGTTTGTGGTAGCTTTGTGTTGGAAGCCAGGGTTTGTAGTAGCTTGGTATGGGAATCAAGGGTGTGTGGTAGCTTGATGTGGCGATAATGATGGGGTGTTGTGTGATGTTGAAGTTGCCAAAACTTGTTGGAGTAACAATGTTTGATTTTACCTTTGGGTTGCTAGTATGGTCTAAGCAAGGACTTGCACCTGATTAAGTTATTGAAAGTCCGATTATGTAGAAGTGTCCATAGTAGTGGTAACAGCTAGATTCGTCATGCATCATAACCTAGGTGTGTCTTGGTTGTCTATCATGAAATGGCCTAGGAATGTCAAAAACAAATTTTAGAAATAAACTAAAGGTTTTTTTTATCAGTTTTTCATAAACAACGTCAATTAATGATGATCCAAAATTCAAGATGCTTAGGAATAAGGGTTATATAGTTTGATAATAGGTTAATCACTTAATTCTTGCAATCTGATTCATTTTCCTTAGCTAAGTGGGTGGTAGCTTGATATGGGAAGTTAAGGTGAGTGGTAACTTGGTGTGGAAAGCCAAACCTGCTAAAGGTTCCCTTTGTTAGATTTGAAAACTCTCAAATACTTAAGTAAGTATCTTTGTTGAGAGAGAAAAACTGCAATAATAATTTAGAAATAGGGATTCTGAAAATATATAGAGAATAGAGAGATTGACAACCATTTACCTGGTAATTCATTGGGTATTTATAACCCATAAATCTTGTCCTTTTGCTTGAGTGAAAGGGATGGAGAGTAATTTTATAATTATAAATTAATATTGTTAGTCATGAGATGTATTCCACTTAAATATATTAATAAGAAGAAAATATGGCAGGTCATATTAGATTTTTATACACCTAGAGGTGTAGGGGAAGTATGATCCAACATAAAATGTACTGGCTCAGTAAAAATCTTGAGGGACTCGTTTTAGGTTAAAAAAAATCAGGCTTATAGGGTTGGGCTTAGGTCATCCAGTTGAGCCTAATAGGTGCCCAAAATGGGCCCAAGCCTATAGGCAATTGGGCCCAAACACGTTGCCTAGGTGCTTCGTTGCGTTTGTTTACTTGCAGCTTTTGTGTTTGTGGTGCAAAAAACACAGTAAGGTATTTGGTAACACACCAAACTGCGTTTTTTACTGTGGAGCCTACTAAAAAATTGAGTTTGAAACGTAGTTTTTTAGAAGTAGTTTTTACATACTTTTGTAACTAAGTTTCATAAAACTCTGTTTGTTTTTGCGTTTCAAAAGCGCTTTTGAAAAAAATTAATTTATTTTTTATTTCAACTATTTTTTTTTATTTTTTCAGATCATTTTGATGCGCTGATATCAAAAATAATTTTTAAAAAATTTAAAAAAATTATTATGATGCATTTCCAAATAAAAAGCACTTTGAAAAGCAACCACAACCGCATAACTACCAAATATTTTATACATGTTTTTTGCTGCACATAAGCCTCAACCATAATTTTTACCAAACACGTATCTAAATCCAAGTAACCACATTTTTTTAAAATTTACTTTTTTCAAATCACAACTACAAAAACTACCTCAAAAGTAAACACACTCTTAGTTTTTTAGGTCTTCAAGAGGTTTTTGGGCCTATTAAATTAAGCATGAAATAACAAAAAATTTTGTTTTAGAAACTACTGGTAAATCTTGATCCATCAAAAAACAATCTAAGAAGTTATAAAATTATTCCATAACTATTAATTCATTGACACCCATGAAAAAAAAACGGGGGATAAAGACTTAATTTTTAGAAAGAAAAAAAAGAAAAAAAATTGTAACTTCAAATTTGACTATATATTGAAGAGACTTTTGGTATTTCGGTTTAGGATTAAGCTGTACATTTTGCTTGAAATTCATGATCTCATCCATTGTATTGTTATATTAATATCTTTGACTATGAACACGAAGAATAACATGTTAGAACCTATAATTTTCTTAATAAGCTGGACAACTAGGCAATGGTCGGATAAGATTGGCATATGGCAATGCAAAATTAATGGATGTGGCACGGAAAGGGGCAAACATAGAATAATTGATAAAATAATAGTAATGTGCATGCCTTGGAGGTTGCACCATATAATCCTTGGAGGCATATGGAATAATAATTTAAGGTAGCTTGCTTTGCTGCATTTTCTAAAATGTAACATGCTTTTTCTTTATTTTATTGGATTCAACTCTTCATCACAAGGGGCAGTATCCTTCTGGCAGATTTAACGTATTTGTTCTTGTGTTCTGTATATCACATAAAAACTTAAAATCCATGGAGAAGTCACTGTGTATTTATTTGAGTTTTTATGTCAAATTTGATATATATATATATATATATATATATATATATATATATATTTATTATTATTCATTCATTTTTAATTCTTTTCTTAATTAAATTTCGTTTTTCAACATTTAATTTTAAATTATTTTTATATTAAATTTAGCCTCATTCTTTTAATTATTATTTTTTTATTTTGAATTTTCTTTATTGTATTTTTTTTTCCATTTCATCTCTTAGCATTTTGATGATTTGAAATTTTACTTTTGTTATTTTTTAGGATTTATCTTCTATATGATTAGTCTTGGGCTCATGACTAAGATTACATGATTTGAAGGTTAACACGGATTGATTTTGTTTTTTCTTTGTTTTTTTTAAAATTAATTTTTTTTCCAATTACATAATTAAATATTTGATTTATTGAGAATTATTTTTCATACTTCTTGTTTTTTTTTGTTTTTTTTTTATATAGTTATCTCAATCTTGTGTCTATGATCATGTTGTTAGAAGTTAACCTGGTTTTACTCAGATTTTTTTAACTAGTTTTTCCCTTTAATATTGTGATAATTGAGTTTCTTAGTTGTATTTAGTTTGCCTTCAATGGAGTTATCTTTTATAACGATAAGATCACAATCCAACATGTTAACATGAATAAACTCAAGTAGAATTTTTTGACCTTTTCTATGTTGTCAATTTTTTTTTATTATTGTTATTGTATTTTTTTGTTCATGTTATTTAAATTAATTGAGTTTAGTAAACACAATCGAGTCTATAATCAACTTTTTCTTAATATATTTTTTTTTTCTTCATCCCTAGCACATCACAGCAAACTATATAGTGAACAACTATGTGTTTAAATAAATAGACAAGTAGTGATAAGTTGAAGAAATTCTTTCCTCCTTTGCTCGTGAGTCTCCCATTGCAAGCACCTCACACATTCTCTGCGCGTACATGTCATATGGAATTCCAAAGAAGATCGACTTCCATTAATCCTATATGACGAGTTCTTCATTAGAAACGTTTACATTAATCATTTGTTTACATTCCTTGATGTTTGTCTGTATTTACTTTCTTTGTTTAATCTTTCTTTTGTTTGTTTCCCTGAGAGGTTGGCGCAGCTTTTCTTATCAAGAATAAAGTTTATTAATTAATACTTGGGTTTTCCTGAATCATCCATTACAGGATTAATACATTCATAAAAAAATTTCTTTCATAATTTAAACAACAAAAAACTCAAATCCAAGAAAATAATTTATATAAAATTAAGTTTTTGGTGGAGTGATTATTATTATTATTATTAAGTTATCAAAAATTCAAAACTTTTGAACTTAACAATTATTTGATAACCTGAAGGGTTGTTGGCTTTATTTAACAAGAGGGGTTGGTTCCAAAATCTCATATAGAATAATTGAAGTGCTTACTATAAGCTGTTGGACTGGTGATATATATTACCCACAAATGAAGTGGAAGAGAAGTAAAGCTTGTTGAGAGATCATACAGGTAAAATCACAAATATGGTATCTGGATTTTGAAGTCCAATCAATTTTCTGATTATTTTATCACATTAGTACGTGGCCGAACTTCTTTTTTAAATTAGCAAAATTGAAAAAATAATTTCCATTCTAATATAGAAATAGAAGTTGTGCATATAATATATGGGTGACCTATAAACACGCATTTGATACATGCACATCCACAAGTCGTGCATGTACTATATTCATGACCTATAAGTTCTGCATGTACTACATATGCAATCACTAGTCACGCATATAATAAATGTGTAACCTATTGGTCGTTCTTTTTAGTACATATACGACCACCCGACTGATTATTTGAATACAATTTTCTCTTTTTTTTCCTCTCCCCTTACTTCTCCTTCCTCCAAACATCGATCTCAACTCAAGTCAGTTGATCTCTCTCTACCATAAAAAAAAAAAAAAAAAACATGTCTATCTCCCTCACCACGATAGACATCACCTCTCTCTCTCTCTCTCTCTCTCAGCTGTCAATTCTTTCTCTATCCATCCACCTACAACAACCACCAGTCTCTTGCCATCGCCACCACCCACAAGCACCCTATTTAACTAATTTGAAATATATTCACCTTTACCTCTATAAATGTGTTATCTTACTTGGCTAATTTGTGATTTTTTAGGATAAGAGTTTTAGGGTTTAGGTTAAGGTATTGTTGATTTTGCCTAATTTAATATAATTTGAGATTAATTCGATATAAAATTAGTTGAGTAAATGTATGTATTATCTTATTTAGTAAGAAAAATCAATGAATTGTATTGTGTTGATTATGTTAGTGTTAGGGTTTTAAGGTTTAGTATATGATTTTTAAGCCTTGCACATATCACAATCCATGGTCATGCAACCCCACCTTCAGATTGACTTTGATTTTGTTGCTAATATGATGTTGATCATTGTCAAAGATGAAATAAATATTAAAAATGCAACAATTCAAGCTACTATCCATGGATATTTTTTATATGATGTATCGTATAAAAAAGCTTGGTTAGCTAAACATAAAATATAGGATAGGTCATTTGGATCGCGTGAGGAGTCTTTTCAAATGATACCTAAGATGTTATTAGCTCTAAAAAAATCAAATTCTAGTATAGTTGTTGAATGGAATCACAAGATGGTTGATGGTGATACAATAATATTTAGGAGAATATGTATTCTGGACATTTGGACCTTCAATTCAGGGGTTTCAATATTGTTGTCCACTGATAAGTATTGACAACACTCACTTATATGGAAAGTACAAGGTGAAAATCTTGATTAGAGTTTCTTATAACACAAATGATGGGGTTTTTTCATTATGTTATACTTATGGCTATAAGTTGTACCTATGCAATTTTTCCATATTTGAGGTGCTTTGCCTTAATATAGTAATGTGTCAACTTGGATTGCATCAACACATACCTAATGATGTTGACACACTTGATAATGTGTATGCTATTAATCATTAAGGTAAAATGGATGATGATTGGTCTGTGGTTCATGTACAATATATCAATCTATGGCATGCTGGGAGTTAGATATCTACATGTCTTGGTATATAAACATAATAAAGCAATTCATAACACTACTATGGGAATGTGTTATGAAATGTCCATATGACATTCCGTGTCAGCCAACATGTAATCTCAATAATTATAAGCCTCGTGCATCAAGATATAATAGACTGGTATGTATAGATTAGTTTTTTCAACATGTAATTAACCAAACTTGAGCAAAACCTAAGAATTAACCAAACCTAAAACTCCTTGTCGAGGGCCTATTTACCTTAGGGATTAGTTGAGCCTTGGGCCAAGATATCTTATGCTAATTACAAAAAGAATTCTTATTTATATATTTTATAAATGATAACATAATATTTTTTTTCTCATATATAAGGTGAAATTTTTAATAGACAAGAGTTGAAGAGTTGCGACCGCAATTCGTGATGCTACCTATGATGATTTGAATGACGTTTTCAATACTTGGTTCTTGTTGTGCCATTCTTCACTTGACAAGGTTGGGGAGGCTTAGCGTTTGGACAATGCAATATAAGAGAATGAAGTTGTTTATCATCCATGAGACGACATGGTCGTGGTTTTGATGGTATACACCCATCAACAGGTTAAAATGTTAGAAGTCTAACTATATAATTTAATTATTTTGTAATTGAATTGATATTGTTTATTGTAATGAATTGTTTTGGTTTTAAGATTAAGTTTTTCAAATTATGAAATTTTATGTTATGAAAATTAGGTGATTTGGTTGGCTTGAGTTATAACTATTGTTTTTTTGTGATTCTATTGTCTTTGAAACTATATTTTTGTTAGGCCAAGAACTAGAGTTGAGATATGTAGCTAAGTGGTGTTTTAATAGGTTGCGCATGTAAAACCCCGAGAACAAACTTATACAAAGAAAAAATTATTGAAATTAAAATTTTAATAATTACATAAATAACACAAATAAAAAATAATAATAATAACAAGTATGAAAGTCATAAAGGGGAGGCCTAAATTATTGGAGGGGGGGGGGCACAAGAAATGGGGTCAAAATAGAATTAAGAAGAAATGAAACTATAAATACCCTATTTCTTCTCCCTCATAAAGCCGCTAGCAAACACATCAAAAAAAGGAGGAGATTTTAAGATTTTTCATTCAAATTTGGGAGAGAAAACATCAAAATTTTACCAATTTACAAGTCCTAGACAAGTCTATAGGAGAAAAACAACATTTAGACAAGAGAAATTACAAGAAACAAGTGTGGAAATTGTGATGAAAAGAGGGGTAAGTGGCCGGCTACATGCAATGAGAAGGGAGCTAAGATTTTCCAAATTATTAAGAAGTAAAGCTCAGATTTCTCCAAGTAAGGAGTTCTAATCCCAATTCCTATGAGTTTAGCTTCAATTTGGTTGAAATTGCACAATTTTCTTGAATAGGGAATTAGGGCTCTCGAACATAAAATGGAGGAAATGCAAAATTACCAAAAATTAAACCAATTAGAGTATTATAAATTACATTGGAGGAGAAATTATGTAAGGACAACAAAAAAAGAGAGTCCAAGGTGGCCAACCATTAGGAGGATGAATGGGAGGGATAAAAATCATGATTTTTCTTGTTAGATTATTCTTAAAGTATGGTTGTAATGTAGATGATGACTAGAACATATAATTTTCAAATTAAAAAGAAGAAGGAACTCCTAGTTCCTTTGGAGCTAAGTTTGGCCAAGGTGAAAATAATTAAGGGGAGGGTGAGTTTTGAGGTTTCATATGAAAATTTTAAATGAATGAAGTTTAGCGGAAAGTTTACTAACAATAGAAACAAGATAACTTAATTGCATAAATCAATTGCCTAGGTCATGAGGAGTGGAATGGAGATATGGGCCATATGTATGGCCTAAAATGTGTTTTGAGGATAGTTATGAAATGTAGAAAATCATAAACGCAAAATGTGCATGTGTTCTTAAAATAGTTCTAGACCATCAAACAAAAACACACTGGAGAAGGACAAAAATTAGCGTAAATGGCCTTGGGAGGTCTTATTTAGGAGGGTTGTCATGCAAACGGCGATGGGATTAGCTACCTAAATGAGAAAAGGGGAATAATGATAATTGGAGATGCATTTAATCCATTAATGAAAAATTGGGTAAATTCGTTGCCTAGATTTCCAAGAGGATTCGGGCCTGATGATGATAAAATTCAAGGAGGGTCTCCCATAGAAATTGTAGCCTAGGGTGTTAGCTTTGCAAAGAATCTGACCCCACTTAATTCTGAGCTCTAAAACTCCAGATATAGATAAATATAGGAGGAGAGATAAAGTTGCCACCATGCTGGCAAATTCGGTCAAAATGACAAAACAACGAGATTTGGCCATGTTAAGAGTAGAATTCCTTATCCCTCCCTTTGTAAGATGTGCAACATCACATTATGACTTTTAGAAAGAAATAAACCATATTTGAAAATGAATTTGCGATGTTCATTATAAATGCTAATGAACCATAATTCTAAAGGATAATAATGGGAATGTATAGTATGGAAAAAACAATTGTGAAAGAAGACCTAAAATATTATCATCCGAAATGTAGTTTGAATATGGAATAATATGGTGTGTTTGTGAATTCAAAAGGAACCGCAAGAAAAGTACAATAGCAACAAGGAAGCACGAGGTGAGTTTTTGTGGCAGGTAAATATTTTACACCTATACTTTTCTCAAATAACAATGATTTTAATAATTTATTTTATCTTAGATCTCGTACTTATGGATGAAGCCAAAAAATATATATATATGATGAAATGAATGAGGAATGGAATATGGTACTCTATATATATATAGCGAATTTCTCTTCTTAGCTGTATTTTTACTTTTAATATATTATTCCAACTATTTTGCAAATTCTTCGCATTCACATCAGGAATAGTATTTTAGGTTTTCTAGTTTTTTTTTTGTATGAATTTGAAATTAAATGAATATTAATGCATTTTGTCTTTAAATAACTATATAATTTAAAATGTAATAGTACCTTTTTATATTAATTATTGGGACATAAAACTGCACTATTTTGTGCTTGTAATCTTAACGTTGTTTATTTTTGTTATTTATGAACTAAAGCATGTTTAAAGGTGAATATACGAGATGTTATGGTTGTACCTATGAATAATTGCTATTGAGATCCATTGTGATTGTGACACTATTGTGAAATGAGTATAAGACATGTATCAGATAATTGTTAATAACTTGAGATTTTTTAATAAAAAATATTTTAATAAAATTTTCAGGAAAAAAAATTCCTTCATAATTCTTCCTTTACATAATTGATATATTGATTCTGATGACGGGAATGTTAAGGTGCATGCATTATATATGTGACTATTATTTTCTTAACTATAATAGTTTAAAAAATAAATGTCTTTTGTGACAGTTAAATGTAAAAAAAATCTCAATTTTCCGCCGTATCACCACTAACATAGATGACATCAATTTATTATTTTTGTTTTATAGTATATATCAAACTTAGTTTTGAAATCCGGTCCGGTTTGACGGGTCGATCCGGGATCCAGCTGACTCAAGGTTAAAACTGGGCTAAATTGAAAAAAAAATAGAAAAAATCATGACTCGGTATGACCTCGCTGACCTGACGGGTTGACCCGGTAAAACCCGGTTGCAACACGTTGATTTTTATTTTTCTAACTAAAACGATATTATTTTAATTTTTTAAAAATAAAAATTGATTCGAGCGAACTCGATAACCTGATAAAAACTCAAAACTTGGCGGTTTAAAATCTATAATAGAAAGTGTAGTGGGAGGGAAGCGACAAGGACAAGACTGAATCTCCATGTTCTCTGAATAGTTTATTATGCAAAAAGGGATTGAAAAGGTCACTTTGCCAAATCCAATGGAAGTATAGAAATCGAACCCACAGCATTATCATCATCATTATAACATGGACACTTCGTGTACACCCACTATTTGACTTCGTCTGTTTTGTTTGACTTCTCTGTGACAGCAAATCTGAGCCGTCCAAAACCCACTTTTTTCTGACAAAAGCTTGCAAAAAGGACTGCATGCCCGCCTGTTTTTGGGGCCAGGCTGAGAACACCATTTCGTTTTCGGTTTTCAGAGCACTAGCGTTGCGATAACGGTGGCGTGCCTTATATTTAAAATTAAATCGAAATATTTTTATTTATTTTTTTAAATTTATTTTTAATATGAGTATATCAAACAAAAATTTAGAAATATTAAAAAAATTAATTTAAAAAAATCGAACTTTTACAAAAAAAAATTGCAAAAACAAAAGTTTACTTTATCATTTCCTCTTAATTTCATCCTGTTTTCTTTTTTATATATAAAAGTTTTTTTACCTCTAATAAATAATGTTATTAAAAAATTTTCAAACTTTTATAAAAACGTTTTCTAACCGGAAAAAAAATTAAAACAAGAAAAATTTCAAACTTTGAAAAAAAAAAAAAACTTTCCAGCTACAAAAAATAATTATTAATTTACTTTAGTATTTCCTCTTGAATGTCATCCAATACGGTTTCAATTTTTTTATATAGGAATTTCATCATGAGTTTATTTTCCTTAAGGGGAGTTTTTTTTTTTTTAACTCTAATAAACAATGTCATAAGTCATCCCATTTAATAAAATCATAGTGATTTTTATTCAAACACTCAAAGAGGGTGGGTGAGATTAGATTTATGTATAATTTAAAATCTAACCTACCTTTCTTTTTTAAAAAAAGCATAATATAAGTTGTAGAGAATATGGTAGTGATTATTTTTTAAAGTATTTTTTCTTGAAAAAACATCAAAATAATTTATTTATTTATTTAAAATTTATTTATACACATCAAAACAATTAAAGAATACTAAAAAATTTAATTTGAAATAAAAAAATTTAATTTTAATAAAAAATAAATTGAAACTCACTTCCAAACAGTACCATTAAATAAGATGTACAATTGGCATATTTCAACACTAATGTTCAATCTTCTTTTTTATGAATTCATTGAAAAAAATAAAACAACGCTAAAATAAAATTATAAATTCCATGTAATTAAATGATGAGTTGATATCCAGCTGTGTGAGCATCCTTATCCCTTATAATAAGTAGCAAATAAGTAGCAAATTTTTGCTTCTCATATGATTTTAAATTCGAGTTTTATGATTGTTAATATAATAATTATTGAAAGTTTAGATGATTGTTAATTTTAAAATTAATAAAATTAATTGAGATATATACAAACTGATCTAAACTTCTAAATTAATAAAAAAACAAAAAATAGCAAATTTTATAGTGTTAAGGATAGGCCCCCATCTTGCATTTCTTAATGACGATATTGACTTATCATAGCACGTTAGAATGGAATCCAAAGGAAACACAAAGATTATGAATATAAATATGTTATCCTACAAAAAAAATAAAATAGGAATATAAGATATACAAACTTTATCATATGAGTTGATATCCAGCTGTGTGACACATCCATCAATATCTTTCTCTGTTTTTGCATTATCAAGAAAAGTTTGCTCCCATTCTCTTCCCTGCTATTCTATAGCTTTTTTAATGAGTATTTGTGAATATGGTAACAGATATTTTTAAAGTAAAAATATATTAAAATAATAATTTTTTTATTTTTTAAAAAATATTTTTAACATCAATATATCAAAATAATTTGAAAATATCAAAAAAAATATTAATTTAAAATAAAAAAAATTTAATTTTTTTTAAAAATATTTTATACTTAGTAAAATCCTCTCTAAAAATCTATATATATATATATATATAAATCTTCATCGGTAATAATTATTCTGATTTGGAAATATTTTAGATAGCAACCAAGAACACTTTCCAAAGTCTATACTTAACTCCAAAATATTCATAGGACATTAGAAGTTAAGATTTTAACCAAATAGGGGGAGTGGTTTCCCATGGGATTCTTTTATCTCATTAATCACTTTCCAAGAAGATAAACATATTTATCTGAAAGAGACCCGGTCTCTGATTGTCCATTGTAATGGTGAAGCAGGTATCGGATTTCCACATTATAAAAATTTTATTTGTTGGCTCGTAAAGATATTTTGCAATTATATACCTAAAACATTTGACTTCTTTTTAAAAAAAAAAAAATTCCCTGTCATTGAGAGAGATTGCTTCTAATATTTTATAAAACCTAAATCGTGCTTCATGTCATGATTAAATACTTCGAGTAGATCGGATAGATGAGATTAGATTTTTATTTTTTATAAAGAAGGGGAAAAAACTTTTCTTCTTTTTTTCTGTGTTTATAAAAAGGGCAGAGAGCTACCTGGTTTTTATTTATAGTCCGATTTTCTTAAAATCTTTTGATGAAAAAAAAATTCATGAGTGATAGACCCTTATATCTCTCCTCCGATTTTAACCATATATCCGGTTCAAAAGACCGAAAACCAACAAGCACGTTGATGTAAAATCCTTTGGGAAGCATGTGAGTAGGACCCTCACTTCGTTCTTACCGTGAAACACTATTCCAATGATACAAGATGAATGGGAAGGATTTAGATGGGAAGGGAAAAAAATTTAGAGAATGAATATGTATTTTTATACGGTGGTTCACATCTAATAATCTGGTTAGGAGTTTGAAAAGTTAATATAAATTTAAAAAAAAAAAGATTTATAATTCTTTTTATTCGTTATTAAATTATTTCAATCTCATGATTTAAATCGTGGGTTTGATAGGATATCCCGAGTTGACTCGGTTTTGATTATCAGATTTATAAGTTTGTGATGCTAGCACGAGTTGACCATGATTGGTTTTATTTTTTCCTTTTCTTACCCTTATTTTGTTTTTTTGGATTTAATAGATTATGAATTGAGATACATTGTTTGATTTTAAAAAAAAAAGTTATTTTTTTCTCATATTATCTTAATCATTTTTTTTTATAAATTCGATCCAATCATTGTCATTTTTTTTTTAATTGAAATAAAATCAACCTATTCAACCCAGTCAGATATACGACCCGAGTCGTACATTTTTATTTTTGTTTTAAAACATGCTTGAAATACCCGAACATTATTTTTTGCCCAAAAACAAATAGTATGGCCTCACAGCGAAGTGCAAGTATTAAGACTAGTACAATACAAACTATTTTTTAAAAAAATATATTTCTTATTGACAAGGATATGTTAAATTTTTTAGTTATAGTCTAAATAGGTGGTTCGTGATAAGCCATTAGCTGGGCTGAAGTTTTTGTAACATATAAAAGTGATGTGTAAGTACTGTAGTGTATTTTAAAGAAAAAAAGAAAAATCTGAAACTTAAAAACATAGAAATAAAATAAAATAAAATAACTCTAATCCCTAAGAATCCAAATACAAAATAATAAAATTAAAAACAAAAATCACAAACACAATCATACAAACTAGATAACTTAATAAAAAACAAAACAAGAAAAAAGAAGAAGAAAACAATGTTTAATTTTAAAAAGAATCGAATTTTAAAGAATGAAACTGAAAAAGATAACAAAGAGCAACCTCCAAAAATATTTGGGCCACCTGGCTAAACCTAGTATCTACGTCATGAGATGGGGATAGCCTTATTGAAAGGAAACCGAAGAAAATAAAAAAGTTTATTTTTTAAAATAAACAACTTAGAAAGATGTAATCGAGGAAAAAAAAAGATATGAACCCGTATTAACTTTTCAAATTCATGACCCTAACTAATGATTAAATCGGAAACATCTCATCTGAAAAACCACAATTTTCAAACTCAATTTTTTTTCTTCTTTTCTCTTTCTACCTCAATTTTCATTGATACCCTTTTAAAATTTCAAAGTAGCCCTTTAACTTGTCATTCCATTAGATTTGGTCCTTGCTATTTTAATTATTATTTTTTATTGGAATAATTTATAAAATTAGAATTCCTATTAAATTTCATCCCTCTTTTTAAAAATAAAAAAAAAATCAAATTTGGTCCCCATTCTTTTGGTTGCAATTTGTTTTATTTGAGATACTTTTAAAATTGATTTTTTTTCTTTCAATTTCATCATCCTTAAGGGTTTTTTTTTTCTTATCAAATTTGAACCTCATTCTTTTTATTGCTATTTTTTTTTTTTACATTGGGAAAAAAATTTTAATTGATATTTTTTTTATTCATCCTTCAATATCATGTTGATTGAGAATTGAGCTTCTTAACTAAGCTTAAGTCTAGAATTTCACAACTAGCGAGTTTTTGATATTAACCAAGATTTAAAAGGTTCATCTGGTTTTGTTTGTTTTTTTTAAGCTCATGTTTTTTCAGTTTTGTCTTTCAACATCTATTCAATTGTAGATTATGCTCCATCGTTTTTATTTATTTACTTTATATAGATTTGTTTTTACTGATTTTGAAAATGACTCGGGCCCTTTTAAAAATGACTCGGGCCATTTTTTTTTTATTTTTTTTTTATTTGTCATTCTTTGTTGAATTTACTTTGATAAATTTTTTAAATTAATATATTTTTTTTATCATTCAATATTAAATTGATTGAGAATTAATTTTCTTTTTTCAGTTTCATCCTTAAGCTAAGAGTTTTTTTTTTATTATTATTTTGGGCTTCATGATTTTCTATAATTTTCTTTCTATTACATTATCCTAGCCTCATGATTTAAACCACTAATTTGGCGTGTTAGCCTTAGCTCGTGTTTTTTTAGAATTGTTTTTAATATAATATTTTTTATGTTTCGTACTTCAACATTGAGTTGTTTATAATTGAGCTTCGCAACCTTTTCTGGTTTGTCTTTTATTGGATTATCTCATTTACATAATTTAAGTCACAAAGTTTGATTGGCTTGCTTAGTTTGCTAGATTTTTTTGGGTTTTTTTTTATTCTTTTAAATTTTATCATTTTATGTTGGATTTAGTTTAGAATTGGACTTTGACTTTTTTTTTTATTTGCTTTTCTTAGACTCGTGACCTAACTTGCTTATTTAGCTTACTCAATTAAGTTGACTCGAGTCATATTTTTCTTTTTTATTTGATTGACTGGAATCTTAAATTCATTGTCCCTTTTGTTTCAATAACCATTTTTTTCCAAGTTTGTGTGATTATTTTTTGTTTAAATTGGTCCATTTATTATCACCATTTATTATTTTATATCCAATTAGATTATACTAATATTTTGCTTAGATGAATCTAGACTCCAAGTTTTTTTTTTCTTTAAAACACATTTTTGTCGTTTGAATGTTTTTATTTTTTTATTTTATCTTATAAAATAATGTACTGACCCACTATATAGCATATGTCCACAAATATAGTTATAATCCCAAATAATAACCTCAAGATTATTATACTGATTTTTTTTATTGTACAATAAAGAGTAGTTACATAAATACATATACAAATATATAAATAGGAGGCATTAGATTAAGTGCCTGTTTGAGAATGTGGTAGGTTGCCTTTTATGTCGTCTGAATGTTTTTTTTTTATCTTATAAAATAATGTTCCGGCCCATTGTATAGCACGAGTCCACAAATATAGTTAAAATCCCAAATAATAACCTAAATATTATTATAATAATTTTTTCTATATAACAATAAAGAGTTGATACGTACCTACATACATAAATATAGAAATAGTAGGCACTAGATTAAGTGTTTATTTGAGAATATGATAGAATTGTTTTTTAAAGTGTTTTTTTTTAAATTATATCAAAATAATATATATTTTTTATTTTTGAAAATTTATTTTTAATATCAATATATCAAAATAATTTAAAAATACACAAAAATTAATTTAAAGCTAAAAATATCTCAAAAGTACTAAACACCTTTAAGCTGTGTTAAGCATTTTTGTTTATACTTTTAAAATAGTATTTTATTAATGTTTTATAATAATTTTGAAGTAGTAATATAAAAAATTCTAAAAAAAATATTTTAATATATTTATAAATAAAAATATATTTAAAAAAACATTTTAAACAATAATTCCAAATATCCCGGGTATGGAGCCAGGACGATTGAGAAAAAAATACGAAAGAAAACAAAAGGTATGTACGACCTTTACAGTCTGTAGTAACTCACCCCCACCAACTAACACTGCCCACCTCCTAAAACCGCCATTTTTAACAACACTATCCCTCCTCCCTCTCTTACAAAAGAAAGAAAGAAAAAACCTTAACCCTCCTCCGTCTCTCTCGCTAGATTCCTTTCCTCTCCTTGAATTCACATTCCAGCTAGGGCTTCGAGCTCTCTAATCAAATCAAATGAATTACTAACACAGACTCTCCTTCTCTTTAAAATGACTCTGTTCACCCTCTTTTCCACTCTCTCCCTACTCTTTCTATCCACTTCCGGGTCGGACCTCCGATCCTTACTCGAATTCAAAAAAGGTATTCTATACGACCCACTTGACAAAATCTTCTCTAAATGGGACCCCTCTTCTATACCCGACCCTAATTCCTGCCCCAATTCATGGCCCGGTATCTCCTGCGACCCCAATTCAGATTCCGTCATTGCTATAACCCTCGACCAACTTAGTCTCTCCGGCAACTTAAAGTTCTCTACTTTACTAGACCTTAAGTCACTGCAGAAAATTTCACTTTCGGGTAATAATTTTACGGGTCGGATTGTACCTGCATTGGGATCCATGAGCTCGTTACAGTACTTGGATCTGTCTAATAACAATTTTTCAGGTCCGATCCCGGGTCGGATCGCGGAGTTGTGGAATTTGAAGTATTTGAACTTGTCAATGAATGGTTTTGAAGGCAGGTTTCCGGTCGGGTCACCAGTTGGGTTTAGGAATTTGCAGCAATTGAGGGTTTTGGATTTGAGTTCTAATACTTTTTGGGGCGATATTAGTGGGGTTTTAAGTGAATTGACTAATTTAGAAAGAGTGGATTTGAGTGATAACGAGTTTTTTGGTGGGTTTAGTGAGATGAGTGTAGAAAATGTGTCAGGTTTGGCCAATGCAGTGCATTTTGTGAATTTGAGCAAGAATAGATTGAATAGTGGGTTTTTCAAAGCAGAGGTAATTGCGTTGTTTAGGAATTTGGAGGTTTTGGATTTGGGGGATAATGTGATTAATGGAGAGTTGCCTTCATTTGGGTCTTTGACGAATTTGAAGGTTTTGAGGCTGGGGAATAATCAGCTTTTTGGAGGTATACCCGAGGAATTGATCAACGGGTCGATACCGATTGAAGAACTGGATCTTAGTGGCAATGGATTTACAGGTCTAGTGATTCTTGACTATTCTTTTTGTGATTATTATTGGTTTTTAATTTTTATTTGATATGTTTTTGGATTTTTGTGCTTTTTGTTAGAAATTTGTTTGGGTGTATAGTCAACTCTATGTAATAATTCTGATGATTTTTTATCCAATTTTAGCACTTAAAACCTGAGGTTACTTGTGACACAGTATTTAGCTGGTAACCTGGATTTTGACCTTTTTTGTTTTCCTTTCTTTTTCGGAAATTACATATATTTTTGCCTGGGTTTTCTAAGCATGGGTTTCCAAAAATAGTAAAACTACGTCCAAAGTGCGAATGGTGACTTTGTAGATTTGGACTCTAGAGGTACAGGCAAAATGTGGCCTTCTTGATTTGGATGCTAGGAGCTTTGGTAAAATGCTGTTTTCTTGTTAAATGAAGTGTAACCTGTCGAATCTGAGTTAGCATCACAAGCTTTTTGGGTTGGGTCATTTAAATTGAGATGCAGGAAAATTAGCTGGAACAAGTACATGTGCCCTTAAGTTAAGCCTTTCGCATTTCATATCCAAACTGAACATCAATGCATTTGTTTTGGATGTCTATGATGAAAGATTTGAATATGGAGTATAAAGAAAGCAGTTGAAAAAAATAAAATAAAATGTAGAAGTTTGGTGTTACATTGTATTTTTAAATAAGATGGTTGTATACCATGGTTTTCTTCTTCCATAACTTCTTAATCTGAATCCTGTGTATATCTGAATTCCTTAATTTATATCTCTGCAGGTTCTGTTCATGGAACTCACTCCACAACTTTGAACATTTTGAATCTTTCTTCAAATGGTTTAGCAGGTACCTTGCCCACTTTTCTTCAAAGATGTTCAGTAGTGGATTTGAGTGGAAATATGATCACTGGTGACCTGTCTGTCATGCAACAATGGGGAGCCAGTGTAGAGATCCTTGATTTGAGTTCAAACCAGCTATCTGGAAGCTTGCCAAACTTGACTTGGTTTGTGAGGCTAAGTGAACTTAATCTTAGGAATAATTCCCTCGACGGCACTTTGCCTGCCCAATTGGGGGACCTTTCAACATCGTCTTCAGTTGACCTCAGCTTAAATCAATTCAATGGGCCCATTCCAGGTGGTTTTTTTACTTCATTGACCTTGATGAACCTGAATCTTTCAGGAAATCGGTTTTCAGGGCCAATTCCAGTTCAAGATTCAGGTGCTGGGGAATTATTAGTTTTACCTTCTTATCCATTGATGGAGTCTCTTGATCTCTCTCAAAATTCATTATCTGGTATATTGCCTTCTGGCATAGGCAACTTTGCCAATCTCAGATCACTGAATCTTTCAAATAATAAATTGTCAGGACAGCTGCCAATTCAATTGAGCAAACTAACCCACTTGCAGTACCTTGATTTATCTGCCAACAGATTTCAGGGTAAAATCCCTGACAAGCTTCCATCCAGTCTGATTGGATTGAACATGTCCAATAATGATCTCGCTGGAAATATTTCACTGAACTTGAGAAATAAATTTGATATTTCTTCATTTCGTCCTGGGAATCCCTTATTAATCATCCCAAATACCGGGGTGGAGCCATCAACAAATTCTGTTCCAGATCAGATTTCCATACATGGTAAAAATCACGGTTCAAAGCGTAATATTACAATAGCAGTAATTGTTGCTACAGTTGGGACTGCTGCAATGATAGCTTTTGTTTTACTGGCCTATCAGCGGGCTCAACGAAAAGAATTTCATGGTAGAAATGATTTTAGTGGCCAAACAACAAGGGAGGATGCTAAGCAAGGAAGATCTTCCCAAACTTCCCTTTTCAATTTCCACTCGAATGCTCACCGCCCTCCAACTTCATTGAGTTTTTCAAACGATCACTTGCTTACTGCAAATTCAAGGTCGTTATCGGGGCAGGCAGAATTTGAAACTGAAATCGTTGAGCATGGTTTGCCTGAAGGAATGGCAGCTGGTTCATCTTCAATTCCTAATTTGCTAGATGACCATCCCACAACATCTGGAAAGAAGTCCTCCCCAGGTTCCCCATTATCTTCCTCACCTCGTTTTGTTGAGCCTACAAAATTGGATGTCTATTCACCAGACAGGTTGGCTGGGGAACTGTCCTTCCTTGACAGTTCACTTGCATTTACTGCAGAGGAGTTATCTCGAGCCCCAGCTGAAGTTCTTGGCAGAAGCAGCCATGGAACTTTATATAAGGCTACTCTGGATAGTGGACATATGCTGACTGTGAAGTGGTTGCGGGTTGGACTAGTCAAGCATAAGAAAGAATTCGCCAAGGAAGTTAAAAAAATAGGCTCTATAAGACACCAAAATATTGTTCCACTGCGAGCATTTTATTGGGGTCCTAGAGAGCAAGAGAGACTTCTTTTAGCTGACTATATCCAGGGTGATAGCTTGGCCCTACATCTATATGGTAAGCATTTTATTATGTTGAACTTTTTGTATTTCTCGTCATGTTTTTATTTTGTAACAATTATTATGCTACTTCGATATATGTTTGAAAAAATGCCACATTACTGCTGCATGTTGATTGTTTGATTTTAACCTAGACATCTCTTGGATCATTGCGGGCAATTTTAACACTCATGTCAATAGTGGTGCAGATCCAAGTTTCTGAACTTATAAAGTATTTTCAAACATGTTAAGTAAATTGCTTTTTGTGTGTTCTTGGAATATAAAAACCTATGATATCTCATATTCCGAGCCTGCTACAAACAATTGGAATATTTCCTTCGAGTGTCTTGAATGTGGAGTAGTCCCACTTTGGAGAGGCTAACATTCAGGACAAGAAGCGCAATATAAAAAAGTAAAAGACACAGCCTCACTATCCCACCATTGAGGTTTGGAAAAATAGGGTGCTTTACTACAATGCACCTGAAGCAGACAATGCACCATCAAATATTGCAAGAATAACGTTCTTTAATATAATGAACCTCAGGTAGGCAATGGTGTCATCAAATTGATCTGTATTCTGCCAGTTTTCCTGCATTTAGGCCTGGTTTAACATTGGAAAAAAAAAATGTTAATCTGGAATATAATCGTCTGGGATATTACTGGTTTCTTACTTCAATGTCCAGACATATTGGGGAATTTTGTACCCTTCAGTTTATTATGTAGAAAATTAGCCTCATATACTGGGAGCTTTGTATTAAACTTAAATTAGAATGGTGTTGCTCCCTCCCTTTTTTTTTCTTCCTGAACGTTCAAAATTGAGAGTTGTTTCAGCAATCCAGGTTCTTTCTGTCAGGTGATTTGATTGGCTGTGCCATATTTGTGATGTTATAGCTGAAAAGTTATGCACTTGATTTTAGTCTTACGGTCTGGTTTGCCTATGACTTCCACCCCTCGTGGAATGGGGAATTTAAAATATTCTTGGTGCAGGAAATAACTATTTTATAGACGCAGAAACATTTAGTTGCATGACAAATCTTTGCACATATTCTTGACTTTAGACAATCTTTGTCTATTTATGTTGGTTTCTCAATGGTATAATAGATTACCTATGTTTCCAGTGGGCAAATACAATAGAATTATGAATATTGCAGGTTGAGTGTGTTAATGGTGATGAAATCTGATTTTATTTTATTTTTTGTTATCACAAATGCCATCTGATTAAAGTGAGCACTTTTGATAATTAGAATGGTTATATGGTTGGGAGAAATATGAAATTACTGGGTCCTGGATATAGCTAGGTGGGTTTATGTCCGTGCAAGGCAAGGTGTCAGTCCTCTCTCTGTTTTTGTACATGCTTGCACATGTGCCTAGGAATTTAGATGGTATGGTGTCTATGGGAATGTAGAATCAAAACTGGAGATATGGCATGGCTAATGTTCTAGAGCTTGTATAGCTGGTTGGAAACTGCAAATGTTGTTTGATGGCCACAGCTGTTGCCCACTGCAAAGCTTGTTTCTAATACCATACCGGTTCTTCATTAGTTCCCTTCTCTTTTCATCTGACAGTCGTGAGCTTTGATTTTAGTTTTATAGTCTTCAGATATGTACAAAATGTCTACCAGTGTCTAGTGGTTAACAGATAAATTGATTGTAGTGTGCATAAAAGGGAGGCAACAATTTCAGTTGTCCTTGGAACTATGAGCTTGCTTCAACTCTTAAGTAACAGGGACATGCATTTTGGGTGTTATACACAAGTATTTTACATTTTCATTTAGACACTGCTGGCTGCTGTTGCTATTCTTCCTAATTTTTTTTTTCTGGAACTCGTGTTGCACAGAAACAACACCTCGGAGGTACTCCTTGTTGTCATTCAGCCAAAGACTAAAAGTTGCTGTTGATGTTGCTTGTTGTCTACTGTATCTTCATGATAGAGGCATGCTCCATGGAAATCTAAAGCCAACAAATATACTCCTGGAAGGTCCTGATTACAATGCACGCCTCACTGATTGTGGACTTCATTGTTTGATGACCCCAGCTGGCATTGCAGAGCAGATACTAAATCTGGGAGCACTAGGGTACCGGGCTCCAGAACTTGATAATGCATCTAAACCTGCACCTTCATTCAAGGCTGATGTGTATGCATTTGGAGTTATCCTGTTGGAATTGTTAACCAGAAGAAGTGCTGGGGACATAATATCAGGTCAATCTGGAGCAGTCGACCTTACAGATTGGGTTCGGTTGTGTGATCAAGAAGGAAGACAAATGGACTGTATTGATAGAGATATTGCAGGTGGGGAAGAACCAACGAAGGCAATGGATGATTTGCTTGCCATATCGCTCAGGTGCATTCTTCCTCTAAATGAGAGGCCTAACATCAGACAAGTCTTTGATGATCTCCGTTCTATATCTGTTTGAAATTTTGTACATGTGTCCTGGAATTAATTTTTGTCATTCCTCGACCCCCCCAAGTGTCCATTTCCCCCATTTTTTTCATTAATTGGTTTTAAAGCCTTCTGATTTTGGGGCTAATCATCACATTTTTTTTTTGGCTGGAAATTTTCTTGTAAAGGAACAACCAATCTATTGATTATTTGACAGTGTTTTTGAGTTTGATCTTCAATCGAAAGGAATTTCAATTCTTGTGTTCTCATATATGTCTCTATACCAACTTGAGATTGCGAGATATGTCTTTCATAGACACAAGAGGCAACAAGAGTGTTGATGACGTTTCCGCATCATCTCCTAGTCTGCGTAAAATCCAAATTCCGAAGTGTATGGTCTCTCCCAGTTTTATAATCAATACAGATGGCAACATTGCAGAGACCATGGCAAGCTTTACACGGGCTCCAGCTAAACAGGAAATAGACAATTTGGAGCTTGAGAAAATTTATTTTGAGACCGTTGAGCAGAGCTTCCCTGCAAGCAATTGATTTATTTTGAGAGTTGAGAAATTTTACACGTGAAGAGACTCAGAAGAGAACGGTCAACTGTGTAATATTTTCATAACTTAATCTTATTAAATTTTTAACTAATATAAATTGATCAAAAAAGAGGCCATAATATATTTACTGGCTTTGAAAAATCAGAAAAGGCGCAGTATGGCTATTGTTGCTATAATTTATTTTCCACTTTCTCATTATAATGATTGCAACACTAATGGACTATTTCATACTCTTTCATAATATTGCTCCTTTAACTAAAAAGAACAAATATAAAAAAGTGGGATTTTCTTGTTCCCACGTATCTAACAAAATCTAAATATCCAAACATCTCAAGATGATTAGGTTTTCTATAGTTTAACATGTAATATTTTGTTCATTTCAAGTATCTCATTACTTTATTTACAATCTTCTAGTGATCCAAACTTAGATTACTTTGGTACCAACCTAGTATTCCAACAACAAAGTTGATGTCTAGCCTGATACAAGTTTAAACATACATCAAACTTCTAATAATTGATAAATAAAAATTTCTTCCATTTAATGATGTTCTACTTCATTCTTTAGGCATTGCGTGGAACTAAATTTATCTCATTTCTGAATCGGAACAACATTTATTGAGCATCTATCCGTTCAAAACTTTATTAATATATTTGTTTTAAGGCAGCCCTAACAATTCTTGTGATTTATCATGAATTGTTTCTATTCCAATCATATAGATTGTCTCTCCCATATCTTTCATCTCAAAGTTATTTGAGAGAAATTTCTTGGTCTTATGTAGTAATCTAATATCATTAGTTGTAAGCAATATATTATCAACATACAAAATTAGAAATATAAATTTTCTCTCATTAACCTTCAGATATATATAGTGGTCAACAATGTTGTTAAATCTAAAGAAAATAATTATATCATTAAACTTGAGATACCATTACCCGAAAGCTTATTGAAGTTTGTATATTGATTTCTTTCGCTTACACGCTATGTGCTCCTTTCATTCAACTAAAAACTCCTTTAGTTGATTTATATAGACCTCTTCTTTTAAATTTACAATTAGAAAGATAATTTTCATATTCATATAATATAACTTTAAGATAATTATATTGATTTCTTTCGCTTACACACTATGTGCTCCTTTCATTTAACTAAAAAAACAATGTTGTTAAATCTAAAGAAAATAATTATATCATTAAACTTGAGATACCATTACCTGAAAGCTTATTGAAGTTTGTATATTGATTTCTTTCGCTTACACGCTATGTGCTCCTTTCATTCAACTAAAAACTCCTTTAGTTGATTTATATAGACCTCTTCTTTTAAATTTACAATTAGAAAGATAATTTTCATATTCATATAATATAACTTTAAGATAATTATATTGATTTCTTTCGCTTACACACTATGTGCTCCTTTCATTTAACTAAAAACCGCTTTAGTTGATCTATATATATATACCTCTTCTTTTAAATTTCCAATTAGAAAAATAATTTTCATATTCATATAATATAACTCTAAATCATTTGTCCTTTCCTTCCACACCATTCTTGATTATCCCAATCTAAAAGGATGATCGCCGTGATGCTGCACATGTGCGATGGAAACGGAACAATTTTATCTATTATTCCACATATTAATATATTGTTTTGCATCACAAAAGAAAACCCAAAACATAATGTCCAAATATTTAAACATAACTAAGCCAATGTTGCAAGACTCGTTTTATTTTAGATGATAATTAAAATCGCCTAAATCAACCTGGTAAAAAAAGTATTTTTTCTTACATATGGCCAAGAATTATAAAAAGAGTATAATTTGAGAATTTATTTTTAAAATTTGAAATACTTTTGCATGGATTTTACAACAAGTTTGTAAAATTTTAAAGGATTTTGACTTACATTTCAAAAATACCAAAATAATGTTTTTTTAATATATGAGATTATGAACTTATACGTAAGATATATTCTTGATATTAAATAAAAAGATAGTTTATTATATTTTTATATTGATATTAGAGTGATTATGTTTTTTACTTGATAAGATAAGAATCTCTTTACTAAGAAGGACTTTTCTTCAACGTTAAACAGACCAACAGTTAGAAAATACAATATTTTCTTAATTTATAACAGACAAATAAACAATGCAGCTTACCTTAGATAAGATGTATTATAGGTGCTAATACCTTCCCTTTACGCAATTAGTCTTCTTATCCAAACTCTAAGATCAATTAGGGTTTATATTGATGAAAATATTAAATGGCGACTTTCATTTACTCTTTTGAATGATAAAGGACAACAATTTCTTGTCCTTTCCTTCCACACCATTCTAGATTATCCCAATATAAAAGGATGATCGCCATGATGCTACACATGTGCGATGGAAAAAGGAACAATTTTATCTATTATTCCACATATTAATATATTGTTTTGCATCACAAAAAAAAAAACCCAAAACATAATGTCCAAAGATTTAAACATAACTAAACCAATGCTCCAGGACTCGTTTTATTTTAGATGATAATTAAAATCGCCTGAATAAAAGACATAATTTTAGTTAATCATACCCAAGCAAACTCTCAAAAATATCATTCTGGTTGAATAAAAAAACAAAATATTGGAAAACACTGAATATAAGGTAAATATGTAAGTGAATAATTCAAAATTTTACTTTCTTTTGTTAACCTTTTTCTGTTTTTGCCATTTTCTTTCTATCATTTTCATACATACATTCCTTACAAAGAAAATCATATTACCATCAACCTATATTTAATTAGAAGTTTTAAACTCTAGATATTTTTTGGATATATATTTTTTTACAATGCCATTCATGGCGTTTCTCTTGTAAACTTTGACTTCGAGCCTACGTGAGAGTTAAATATGCCTGATAGAATTTTTTTTTTTTTTGATTGTTACTGGGTTGAATAGCCTTGGCCTGGAGGTCATTTTTTTTTAAAAATAATCTTCATTTTAATATTATCTCTAAATATAGATATCAAACTCAAAATGATTTTTTTTTTAAATATCCATAAGTTTGAGAGGGCATGTTGAGAAAACAAATCAAGATGGTATATTTTGAATTAAAATCCAATTAATACAATCACCAATTATGGTGGAAATCAAGTACCACGTTAAAAGAATTTAAAAAATTTAAGATTGTAATTTATTTTCTTATTTGTTTAGTTTTATATCTATATATACCTTTTAATTTATTAATTGTAATAATCTATCGTATCAATAAAAAAAATCTTATTTTTATCATAATATTAGAGCAAACTATATATCCTCCTATACTGAAGTCCTCTAATAATGTCCAAAAAATATAAATATAACTATGTGAATGCGTGAGGACTAGTTTTATTTTACATCATAACTAAAAAGACGATAAACACGTATACATAATCAAAAGAACTAACTGTAAAATGTTAGCTATTGGATCAAAAGAAAATCCGAGGCCAAGAATTTTTGTACAATTAAGAGTCTTTTTACACATGGAATTTTTAGGAAACAATAAAACAATTCCATGGGGTTGACCTGATAATCACAGAGATTTGCTTCCATATTTGATTTTTTAGATTTGCTGTACCCGTCATTCTAAATACATTATATTATTACCAATAATGCACGCACTCAATATTTTTCTCTAATTAATTATTGGATCTTCTTGCCATATATTCCACTCATGGCTCTGTATATATATATCAACAAATTAAACTACAAGTCATATTGGTGCTCTTATTTAAAAATAAACAAAACAGAGTAAAGAAAAGGATACTAAAATCAAACATGAAAGGTGTCTCTGTGATCTTCCTGCTCCTTGTGCTCATCTTTGCTGTGACTGCTGGTAATCCCAATTTCTCTACCGAACAGTTTCTTGCAACACATGAATGATCATCAAGGAATACTAATATTCCTTTTATTATATTTGTTGATTCCTTAAATTAGCTATATATTTTTTATTGATTAATCTTATGTTATTTTGATGAGTATTTAATTCAAGATTTGTGATTTCACGTGCCAAATTACGTTGTGTGTACGCAGGAAGCAAGCATATGATTGCGGATGCAAAGCTTTGTCAAAAAAGTTCAGACCCCACGAATGAGTGCATAGCTATGAATTGTGATTCCGATTGCAAGGAAATTTATGGAAGCAAGGCTAAAGGGGTCTGTAATGGTTTTCTTTTCTGCAATTGTTTTCTGCCTTGCTAGTTTCTCCAATAGCCATCTATGATGCCCACGTTGCGTGGCAGTCTTGGCACATCAAATAAAAAGTGTGACAAAAAAATAATAAATAAAAAGATTGTCTTATTTTTCATTATTAACCAAGTGTTAAAACATGTGATTTGATTACGATATAATGAAATTATTGAGAAAACAAATCAAAATTGTATATTTTTATATTAAATCCAATTAATACAATCATTAATTATAAAAAGAAATAAAGTTTTATCATGGTATCATAGCCAACAATGCGCATATACTAAATGTTGTTGCCCAATTTTGACTCATATTTTTTATAATATTTTCAAAAAATCTAAAAAATAGCAAAAAAAAATGAAAATCCAAAAAAATACATTTTTAATATATTTGCATCATTTTTAGCATTTTTATCATCGTCTCTAAATAATTTAATTTTTCAAAGGTCTTTAGAATGCGTTCAACTTGTAACGTGCTATTTTTAAAATCAATGGTTTTCCTCATTCGGTGTTGATAAGAAAAATCCAAAACAAATAAAAGTTGAAGGAATAAGTTTGGGGACCTAGCAACATTTTTACCTATAAATAGGAGTTTCCAACACATTCACAAGGGAGGCGCAATTTTGAAAAACAAAAAACAAAAAAAAACCTAAACCTAAACCTATCTCTAACAAAACAACCGCCCCCCCAGCTTTGATCCCTTTCAAACTAAGCCGTCGCACACTCTACCCTCCTTCTCCCCCGAATGCAACTACCTTTCACTGCTTCCACACTGTTCCCCCATCTTCTTCTCCTCTTTCAGCCAACAACACAGAGCCCCTCCCTTTTGATTTTCTTTTTCCTTAGCCACTGGACACAAGCCTCCCTTCCACCCTTTCTTAGGCTCCCCATTTTCTGTTACTCCTCCTCTGCCCGCCGCGGCCTTCACTCCCTCTGTCTTCTCCAGACGCAGACTTTCCTATTTCCCCCACAAACCAGCCAAGACAGACCCACGGCCTCCCTCCCTGAGCTACCTCATTCCCCTCCAATCAAAAGGGAGTAGCCCGCAAGCCCTCGTCTTCGCAAGACACGAACCGCCCACCGACAGCTGCATAGAATGGACAAAAACCAAAAGCCTAGCAGCCGGTGGCCCCCTTGGTCTTGCCGCCACCTGAAACAGAGAAGAATGAGAAATAAAAAGAAAAGAACAGATCTGTAGAGAGAAGTAGATCTAAAACGAAGAAGAAGAGAAAGAAAAACAGATCCGTGAACAAGAAACAAAAAACTAAAATCAACGGCTTGCCGTGTTTTTGGGTGTTTTGCAAGTCACCGCCGGCGAGGAAGGGAAGAGGGGAGGAAGTCATTCCAGATTCACCCTCCCCTGGTTTTGTTCTTGCGGCGGCACGTGAACCCACGCCCTGCTAGTGGCGGTGGTGCATGAAGCAGATGCGTCGCCACTGTCTTGCAGCTCTAGAAGTCTGCCTCACACTGTTCCGAATTGTATTGGGTTAGTTTGTAAGTTTCAAATTGTTTAATGTAATGTTTATTTAGTTTTGAGTTTTTATAATTTGTATTTTGTAAATGTGGATGTAAAAAAAGAAAAAAAAAATAGTAAAAGTGAATGTGTGTGTTTGGATTTTTTATTTATTTATGGATGTTTTTTTTATATGATAAAATTGCAAAGAATAAAGATAAAATTTGATGAAAAGATAAAATTTTTAAAACTTCTTTAACACATAAAAAACACGAAGCAACTTACCTCAGGTAGGGTGTGCTAGGGGTGCTACTACCTTCCCTAACCACAACTAATCCCTAACCATAAATCTCTGACAAGATCGGTACATTCGGGTTTCCTAGTAACCCTCAATTAAATACTAGGTGGCGACTCCCAACGAATTAAGCAATAAGAAGAAAATTGCCAACAGACACCGCGCGGTGATGTGCTATAGAATGGCGACTCCGCTGGGAAGGTACTATTTCTGACACTATTGGACTAAGCTTTGTGTATTTGATGTGTTTAAGTTTTTGTCTTTTGTTTTATTTTGTTAATGTTTTTTCCATGCATTGTATAAAATTATCTCATGCATCACATGTATTTATTTTTAAAAGCACACACAAGCTTTGATATGCTTGAATAAGTGTTGAACTTCAAAAGTCGATAGGGAATGTCTGCATAGCCTCTAGTGGAAGCACTGTCAGTCCATGTCCCACACAAGGGAAACATCATTGACTTTTCTCCTCAGCACTCCACTAGTAGGGGCCATAAACATTGAGGTAGCACCACCTCTCCTTCATTTCAGTCATGAACAACAACAACGCCTTCAATTATCAATGAAAGACAATCTCTTTTCTGGTTGAACTGCACTGTTAATTGTTCATCGCTTTCATGTTTTGTAATAGCACCCAATAACTGCTAGCTTTTTGTGTCTGATCTTCTTTAAAATCACCAAACTCCATTCCTATCCTGCAACACAAGATGTTAATTTGAAAAAACATGAGTATACCTTGAACTTTAACATAACAAAGCTCTCTATAGAGATCTGTTTGTGGCTCTGCAAGTGGGGAATGCAAGAGTGGATGTAGTAGTTTCATACGCTATAAAACTTTCTCTCATCAGTAAAGAGCACCAAAACACTGTAGTAGGCAGAAGAGCCAGACCCAGTATGAAAAACATGAGTATACCTTGAACATCAATGTAGTAGAGCTTTCTCTACAGAGATCTGTTTGTGGATCTGATAGTGGGTAATCCAAGAAGGAATGAAGTGGTTTCAGATCATCTATAATTTTCTCCTACCAGTGTTAGCATTAAAATACAGAAGTAGAGAGAAGAGACATGCCTAAACTAAAAAACATGAAGAAAACTGAAACTTCAATAGAGCAGAACTCCCTCTATTGGTGCTTGTTTGTTGCACCACTAGTGAGGAATCGAAGAGGAGACATAAGAGTTTCAGATTTCATTAGTTTCTCTTCTAGTAGAGACAATGCATTATTCCATGCGTTGACAGTGGCAGTGCTGCGCACTACCAAGATTACCTAGTTGTTGGGAGGTTCTAACAATCCTTAAACAACCATAACAACATTGAAAGATTGACATAATGCTGTTTTAAGGATTGCCAAAGGAATTGAGCAAGCTATGAAGATGGGAAAGATTGAAGGTTATACCATGGGTGCCAGATAAATGATGAGAGATGAATCAGAAGATGATCCTGAAGGTGAGAAACCTTAATTATTTTGCCTAGTCAGAACTTGCTATGCTACTAATCAAATATCTTTGCCAAGATGGATATACCTTATCCACTTGAGTTTATCTACCAGCATCTGTCAGACTCCACACTAGTTGCCTCGACTCCATTAAATCCTATACAACCATTGTTTCTAGGTGGTATAATCCAGACAAGAGATGTGAATATCATGGTGGGCTCTTGGGCTATTCATTTGAATAGTTACAAAATTTTAAAGAATCGAGACTGGATGATGGTGAGCAAGAAGCAAGTTGAGTTTGTGAAAGATGATGTCATCAACCATATTGTCACCAAAACATCCTCAGATTGACAAAAGATCAAAAATGCTTGGCAAAGCACAAATATTGCCAAAAAAAGCTGATATAAGAATAGTGCTGAATTGCCAATCATTTTGTTTGGAGTTTTTCCTTTTTGCATTTTGTTTTAGGATCACATCTCATCCTTTAACAAAACAAGTCTTGTTCTCTGTCTCTTTGTTGTTCTGAAGTCAGAATATGTTAAACATTTCATTTTTGACAAAATATTTTGATCAAACTCCAACATGCAAACTTAAAGCTAATCAATCTTGAAGATTAAAAGTATTTTGATTGCAAAAATGACTCGATATTTGTTAAAATGGCAAGATAAATAATATGAGACGACCAAACAAATTTTGAACTCACATATGAAATTGAACCGCATACCGTGTAGCTAAATTTTAGTAGTATACATATTGACATGTAGTGGATTCAGTAGTTATGGACTCGCGAATCATGATTCTTACAAGTCCAAATCATTACACTAGATGAAGTCAAAATTTATCGGTTCTAACCGACTTTGCTTGAAATGAGAAAAAACCATCTCTGATAAGCCCTCACTTTATAGAGATATTTATCCTTTGCAAAAACATTTTTAACCTTGTTGAACGTCAAATCAGCGCGGCATCGGCTGATAATTTTTTTTTCGATATGCGTTTGCCTTGCTTTGATTGGTTCGTTGGAGTCGCCACCTAGTATTTAATTGAGGGCTACTAGGAAACCTGGATGTACTGGTCTTGTCAAAGATTCGCGGGTAAAGGACTGGTTGTGGTTAGGGAAGGTATGAGCACCCCTAACGCACCCTACCTGAGGTAAGCTGCTTCGTGGCTTTGACGTGTTAAAGAAGTTTTAAAATTTTATCTTTTCATCGGATATTAGAAATACAACTTATGTATAAGTTAATAATTCTGGACCGTGAGCCAATCAAAATATTAAATTCTTCTTTATTCTTTGCAATTTTATCATAAATAAAAAAAATTCGTAAAACAAATACAAACACACGCATACACTTTCACTATATATATATATATATATATATTTTTTTTTTGTTTTATTACATCAACATTACAAATAATAAAAATTCATAACTAAGCAAAAAAATTACATGAAACAATTAAAAATTTGCAAAATAGCCCCTAAAACTCCAGGAATTTGTAGGGGAGTCCTTCTAGACTGCAGCAACAATGACGGCGCGTCTCCTTCACGCGCTGCCGCCATTAGCGGCGTGTGGGTTCACGCGCTGCCGCCACTAGCAGCGCGTGGGTTCACGCGCCACCGTGAGGAAGACCATGAACATAGTGGGATCGGGAACACCTTATTTTTTCCTTCCCTTCTTCGCCCGCGTGAAGGTTACCGTGAACTGCAATAACAAAAATGCACACAATAGTTGATTTTACTTTTTTTTTTCCCTTTTAGATGTGTTTCCTCGGGTCGGTTCTTTTCAATTTTAGATCTGTAATCGGTTCTTTCTCTTTCTGGTAGCTGCTCCTTCCTTCTTCAGATGGAAGATCTCGCGGAGGCGGGTCGCGGTGGATGTAGACGGATATGCCGGTGCCTGGAGGCTCTGGTGTGGATGGGAGGTCGTTGACCGGTTGGCGACGCTGGTTGAAGGAGACGAAGAGAGGTTGCTGGCTACTGCTGTTTGGGCGCTGTTGGGGGAAGAAGGACTGTTGTTGGCCGGAGAAGGAGATCGTGGGTCTGAGGCGATGGGGAACGACCCTGCCCGTTCTCTGGTCGGTGGAGATGAGGCTGTTTTGTGGTGCTGCTTGTGGTCGGTTGAAGGAGAGAGAGCTGGGTTTGTCGGCTGTGGGTAGAAGCTGCCGTTGCTGGAGGTCGCCTGAAGGAGAGAAGGCTGGGTCGGTCGAGAGAGGAGAGGGACGACGCTTAGAAAGGGCTGATGGAGAGATTGGGAGAACAGAGCTGAAGGAAACGACTGGGGGAAGAGAGGCGAAACTGTTCTGGGGTGATGGGTTTGTGGGGGAAAAGCTGGAGACCGGTTTGTGGGGAAGATAGGGATGGCTAAGAGAGAGGGAAGAACCACTAAGAGAGCAGAGTCAGAGGGCCACTATGGTGAAGGTGGGGAAGGAGATGCAGATCGGGAAAAAACTGGGGGGAAAGGGCTTGAACGGCTGGTTTTGGAGAGAAAAATCAAAGCCAGGTGGAGGGCGGTTGTTTGGGTTAGATAGGTTAAGGGTTAGGTTTCTCTTTTTTTTTTTTGTATTTTTCTTTCAAAATTGCCCTGCTTTTGTATGTGTTGAAAACTAGTATTTATAGGCAACAATGTTGCTAGGTTTCCAAACTTGGTCCTTTAACTTCTTTCTTTTTGTAAATTTGATTTTTCTTATTTTTTTTGTATTTTTTTGAAAACGAGCAATATCAACGTTGAATCAATGATTTTAAAAAATGACGCGTGAAAAGTTGAACGCGTTCAAAAGACATTTGAAAATTTAAATTCTTTTTAGACGACGCTGAAAATGCAAAAAAGATGCAAATATATTAAAAACGTAATTTTTTTTATTTTCGATGTTTTTTTGGTATTTTTGGATTTTTCTGAAAATTTACCAAAACATGGGTCAAAAATTAGGTAGCAACAGATGCTCCTCTTTACAATGCTTACGAAGCAAAACTCCTCAATGTTTTGCATAGTAAGCTTTGTAAAGAAAAACTTGTCTTCTTGTCTTCCTAACTTGCTCAATATCCACTCATTTAAAGACCTTACTTTTTTCTTTTTCTGTTTCTTTCTCTCTCTCTGTTTTTTTTTTAAACTTGAGATCCCATCCGACGACCTCCTGTAACTAAAACCAAAGAATGTGTGTAACTCGGTCAACCTGAAATCCCATCTGGCGATTTCATTTAACCAAAGCTACATGAGATCCCATCTGGCGACCTCATTCAACTAGAACAAAAACATATGTGCAGCCCGGTCAACCTGAAATCCCATCTGACGATTCTCTTTAACCAAAGCCACCTGAGATCCCATCTGGCGATCCCTTTTAACCAAAACCAAAGAATATGTGTAACTTGATCAACCTGAAATCCCATCTAGTGATTCCCTTTAACCAAAGCCACACGAAATCCCATCTGGCGACTTCATTCAACTAAAACAAAAAATATATGCAGCTCGGTGAACTTGAAATCCCATCTGGCGATTCCCTTTAACCAAAGGCACCTGAGATCCTATCTGGCGACCTCATTCAACTGGAACTAAAAAATATGTGTAGCTCAGTCAACCTAAAATCCCATCTGGCGATTCCCTTTAACCAAAGCCACTTGAGATCCCATCTGGCGACCTCATTCAATTGGAGCTAAAAATGTGGGTAGCTTGGTCAACTTGAAATCCCATCTGGCGACCTCATTCAACCAAAACCAAAAAATATGTGTAGCTCGGTTAACCTGAAATCCTATCTGGCAATTCCCTTTAACCAAAGCTACTTGAGATCCCATCCGGCGATCTCATTTAATCAAAACAAAAGAATGTTTAAAAAGTGGTCTCATTGTAATGGGTGACCTACCTAGGTGGAAAAGAATGTGAAAAATGGTCTCATTATGATGGGTGACCTACCCAGATGGAAAGAATGTGAAGTGTGGTTTTATTGTAATGTGTGACCTACCCAGATGGAAAAAATGTGAAAAACAGTCTCATTATGATGGGTGACCTACCTAGATGGAAAGAATGTGAAGTGCAGTCTCATTGTAATGGGTGGTGATTAGTACTTAAAAGTGCATACTTATCAAGGTTTTATATCATCATTTTGCACTTAAAGTATCAATAACTCCTTAACTAAAGCATGTTTTATAATAACAAGTCTAATACTATAAAATACCCTAATATATGGTAAATGTTCATCTTAAATGCAGGTCTATCACATAAATCAAAGTATTGATTGATGAATTCAACTACTGAAATTTATGAAGATAAAGAGAGGGTGAAACTTGGAAAAGAGATGTTGGTGCAGTCCAAACTGGAACACTGTTCGGTAATTGGGTCATATCTCGAGTTCTAGATGTCCAAATGACCTCAAATATTTACACAAATTCAGTAATACATAGGCCTACAACTTTCATTTGGACATCAAGATCTAAGAAGGCCGTTTTCAAGTCCAAATTATAACAACAACGGAGAAGTCCGAATCTGTCCTGCAGCCCAGACACTGTTTAGTGTTCAGCCCATATCTTGAGTTCTAGAAGTCCAAATGACCTCATTTTTTTTTTCCTGGAAAGCTAAGGGCATTTCCTAGAACTTTCATTTGGACATCTGGACCTCGTTCTGATACTAGCATTTTTGTTTTATTAAGACAAGAAGATAAGGATTTTTACCAAGCCAAAAGTTGGCCACCCACTCAACAATTAGTCATCAAATCAATAATTCCGAATTTTGGCCTATAAAAGGAGGCATTTGCCATGTATTTGGGGTCTTGGTTGTTCAGATCAAGTTCATGCTCTTTATTTCTCTTTATATTTTTTGTAATTCTTAAGTTTTGCTTTCATTAATTTCTTGTTTATGCTTTTCATTTCCTTTCGTTTCCTTAGTTAACTTGTATTTTATTTATGTTCTTGTTTTGTTTGTTTATGTTTTTCTTCTTCATTATGTTTAGTTAAGTTTATTATGTCAAGGTGAAAAGGTTACACTAATGGTGTAAGAACAAGTATGGTGTAAACTCAACATATTGTTGGTCTTGCCTTGTTCATTCGCATCAGAAATCTGTTTATATTATATAATATATCTCTTTGATCTTTTCATAAACTCAGTATATAGGCTGGGAACCTGTGACCCGATCTTTTAGATCATTCTCAGGTATAACAACGCCACGTACTGAGTATTATTATTATTATTATTATTATTATTACTATTACTATTACTATTACTATTACTATTAATATTACTATTACTATTACTATTACTATTACTATTACTATTAATATTACTATTAATATTACTATTACTATTACTATTACTATTATTATTATTATTATTATTATTACTATTACTATTGTCGCACGTGTGCGGCGGCGCGGCGATCGTCCACCCTCAAGGAAAAATTGGAATAATTTATTCCTGAAAAAATAAGGAGAGACAAGGAATCCTTGTCTCTCCAAGTGAAAATATGGACTAGGAGTCGCCACCTAGTATTCTGGTTACTAGGAACCTTAACTGGTCTTTAGAGATCGGGTACGGAGACTGGTTACGTAAAGGGAAGGTATTAGCACCCCAACTACGCCCTACCTAAGGTAGGCTGCATTGTTTTAATGTCTGATAAAATCTAAGGTCGTGTTTGTGGTTTTTTTTTGTTCGGAATACGCATTACATGTAATGTCATACCCCAGGTCTTATTGTAAAAAAAAATGAAACATCCGGAATTTAAATATCTGGAATATGTATTACGTATAATGTCATATCCCGGATATTAAAAAAAATAAATAAATAAAATTTTTGTTGTTTTTGAAATTTTGGCCAATGTTCTCTTGACTTTAATAAACTGGTTATTAAAGTCAAAATGCATGCTAAAATATTGTTTTTTTGACATATGAAAAATACGATATGATTTTGTAGATTTGAGACTCTTGGCCGTATGCACAAAAACATTTTTTTCTCTTTTTTTTATTTTTGGAAGTTTTTGCCGAAAACCAGGTATTTTAATATCAGATTTTTGTATTTTTAACAACATAAAAAAATACCACCAAATATTAATCAAAATGACATAAAAATTACACGGAAAAATTATAAAATGCTGAAACAAATATTTTTAATTTTTTTTCTTTGAAATGGGCCGGATTAGGCCCAAATATATGGGCTGGGCCGAACCTGGCCCAAAGCATGGGATGGTTACTGTTCACATAGCAACCGGGTTACTGTGTGTACAGTACCAGAGAATTAATCTGCAAAATACTGTGCATGCACACAGTAACCGGGTTACTGTGCGCACAGTGACCCGTGAATTAATTAGCGAGTTACTGTGCATAGCAGCACAGTAACTCGCTAATTAATCTTCATCTGCTGCAGAACGTAAACGTTCTGCATGCAGATGAAGCTGAACAAAAAAAAACGACAGGAAAGGCTACCTGGAGCGGTGGTGATGCTGACAGCAGCTGATGCGGCAGTGGTGGTGGCGGCGGCGCCGGCGGTTCACGGTGGCCGGCGGTTTTCCTTCTCTCTCTCTCTCCTCTGTATTTTTTCTGTTTTCTTCTCTGCTTCTTCCTTTCTCTTCTCTGCCTTCTCTCCTCTCTTCTCCCTCTTCTCCCTCTCTTCTCCCTTCTGTTCCCTCTCTCTCGGTCCCCTTTTTTTTTTTTTATTAAGTCCTCCCCTGTTTTTATAGGCAAAAATAGGGGAGACGAACGCTGGGGCGGCCACTGTTGGCCGCCCCCTCCACTAACTCTGCGGCCGACAAAAGTATGCAAGTGGCTGCATTGTAGGCGTCTTTTTGAAGAGGAGGCGGCGTCTTATTGAAGGTGATCATGGTGGTGACAGAAGCAGAAAACAAATCTTCTTCCCCTGCTTCGCTGCGTGTCCAGGGGAAGAAGATGATGGTGCCGTTCAAAACGGCACCGTTTTGGGTTTTTTTTTTTTAAACAGTGCATGAAACGGCGTCGTTTTTACCAAAACGCGTCGTTTCATTTAAATGGATTTGGCGCCAAAAAAACATCAGATATCAAAGAAGTCCCTCTATTTGCGCGCGTTTTACAATTTCGTCCTTGGTCTCGGAATTCTTCAATTAAGTCCCTAATTTGACCAAATTAACTTCCAAAAATTATAATTTGACCCTAGAAAATTAATTTCTCCTAATTAAAGCCCAAATTAACTCCAAAATCAATTTTTCTTGCAATTAAAATCTTCATAAATGCAATTAAACCTTTAATAAAATTTAATTGAGTCCATAAACTTCTGATTTTGCATTTTTCTTCCACAAATTGAATTTTCTTTATCATCGGGGCTCTCATCAGTCAATGATATACTGTCAAAAATTAATTTTTGATTTTTGAACATCCTCAATCATTTTTTGAGCATTTTTAGGGTGCTCTGGCATTTTTTCACTGTTATATTTTTTGATAATATATTTTTTGAATTTTTTTGTATTTTATTATTTTTTATGTGGGGACCCAAAAATGGGTTACAACAACTATTACTATTATTATTGTTGTTGTTGTTATTTTTGTTATTATTGTTGTTGTTGTTGTCTTGTTATTTATAATTTATATAATTAACCTCTCTGTGGTTCGACCCCGATCTTGCCGGGTTATTTATTACCTCGACACTCCTGCACTTGGGAGAAGACATCAATCTTTTGGTCGTGTCAGGTAGCCTACCCAGATTGAAACAATGTGAAGCGCGGTCTCATTGTAATCGGTGACCTACCTAGAGAAAAAGGAAAGAGTGGTCTCATTGTAATGGGTGACCTACCCAGGTAAAAAAAACATGAAGAATTGGTCGCGTTGTAATGGGTGACCTACCTAGAAAAATATTGATGATGGCTCAAAGGCGCACTCGAAAAAAGGCAGGGTTAGAAAACGCACTACTCGAGATTATGGCTTAAAGGCGCACATAAAAAGAGGTGAGGGCTCAAAGGCGCAGTCGAAATGAGGTAGGGTTAAAAAACACATTACCCAAGAGATGGTGGCTCAAAGGCACACTCAAAAGGAGGTAGGGTTAGAAAACGCACTACCTGAGAAGTGAGGGCTCAAAGGCGCGCTCAAAAGGAGGCAGGGTTAGAAAACGCACAACCCAAAAGATGGTGGCTCAAAGGCGCACTCGAAATGAGGTAGGGTTAGAAAACACACTACCCAACAGTTGGTGGCTCAAAGGCGCACTCAAAATGAGGTAGGGTTAGAAAACGCACTACCTGAGAAGAGGGCTCAAAGGCGCACTTGAAATAAGGTAGGGTTAGAAAATGAACTACCTGAGAAATGATGGCTCAAAGGCGCACAAAAAAGGAAGTGAGGGCTCAAAGGCGCACTCAGAATGAGGTAGGGCTAGAAAACACACTACCCAAAAGGTGATGATGAAACACTGATATGACATGCTAAAAACAATGCATTATGATCAATATGCATGTACACGTACCTGAGAAATATAGGTCCCCATTTCTTCATGGTATCTCTCTTTTCTCAAAAGTTGGAGTGTTGGTAGTGAACTTCGATAGTTTTTTCGCTCTTGCTTACTTTAGTCATATCTTGTTATTTTAACCCCTAGGAAAGACTTGATATCATCATACTTCTTTGTCCTCCACCCTTTTATCTCAAGGGTTGCCAATTTTGCCCGACATTTTTTTCTTAGAAAGAATCATGGAGCCAGCCCTATCATGTATTTTTATTTTATTTTGCCCCCTAGCTTGATCATGCCCCCAAGTATTCAATTCGGGTTTGGGATGAGGCTATGTGAAGGAAGATTTGACAAGGAGTTGTTTTCATGCCGAATTTTTGGAATTCCAAAGCTATTCCAGACACATAAATCATTTTGACACCGATTCAAAACGAACTCATTCTGAAAAAATTCAAGTGATTCCTATGGAGAGGTTATCAGAAGTGATGAAAACCTTTTGTTTTGCTTTTAGTGAAAAATATGAAGTGACATTTGGCTGGTCGAAATGGTTCAAGATTTAATATGAGAGTTTCAAAGAACCAGTCTTGAAAGCATTCATTTTATTTGCATAAATAATGATTTGGTTGACATGAGAAAGCACTGCCTACCGATCCAGATTGCTTGCCTTTGATCAGAAAGGGCTTGATTAGGCATGTAATGTAGGCTTGGGCTATTAGTTATGAAGAAAAAGGATATTTACAAGCTCAAAAAGTTTTTAAGGGATTTCAAGACTAAGGATCACTTGTGCTGGTTTCTTGACCTTTTGTCTTTTAAATTGTCTTTTCAAAATGGTCTATCGTGCCCTCCATTGTTGGGTTTGGTCTCTTTCTCTTTGTTTTTTTTTTCTTCATATGGTTTTGAGCATCTTCATATTGTTTTTTTTTTTGCTCAAAATTTTTGGATCATTTGGATTTCTCTTCATGCCCCCATCTTTGTTTGGGTACCTTTGATGAGTGAGAATTTTCTTTTATGCCCTCTAGTGTTGCTTGGACACTTTCAATCATTAAGGTTTTTTTCTATGTCATCGCATTTGCCCCCAATGTGGGGTATGATCCTAGCTAAGGTTATTTATCTCAAGAAAAGCATTAGGCTCAAAAGAGGACTGCAAATGATATATTTTAGCCTCATGAACGGATTATCAAAAAAATGGCCTTTCCTCATTTCAAACTCATGCACTTAGGATCGGTAAGCTTTGCTTTCATGCGAGTATGCAGTGTGATTTCTTATTATTCATTCAAATAAAACTCAGCTTTTGGAGTCACTTCATAGTGTTTTTTTTTTTTTAAGGTTTTCTAGGTGCATGGTTACCTTTCTAAGGAATCACTAGAATTTCTAGAATTTGTTTGTTTTTGGACAAACATCAACATGATTTTTGTTTTTGTACTAAACTTTGAATTCCCAAAAATCCTCATGTGCGGTCATGCATAGTTTTGAAAGAAAGGGGAAACATACCCAAGGATTCTTGGTGTAATGGTTTCATGTTTAACAGTTATGCTCAATATGTTCTTTGTATGAAACAACAACAAAAATGAAGGTATGTTATAAACACGTGATCTTATTCATAAGAAAGGCTCATTTGACAAGGAAAGTGTTGTGGAATTTTAAGCCAAGTTACCAAAAAAAACTGGAACAGGTTGAAACAAAAATCAAGAAGTTTTGCAGGCATGATCAAACTGAGTTTTTTTTTTTTTGCAGAACAAGAATAGGCTCCATAATGCATCAGTGGTGCAATTCCCCTTCGGTCAGCCTTCCCACCAAAGCTTTTGCAGAAATACATGATTGTGTCGAGGCTCTTGACCACGCTTGCCCCCAAATTCTTTGGGCTGACTCATTGTTAGTTTTTTTAACAAAGATGATAGGTCGGTTGGAAGGAACTTTCCTAGAGTTATATTTTTAGTATTTCCTCGAGTAAGCTAGAGGTGAGTCCCACTTGTCTTCAGAAACTCCAACTCTTTTTGAAAATGGACATTACAACTAACACACTCTTCATCTTCCGTGTTTTTTTGCTCAAAGTCGGGTGTTGTTGACTCGTAGGGGACATACTTTTCATCCCGGTGCATGCATGATAAATGTATGAACATGTAATCAATATGATGAACTCGCCCTTCAAGAGGTGACAATATGGTCGTAACTCTTGTATGATGGAACAAGAATAGTGATTTTTGCCCAAACTCTACAATGAAAATTTTCTAAGTGATGGTCATTGTGTCACCCACAAGTCTTGAGTTCAAGATGCTTCAAGAAGGGTTTGCTCTGATGCAAATAACGATAGCACATACAACCTAAGGACATGTTCTATCCATTATATGAACATGGGTAGGTTTTCTACCTGGTCTCAAGAGGGTCATAGCTGCCTAATGACGATTCGTAGAGACAGTATAGGGGCGTTGCAAGAAATGGTTAAGGCACGTATACCCACCATTACCAAGCAGGCACTCGGATATAAGTTGGGTGTTTCACGCATCTGAACCCTGACTAATAGTCTTAGGGCAGATCGTCAGTTTCCTACCTAGCCCAGAAGCTTGTGTGTGCTTTCAAAATTAAAACAAGTGATGCATGAAACAATTCTATAAAATGCATGGAAACAAATATTAAAAAAAGAGATAAAATTATAAAAACTTAAACACATCAAATACACAAAGCTTAGTCCAATATTGTCAGAAATAGTACCTTTCTTAGTGGAGTCGCCATTTTGTCGCACGTCAAATTCACGTGGCATCGGCTGGCGATTTTGTTTTGTTATGTGTTTGCCTTGCTTTGATTAATTCGTTGGAGTTGCCACCTAGTATTTAATTGAGGGCTACTAGGAAACCTGGATGTACTGGTCTTGTCAGAGATTCGCGGGTAAGGGACTAGTTGTGGTTAGGGAAGGTATGAGCACCCCTAACACACCTTACCTGAGGTAATTTGCTTCGTGGCTTTGACGTGTTAAAGTAGTTTTAAAATTTTATCTTTTTATCGGATATTAGAAATACAACTTACGTATAAGTTAATAATTCTGTACTGTGAGTCAATCAAAATAGTAAATTCTTTTTTATTCTTTGCAATTTTATCATAAAAAAAATCCATAAAACAAATACAAACACACACATACACTTTCACTATATTTCTTTTCTTTTCTTTTTCTGTTTTGTTACATCAACACTACAAATAATAAAAATTCAAAACTAAACAAAAAAATTACATGAAACAATTTAAAATTTGCAAAATAGCCCCTAAAACTCCAGGAATTTACAGGGGAGTCCTTCTAGACTACAGCAACAGTGGTGGCACGTCTCCTCCACGCGTCGCCACGAGGAAGACTATGAACACAATGGGATCGGGAACGCCTTATTTTTTCCTTCCCTTCTTCTGGTGGCTAACATGACCTGCAACAACAAAAACACACACAACAGTTGATTTTAGTTTTTTTTTTCTTTTAGATCTGTTTCCTAGGGTTGGTTCTTTTCAATTTTAGATCTGTAATCGATTCTTTCTCTTTCTGGTGGCTGCTCCTTCCTTCTTCAGATGGCAGATCTGGCGGAGGCGGGTCGCGGTGGACGCGGACAGATACACCGGTGCCTGGAGGCTTCGGTGTGGATGGGAGGTCGTTGACCGGTTGGCGGTGCTGGTTAAAAGAGATGAAGAGAGGTTGCTGGCTGTTGCTGTTTGGGCCTCGCTGGGGGAAGGACTGCTGTTGGCCGGAGAAGGAGACCATGGGTCTGAGGCGATGAGGCTGTTTTGTGGTGCTGCTTGTGGTCGGTTGAAGGAGAGAGAGCTGGGTCTGTCGGTTGTGGGCAGAAGCTTCCGCTGCTGGAGGTCGCCTGAAGGAGAGAAGGCTGGGTTAGTCAAGAGAGGAGAGGGACGACGCTTAGAAAGGGCTGATTGAGAGATTGGGAGAACAGAGTTGAAGGAAACGACCGGGGGAAGAGAGGCGAATCTGTTCTGGGGTTAAGGGTCTATGGGGAAGATGGGGACGACTGAGAGAGAGGGAAGATTTTAGGTTTACTGGGCCATTAACATTATCTTAGCATTGGAAGAAAAGTGAGAAAACCTTACCATTAGGAGATTATCAAAAGAAAAAAAAAAGAGAAAGTTCAAATCCTGCCATCAGGAAGAACATTTTATTTGGTTATGGTTTAAGGAAATCGCCAGATGGGATCTTAGGTTAACAAAAAAAAAAGGAAGAAAAATAAAGAAGAAGAGAGAAAGAAAGAAAAAAAAAAGAAAAAAAAGAGAAAGAAACCTAAAAAGAAAAAGTAAGGCCTTTAGATGAGTGGATATTCAGCAAGTTAGGAAGACAAGAAGACAAGTTTTCTTTACAAAGCTTAATATGCAAAACATTGAGGAATTTTGCTTCATAAGCATTATAAAAAGGGGGCATATGTTGTTATCTAATTTTTCACCTACCTTTTTGATAAAATTTTTGAAAAAGAAAAAAATTGCGAGAAACAAAACAAAATCCAAAAAAATACGTTTTTAATATATTTGCATCATTTTTAGCATTTTCAGCATTGTCTCAGAATAATTTAAATTTTCAAAGGTTTTAAGAACACATTTGACTTTTAACGTGTTATTTTTAAAATCAATGATTTTCTTCATTCGAGTCGATGTTGATAAGAAAAATCTTAAAAAATAAGAAAAATCAAATTTACAAAAAAAAAAAGTTGAAGGACCAAGTTTGGGGACCTAGCAAGATTTTTACCTATAAATAGGAGTTTCAAACACATTTACAAGGGAGGGGCGATTTTGAAAAAAAAAAGCACAAAAAAAAAACTTAACCTAAACTTATCTCTAACCAAATAGCCGCCCCCCGACTTTGATCCCTTTCAAACTAAGCCGCCGCACTCTCTACCCTCTTTCTCCCTCGACCGCAACTCCCTTTCACTACCTCCACATCGTTCCCCCATCTTCTTCTCCTCTTTCAGCCAACAACACAGAGCCCCTCCCTTTTGATTTTCTTTTTCCTTAGCCGTCGGACACAAGCCTCCTTTCCACCCTCTCTTAGGCCCCCCATTTTCCCTGATTCCTCCTCTACCTACTGCAACCTTCACTCCCTTTATCTTCTCTAGACGCAAACTTCCCTATTTCCCCCACAGACCAGCCAAGACAGACCCATGGCCTCCCTCCCTGAGCTGGCTCATTCCCCTCCAATTGAAAGGGAGTAGACCGCAAGCCCTCATCTTTGCCAAGACACGAACTTGCCACCGACAGTTACACAGACCGGACAGAAACCCAAAGTCTAGCAGCCGGCGGCCCCCAATTAAATACAAGGTGGCGACTCCAAACGAATCAATCAATAAAAAAAAATTACCAATAGAAACCGCGTGGGAACGTGCGACATTGATGTTCTTTAACAATTTTTGCTTGACTATTGTCCATAATTTTCCATCGCCCATTAGTTTCATAGTTTTCCGTCATCATACTTACATCCGTACAAAACAAAAATCATATTTACCATCAACCTATATTTAATGAAAAGTTTTAGACTATATCCCGTAATTTGTTTTTGGTGTCCTTACAATCACAATTTGGAGATATTATTTTACTATGCCATTCATGACATTTCTCTTGTATATTTCCTAAGTTACAAACTCAAATAAGGTTTGACTTTGATTTTTTATAGCACACGGTAAAGTGTTGTATATATGGTCTCGTTGAATTAATCTTTTATTGTTATTGGCTTGAATACCTTGGTTTATCAAGATTATTTTTTTTTCAAAATAATCATTAAGATTTCAATATTATCTATTTCAGACTCATGAAGATTTTTCTTCAAAATATCCATAAGCTTGAAAGGGCATGTTGAGAAAACAAATCAAAACAATACATTTTGGATTAAAATCCAATTAATATAATCATCAATTATGGTGGAAATCAAGTATCATATCAAAAAGATTTTAAATGATTAAAGATTGCAATTTATTTCCATAATTATTTGGTTGTGTTTTTATATACCTATTAATTTGTTAATTGTAATCATATATCATATCAATAAATAAATATACTCTTATCATATAGTAGAGCTAACGATCCACATGTAATTGCTTATTATTGCCCGCGCGCCATTACTTTATTTTACTATTTATGTACTTTCTTTTATATATTAACCTTTTTGTTTTTGTCATTTTATCTATGTAATCACCAAACATACATTTCCTACAAGAAAATACTTTTATTTAATTAAGTGATTTAAACTCTAGTCCTATGATTTACTAGCATTGATTTTACAACATGGAGACCATTATTTTTTATTATAGCATTTCTCTTGTTTACGAAGTATCAACTTCAAATTATATTTTTTTTAGATACGAATTTCAGGGAAGTTTGACTTAGATTTTTATTGATCTACATAAAGTGAAATATTGTCTCATAAGTTTTTTTAAAAATAAAATTTAATTTGGGCTACCTATGAAATAAAATACAGACATATTGAGAGTAAACTATAAATGATCGATCAATCATTCTAGTTTTTATTTGGAAACAAATTAAATAGTCATTGTAATTTTAAAACCTAATTATTTAGTCCTTTAACCATTGTTAACCACTTTAAATCCCTAAATTTCATCACTTATTATCTCTAAATTATTGCCTTGGTGTTATTTCCCAAAAACTCACTCAAACCCCCTTCAATTTGTAGGATTTCCTCTCAATTTGTATTGTAAATGAAACTTGAAAATATTCTCTGTTTTTTCTCTATTATTTTCCGTTGTAGAAAAGAAAATAGGGTATTTATATTCTACTTTCTTACTATTTACATATTGACTCTATATCACCTAGTTATTTCATTTAGTTCTATATCTTTAATTTAATTTAATCCATCCTATTATCAGGTTGGAATTTTAACATTTCAAAATAATTTTAACCATGGATCTACATGTCAAACCACGTTAAACATTTTACTGAGTACCTTGTATAGGCAATGATTTAAGGTTGAAGTGTTGTTGTTGTTTATTATTCTCTATTAGATATTACCATTTCTAAAATTGAATCTGAGCTAAGTGTTTAATAGAGTGCTAAAAATGGAAAATGCAAAATTTCTGAAACAGGGAATAATGAGAGAACATCTCATAACTAATCACCCATTCTCTTTTACAAGTGAAAGTGGGGGCAATGGATTAACTAATAATTACTCATAAAATCCTGCATGTATTTGATCGGGAGATCAAAGTAAATAAGAAATTCAAATAATAAATCGTGGGATGTAGTTTAATTTGAATAAAATCCTGGACAGGCAAAAAGAAACATCAACATGCTGATATGAGTCTACAATTGATTCCATGAATCCAAGGGAAAGACAATCCCTACATGATCACACTTCCAACAGAGAGTAATATTAATTAATTAGCAAACAAAACATTGCTGAAGCCATAATCAGAGGTGAAGGCGATAAGTAGGAGTGGCGCACAGATGGTTTGCTCTCGGGGTTACAAGACCAAACACCTCAGTCATGTCCAATTCCTCCGGCAACATATTGTTAGGAAGCTCCCAATCAAAGCAATGCACCAACTGTGCCACAACTTGCCGAACCATGGTTAGTCCCAAATGCATTCCAGGGCAGCTCCTGCGCCCTGACCCGAAGGGGAGAAGCTGGAAATCGCGTCCACGAACATCTATGTTACTCCCAGCAAACCTCTCTGGAATAAACTTATTTGCATCAGTCCAAGCACTTTGGTCGCGCCCAATAGCCCAAACGTTTACAAGAACACGTGTTTTTTGCGGGATGAGGAAGCCATCTATGGTGCAATCTTCCATTGACTCGTGAGGGAGAAGTAGAGGTGCCACTGGATGGAGCCTGAAAGCTTCCTTTATAACCATGTGCAAGTATTCCAAACCCTCCAAGTCTGATTCTTCCACCATTCTATCCATGCCTATTTTCTCTTCCAGCTCTTTCTGGACTTTCTTCATTACTCTTGGATGCTTGATGAGCTCGGAGAGAGTCCACTCAATTGCTGTGGCTGAGGTGTCCATTGAGGCGACAAGCATGTCCTGAAAGAGAAAGGTACAGATTTAAGGATAATCCTGTGATTTATGTGCTGCTTACTAACAGTTAATTTAATTCTATGCGTTCTTACCAAGATTATGGCTTTGATGTTGTCTCGACCAATACGATACTCTGTTTCTTCAGATCCCAAGAAGTCCAACATGACATCAACAAAATCTTTGGTTCTGTTTTCGTCCTTGAATTGAATGTGCTCATCAATAATCTTCTCGAAGAAGTCATCAAAAAGCTTGCCTATGGCCTTCAAGCGCTTTGTAAGACCCTGAAGGTCAAGTGGCGCAAGTGGAGGGATGTAATCACCGAAGTTAAAACTTGCTGCTAAACGGCTGGTCTCATGAGTCACTGGTTTGAACCCCTTCTCATCAAATTCCTTTTCCAAGTGTTTCTTTCCAAAAACCATCCTACAACTGATGTCAGCGCTTAGAGATGAGACCTTGGCACTAAGATCAACGGCAACACGCTCACGAGAAGCATCTTTAATGTACTCAATCAAGAGGTCAAGCTCTTCTTTCCTCGTGGACATGAAAGAATTTATTTTATGGTTGCTAAGCAACTCAAGGGTACACATCTTGCGCACGTTGCGCCAATAAGAGCCATATCGAGCAAATGATAAGTTCTTCTGCTCGTAAGTGATATACTTCGCAGCCTCATTTGGTGGCCTACTAGCAAAGACGAGGTCATTGGTCTTAAGAATCAATTCGGCAGCCCGAGGCGATGAGACAACTACAGTAGGCACCAAGCCTAACCGCATATACATGATAGGGCCGTACTTCTTTGCTAGTCGATGCAAGTCATGGTGAGGGAACTTCCCTAACAAATGTAAGCTACCAAATATAGGAAACCCTATTGGACCAGGGGGTAACTTGCTATCCTTGATCTTTCTTTTCGACAGCCAAGCTCGGAGGAAGAAAGCGAGCGCAATCAAGGCTAGAGTGGCTAATATCCAAGCCATGCTATATCTGATATATTAAGGTTGGTCTCTATGCTCTATCTTAGTGAAAGCAAACCTAAATCCAACTCTTGCTTCATATAGAGAAGATGCAGCTTGTTTTATAGTCGTAACTAGGGAGATGATAACAGGAAGAAAACAAACTGGGGATAAGTTCAATGTCTTTGTTTGTATTGCTTCTTGTTTTTTCTTTCGAAGAAAGGGATCAATTGTGAAAAACAAATTTAGTGAGATTTTATTGTCTACCAAAAGCCAAACCACATAATTTAGTGATATTTTTATTTTATATTTAAAAAAGTCAAAAATATTTTAATATATTTGATACATAAATATTTTAACAACTGCACATGATACATTATTTTCTTTCTAATTTCAGCTTTTGGTAGGAAGCCAGGAACAGCTGAGATACCAATTTCTAATCTTTGTCCTGTACGTTGACATGGGTTACTTCATATTGTATTTACATGAGTTATGTTATAGCAAAATTAAGTGAACATTGCTGGAAGGAAAATGACTTGGGAGCTGCCTGCCGGCCTTTTCTTTTATTCTGTAAGGGCAATATGACATTGACTTGGACAGAAAGAAGCTTAAGGCCTGTTTAAAAACGTGATACAAACCACGTTAATTACTTTAAATTTTAAAATTTTTGTTTCTTTGCTAATTATTTTATGTTTTTAAATTGTTTTGATGTGATGATATTAAAAATATTTTTTTAAAAATAAAAAATATTTTTTGAATACATTTCTAAGTGAAAAATATTTTGCATTGCAACAGTTACCACATTCACAAACAAGCCCTTAATCTCAAAAATTATTATTGGTGCACTTGTCGTGATTGAGTATTTCACGGGTAATCCTTTATTATAAAACCTAATAGATGGCAATCATCAAACCATTAATCACTATTGAATCAAGATTCATAAAACAAATTTAATATTTAATAGAAAGATGTGTACTTTTAGCATAAGCCCATAATAATCACGTACCCAATTGATGCGCCCATATCTAACACCTTGTGGGCTTGGGCGCATAGCACGAGCCCAATGATGAGAGTGCGCGTAGCACTTGTTGGGCTTGAGTGGTGCTCCTAAGCCCAATCCCAAGGGTTATGCCCGGTCCCATTGTCTCTTTTTTTAGCCCATTAACATGGCTTGATGTTCTTGGACCTAGTAAGTGTCTTAAACTCATTTTACTTCTTCCTGTATTAATGCATGCGTAAGAGATATTTATTTCTTATTAATATTATCATTGTAAAATTATTCTTTAGCTCCTACACTAAAGGTTATAAATACCCCTTGAACTATCTATGCAAAAGGTTTAAGACTTTACATTTAAAAGACATATATATTCAACACATGAAACATTTTGTCCTTAGAATGTAAGGCTCTCAAGCATATTTATTACTCTTCTCTATAAGATTACCTATTTCACAATTGAAGGGTCTTCAAATCTCCCAAAATAGAACTTTTTATAGATATCCAGAGGCATTCATCAAGAGACAATTACCTTTACTTGGAGAAAAGAGTCCTTTGAATGGACATTTGATCGACATATAGTTCAACCACCAAAAAGCCATTGGTTTTATTTTTACAACTTGTGCTTCACATTTCAAGATCATTCCATGACGGATAACCAAGACACACCTGAACTTGGACTTGTAACAGATCTACCTGTTAATGTTGGTACTTTTACCCAACCAGAATTCCAACAACTTATTAATAAAGTACAACTCTTGATTCAAGCGGTGTTAGCAACTTAGGGGAAAAATCGAGTCATGTCACCCCAGCAAGTCTCAACACCTTTAGCAACATCAAATGCTTTGACAACACCGTAAAAGGCTGCTCCTAGCACATGCAACCAGTTACACTGCTTTAAAAAGTCTAGGCAAACAACATTTGAGAAAGTGTCATGCCTCAACGTTCATCAAGTCCCATGAAGGATCGCTCTTTTCATCATGATACCCCTACTTAAAGTGGGTATTCAAGGCATGTTACTTCTCATTACCATGGGATGGGTAATAACCACCAATCTCGTCATTTTGCACTAGAATACTCAAGCTCCCCAGAACTAAGCAGACAAAAGGATGAAGGGACATTAACCTTTAAACATATTTAATAAGATGCCTACTACCCTCATCAAGTGCGGGGCTCTCCCCTGTCTAGAAACATTTTGAATACCTAAATTCCTCAATATTATATCTCTATAAAAATAAGCTTGGATAAATATGATGGTCTTGCCAATTTGAAAAAACTTGTGTCAAATATGTATAGTAGCTTGGAGTTGGTAATTCATGAGAGTGACGTGATGTGCAATATACTCTTTACAACCTTTATAGGGTCTGCACATGCATAGTATAACAACTTATAATCAAGTTCTATTTAAGGATTTAGAGATCTTTGCACTAAGTTGGTGGCGTGTTTCAATACAAATACACTCATAAAGCAGAGTTCCATGGAGCTCTTTGGGGTTACCGAGTTAGATGATGAATCTACAAGGGCATACTTGAAAAGGTTTTGTGAGGAGATGTTCAAGGTAGAAGAGTTGTTTGACCTTGTGGACTGTGAGGCCTGGACGCATATGCATACTCCAATCATCGAATCTAGAAATTGTTGGTGAAGGTGTAAGATATGGGTGGAGAGAGGTCGTCCCCTCCACTATTAGTGTTACATAAGAACTAGAAAGATCAGAAGTTGGTTCTGAGTCAGTTGGTAATCCAGAAAAGGCTACTAAATAGAGTGTTGAAGGGACACAACCTACCGAATATGTTCTATAGTCCACAATTAAAGAAGTTAAAGAGATGACTCAATCGTAGCCAGACTAACTATGATCATAGATAGGTCAAGTATGAAAAACATTGGTCGGCTTTCGGAACTACCAAAATATAATTATGACTTAACTATCACAAACAAATAAATTTATAATATAATCGTGAAAACTAGGTTGAACCCAAGAGAAATTCCGTTTAGTCTTCTTACAATATATCGAAATGAGAAAGAACGGGGGATTTGAATGAAAAATTCAAGAAAAAATAATACCAAAAATAATAAATTGATATGTCATTAAACCAGTTCAAGGTTCATGTATTCATTCCTATAAATATGTTGATCATCAAAGTAAAATAAATAATCTTTAACGCGAAGCAAATAAATTCGATATCCCTTAAAGTTGAGGGAAATCGATGAGATTACGAGTATATTAATTAGGAAAAGCTCTCTTTTCAATTTCTTACCATCAAGCGAAAGTAATATTGAAAGCAATTTTCATTCACTCAACAATAGTCTTAGGAATAAAATCTATGCATTTATTCTAAGCAAACGTTTAAAAGCTTGACATTTTAAATTAGTTTATTCTTCCCTAATAAATCAAGATGAGAGTTGCAACAATCAAATTAATTCTTTTGCTTCTTACTCTAGTCCCTAACAACAATTATGGATTGAAAGAAATTAGAAAGCATATATGCTATCTCAAAACAATTCAATAAGCTTAAATAACAATCAATAGCATAATTCTGAACAAGGAAAAATAAATACTTGAATCTAAAAGAATTACAATAATAACGTTATTTCTCACAACATGCTAATGGTGATAGTGTGTATCCCTTTTGAACCGAATTTAAGAGTTTAGTTCATGTTTGCTGAAAAATTGACAAAAGCAGAGAAGAAAGGAATGTTTTTCGACCCCTGTTTCAGTAGTGTTCTGCTCTCTTTGTCCTCCACCTTTGCTGCCAAAATATTCAGAATTCTTAGGCTAAATAGGAGTCTTCATGATGCTAAATTCATTTCTTATTTATCTGGTTTTTCAGGTTGGATAAATCTCATAGAATCTATGTTGAAATTTGTTTCTGCTGTTGTCATAATTTTGTTGTGATACCAACTCTGTTACAATTTAGACTTTGATTTGACTTGGTTTCTTGCAATATCTGATCATCCTAGCTATATTCTTTCATTCATGACATGTTAAAGGCTCGAGTTGTACCTTTCATGGGTCTTTAGGCCCATTATTTTTATGTCAGACTCTCAACCATATTAGGATGCTCGATACCGTTAGCTTCCAAATCAGATCAGGGGACCCATTTTGACCATCCAAATTGCTTCTAGATTCTGTCATTCAAAATGATTTTATTTGACTTTGAGTCCTTCATAAAAGTTGTATTCTTTGATGTGTAGATGAATTTGAGTTTTTGAATTGCTTGATTTTGATATCAGAAGCTCAAGATATTCCCGTTTGAATCTCAAGTGTGAAAGTAGAAAATCCTGCTGTGAGAAGGATTCTGACCCGAGTTTGCAGGTCTGATTCGATGTCCAAATGAGATCAGAATTTTACCTATAATACCTTTCTAGAAAGCTTGTCATGTGTACTTCAACTTAAATCAACCATCATTATCATTCTGGAACTCTAACATGGCAAAAAACTTGTCACAAGAAGTTAGGTCCAAAACATAAAATATAAAATGTCTTATCTTTAACGATTAATTCACAAAATCTCTTCTACATGCCAAACTCATAAAAATAATTTCCAATCAATTTAAATAAGTTCAAAATACATTAAAAAGCATCGTGTAAAAGGAATAAAACATATGTATATTTTGCACTTATTAAATTCCCCCATACTTAGCATTTGCATGTTCTCAAACATAATTTTAATTTTACTTTTTCAATGTAAAGAATGTAATGTCATCATCAAACAACAATTAAATTCTCAAAACAACATAACATGTCATGAATGAAATTCCAATAACTTTAAAATTGTTTATCAAGCATTTTTACTTCACAATAAAACAACTAAATCGTAGACCTCACAAGAATAATTGCTTATTCTCATGTGTTTGAAAGGTTAGTGTTTCACTCCAATTCATTCCAATAGAAATGATCTACTATAAGCTTGAGAATCATCTCAGTCTCTACCATTTAGATTACACACATTTCACAAATCATAAGGTCTTTCCAAAGGTTGCAATGTGGCTTGATTCAAGGTAGGAAATCTTTGGTAAGGTAGTTTAAAAGCCATCGAAACCAATGAAACAAAATACCCCAAAACAAGACATAGAATATTAAACACTCTCTCCAACCATTTTGAACTTGGAAAAAATTAAAGCTACATTATCCTTTTTTATTGGAAGATTAATAGTCCAACAAAACAAGGTTTTGATTCAACTAAAGGATGATCTTTTACATTCTAGGAACTTCAAACCTTCACAAGACCGTTTCTTTAAATTTCATGCTTGTTCTGCTCTTTTTTTTCTTTCTCTTTTTTCTCTGTTTTCTCTATTTTTTTCGCACCTGACATAAACCCTCTAAATTTATAACACCCCCACACGTATTTTATGTATTCCCATGCTTATATAATGATGTATCATGCTCCATTAGTCCTACGGCTTGGGAGAGAAACTGTATGGTTTACGACTTATAATGTGGGTTTATAATAAAAGAAAACGTCCATTAGCTCAAAAGGGGTTTTAAGGGAAATTTTTTATCCAAAGGTAGGTTGCTAGGCTATATAAGGTACATATATAAATGTTCATGTATGCATGTAAGAATATGGTCTTGATTAGAATTAGAGCAAGTTCTAGAAGAACAAAACCAATGGAAGAAAATCACACATGAAACAAAAATAAAGACAAATATAGATGTGTCGGTCATAAGACTCAAAGTCTCACAAGCTTGTGTCTACTTAAGCTTGTTTGGCAGTGTGGTTGCGGTTGCTTTTCAAATAGCTTTTCGTGTCAAAATGCATGCCAATGATATTTTTTGATTTTTTAAAAATTATTTTTGACATCAGCACATCAAAATGATTTGAAAACACTAAAAATATATTAATTTGAAGTTAATAAAAAAATAAAAAATTTTCAAATTTTTTCAAAAGCGCTTTTGAAACGCAAAAACAAACAGGCCGTAAACCCAGTTATTTTAGTCCATAGAACATAGGTTGACTAAACAATCTTAAGAAGCAAGATCAACATTCAATCATGTTATGATTATTTATGAACACAATTGAAAATTGTTAATGATATTAACATTCACAACATTTTCAAACATAACGACTTTCCATTTTGCTAGAGATGCAACCTAGCCCCCTAAAAATTAATCTACTATTAAGATGTGAAATTTTTTTTTTTTTTGCCAAAACAGAGCATAAATCAGAGCATTATTTCATCAAAATAGAAATGTTAAAAACAAAGCACATTGCTGCCAATACTACCAATATAGATAGCCCCTAACAAAGCATGAATGAGAGCATTATTTAATCAAAATAGGAAAGCTAGAAATAGAGCAAATTGCTGCCAATGCTGCCAATACAAACAGCCCCTCCCCCACACTTAAGATGGACATTGACCTCAATGAACGTAGTAAAGAGAGATGGGGAAATAAAGAAAACTACCTTGATGACATGTTGAATGTGCCATATTTTGGCATCCATGGTAGTAACTTCCATATCTGCCATAACTTGCTGGATTGCTCTCTATTCGCTGGTGCTGGAAGGAGTCCTTACGCTGCTGTTCTACCGTGTCCTGCTGAAGAGTGGTTCAAAATGACAGAGCTGGTGCTGGTAGGACTTCTTACGTTGCTGGAATTTGCACAAAAGGTAAGGTAGTGAGTCATATCAAATGCGAGAATAAAATAAAACAGAAAAGACAATGACTTTTTTGTGCGTGCGTGGAATGTTTACATAATGGGTTGCCTTTCTAAAACGCATTTTTTTATTGTCTTTGGCTAGACATTTTTTTATTCGTGTTATGCATCTATGGAGATTGGATTAGCTAGTTTAACTTCCTTCTCAGTAGTGTCTTCAAAATTCTCAACGAAAGGCTTCAGTTTGTGGCCATTCATCTTGAAAACTTTGTTAATCTCATTGCTTTGGATTTCAATAACACCATAAAAAAAACATTTAAAACAACAAATGGTAAAATCCATCTAGATCGTAATTTCCCAGACATGAATTACAATGATGTAGATGCTAGGGGTAGCTTCACTTTTTTAAATGAAGATTGAAATGAGATAAATTGTTAAGATTACATACTCAAGATGACAAACCTGAAAAGATCTTCAGACATGATAAGTGAGGAATGTCATCTGTAGGCTCTAACTAGTTAATGAAATTATTAGATTAAGCAATGCGGAATTACAAGCGCATGATGTATTAGTAGCAGTGCAGGCCTTTTATTTTTATTAAATGACATTAATAATACTAAAAATGGTAAAATCTAACAACCCGTTATTTAATAAAATATCCATTGAAATATATATACAAAGGAGAAAATGATCAATACATTCATATAAATATTACACAATTCTTCAATCAATCATATAAATATATTGTCCGAAAAATATAAATATAATTATGTGAATGCGGGAGGACTAGTCTTGTTTTACATCATAACTAAAAAGACGATAAAAACGTATACATAATCAAGAAGAACTAAATGTAAAATGTTAGCTATTGGATCAAAAGAAAATCCAAGGCCAAGAATTTTTGTAAAATTAAGAGTCTTTTTACACATGGAATTTTTAGGAAACAATAAAACAATTCCATGGAGTTGACCTGATAATCACAGAGATTTGCTTCCATATTTGATTTTTTAGATTTGCTTTACCCGTAATTCTAAATACATTATATTATTACCAATAATGCACGCACTCAATAATTTTCTCTAATTAATTATTGGATCTTCTTGCCATATATTCCACTCATGGCTCTGTCTATATATATATATATATCACATTAGTGTTCTTATTTAAAAGAAAAAAAAACAGAGTAAGGAAAAGGATACCAAAATCAAACATGAAAGGTGTCTCTGTGATCTTCCTGCTCCTTCTGTTCATCTTTGCTGTGACTGCTGGTAATCCCATTTTCTTTATCGAATAGTTTCTTGCAACACATGAATGATCATCAAGGAATATTAATATTCTTTTTATTATATTTGTTGTTTCCTTAAATTAGCTATATATTATTTATTGACTAATCTTATGTTATTTTGATATGTGTTTTAATTCAAGACTTGTGATTTAACGTACCAAATTACATTGTGTGTACGCAGGAAACAAGCATATGATGGCGGATGCAAAGCTTTGTAAAAAAAGTTCATTCCCCACGAATGAGTGCATAGCTATGAATTGTGATTCGGATTGCAAGGAAATTCATGGAAGCAAGGCTAGAGGGGTCTGTAATGGTTTTCTTTTCTGCAATTGTTTTCTGCCTTGCTAGTTTCTGCAATAGCCATCTATGATGCCCACTTTGCGTGGCAGTCTTGGCACATCAAGATGTATTGTCAAAACAAATAAATAGGTGTGACCAAAAAAAGATTGTCTTATTTTTCATTATTAACCATGTGTTAAAACATGTGATTTGATTAAGAAATAATGAAATAATAAATAAAAAGATTGTATATTTTGATATGAAATCCAATTAATACAATCATTAATTATAAAAATAAATAAAGTATCATATCATAAGATTTTTATCATGGTATCACAGCCAACAATGCGCATATACTGAAGTTCTTTAACAATTTCTGCTTGAATATTGTCCATAATTTTCCATCGCCCATTAGTTTCATAGTTTTCCATCATCATACTTACATCCGTACAAAACAAAAATCATATTACCATCAACCTATATTTAATGAAAAGTTTTAGACTATATCCCATAATGTTTTTTTTTTTTTTTTGCTGTCCTTACAGTCACAATTTGGAGATATTTTTTACGCCATTCATGGCATTTCTCTTGTGTATTTCCTAAGTTACAAACTCAAATAAGGTTTGAATTTGATTTTTTATAGTACACGGTAGAGTTAAATATGGTCTCGTATAATTATATATTATTTTTCTTTTATTATTATTAGCTTTAATAACCTTGGTTTATCGAGGTCTTTTTTTTTAAATAATCATTAAGATTTCAATATTATCTATTTTAGACTTGTGAAGATTTTTCTTCAAAATATTTATAAATTTGAAAGGGCATGTCGAGAAAATTAACAAATTAAAATAATATATTTTGGATTAAAATCCAATCAATATATTAATCAATCATGATGGAAATCAAGCTAAATGATTAATTAGATAGTCATTGTAATTTTAAAACCTAATTAATTAGTCCTTTAACCATTGTTAACCACATTAAATTCCTAAATCTCTTCACTTATTCTCTCTAGATTATTGACTTGATGTTGTTTCCTCAACCCATACCAAAAAACTCACTCAAACCCCCTTCAATTTGTATTTCCTCTCAATTTGTTTTGTAAAAGAAACTTGAAAATATTCTCGCCTCATTTTTTTCTCTATTGTTGCCGGTTTTAGAAAGGAAAATACGGTATTTATAGTCCACTTTCTTACTATTCACATATTGACTCCATATTACTTAGTTATTTCATTTTATCCCCATCTTTTTTCTTTTCTCACAACTAGTGTCATATTCTCTTTTGTCTCTTTTAATCTCCTCCTTTGCTATTAAGTTCTATATCTTTAATTTAATTTAATTCATCCTATCATCAGGTTGGAATTTTAATATTTCAAAATAATTTTAATCATGGGTCTACATGGCGAACCATGTTAAACGTTTTGTTGAGTCCTTTCTGTAAAGATATCAAAGGCTCTAGTCCTGCAACATATCAAAAGATTAGAGAATGAATCAAAACAGAATTTCTTCTTCCTCTCTGTTTAACAGAATCCTTCTCTGCTCTTCTTCTTCTCTTTCTTTTTCTTTTTCTGTATAAATCTTACTATCCTAACACTTTCTATAGGCAATGATTTTAGCACCCCGATCCCTAACAATATCCAAGTTCAATATATAAAAGAAAAAATGGAGGATGAAGTGTTAATGTTATTTATTATTCTCAATTATAATGCGGATATGAGTCTACAGTTTATTTCATGAATCCAAGGGAAAGACAATCCAAACATGATCACACTTCCAACAGAGAATATTAATTAACAAGAAATCGAAACATTGCTGAAGCCATAATCAGAGGTGAAGGCGATAAGTAGGAATGGCGCACAGATGGTTTGCTCTCGGGGTTACAAGACCAAACGCCTCAGTCATGTCCAATTCCTCCGGCAACATGTTGTTAGGAAGCTCCCAATCAAAGCAATGCACCAGCTGTGCCACAATTTGCCGAACCATGGTTAGTCCTAAATGCATTCCAGGGCAGCCCCTGCGCCCAGCCCCGAAGGGGAGAAGCTGGAAATCGCGTCCACGAACATCTATGTTACTCCCAGCAAACCTCTCTGGAATAAACTTATCTGCATCAGTCCAAGCACTTTGGTCGTGTCCGATAGCCCAAACGTTTACAAGAACACGTGTTTTTTGCGGGATGAGGAAGCCATCTATGGTGCAATCTTCCATTGACTCGTGAGGGCCAAGTAGAGGTGCCACTGGATGGAGCCTGAAAGCTTCCTTTATGACCATGTCCAAGTACTCCAAGCCCTCCAAGTCTGATTCTTCCACCATTCTATCCATGCCTATTTTCTCTTCCAGCTCTTTCTGGACTTTCTTCATTACTCTTGGATGCTTGATGAGCTCGGAGAGAGTCCACTCAATTGCTGTGGCTGAGGTGTCCATTGAGCCCACAAGCATGTCCTGAAAGAGAAAGGTACAGATTTAAGGATAATCATGTGATTGATGTGCTGCTTACTAACAGTTATTTTAATTCTATTTACCAAGATTATGGCTTTGATGTTGTCTCGACCAATACGATACTCTGTTTCTTCAGATCCCATGAAGTCCAACATGACATCAACAAAATCTTTGGTTCTGTTTTCGTCCTTGAACCGAATGTGCTCATCAATACTCTTCTCAAAGAAGTCATCAAAAACCTTGCCTACGGCCTTCATGCGCTTTGTAAGACCCTGAAGGTCAAGTGGTGCAATTGGAGGGATGTAATCTCCCAAGTTAAAACTTGCTGCTAAACGCATGACCTCATGAGTCACTGGTTTGAACCCCTTCTCATCAAATTCGTTTTCCAAGTATTTCTTTCCTAAAACCATCCTACAACTGATGTCGGCGCTTAGAGATGAGACCTTGGCACCAAGATCAACGGCAACACGCTCACGAGAAGCATCTTTAATGTAGTCAATCAAGAGGTCAAGCTCTTCTTTCCTCGTGGACATGAAAGAATTTATTTTATGGTTGCTAAGCAACTCAAGGGTACACATCTTGCGCACGTTGCGCCAATAAGAGCCATATCGAGCAAATGATAAGTTCTTCTGCTCGTAAGAGATATGCTTCGCAGCCTCATTTGATGGCCTACTAGCAAAGACGAGGTCATTGGTCTTAAGAATCAATTCGGCAGCCTGAGGCGATGAGACAACTACAGTAGGCACCAAGCCTAACCGCATATACATGATAGGGCCGTACTTCTTTGCTAGTCGATGCAAGTCATGGTGAGGGAACTTCCCTAACAAATGTAAGCTACCAAATATAGGAAATCCTATTGGACCAGGGGGTAACTTGCTATCCTTAATCTTTCTTTTCGACAGCCAAGCTCGGAGGAAGAAAGCGAGCGCAATCAAGGCTAGAGTGGTTAGTATCCAAGCCATGCTATGTCTAATGTATTAAGGTTGGTCTCTATGCTCTATCTTAAGTAAAGCAAACCTAAATCCAACTCTTGCTTCATATAGAGAAGATGCTAGCTACACATATATAGTCGTAACTAGGGAGATGATAACAGGAAGAAGACAAACTGGGGATAAATTCAATGTCTTTGTTTGTATAGCTTCATGTTTTTCATTTCGAAGAAAGGGATCAATTGTGAAAAACAAATTTAGTGATATTTTATTATCTATCTAAAGTCAAACCACATAATTTAGTGAGATTTTATTTTTGTTTATATATAGAAAGCCAGTTAGAAAAGTCAAAAATATTTTAATATATTTATTAAATTGTTATATAATTATTTTAATAACTCGACAGGATACATTTTTTTTTTATTCATATCCCATTGTGTGAAAAGGACAAATTGATTCCCTTGTAACATTATTTTCTTTCTAATTTCAGCTTTTGGTACAGCTGAGATACCAATTTCTAATCTTTGTTCTGTACGTATGTATGTGCGTACGTCGACAGGGGTTACTTCATATTGTATTACAAGTCAAACATACCGAATCGATTAGTATAAAAAACACATGTTCAACAATAGCAATAATTAATGTCAAACACTTCAAACACACAATAAAAAACAAACCATACAAAAATTTTAAAATTTTCTCATATCAGCGGAAGAGCGTAAGTATAAATAATTGTACATTAAGTCAGGAAACAAGCACAAATGATCCTTAGTCTTGAAATTCCTTAAACACCTTTTGAGCCTGCAAATATCATATTCTTCATAACCAAAAGCCAAAGCCTATGTTACGTGCCTTATTAAGTCTTTTTCTGATCAAAGGCAAGCAATTTGGATCGGTAAGCAATGTTTTCCTATAAGAAACAAGCTTTGTTATTCATGTAAATAAAATAAATGCTTTGAAGACCGGGTTTATGTAACCCTTAAATTAAATCTTAAACCTTGTCGCACGTGTACGACGGTGCGGCGATCGTCCGAGCACCAAACCTTCATGAGGGTGTGGTGTGTCTATTTGGCGTGGAAAATATGGTGAGACAAGGAGTTCTTTGTCTCTAAGCTAAAAAATGGACCGGGAGTCGCCACCTAGTATTCTGGTTACTAGGAACCCTTACTGGTCTTTAGAGATCAGGTACGGAGACTGGTTGCGTAAAGGGAAGGTGTTAGCACCCCAACTACGCCCTACCTAAGGTAGGCTGCATTGTTTCGTCTAATAAAATCTAAGTCATGTTGTGGTTTCCTATTATCCAGAATATGCATTACATGTAATGTCGTACCCCGGGTTCTATTGTCCAAACAAAAAACGAATTAAATATCCGGAATACGCATTACGTGTAATGTCATATCCCGGATGCTCAGAGATAAACAAAATAAATTTTTTTTGTTTTTTTGAAATTTTGGCCAATGTTCTCTTGACTTTAATAAACTGGTTATTAAAGCCAAAATGCATGCTAAATATTGATTTTTTGGTGTATATAAAAACACAATATGATTTTTTAGTTTGGAGACACTTGGCCGTATGCATGAAAACAAAGTTTTGTTTTTTGTTTTTTTTGTTTTTGTTTTTTTTTTTAATACCAGATTTATATTTTTATAATATAAAAATATAGACCTGTATCAACCAAAATGACACAGAAAAATCCGTGTGAAAACACAATTTTTTTTTTTTTTTAGAAACAAAAAATTATATGTACATAAAAAAAACAAAATAAATAAATAAATACATATATATTAAATAGCTTGGGCTGGGCCGGTATTGGCCCAGCCACAAGGCTGGACTCAGCCCAGCCGCATGGGCTGGGCTGGTGTTCCGGCCCAAAATGCAACAGGGCTGGACTCAGCCCAGCCGCATGGGCTGGGCTGATGTTCCAGCCCGGAGTGAAAAGGGGCTGGGCTGATGTTCCAGCCCGCCCAAAACAAAAAAAATTTAATTAGCCGGTTACTGTGCGCATGCACAGTAACCGGCTAATTAAATCCTTGCATACAGAACGTGCACAGTGCATGTTCTGCAGGCAAGGTGGTAAGAAACGATGGCTAAAGGGGCACTGGATTAAGTACCTGAGGAGGTGAGTCTCGGTCGGTGGAGCTCGCAGTGATGCAGATGGCAGTGCTCGGTGGCGTTGCTGTGGCGGTGACGGTGAAACCAAGTAACAGCGCTGTGGTGGCTCGTCCTCCTGCCGATTTCCCTTTTGTTCCTTTTGTTCCTTCTCTCTTTCCCTCTCTCTCTCTCAGCTTCCCAGTTAATACCCCAGCCTTTGTTTTTTGTGTTTGGTTTCGGTCGTTTCTCTCTCTATCACAGTCGGTTTCTCTCTCCTGTTTTTTCTTCGGTTTCTCCTTCCCTTTTTTTTTTCTCTCCCTCTGTTCTGCTCCTCTTCTTCCTCTTCGGTTCTTCTTCAAAAGTTTCGTTATCTCTCTCCCTCACGGTTTTTTCTTTCAACAATACTGTCAGCCCTCCCTTTTCTCCTTCTTCTTTTCTTTTTCTCCACCTTTCCTCCTGCTGTTCTTCCTCCATTTATAGCCCGTGAGCATGTGTTTTTTTCTTCTCATCGTGGGGTCATACGGCGGCTGGTCGGGCGTGGCTGTCCAAGCGTGCCTCCCTCAGTTTCGGCGGTGCGGTAGGTGGTCGGCCAATCGGTGTGCTGGAGGGACCAACGCCATAAAATATACATTCTTTTTTTTTCCTTTTTTACTGCTCTATGTTAGGCGGGGAAGAAAGGGGAACAGTGCCGTTCAAAACGGCGCCGTTTAGCCCTTTTCTGTTTTTTTTTTTTTTTTTAAGTATGAAACGGCGTCGTTTTGGATAAATCGCGCCGTTTCATTTAAAAATGGCGCCAGAACGCGCTAAATTCCAAATCAGCCCTCAATCATCTTTTTCTTTTCAATTGCGTCCCTACCAATTTCGGTCCCTACCCCTATAGTTGGCCGCGTTTTTCACTTTGGTCCTTGGCCTATGATTTATGCAATTTAGCCCTTAATTGATCAATAAACTTCTAATTTCTTCAATTAGGCCCCTGAATCAATTCAATACAGCTCCCTCTATATTCACGCCTTTTCCAAATTGGTCCCTGGTTTCGGATTTTCGCAATTAAACCCCTAATTGGCCATTAAACTTCCAAATTCATGAAATTAAGCCCCTGATTTGGCCTAATAAATTCCTAAAAAATATATTTTGGCCCCAGAACTTAAATTTCTTCTAATTAAAGCCCAAATTGATTTAAAAATCAATTTTTCTCGCAATCAAAACCCCTAAAAAAAACCATTAAAAATCCAATCATGTCCATAAACCTCCAAATTTAGGCTTTTTCCTCAAAAATTCAAATTTTCCTTCTAAATAGGGCTCCCATCCTTCAAGAATATACTGCCAAAAATCCAATCTTTGTATTTTTAACCTCCTGAACCAATTTTCTGACCATTTTCTGAGCGCTTCCCCCCCTTGTTATTTTTCTAACCTCCTTTGGCTATTTATTTTATTTATTATTATTATTATTATTATTATTATTATTATTATTATTATTATTATTTGCGGGGACCCAAAAATGGGTTACAACAAACCTTTTTGACCAACCAAATGTTACTTCATATTTTTTACCAAAAGCAAAACAAAAGGTTTTCATCACTTCTAAATACCTTTCCATATGAATCACTTGAATTTCTTCAGAACGAGTTTGCTTTGAATCAATGCAAAAATGATTTCTGTGTTTGGAATAGCTTTGAAATTCCAAAAAAAAATCTATATGAAAACAACTCCTTGTAAATAACTCAAACCTTCTTTCATATATCCTCATCCCCAAAGAAAACCCAAATTGAAACACTTGGAGCATGATCAAACTGGAGGGCAATCAAAAACACCTAGTAGGGTTTGCTCTATATTTCCCTTTCTAATAAAAATGTTAAGCAAGATTGGCAATCCTTTAGATAAAGGGTGGAGGAAAAAGAAGTATGATGATAGCAAGTCCTTCCTAGAGGTCAAGATCACAAGATATGACTCAAGTAAGCAAGAGCGAAAAAGCCATCGAATTTTACTACCAACACTCCAACTTTTGAGAAAAGAAAGACATCAAGAAGAAATAGGGACCTATATTTCTTAGGTAAGTATACATGCATATTGATCATGATGCATTACATTCAACATTGTCAGATCGGTGTTGCACCATCAACTTTAAGGTAGCGTGTTTTCTAACTCTACCTCCTTTCGAGTGCGCCTTTGAGCCACCATCTTTTGGGTAATGTGTTTTCTAACCCTACCTTCTTTTGAGTGTGCCTTTGTGCCCTCACTTCCTTTCGAGTGCGCGTTTGAGCCCTTACTTCTCAGGTAGTATGTTTTCTAACCCTATCTCCTTTAAAGTGCGCTTTTGAGCCACCATCTCTTGGGTAGTTGTTTTCTAACCCTACCTCCTTTCAAATGCGCCTTTGAGCCCTCACTCTTTCCTTTTTTCTTGGGTAGATCACCCTTTACAATAAGACCTTTCTCCATGTTTTTCTTACCTTGGTAGGTCACCAATTACAATAAGACCATTCTTCCACCTGGGTAGGTTACCCATTATAATGAGACCATTATTTCACCTATAGGTAACCCATTATAATGAGACCGCTCTTCTTTTTTTCACTTGAGTAAGTCACCGATTACAATGACCATTCTCCATGTTTTTTTTTATCTGGATAGGTCACTCATTACAATGAGACCATTCTTCCACCTGGATAGGACACCTATTATAATGAATTAAACGGATCATGCTTAGTGTATCGTGAGTTGTATCTTGTCTTAATGATCTCTTTCAATTTATACATATAAGAAAATTGAAGTTGCTGGAGAGGGAGTTACAGAGGCGTGTTTGAATTCTAGGTGCTCGATGATTTTTAGGAATCATTACCTAAGTGATTTTTTTTTTGTTTATGTGTATTTTGATGCGTGAATATGTAACTCGTGGCATTTCATTATTTTGATTCACTGTGGGGTTTTTAGTTATTAAATAAAAAATAATAGCAAACTTGTAATTACTTGGATTCTTGTGTTGACTCTTTTTTTGCACCATGTAAAGTGTTATGAACTTATAAAATTCAGAAAGTTTTCTATAATTTTCAAAACTATAATAGCATATTGTAAAATGAAATAAACTATAAGATGTTTAGGATAATTTTCTTTAAAGAAAACATTGGATTAAGGTCATTTAAATTTCTTCTTAAAAGCAAATTGAGTTTTGGCTTGGTTGGCCTAGTCATCTAGGTCACTCCTTAAGACTCCAGTGATCCACCTAGAGCGTCGTTGTGTTAATAGTTATATATATATAAACAACGCCTATTATTTTTTTAGTTAAAGTTGGTTTTGACTAGGTCGATTAGGTCATAGTTAAACTAGTCAAATCATCAGAGTATTATTATTTTTATTTTTACACAATTTAATTTGAAATTCATACCAAAAAAAGAGCTGGGTCAAACCCTCAAGGTTGACCCAAATAATTTAACAAGATAAAAAGTGTTGACTATATACTTTTTTTTATTTTAAAACATCTAAGACTTTTTTGATGTGATGTTTTTTTATTAAATAAATAATATAGAAAAAACAATTATTGAGATAATATATATTAATAAGAGAAGTAGGGGTTGTACTAGCAAATTATATGGTTTCAATTAAATTTAAATTATTGTTCTTCTTGTATATATAAATTATCATGTATATATACATATCTAAAACTTTATGGCTCCCTTAACATGATTAAGTGTTTTGATGTCAGTTTATCTTTCAAATGCTCTAATTGCTATTTAATTTTTTTAAAAAAAATATTATGATAATATTAATATTTATTGGCATATAAAAACCTTAGTAAATCTTATTAAATATATATTTTAATTTTAAATTCACAATTAAAAAAAAATTTGGTACTAGAAAACTGGTTCCAAATAGTTACACTTTTTTCTTTTTTTTGGCGTTAAACAAAATTTGATCCAACGAAGAGCAGGCAGGTAACTTGTTATTATTCTAGTCGTCATTTAATTTAATGAGCCACCCATAGGACCTTCGGAATTACAGGGTTTTTTATATATATATCAATTTCCACCAGCTGAAGGAGAAACTAAAACCACCAAGAAAACCTATCATATCTCAAGATCATTCACACGTCCTCTCGGCGTCAAGAAACATCAATTTCTGCAAGATTCATCACCACCACTACCAAATGGCCTCAACTTCACCAGAACCACCATCAACTCCAGAAGAATCCGGACCGTTAACACCACCATTATCACCAAGTTCAACAGAAATCCTTGAAACAGCAGCCCAACATGCCCTAAACAGTGAAGACCCTTCTTTCCTCATCGCTGTTCTCAACGAACTCGACCTCCCCGTTCTCACCTACCGTTCCCGTATGATTATGAACCACTTAATACAGTACCACCCTATCCCCCTCTGTCACCGCCTCTCCAAAATTATTTTTTCCCCCAGGGATACCATCACTAAGGTGACATCTGCAGTTGCTCTCGAGCTTTTCAAGAGCTTCTTCTCTGATGACTCCTGGGGAGAATTCATTAAACCTTTGCTTCTTGATCTCAAAAGGGATGACTATGCAGTAGAAATTATTCCAATTATAAATGAACTTGTATCACATTTCAATCCCCATTATATACCAGAAAATGATTGGCCCGGGTTCACAACTGCAGTGTGTGATAATTTGGATTCTGATAAAGAAGAAGTGCTAGAATTCGTGCTTTCAGTGATTAACAGGTTGTTTGCTGATGGTGCTGAAAAGATATTAGAACTAAGTCTTGAAACTTTGTGTGACAAACTTAAGAAAATATTACGTTCTAGTGATGTGTCATTGAAGGTGAAAGAAGCAGCTGTTGAGGCCTCTTTCGGTTGTATCTTGCCCCTTAAGAATGCCGTAAATGATGAATTCTTGCAAGATCTTTTGCGTAAAGTAATGAATACAGTTTTCTTTAATGGTGAAATAAAGTTTGATAAGAGTCAAGAGGGATATGCGCGTTTGATTCTTGATCAATTGGTTGCATTGGCCCGGACGGACGCGTGGTTCTTGAGAAACCAGGTTGATAAGGTACTTGAATTTACGTTTATTATCATGGAGAATTCTCAATGTGAAGAAAGAACAACGTTTCTTGCAATAGAATTTGTGCTAGTTCTAGTTGAAGATAAAAAAGGTTGCCAGATTTTGGTAAATACAGGGGGTTTGCATATCAAGAGAATGCTTTCTCAATTGTTATGTATGATCGCGACTATCAACGAGAACGCGGCATTGGATAATCGTGATGAGAGGGATCAAGAGCAATGGAGATTACTTGACCAGGTAATGAAGAGCATGGCTCGATTTTCACAAGCATTGGGTGGGAGATTTCTTTTGGAGGGCTTTCCTCAACCGTTTGAATCTTGCTTTAATTCTGAGGCATGGCAAAGACGCCATGCTGCTGTTACTTCACTCTCCATTATTTCAAAGAATTGCTCAAAGGTATGGAAGCGTGACCTTCTGTTAAAACATAAATGTAAGTTTTTCCCTTTTAGATAGAACGAACTTGAATCACAGCTCTGCAGCCTCTAACCTTCTTTCAAGTCCTTAAATATGATGTTGATATCTACTGGTTTAAACTTCTGTTCTTCAGTCCTCCATTTATTTTCCCCGTAATGATTTCCCCCTATCCTTCTTAGTGTTTTCTTTCAGTGGAAAAAGACGTCTAGTAATCACTTTGTTTGTTTATATGTTACAGACATTAAAATCCAAGGTAGATCTTGTGGCCAATCCAGTTATGAAAATGGTTGACGACATGCATCATCATGTGCGTTGGAGAGCTTTGTATGCAGTCGAGGAATTCTCCAAGTATTTACACCCTGAATTGCAGAATCACTACAATCAAAAAGTGCTGTCTGCTTTAACGAAAGCTATGGATGATTTCAGTCATTCCAAAATTCAGGTAAATTTTTTTCTTTTTTCAAGCTGTTTGGAATCACCCACCACCACCCAACATAAAGTCCTGCCTTGTTCTTACATTCTTTTGTGCATCACCTCTTACTAGTACTTCAAGTAGTAATAGTCAAGGTATTCTCAGACTGCAAAACTGACTTATTGACAGGCCTATCTATCATAAAAATAATTGATGTTAATGAAGTCAATGACAAGAAAATTAGATTTTTCTATAAAAATGAACCTTTTGTACTTGTTGTAAAAGATGCCATTATGTGGTGTCAAACCTTTTTTTATCTTTTTCCTCCCATCAAAACACTAATGAGGATAGATTTTCCAAATATGGTGAACTGTAATGTCACACATAGATACATTTGTTCTATCTTTTCAGGTGCAAGCTGCTATGGCAACTTATCACTTTGTTGAGTATTGCACTTCAAATATGTTAGAACCTCACCTTGATGAGATTATCAGTAAATTGCTCAGATGCCTACAGGTGAGGTAGCATGTGATCTTTCTAATTGTGTGTGCATTCATTCACGGCATGTGAATTACCTTTGTGAATGCTTCCCGTGGAGGATCTAGCATGTGTTTTCTTTTTTTTCTTTTTTTCAAGATTTCCTTGATAAATATAAAAACTCACATGCACATGCATAATTGTATAAAAAGAAGCCCGAGTCCATATGCAACTATATCTTGTCTCTGATCTGCAGTCTTTATGTTGATTTTGCATTTGCACAATCCAGAAAGGGAAACAACTATTGAAACTGTGGGCCTTATCAGCATTAGCAGCAATTGCTAAGTCATCACAGGTACCAGTCAAGAGTTACTTGTGGCCTGTTTTAAATTCTCTGGTTTTTTATATTAATTGTTGTACTTTTGCAGGACCGGTTTCTAGAGTATTACAGAACAGTTATGCCTTACCTAAAAGTTGTGATGACGAAAGCACAAGGGGAATCTAACAGCAAGCTCCTTTCTGCAACTGTTTCGTGCATTACAGCAATTTGGACGGTTTTTGGAGAGGACAAGTTCGGTGACGATACTCAACAGGTAATATTCAATACTGGAAATGTAGATGCGGCTTTCGGATAGGATAGTTGCTAGTTATTTGCTTGTTAATACTGCCTGGTGTACCAAAAAAGATGTAATCTGCCTGCAGAAATAAGTTATTACATGTATTAGACAAAGCAACCTGTTTCTGTTTATCTGAAAACAGTAATCTGTTTATAATTCTTTACATACTGTACCGAATTTGGATTCATGGATGGGTTCAGAAGTCTCCTGAAGCCACCCAAATCAGAGATTATTTAGAGTTTGCAAGACATATTGACCTGAGTATTTTTTTAGTATAATGTTTTTGTTAGAACACATTCATACAGTAGCATTATTGACCCTTCTTTTTATCCTCATGCAAGGTTCTGCAACTTCTTGTTTCCACACCCATATCAGATCTGGAGATACATGACCCAATGAGAATTGAAGGGTTAAGAGTATGTTAATAGTAGTTGTACAGCTGCCACTGAAAAAAAAAATGGTTCTTTATTTGAACCTTGTTCTTCACTGAAACATGTAAGATACTGCAGGCATGGGGCAGGCTTTGCAAATGCTTAGGCCACAAGTTCCAGCCTTATATGGAAGTAGCCATACCTTGTTTGCTTCAATCTGCGCGGCTCACTTTGCCTGATGATGCTAACGTTGAAGAACCGGATGAAAGGTGAGTCTTCTTATTAGAAAAGTTTAAGAATTACTAGAGAAACAAATTGATGAGCTGAAAAATAAATGGCAGATATACAATTCTGATTTTCGCATATGAGCGATGGATGAAATGATTAATCATTCTAAATCAACATCACTCCGAAATATTGAATATGTCTTACAAACTCTAAACAACGTTATCTATCATAATAAAATTAGTTCAATAATTTTTTCAAAACTGGAACCCAAGTAATAAGTACAGGATCAAGTATAAACCGTGCTATTTTTGGATTTTTTTTAATTTTTTTTATGGCTGATGTATCAATTTTCTGTGTGAAACACTAATAAGAAACTGGATGATTCAAATCAAAACTGAGACTCTGGAGGAGAAAGCCACAGCTTGTGTATTGTTGCGTGATTGCGTTGCTGAACTTAAAGAAGGCATTGATTTATGGATTGATGAGGTTGTTAATTTTGTAACACATAATAGTTTCCATAGCTTGACCTATGTGAACGAAATTTAGCATTTTTACGAGCATCTGTGCAGGTTGCTGAAACTTTAGTTCCACTTCTCAATTTTTACGAGCATGCTGCGGTTAGAATAGCTGCTGTATTAGGTAATTAAATGTTAATGTAGTCTCCAATAATTACTTTTATGCATTTCTTAACCATCTCCAATAATTACAATTTCCTTTCTGCTTTGTAACTAGCCATGCCTGAAATACTGAAATCGTCGAAAGCAGCAATTGAGAAAAGGCTTCTTCAGAAATCTCACTTTGAAAAGTTGTGTTCTGATATAATACCAGCTTTGGTTGAAGCACTGGTTAAGGTTATCCTGTAATTCATAATTAATATTATTATTATTGAATTGAATCTGATACCTTGTGATTATGAGAAATCTTTAACTACTACTAGTATTTGTTTGCAGGAAGAAGTCATTAAAATTAGCGCAGTAATGTTGGATTCCTTGGAGGATTGCTTGGAGGTCTGTAGCATTTTTTCCCCCTTAATGTGTTAATTGGTCCACTGATAAGAACTTAAATATCAGTCTGAGAAATTTCTTTATTCTATATGTTTTTAAGAAAGACTACGCATTCTCTTCCTATGAAAAGAACTGCATTTTATGTGTCAACTAAAAAGATATAGATAATCACGCATCTGCTAACTAAAAAGTCTCTAGGGAAGAATTGATGCTCTTATCTTATCTGCACTAACTTCTCTCCTTCAGTTATCGGGACCTGTTCTAAATATAGACCAGATCAAGCGCTTCTTGTCTGTAATAATGGACGTTCTCGAAACTAGCATGTCCATTCCCAAAGGTGATGAAGCATCGGAGCAAGGAGAAAAGGTTAGTCAGAAAGTAAGTGATTGTATCACTTTTCACCGGATGATTGACTCCGCAACCGCTTGGCTTGCTTTCATTTAAGTAAGGATATTATAGTTAGTGTTAATTCTTACCACATATTTGTTTCTTCATAAGGTTTGTGCTTGCTTGAAGATTTTCATGAAAACTTACAAGGGTTCCTTGTTGCAATTCTTCGACCAGCTTTTATCACCTATGGAACATATGTGGGTACGTTTCATTCTTTAATTCTTCCTCTCTTTTTTTACCCCTCTCTTACATAAGCTCAGTTTACTGTGATTCCCCTGTTAGTGACCAGTTAGTATGTTGATGTCTCATGCTTAGTGAGCAGCATTCGCATCTGTACAAAAGGTTGAACGGCCATGTACATGCTTAAAATTGGCCTTTTCTTGTCATGTAGGTTTAGATGTCATTCCACTCTTAGGTGAGATATTTCTGGCATAAAAATCTTCAGTATTATGTTGAAAGTTGTTTTCCTTAAATCATATTGCTCGAATACGAGGCATGGGAATAGAAAACTGGATATGTTGAAGAAGGTGCGTGTAGAGGTTGATTCTCTAGTCAGTCTCTGATAAAGAATGAGAAAATTACCAGTGCACACTTTTTTACTCTTTGAATAACATATTGTGATTATGAGCCCATGGAGGTTCAGAGACAGGGAGACAGAGAACTGAAAAATTGAGAGAGCTCTACTCCATTTATTTTCTTGCCGCAGGTTAAGGGTAAAACAGTTGAAGAAAGAAAAATTGCCTTGAAGATTTTCACTGATGTTGTAGAGGAATTCCAAGAAGAAGCTTTGAAGTAAGCCTGGTCCTTTTTAATTTGGTTAGAGAAGGTAAATTTAATGCACTATAATACCAAATTGATAAAGCAGGTTCTGTGAGAGTGAACTCTTGTTGCTATTTAAAGCTTGCAATAATGATGAACCAGAAGTTCGAGAGGTCTGTTTATGACCCAGCCTAGCAATGACAATGATGTTGTGCACCTCATAAATAGAGAAAATCTCTTACTCGGAACATGAATTATTGCAGGTTGCTGCACATGGAATTGGTGTTGCTGCAGCCTTTGGTGGATCTATCTTCAAACCTCTGGTTGGAGGTAGCCTGTTTATTCTTCATGTAGTCCTGTTATTACCTGCGTGCAGTATTTATACAATAAATCCCATTTTTTTTCATTTGGCAGAAGCAGTTTCTGCTCTAAATGCTAACATAAGCGATTCAATGGCAATGCACCGAGATTACATAATGGCCCATGATGCTGCTGTTACAGCTCTCGGACAAATATACCTATTCCACAAGGACAGAATCAATGCAAGTGAGGTGCATTGCTACTCTTGCTTCTTATATTTTGTATATTTAAGTAGTTTTGAATTTGGTCTAGAAGTACAGAAAAGTGATTTCGTTCTGCAATTCAAGCAATCTAGCTAGCTAAAAGACTATTTCTTGTAACTTCAATTGAGGGGTAACGTGAGGTGGTAACAAGGCAGAAGTAGTCTACCATTACTTTTCACATCTTTCCAACTACCAAAACTAAAATTTATGATGGTTTTTCCCAGCTTCTTCAAAATTCCAAAATGTCGGAAACATGTTTTCAAAATCTTGAATGGCTGGTAACACAGTCTAATTTATTTTGTTGTCAATTTTGTATCTCTGAAGAGATTCAGTATGATATTTGTGTCTGGTACTAAAGTTGAAGCAACTCTCCTCCATTCTGGTTTTTGACTGCAATAACAGCCAAGAGCTATATTATCATGGAGTAAGAAAAGGAACGTGGCCTAATATTTTCAATCTTCTAAGTTATCTAATGTAGTTTACAGAAAAGTTGCTGTTGAGATTTTCTACAGGTCCCAAAGGGAGTTTTCTACAGCTCTCAGTCTGTGGAAGCAATTTGATACTATATTTATGCTACCAGTAATACGAATAGTTGTAAACTTTATGCTAGAAGTTCCAGCAGAGTTTTCCATGTTGAATTTTGCTAGAAATGCTAATTTTATGATTGGATGTTTTCTACTTGTACGCAAGATCTCTCCTTAGGTAAGTGATTTGTTATGTAAAATCCTCCTTCCTCCTATCCTTTTCAAATTGGGTTGTGCTAATTTCATCAACTTCCATTTCTATCTACTTAGCAGGTGTTTAGTACATGGTTAAGCCATTTGCCAATAAAGAACAATCTACTCGAAGTCAAAATTGCACATGATCTGCTGTGTTCAATAGTTGAGATGTAAGCTATATGATATTTATTTTTCCATATGAAACTGGTGCAACTATAATTTTCAAAATCAACTGTTTGTTGCATTTTTTATTCTCTCAGATCAGAGGACGAACTTCTTCGCCAAGAGTTTGCTTATCTTCCCAAAATCATCGCTGCTTTTGCAGAGGTAATTTCTCTCCCTGACCTGTTGAGGGCAATACTCATAATGTCTCTCAGTTTTCCCACCTCCATAAGATTTAACAGTTTTCACTCTCTCTAAGTAGTTCCTTTAAGATCCAGAGTCATAAAAATAGTATATTGCTGGTGAAATCTTTCCAGTGTCTGGCCTTTGGAAAGACATCAGGCACATTTTGCATTCAAGTACAATTTTATCAGACTTAGTACCAAAAGAGTCTTTATATACTCATCAAAATACATAAAACATAGTTTTCACTCGTCGTTAAGTTTCTGCGAGTTCTGGTAAAGAAATAGTAATTTCTGCTGTGAATACTTTCCTTGCAGATACTATGGGCTGATGATGAAACTTTAGCAACAGAGGAAACCGTCAACCGAGTGATTAAACAGTTGAGGCACTTTAAGAGCAGGTTACCATCAAACATCTGGTCATCTATCCTGTCAACCTTGGAGCCCTCTCGTCAGAATGTCTTGCAACTTTCAATGTCATCTTAGTTCACTATTTCTGGTCATCAATGGAGTCCCTTGAGATTGAGCAAGGATTTGTCATGGATACTCCTGTTTGAGCCGTATTAAACGATATAAAGCATTTGTTTAGTGAAACATTCTTTTATGGTAAATCTTCTCTTCCTTTTTTCACTACCAATGAGTTTTTTAGCGGAAGGAAGGTGATTTTTTCTTATAAATAATGGGAAATAAAGTCGGCAATTAAACAGATAGTAACAAATATAAAATTTTTATTCCTAATGTTAAAATTTTATTTTTCATTTACTAATAGATAATTAATCTATACCATATAGGTTGCATGATTTTTTATACGAGACAATAAAAAATAAAAAATATGCAAAAAAAAAAAAAAGTTTCTAAGCTGAAATGACATGGCGATTTAAAAGGATTTTATATTATCATACATCTTAAAGGTTGTATAAACGGAATACATTCAACACGTGATGTCTGTACTTTTCACGCGACGGTCATAGTTCGATGTGGAAAATTAGAATCGGCATGTTCACGACTTCATTATCACACACCGGCAACTCTGTTTTATTTGTTTCATATATGAAGTGGATGATAGGATTTTTATTTATTACATCTATTTTTTTATTAGTTTTTTTATAAATATATTTAACTGTCAGTATTTTTATCTTGTAAGCTATAGTTCTTGAATGCAAGCCAAGCTCGATAAAATTTTATTTTTTGTTAAAATACATGTGCGGAGTAATGACAGTAAAAAATAATAAAATAGAGCCATCCTGTTTCATGGGCAATGTTTCCTACTTTTCCGCTTCTCATACATATATAAACAATTTGATCTATCATTTTCAGGCAGGCATTTTGCAAAGTATCTATGTATGTCTCGAGAACTTGTTTGGGAACGCGGGTTATCACAGGTTTTCAAAAAGAAATTTATTTTTTTATTTAAAATTAATTTTTTTATTATTGTAAAGTATTGTTATTAAAAATAAATTTTAAAAATAAAAACAATATTATCTAGATACATTTCTTAAAAAAATAAAAAATAAAACAATTATTACCCCATTACCTTTTACACTTTTAATTTGATTATCAAATATCAAAGTTGTGTTCTGATTTAGCACTTGATTAATAATTACAAGGTACAAGTTATTAATAAAATACCACTATTCGGTTTCAATTATTGAAAGAAAGTGAAAAGAAGTGTACACGGGCCCGTAAAAGATAGATAATAATCACGATTACATATAATTATCTGATGCAAAAAGAAGAAGCACTGACACTTCACTTTAGCTTTTTTTTTTAATTAATATTAGTCTCTAGTATATATTTGGATCAATTCTATAAATTTTAAAATTAATAATTATGGATGTTTTTAGTGATTATTATATTAATAATTATAAGACTTAAATATAAAATAATAAAAAAACAAATTTTTAATTTCAAGTTCTATTTACTGAACTATTACTATTAGTATAGATGGTTTTCCCTCTCGCATTTTTAAAAGGTTTCTCTGTGAATGGGAATGCAGTTTAAGATTTTAAGCGCCGAATTAAGGCTAAAGACCCACATTACACACTAATTAAGGAACCCATGAGTGATAGTGCATTTATGCCAGAATTTACAATCCTTTTAGCCTCGGACAAGAGGCTTTTACTGTGCCACTAGGCCTATTTAGAAGCGCTTTTCAAAAGCATTTTCAAAAAAATTTGAAAATTTTTTATTTTATTTTTTGTTTTAAATTAATATGTTTTTGATGTTTTTTTAATCATTTTAATATGCTGATCTCAAAAATGATTTTTAAAAAATAAAAAAATATTATTAACATGTTTTTTTAAAAAAAAACATTTTAAAAAACAACAGAAACAACACTCTTAAATACCGTCTAAATGTTTCTCGGCAGACGCGTGATAAAATTTGCAAGAAAGAGAGCACCACTGCTGACATATTTCGTCTGGGGAGCATAGAGTAAAGCCCATGTCTTCCAAATGCACATACAAATTTATTTTTTTAATTCTCTGGTTTAGTTAGGAACATATAAATTGATGTTATTTTTCCAAACCTATTGCATCACAGACTTGTGTAATTAATATTGATGATGATAGAATTTTGAGGAGTGTAATTTAATTAATCAAATTTTAAATTTATTTTTTAGAAATTATCAGTTCAAATCTTATAAATTTTAAGGTTATTAAAAGTTTATATGATCGTTAATTTCAAGACTCGAAAAATTAATTAAAATACAAATAAACTAGTTCAAACACTCATATTAATCCTGGATCTATGATTAGAAGAAAACCACATATAAAATTCTTTCCTTTTTTTTCTATATACAATCAAATCAAGTCAAACCCCTGGAATTATTGGCCAACGAAAACTAAAACAACTAATTTATTTATTTTTTAGCCTTTCATTTCATTTATACTATTGAGTCAAGGTAATATATTATTTATTGTTTCCATCCATAAATAAGAATGGAAACGAAAGGAAAATAAAATAAAATAAAAACCTAAAATTATTCTTCCTTCATGTATAATACGAAAATAAGAAAGAAACCCTCACTGCTGATCTCATCTAGCACATGACATAACTAAAATTAAAATAAATAAATAAATAAACTAAATAGCAGCAGGACGACCCACTATATGAGAGTGTAAAAAGGAAAACCCGCCACCTCCACTAAGGATAATGCTAACTTAAAATCTAATCAGTAAAATTATTTTTACAGTTTTTATTATGATTTATTCCCCTTCTTCTCTTAGACTTATGTATTTTATTTAGCATGCTGGTATTAAAGACTAAAATTAAGTGCGAAGTAAAAAAAGTGCGGCCAGCTTTCGGTATTCTAGATTTGTCAGAAGCTAAGCTTTTTTTTTTTTAAGTTAAATTAAATTGATGTTCATGTAATTTATATTATTTGGGCTTCCTGGATTTTATTTTTTCTTGACATCTTATCCTCCGTGCTTTATAGCATTATGGCAGGTTTTGAGGGTGCAGGTTGCAGTTTAAAAAAAATATAAATTATTTTTTTAATAAGATTTTAATAAAGAGTTTCAGTGAATTTATATAAAATTATAATGTATATTAATTAAATAAATATTTTTAAAATTAGAATTAAGATAAAATATACAGCATATTATAGCATTATCAAACTAACCTTTAATCTCTAATAGGTTCAATGCATACAAGCAGGGGCGGAACTAGGGGGAGGCGGGCAGGGCCCGGGTCCCTGCAAAATATTTTGAAGTTTTGTATTTTTAATGTTTAAATATAGTATAATATAATATATTTTTAATTTAAATAGATAAAATTTCTAATAATAAATTATATTTTGAGTTTTGGCCCTCCCTGTAAAATTATTTCAGCTCCACCCCCTGCATACAAGTATGACTAACGAACTACAAAATTTGTTTTAAAATCTAACCCAACATGTCTCATCTAGGGCTTTTTTTTAGCTTGAGTAAATTTTAATAAAAATATTGAGAAAATTAATTTGGTATGACTCAATAAAAAGAGTTAGTCCGTGACTTGATTAGCCTAAAAAAAACTAATCAAAACTTTTTTCTTAGTTTTTTTTTAAAATAATATTATTTTTATTTTTTTATAAAAGAAAAAAAAAAGTTAATTTGAATTAATTATGCTCAAATAACTTGACTTATTACATGTGATTAGTTAGTTTAAAAACAATGATCTTGACCCTATAGTATAAAGAATCAAATAAATAATTTAAGAATATATAAAATATAATGAAAGATCAGTTTAGTGGTGTTTTAATTAACAAGTCAGGTTCTAAAATTTAATTTAGAAAAATAATCTCGAAGTGTACCCATTGAACAATGGTCGTTGGTCTGACTCGAGATCAAAAGGTTCCACTTCCTTAAGAATTCACCTTTTTTTTCTTTTCGCTTATTTTATTTCTCAAAAGTTCCCAAGAACTTATGGTTATTTACCAACAAACCTTTACTTTTTCTAAACAAAAAACTAACTACAGTTCATTGTGAAGAGGAACAACAATTCTCCTTCTTGGCCTTAAAAAAAAATTAGCTCTTTATGATGTGTTTGAGGGTAAAATAGTTTTTGTATTGGGATAACTTTGGTGTTTTATAATTGATTGGAAGGCAGTACAAGTATTTTGTGTTTAGTTTATACAGTGAATTTATAACACTTCTCTTATAAAAAATAAAATTTTAAGCTTTTACTTATTTTTTTATTTTCAATTAAAAATATACAGTAAAATAACATTTTTATTCTTATAATAAAATAAAAAAACTATATGGAGAGCCTTTTCATTATTATTAATATTGTTGCCTGGTAAAAGGACATTGGCATCCTTGATGTCATATAATTTAGCTCTTAGGTTAAAAGGTATTTGTGTAATTTTATTGTTGGTTTTATATATATATATATATTGGTTGGGGTGGAGTTATTCGAGTATTTTAATAATTAAAAAAAAAAGGTAGATGCTTGTTGTGTAACGTTAACTGTTCGATCATCTTTGAACAGGACGTGAGGTTGATTCCAGGGCCAAAAAGGCTCTTTTAAGGTGGCTTCAGTTTCGTCTCAGTGTCTCCTCACTTGATATGTGTTGTGTGGTGCACTAATAAGAGGTCAAATTTGTCACCGTCCACCATTTTTTTTTTTTCTTCTTTCTTTCCTATCTCTTTCTCTCTTAGTATTTGCACCCTGCCACCTGATTTTTCAAGTCATCCCTTAAATATCTATTTCTTTTTTATTTAGTCCCTGCTTTTTTGTTATTTTTTTTTTAAAATAATTTATTGAATTATATTTTTCTTTCAATTTTATTCTCATTTAAATTTTTTATTTTGTCGAATTTGATCTCTATTCTTTTTATTGTTGTTTTTTGTAGTCTAATATAATTTTTAGAGTTGCGTTTTTTTTTCTATTCACCCTCCATAAAAAAATTTTCCTCATAGATTTTATTCTCATTCTTTTAATTATTATTTTTTTGCTTTGCAAAATTTTCAAAAGCAATATTTGTTTACCTGATTTAATTCTTCAACATGTAATTGGTTTGAACTTCAGCTTGGTTAAACTCGTGTCTAAGATTTTACTTGTTGTAAGCTTTGAAAATTAACCTAGCTTTATGATGTTTGCTTAAAATTGTTTTAGTTTTTTATCATTTTTTTAAAATAATATTTTTTTATTTCATCATTCAATATATATATATATTTAATAAAATATTAAACTCTTTTGTTTTTTATGCTCTCTATGACCTTGGTTTTGGAGGCCATAGTCACACCTAGTTAAGAAACAGCTAGATTTGCTTCTGATTTATTAACACTTGTTATGCATAAAGCAAACAATCATGCTGTGTCTACGAATCGCTAGTGCTATGTATAAACAAAGTCATCAAGTCTAACGGTGCTGTTATATGTTTTCCAAAAGAAATGGCATATACCTCATTTATTTGCTCTTAAAAAGACGGTAAAATCCTTTAAAGAGTTTGATGAACAAGAAAGCACACAGAATCCCTGAAGGAGCAATTAATTTAGCAGGGAACATTATTTTGATCTAAAACAAGACACTGACACATTTAGCTTCATTTGTTAAGGCGATATGTAGGAATAGCTACCAGATGCTTGGACCTGCAGAGTACGAGACCAAACTCTTCTGTCATGTCCACTTCAGATGGCAATATTCCATTTGGAAGTTCCCAATCAAAGCAATGCAACAGCTGCGCAACCACCAGCCGCACCACAGTCAGCCCTAATTGCATTCCAGGGCAGCTTCTGCGGCCAGTGCCAAATGGAATAAGCTGGAAGTCGCGGCCCCGAACATCTATGTCACTGCCAACAAACCTCTCTGGGTAGAACTTTTCTGCATCGGTCCAAGCTTCTGGGTCTCGACCAATGGCCCATACATTGATTATAACATGTGATTTCTTCAGTATGTGGAAGCCATTCACAACGCAGTCCTCCGTGGCCTCATGAGGGATCATCAGAGGACCCGCTGGATGGAGCCGCAAGGTTTCCTTCACAACCATGTCTAGGTACTCCAACCTCTCCAAGTCTGATTCCTCCACCATCCTTTGCTTTCCCACTACTTCTTCTAGTTCTTTTTGCAGTTTCTTCATAACCCGTTGATTTTTTATCGGTTCTGAGAATGCCCAGTCAATCACAGTTGCTGAAGTGTCCACTGAACCCACAAGCATGTCCTGCAAAATGTCATGTGCAGGAGCATAAAGATATTTAGATCAGTAATGTGCTACCATTATTGTGTAGTTAGTTTAACTCTTTCATCAAGATTAAAAGATATGTTCATTTACCAGCATTATGGCTTTCATACAGCCTTGATCAACGAGGTACTCGTAGTCTTCGGATTTCATGAAACTTAGCATGACGTCAACAAAGTCTTTGTTTTTGCCCTTCTCCTGGTAGCGTACATGCTCGTCAACAATCCTGTCAAGAAAGGCATCCAACACTTTGGAAATAGCCTTCATGCGTCTTGTCAGTCCCTGGAGATCAAGAGCTGCGATTTGAGGAATGTAATCTCCCAAGTGTGGAGCTCCTGATAAATGCATGACCTCTTGCATCACAGATTGGAATCCCCTCTCATCAAGATCCTCATCCAAATACTTCTTCCCAAACACCATTCAACAGCTCATGTCAGCACTGAGGGACGAAACCTTGGCACTCAGATCGACAGCAACACGTTCCTGTGAAGCTTCTTGAATGTACTTAATCAACAGATCAACCTCCTCCATTCTCATTGCCTTGAAAGATGCAACTTTCAAGCTACTAAGCAACTCCACTGTGCACATCTTACGCATGCTGCGCCAATACGAACCGTATTGTGCAAAAGCCATGCCTTTTTGTCCATAAGAGATGTACCTTGCAGACTCGCGAGGTGGTCTACCGGCAAAAACAAGGTCGTGGGTCTTAAGAAATAACTCGGCAGCTTCAGGCGAAGAGACAACAATGGCCGGCACCTGGCCTAACCGCAAATGCATGATGGGGCCATATCTTTGAGCAAGCTGATGAAGAGCTCGATGAGGGAACTTCCCTAACAAATGAAGACTTCCAAAAATTGGAAACCCTCTTGGACCAGGCGGTAGTCTCCTATTCTCGGTGCTTAACCACCGGAGCAGAAAGATAAGTGCGACAAAGGCTAGAGAAGTCCAAATCCAAGCCATGGATCTGTGATTCTATAACTTGCTGTTCTTGAAGTGTATAAAATCTCTACCCTTTTATTTACTTGGATATTGTGACTTAGGAATCGAAGCCTGAAAGAATTATAATTCAGTAATTTTTTCACACGTTAGAGTAGAGAAAAAGGATTATAATTCAGTAATTTCGAGCCTGCGCTGCCTCTGACAAAAATACAAAAGCTAATTGATATTATCCAACATTTAATGCACCGAGAGTTGACCAACAATTAGAAACGGTGCGCCCCATTTCTTTCTGTGGAGAAGGATGGGATGCCCAGCCAACAATAAATAGGTTAGGTTGCATCTCATGCCTTTCAAAACACACCGTTTAGGAGAGACAAAAGGAGAGTAATCCAATGAAATATATGAGATATTTGTGAGAGAAGCTCTAGAATGTTTACTTTTATTAGAAGAGAAATTATTAATTGTTTTTCTATTAATAAAATATTATTCTGATTTTTATATTATATAGTAAATTTTTTCTCGTAAGCAAATTAATCTAATTTTTAGTCAACCACGTAAATTCTTGAACGTATTATTATTTATTTTCCTTGTTGTCTCAGAGTTCTGTATTTTATTTAGCATTAAAGACTAAAATTCAGTGCAAAGTAGCAAAAGTGCCGTAAGCTTTCGGAAATCTAGATTTGTCGGCACAGATAACCACCAACACCTTTCCATTTCTTTTTCTTTGTTTAAGTTGATGTTCATCTAATTTATATTATTTGGGCTTCCTGGATTTTATTTTTTTTACTTACATCTTATCCTCCTTGCTGTTGCAGGCTGAAAACAATAATGTCTGTATGACAACTGGCATGCCAGCCCGCAGAGCAGATATACAGGTCATCAACGTATTCCACACGCGTGAAGCACAAGGAGAGAGAGGGAGCACCACCAGCCCCTTTTTGTCCGAGCACCTATTTTTGAAATCTCTCCGGGGTTTGAAAAATAAATGCCTTGGTGGCAGTTACAAAAGTATCTGATTCCTTTCTATTTTTCATCGAGCATACGGTAAACAGTCACTCTGTATGTTAAATATATATAAATATATATATTTAACCCAATCTTGGCACAAATTATGTTTCCTAAGGGTCTGATCGGAAAAACACACCTTTAAATCTTGGCTATAATTTTTATGTCTATTTTAATTTGATATTTGACCAAACGAATTCCTTTTCGAAAAATATTTGAAGGCTTTCGATGATTTATTTGTGAGCCCCTCGCACTTTTTTTTTTCCTTATATTTATATTTTTTGTAGATGTGCTCAATCCATGGATTGTTACTGTTAAATGCAAATATATATTCATTATATTTTATTATATTAATAATTACAAGGTGCAAGTTATTAATAAAATACCATTATTCAGTTTCAATTATTGAAGAAAGTGAAAAGAATTGTATATACACGAGCTAGGGTAAAAGATAGATAACAATCACGATCACATATAATTATCTGATGCAAAAAGAAGAAGCATTAACACTTTCAGTCTCACTTTTTTTTTTATTATTAACGTGGATGTCTATGTCAGCTTGCATTCACCTCAACTAATCCCCCAAGCCCTAAAGTTAACGACCATATAAACCTCGGGAAAATAAATAAATAAAAATGAAGAAATTCATGCATATAATTAAATAAAAACAGGAATTCATGAATTTTTGAATATAAATTTCTAAGCGAAATAATTCGAGACATTATAATAAACCCGGTACTGTTGAGGGTTGGATTTAATTGAAGAGAATAATATACTCAAAGGAAAAGGGGAGTCTACATGCAAATAAGAGAAAATATAGAGTATAAATACTCTCTCCTCATCAAAAATCTGTAGGAACCCTAAGAAGAGAAAATAGGGAGTTTTATATCCCTAAGAGAGACACACTAAAATTTCAAGAACTCATCCAAGATTAAGAGTTTATAGATGGGATAAACACTTGAGAGCAAAGGATTACCAAGAGATTGAACAAGAAGAAAAGAAAGGAGGGAGTTGAAGATCAAAATCTTAATTTGTACCGGGTAAGGTGTTCTAAACATGATCTTAAAAAAATCATTTCAAATTTGATAAAGAATTGATGCCTTGATATTGAATCATAGGATAGGGTTCTTAGACATAAATTGGGGAAAAAGTACTTGTTGTTAAGATTAAGTTAATTCATGTATGTGGTATGTAGTTTATAAAAGTATTGGGTGAAGGGGAGGGGGAGACAACTCTGGACTGACTTGTCTCCTGATTTTCAGTGAGATTTTAGGTAGGAGGATGAGGTAATTAGGATCGGGTTCCTCATAGAAATTGTTGATTTGAATGTTAGCTGACCAAGGAAACTGATCTTGTTCAATTTGGAGATGTAGAACTCCAGTTATGGGTTACCAACTGAGACTGAGTCGTGATTGATTATGTAGGGCAGTAGGACTAATTACTTTATGGGCAATTTTGACTATCTTAAAGGCAAAACTGGGTTCTCCTCCCTTAAGTGAACTTGTAGCCTCGTGTCTTAGTTTTCTAACAAGATTAATCTCACTTAAAATGGAGTTTTAGAACTTTAGATATGGTTAAAATCTGATGAGTGTTCAGACAGTTACACTTGAAAATTGAACAGTAACAGTTCAAAGTTGGACAGTAACATTTGAAAATTGGATAGTAACAGTTCAAAGTTAAATAGTAATGGTTGGACAATAATAGTTGAAAATTGAACAGTAACAGTTCAAAATTAGACAGTAATGGTTAAACAGTAATAATTGAAAATTGGACAGTAGCAATTAAAAATTAAATTGTAATAGTTCAAAGTTAGACAGTAACAGTTGACTTTCATGTGAATACTATATATAAGAATATAAAAGAATTTAGTCATATGAATGCTTGCACATTGAGATACTAACTCTAAAAATATACATGATATATGTATGTATGTTATTATGAGGAAATGAAAATGCATAGTAAGTAACATATAAGTAATGGATGAATATGAATTCTCTATAATATCGACTTGAAGGAATCATAACGAAAAACTTCCTTATAATTCAAGAAGAGAAACCAGGATTGGATCTTCTGTTAGGGAAGGTCGCGAGACAGGCGAAACAGGTGCGTGATTTTCCTTATATTTATACTTATACAATTTAAAATTCTTTTGGTGAATGTAATTACAATAAATATCATGTTCAATGTAAATAAAGTCTAGAATTTACAAGATTAGCTTCGGCTAATGGCATCCGTGATAGGGTTGCCGGGAGATGAATTACAAGATTAGCTTCGGCTAATGGCATTCGTGATAGGATTGTCAGGATATGAATTACAAGATTAGTTTCGAATAATGGCATCTGTGATAGGATTTCAATATTAGACTTTGCAAGGTCACCCTGTTCATGCAAGTAAATAAGAGTATTCAAATTAAGAAATATACAAATGAGTGTTAATTTGGTTTAAAAGATTTACAAGCAAAATATAAGTTTTCTGTTAGAATTCTTATGGATCCAATAGAAAATTTATACTTCATTCGTATTCATTACATGAGCATATATATATATATATATATATATATATATATATATATTCTCTATCAACATAATGGTATGTTTATTTATGTAACAGATCCATCAAATATCCAGGGAGATCATTAGTTTAGGACCTTACTTTGGGAAGCTTATATAAATACTTAACTTAAACAAAAGAGAATTAACATGTTTATGTAGTATACTTTTGTATAAACCTTTATGTATTTATAAAAGTTCTGCTTAGTATGTAGTATTTTTGTTATCTTTTAATTAATCCTTTTGAAATATTTAAGAACACTTATTATGTTGTAAATGTTTTCTTTGCATGATAGTTTCCTTTTCTTTTAAATTTTATGATATGATGTTTGGATTATATTCAAATTGAACTTACTCATAGGATACATATATTGTGTAGATTGTATGAGGTGTGGAATTATGAGGTTTGATGTAAGGTCCGAAATTATGGGACCTTGTGATGATGAGTTGATTAAGTAAATTGATAGTAGTCGATAACTTGGGATGTCCTAAATGCAAAAGAAACTCTGCCAAATTTTTGGTAATAATAATAATAATAATAATAAATTTACCCTCAAATAAAAAGGATATGTTGTGAACTTTTAACATTGATCAAGTCGTATAGTCGGACTGTTACAGACCATGTAAGCCTCTAGTGACCATTATATTATCAACTACAGGACTCGAACCTAAAACAATAAAAACAAAAAAATAACTCTTTAATCTCATGCTCTTACCATTAAACAACCTATTAAATGGTTTTCAGTCTCGCATTTTTAAAAGGTTTCTTTGTGAATGGGAATGCAGTTTAAGATTTTAAGCGCCGAATTAAGACTAATGACCCACATTACACAAATTAAGGAATTGCATTTATGCCAAAATTTACAATCCTTTTAGCCTCGGACAAGTGGCTTTTACTGTGCCACTAAATGTGTCTTGGCAGACGCGTGATAAAATTTGCAAGAAAGAGAGCACCACTTCTGACATATTTCGTCCGGGGAGCATAGAGTAAAGCCCATGTCTTCCAAATGCACATATAAATTTATTTTTTTAATTCTCTAGTTTAGTTAGGAACATATAAATTGATGTTATTTTTCCAATCCTATTGCATCACAGACTTGTGTAATTAATATCGATGATGATATAATTTTAAAAGCTATAGTTTAATTGATCAAGTTCTGAGTTTGCTCCTAAAAAATTATCAGTTCGAGTCTTATAAATATCAAAATCATTGAAAGATTACATGACGTGAAATTAATTAAGGTATGAATAAACTGGTTCCGATATCCATATTAATTCCTAGATCTATGATTAGATGAAATCCACGTACTAAATTCTTTCCTTTTTTTTCTATATACAATCAAATCTGGAATTATTGGCCATCGAAAACTAAAACAACTAATTTATTTTGTTTTTATCATTTCATTTCATTTATACTATTGAGTCAAGGTAATATATTATTTATTGTTTCCATCCATAAATAAGAATGGAAAACGAAAGGAAAATAAAATAAAATAAAAACCTAAAATTATTCTTCCCTCGTGTATAATACGAAAATAAGAAAGAAACCCTCACTGCTGATCTCATCAAGCACATGACATAACTAAAATTAAAATAAATAAATAAATAAACTAAATAGCAGCAGGACGACCCACCATATGAGAGTGTAAAAAGGAAAATCCGCCACCTCCACCAAGGATAATTGAGGAGCTAACCCAAAATTTAACAAGTTGAATTGCTTTTACAGTTTTTATTATGATTTATTCCCCTTGTTCTCTTGGTCTCTGAGTTATGTATTTTATTTTGCATGCTGGTATTAAAGACTAAAATTAAGTGCAAAGTAACAAAAGTGCCGTAAGCTTTTGGTATTCTAGATTTGTCAGAAGCTAACCATTTCTTTCTTTTTTTTGTTTAAATTAAATTAAATTGATGTTCATGTAATTTGTATTATTTGGGCTTCCTGGATTTTATTTTTTTCTTGACATCTTATCCTCCGTGCGTTATAGCATCATGGCTGGTTTTGAGGGTGCAGGTTGCAGTTTAAAACAATTATAAATTATTTTTTTAATAAAGAGTTTCAGAGAATTTATATAAAATTATAGTGTATATTAATTACATAAATATTTTTAAAATTATAATTAAGATAAAATATACATCATATTATAGCATTATCAAACTAACCTTTAATTAATCTCTAATAGGTTCAATGCATAGAAGTATGACTAACGAACTACAAAATTAGTTTTAAAATCTAACCCAACATTTCTGATCTAGGGTTTATGTCAAATAGATTTCAATAAAAATATAAAGAAAATTAATTCAGTATAACTCAATAAAAAGAGTTAGCCCGTAACCCCATTAGTCTAGAAAAAACTAATCAAAATATTTTTAAATAACTTTTTAAAATAATATTTTTTTTATTTTTTTATAAAATAAAAAAAATTAGATTAATCTGAGTTAGTCCTAATTCTGCTCAACTTACTTGACTTATTACATGTGATTAGTTATTTTAAAAACAATGATCTTGACCCGATAGTATAAAGAATCAAATAAATAATTTAAGAATATATAAAATATAATGAAAGATCAGTTTAGTGGTGTTTTAATTAACAAGTCAGGTTCTAAAATTTAATTTAGAAAAATAATCTCGAAGTGTACCCATTGAACAATGGTCGTTGGTCTGACTCGAGATCAAAAGGTTCCACTTCCTTAAGAATTCACCTTTTTTTCTTTTCGTTTATTTTATTTCTCAAAAGTTCCCAAGAACTTATGGTTATTTACCAACAAACCCTTACTTTTTCTAAAAAAAAAACTAAAAAGATGGAGAAAACAAAGTTACAGTTCAATGTGAAGAGGAACAATAATTCTCCTTCTTGGCCTTAAAAAAAAAATAGCTCTTTATGATGTGTTTGAGGGTAAAATAGTTTTTGTATTGTGATAATTTGGTGTTTTATAATTGATTAGAGACAGTACATGTATTTTGTGTTTAGTTTTACAGTGAATTTATAACACTACACTTATAAGAAATAAAATTTTAAGCTTCTACTTATTTTTTCATTTTCAATTAAAAATATATAGTAAAATAACATTTTTACTCTTGTAATAAAATAAAATAAAAACTATATAAAGGGCCTTTTCATTATTATCAATATTGTGGCATGATAAAAAGACATTGGCATCCTTGATATCATATAATTTAGCTCTTAGGTTAAAAAGTATTTAATTGTGTCATTTCATTATTTGATTATATATATATATATATATATATATATATATATATATATTGGCTGGGGTGTGGTCATTTGAGCATTTTAATAATTAAAAAAAAAAAGTAGACACAGCTGCTCGGCCATCTTTGAACAAGATGTGAGGCTGAAATTCCAAGGCCAAAAAAACTCTTTCAAGGTGGCTTCAGCTTTGTCTCAGTGTTTCTTCACTGGATATGTTTTATGTGCACTGATAAGATGTTAAATTTGTCACCGTCTACCATTTTGTTTTTTTCTTTCCTCTTTCATGCTTAGTGTTTGTGCCTACCACCTAATTTTTCAAGTCAACCTTTAAACATCTATTTTTTTTTATTTAGTCCCTTCTTTTTTATTATATTTTTTTTTGAATAATTTATTGAATTATATTTTTCTTTCGATTTCATCCTCATTTAATTTTTTGCTATGTCAAATTTAATCTCTATTCTTTTTATTGTTGTTTTTTATAGTCTAATATAAATTTTAAAGTTGCTTTTTTTTTTTCGATTCACCCTCCATAAATTTTTTTCATGATAGATTTCATTCTCATTCTTTTAATTATTATATTTTTGCTTTGCAAAATTGTCAAAAGCAGTATTTGTAATTGGTTTGAACTTTCATGAGATTTGCTTAAGATTGTTTTAGTTTTTTATCATTTTTTTAAGTAATATTTTTTTTATTTCATCATGCTGTGTCTATGAATCGCTAGTGCTATGTATAAACAAAGTCATCAAGTCTAACGGTGCTTTTATATGTATTCTTCTTCCATCGGTCGGACAGAGAATAGCTTATCTAGTTTTCCAAAAGAAATGGCATATACCTCATTTATTTGCTCTTAAAAAGATGGTAAAATCCTTTAAAGAGTGTGATGAACAAGAAAGCACACAGAATCCCTGAAGGAACATTATTTTGATCTAAAACAAGACACTGACACATTTAGCTTCGTTTGTTAAGGCGATATGTAGGAATAGCTACCAGATGCTTGGACCTGCAGAGTACGAGACCAAACTCTTCTGTCATGTCCACTTCAGATGGCAATATTCCATTTGGAAGTTCCCAATCAAAGCAATGCAGCAGCTGCGCAACCACCAGCCGCACCACAGTCAGCCCTAATTGCATTCCAGGGCAGCTTCTGCGGCCAGTGCCAAAAGGAATAAGCTGGAAGTCTCGGCCACGAACATCTATGTCACTGCCAACAAACCTCTCTGGGTAGAACTTTTCTGCATCGGTCCAAGCTTCTGGGTCTCGACCAATGGCCCATACATTGATTATAACATGTGATTTCTTCGGTATGTGGAAGCCATTCACAACGCAGTCCTCCGTGGCCTCATGAGGGATCATCAGAGGACCCGCTGGATGGAGCCGCAAGGTTTCCTTCACAACCATGTCTAGGTACTCCAACCTCTCCAAGTCTGATTCCTCCACCATCCTTTGCTTTCCCACTACTTCTTCTAGTTCTTTTTGCAGTTTCTTCATAACCCGTGGATTTTTTATCAGTTCTGAGAATGCCCAGTCAATCATAGTTGCTGAAGTGTCCACAGAAGCCACAAGCATGTCCTGCAAAATGTCATGTGCAGGAGCATAAAGATATTTAGATTAGTAATGTGCTACCATTATTGTGTTGTTAATTTAACTCTTTCAATATCAAGATTAAGAGATAAAATGCTCATTTACCACCATTATGGCTTTCATACAGCCTTGATCGACGAGGTACTCGTTTTCTTCGGATTTCATGAAACTTAGCATGACGTCAACAAAGTCCTTGTTTTTGCCCTTCTCCTGGTAGTGTACATGCTCGTCAATAATCTTGTCGAGAAAGACATCTAACACTTTGGAAATAGCCTTCATGCGTCTTGTCAGTCCCTGGAGATCAAGAGCTGCGATTTGAGGAATGTAATCTCCCAAGTGTGGAGCTGCTGATAAATGCATTACCTCTTGCATCACAGATTGGAATCCCCTCTCATCAAGATCCTCATCTAAATATTTCTTCCCAAACACCATTCTACAGCTCATGTCAGCACTGAGGGACGAAACCTTGGCACTCAGATCGACAGCAACACGTTCCTGTGAAGCTTCTTGAATGTACTTAATCAACAGATCAAGCTCCTCCATTCTCATTGCCTTGAAAGATGTAATTTTCAAGCTACTAAGCAACTCCACTGTGCACATCTTACGCATGCTGCGCCAATACGAACCGTATTGTGCAAAAGCCATGCCTTTTTGTCCATAAGAGATGTACCTTGCAGACTCGTGAGGTGGTCTGCCAGCAAAAACTAGGTCATGGGTCTTGAGAAATAACTCGGCAGCTTCAGGCGAAGAGACAACAATGGTCGACACCAGGCCTAGCCGCAAATGCATGATGGGGCCATATCTTTGAGCAAGCTGATGAAGAGCTCGATGAGGGAACTTCCCTAACAAATGAAGACTTCCAAAAATTGGAAACCCTCTTGGACCAGGCGGTAGTCTCTTATTCTCGGTGCTTAACAATCGGAGCAGAAAGATAAGTGCGACAAAGGCTAGAGAAGCTGTCCAAATCCAAGCCATGGATCTGTGATTCTATAACTTGCTGTTCTTGAAGTGTATAAAATCTCTACCCTTTTATTTACTTGGATATTGTGACTTATATAGGAATCGAAGCCTGAAAGAAAAACAAACAGGAGAGGTAAGTTCATCGTTGTTGTTGTTTGTTGATTTGTCGAACTTTGACTTGTGTAGTTAAGATCGAGCGTGACATACTATAAAAACACAAAAGCATGATTTGCTTAATTCAAGTTAATTGTGTCATCACGGATATTATATGCTTAGTCATTTTGATAACGTAGTGATTATTTTTTAATTTTTAAAAAAAATATCTAAAAATAATATCTTTTTATTTTTAAAATTTATTTTTAACATTAACACATTAAAATAATATATAAATACCAAAAACTTAATTTATAATTAAAAAATTAACTTTTAAAAAAAATTTGCAACGCAGAACAGTTCTTACTGAATAAGTTTTAACTATGATTTTTTCAATAAAAAAACAAAAGCAATAAAAAAAATACTTATATGATGTGTGAAATTGTTTTAAAATCATAAAAAATAATTAAAAATAAAATAAATAAAATTTAAATATTTAAATATTTAAATATATTTTTTTAACAAAAAAAAAACAAACACGCCATTAAATTTGGATTTCAAACAACATCGTTACTTAGGATAGCATAAATTATTCAATTTTTTCACACGTTAGAGTAGAGAAAAAGGATTATAATTCAGTAATTTCGAGCTGACAAAAATATAAAAGCTAATTGATATTATCCAACATTTAATGCACCGAGAGCTGACCAACAATTTGAAACGGTGCGCCCCATTTCTTTCTGTGGAGAAGGATGGGATGCCCAGCCAACAATAAACAGGTTAGGTTGCATCTCATGCCTTTCAAAACACACCGTTTAGGAGAGACAAAAGGAGAGTAATCCAATGAAATATATGAGATATTTGTGAGAGAAGCTCTAGAATGTTTACTTTTATTAGAAGAGAAATTATTAATTGTTTTTTATTAATAAAATATTATTGTGATTTTTATATTATATAGTAGTAAGCAAATTAATCTAATTTTTAGTCAACCGCGTAAATTCTTGAATGTATTATTATTTATTTTCCTTGTTGTCTTAAAGTTGTGCATTTTATTTAGCATGCCGGCATTAAAGACTAAAATTAAGTGCAAACTAGCAAAAGTGCCGTAAGCTTTTGGTATTCTAGATAACTACCAACACCTTTCCATTTCTTTTTCTTTGTTTAAGTTGATGTTCATCTAATTTATATTATTTGGGCTTCCTGGATTTTATTTTTGTCTTCACATAGCAAACCCAAGACACCCATGCTCTAACATGCAATTATAGATGGATTTGCTAACGGACCGAAAAGTCTAGCAGGATTTTTGAATATTTCGGTGCGAATATAAATTAATTATCGACGGAATTTAATGTCATCGATAATAATAAATTTTTGTTTGTAATTCCGATGGAAAAATTGCTATATATATCCCCCCCTCTAGGTTCATTTTTTTATCTGGCTCTTAATCTCTATTTTTCTTCTCCTCTCCATTTATATTATGTTTTAATTCAAGATTTTGTTGTTTTTGTAATATTTGTAGCATATTAAAACGTATGTATTTTTCTTTTTTTATCTTTGTATTTTTTTTTACTTTTTTTTTTTAAAATATGATTATTTTTTTGGTGTTCTTTGTTTTGTGTATTGTTTGTAGATAAAATCTTCAAATCAACACACTATTAAGGTATGCATTTTTTATTCCTAAATTTATTTTGAATTTATGTAGTGTTTTTTAGTTTTGTGTTTAGGATGTTTTGTGCAGTGTTCTTGGTTTTTTCTTTTTATTTATTAATTTATGATATTATTGTTTGTATTGCCATAAATGTTATTGTTGAATTTATGTTTAAAATGTTAATTGAAATATAGAATTAAATTTAATTAGTTTATCTTAATTTTAGGATATTATTGTTTGTTTTGCAATAATTGTTATTGTTGAATTTATGTTTTAAATGTTAATTAAAATATATAATTAAATTAAATTAGTTATCTTAATTTTAGGATATTATTGTTTGTTTTGCAATAATTGTTATTGTTGAATTTATGTTTAAAATGTTAATTGAATAAAAACTAACTTATTGTTTCGTATATTATTGTTTTCTTAAATTGAATATGATGATTTTTTAAAAAACATTTTAGGAAACCTATAATAGTCGCTTGAGGGAGAGATATAGGGACGATCCTTCGACCCATCCGGATTTTGATTCGGATTTATGGATGGAGGTCAGATTGTCTAGTGGACCTGATAAAAAATCGGGTCTACGGCCTCTCCAACACAACGACCGAAAACTTGTGGTCGGCCCGTAATGTCTCAACCGTTGGGAGCTCTCCATCAGTATCAAGCACCCAGTCAGAGGAGTTCATAACCTTGAAACAACAATATCAACACCTCTCGACGGATTACGATCAGCTCTGTCAAATGGTTATGGAGATTAGATCAAAGTTGGGTGATGATCCATGTGAAACCAGCCTATGGATATTGTTGGTCGTACGGTCCCGGTAACAACCAGCATCCTCCTCCTCCTCCAGCTCCGCCGCTATTTTAGTTTATTTTTGTTTTTAAAAACATTAAATTTGTAATGAATATTTGGATGAATATTATTTAACATTATTTTTATATTTTTAATGTTTAAAACAAATTTATTTGGTTACTAAGTTTTTTTCCTGTTAATAAATAATTTTTTTTTGTTTTTTAAATAAATACCGACGGATTTTTAAATGGAAACATGCCGTCGGTATTTTACCGAGAATTAATTGGAAAAAAACTACCGTCAATGCCACAATTGTCGACGGATATATTCCATCGGTAATGTCCATTACCATTGCCGACGGATATATTCCATCGGTATTTGACAGGGAGTTATGAATATTTACCGCTCATGCCACAGTCACCGACGGATATTCAGTCGGTAAATACCGTTGGAAACACAGACGAACTTATTCCGTTGGTAAAATTCTCGCGGGTAATTTTTTTTTTTAACGCGCTTGCCGTCTGTAAAACCATCGGTGTTTGGTTTTTTTTATTACCGACAGAATTGACGACGGAATGAAAAATTACCGAAGATCAAAATTCCGACGGACAGATTCTGTCGGTGAGACCGTCGGTAATATTTTGACCGACGGTTCTTATACCTCACACCGATAGATTTAATCCGTCGGTAAAACTGTTTAATGGTGTAGTGATATCAATGACTCATTTATTTTGGTTCATTGTTGCCAAATATTTTTTTAATGTTTATCTGTTAAATTATCTATAGTTTAAATCAAATTATTATACTACTTGATTTTATTGAATCCTATCACATTGATGACTCAAGGATTAGATATTTCTTACTTTTTTATATAAATAATATTGTCATCCAAGCTTTCATTTTGTTTTTTTGTGTGCTCAAAATTTTTTTGACCGCACATAACGTAACACATGTTAAAATTTAATGATATACTAATATTTCTTCATTAATAAAATATGTTCTATCAGCTTTGTAAGAAGAAAAAAAAATATCACCCTCGTTTCTTGCGACAAAAAAAAATGACATCAACACGTTCCGGCAACTGCCACCGCTTCATCCGTATTTGTTTGCATCCGATCGCCTGATCTCTCTTAAATTTTATATGATCCGATTCCCCTTTCTCTACGAAAACGGAAAAACTCTCCTCTTATGCTGATATGATAAAACTTATGGTTCTTTACCAACAAACCCCTACTTTTTCTGAAGTTATCTACTCCTCCTAACAAAATATGAAAAACAATCTAGGATTTATTTAGGTGTTTGGTATAGATTTTTTTTTAAAATATTTTTAATTTAAAAATTTATCTTTAAAAATTTAGTTTTGATAAAAACACATCAAAACGATCTAAAAAAACAAATAAATTTAAAACTAAAAAAATAAAAAATATATGATTGGATCACAATATCAAATACCATCATAATCTCTTATAATCAAATCTCTAACCCCATTTTGATCTCATCCAAAATATAGTTTTTTTTATTTTACTTATACAATTTTACCTTTTGAATTATGATCATAAATTATTTATATTAGCTCTTATCCTTTATTCATCATTGTTGTTAAACATTTTATCCCTAAAGATAAGGTATTTAGGATTACAATTTTATTGTTTAGTATTATTGTTAGAGTTGCTTTTTTTTTTCTTCACCCTCCGTAATTTGTTTTCCTAATAGATTTCATTCTTACTTTCTTAATTGTTTTTTTGTTTTTTTTGCTTTGCAACAATTTTAGAAGCAGTATTTTTATACCCCATTTAATTCTTTAACATGTACTTGATTTGAATTTGAGCTTGGTTAAGCCCTTGTCTAAGATTTTACTAGTTGCAAACTTTGAAAATTAATCTAGCTTTATGAGGTTTGCCTAAGATTGTTTTAGTTTTTCATCATTTTTTTAATCTAATATTTTTTTATTTCATCATTCAATATTTATTTAATTGGAGATTGAGCTCTTTTTTTTTTCATGCTTTCTATGACCTTGGTTTTATCATTTTCTTTTATTTAATTTGGTTACCTTAGGTCTTTTTATTTGTTATTCTTTTTATGAATTTTATTTTTTAATTAAATATAATTGATTTATTGATTATAGGTGAATGCTCATTTCATTTTGTTTTATTTGATTTGTTTTTATAAGATGTTGCTCTAGCTATCATGCAACTTCTTCTTATGTTGTAGTCTAGAATTTCATGGTTGGGTTTGAATTGTCTCATATAACTTTTTTTAGTAATGGACGATGTCCAAGATAGAATAAGAATAAGTTACTAATGATTTTTTTTTCTTTTTTCTTTAGCACAATATCAGTGATTCATTTGTTTTGGTTGATTGTTGTCAAATGTTTTTTAAATATTTTTCTGTTATTATTATTTATAATTTAAATTATATTATTAAATTACTTAATTTTATTGAATCAAATCAAATTAATAACTCAAGTATTAGATATTTCTTAATTTTTTATAAATAATATTGTCACCCAAGCTTCTTTTTGTTTGTGCGCTCAAATTTTTTTTGACCGCACGTAACTCAGGTTAATAATTTAGTGATATACTAATATTTCTTTATTAATAAAATATGTTCTATTAGCTTTGTAAAAAGAAAAAAAAATCTCACCCTCGTTTCTTGCGACAAAAAAAAATAATTTATATGATCCCCCTTTCTCTACGAAAACGGAAAAACTCTCCTCTTATGCTGATATGATAGTACTTTGGTGCACATATACGCACCCGCCTCTTAGAAAACCAAGAAAAATAATATCACCACACTCTCTGCAACTCTCAACACTCCATTCTTCTTCATCATTTGCCCATGACTGTTTTCAAATTATTTTATTTTATTTTATTTTTTATTTAAAAAATATATATATATTTTAGATCATTTTGATGTATTAAAAATAATTTTTTAAAAAATAAAATAAAAATTATTTTAATACATTTCTAAACAAAAAAACATTTTAAAAAACACCGTTACCACAATCCTAGCAAATCTTATGGCAACCACATAAACATCTTCAAACACTAGTATCCTGCATTTCAACCCGAGGTTATTAAAGTTGAAATTGGGGCTGAGTTAAACTTAGCGCCTGCTACTAAATCATCAATGAGGCTTTGGAGGTTATTAAAGTTGAAGAAGGCTATGCTAAGCAGCCGTGTGCAGTTTGCTTCGAGGAACTTTTGATTGGTAGTGAAGCAATTCTGCTGCCTTGTTCCCATGTTTATCATTGTGCATGGGTGCATTCGTAAATGGTTTAAAATGATTAATTGATTCATGAATGGTTAATTTTGTTCCCATGTTTTTCCTGAACGATTAGGGTTTGTAATCTCTTATAAGTTTTAGAATTTATTAGTTCAAGAATGAGAGATCTTGAAGTTCAATCTGATTTGATTGAGCTTATGATCATTGATATCATTATGAGTCCAAACTCCAAACTGAATTGGATTTTTTATATGCATAATTTTGTCTAAAACTGATAGCTAGCTTCAGCATATATCAGTATATGCTCGGCTTGTATAATAATTGTTTCCTCTTATGTTTTATTGCCAATGAATCTCTATCCGATGTGGAAAAACGGCTTGAGTTCCTACACTTTCCTCCGCCTTTTCTCTATCAAATTGTCTTCTGGCTGGGAGGACTGCCTGTGAGGGACAAATAGTGTGCTTCGCAAAGAAAACGTCTAATGGTTTTGGAGGCCATGGTCACACCTAGTTGAGAAACAGCTAGATTTGCTTCTGATTTATTAACACTTATGCATAAAGCAAACAATCATGCTGTGTCTATGAATCGCTAGTGCTATCTATAAACTAAGTCATCAAGTCTAACGGTGCTTTTATATGTATTCTTCTTCCATCGGTCGGACAGAGAATAGCTTATCTAGTTTTCCAAAAGAAATTGGATATACCTCATTTATTTGCTCTTAAAAAGATGGTAAAATCCTTTAAAGAGTGTGATGAACAAGAAAGCACACAGAATCCCTGAAGGAGCACTTAATTTAGCAGGGAACATTATTTTGATCTAAAACAAGACACTGACACATTTAGCTTCATTTGTTAAGGCGATATGTAGGAATAGCTACCAGATGCTTGGACCTGCAGAGTACGAGACCAAACTCTTCTGTCATGTCCACTTCAGATGGCAATATTCCATTTGGAAGTTCCCAATCAAAGCAATGCAACAGCTGCGCAACCACCAGCCGCACCACAGTCAGCCCTAATTGCATTCCAGGGCAGCTTCTGCGGCCAGTGCCAAAAGGAATAAGCTGGAAGTCGCGGCCCCGAACATCTATGTCACTGCCAACAAACCTCTCCGGGTAAAACTTTTCTGCATCGGTCCAAGCTTTTGGGTCTCGACCAATGGCCCATACATTGATTATAACATGTCATTTCTTCGGTATTTGGAAGCCATTCACAACGCAGTCCTCCGTGGCCTCATGAGGGATCATCAAAGGACCCGCTGGATGGAGCCGCAAGGTTTCCTTCACAACCATGTCTAGGTACTCCAACCTCTCCAAGTCTGATTCCTCTACCATCCTTTGCTTTCCCACTACTTCTTCTAGTTCTTTTTGCAGTTTCTTCATAACCCGTTGATTTTTTATCAGTTCTGAGAATGCCCAGTCAATCACAGTTGCTGAAGTGTCCACTGAACCCACAAGCATGTCCTGCAAAATGTCATGTGCAGGAGCATAAAGATATTTAGATTAGTAATGTGCCACCATTGTTGTGTAGTTAATTTAACTCTTTCAATATCAAGATTAAGAGATAAAAAGCTCATTTACCAGCATTATGGCTTTCATACAGCCTTGATCAACGAGGTACTCGTTTTCTTCGGATTTCATGAAACTTAGCATGACGTCAACAAAGTCCTTGTTTTTGCCCTTCTCCTGGTAGTGTACATGCTCGTCAATAATCTTGTCGAGAAAGACATCTAACACTTTGGAAATAGCCTTCATGCGTTTTGCCAGTCCCTGGAGATCAAGAGCTGCGATTTGAGGAATGTAATCTCCCAAGTGTGGAGCTGCTAATAAATGCATGACCTCTCGCATCACAGATTGGAATCCCCTCTCATCAAGATCCTCATCTAAATATTTCTTCCCAAACACCATTCTACAGCTCATGTCAGCACTGAGGGACGAAACCTTGGCACTCAGATCGACAGCAACACGTTCCTGTGCAGCTTCTTGAATGTACTTAATCAACAGATCAAGCTCCTCCATTCTCATTGCCTTGAAAGATGCAACTTTCAAGCTACTAAGCAACTCTACTGTGCACATCTTACGCATGCTGCGCCAAAACGAACCGTATTTTGCAAAAGCCATGCCTTTTTGTCCATAAGAGAAGTACCTTGCAGACTCGTGAGGTGGTCTGCCAGCAAAAACTAGGTCATGGGTCTTAAGAAATAACTCGGCAGCTTCAGGCGAAGAGACAACAATGGTCGGCACCAGGCCTAACCGCAAATGCATGATGGGGCCATATCTTTGAGCAAGCTGATGAAGAGCTCGATGAGGAAACTTCCCTAACAAATGAAGACTTCCAAAAATTGGAAACCCTCTTGGACCAGGCGGTAGTCTCTTATTCTCGGTGCTTAACCATCGGAGCAGAAAGATAAGTGCAACAAAGGCTAGAGAAGTCCAAATCCAAGCCATGGATCTGTGATTCTATAACTTGCTGTTCTTGAAGTGTATAAAATCTCTGGCCTTTTATTTACTTGGATATTGTGACTTTTATAGGAATCGAAGCCTGAAAGAAAAACAAACAGGAGAGGTAAGTTCGTTGTTGTTGTTGTTTGTTGTTTTGATCGAACTTTGACTTGTGTACGTAAGATCGATCGTGACATACTATAAAAACACAAAAGCATGATTTTCTTAATTCAAGTTAATTGTCTCATGATATTATTATATATATACTTAAAACATATTATATATATACTTAAAACATATGCAACCGGATAGGCAAATGAGAAGGTAAAATTAAAAAAATGTCATTTTAGCTTTTATTTTTTTAATTAAGCATTCCAACTCAGTAACCAATTAAAAAGTCAAAATGACTCTTTAAGTTGATAGGAGCCATTTCTATATGTTACTTTAGAAATAGCCAAAAAAAAAATAACTTTGCCAAAGATTATTTTTATAACCATTGGTCAACAATATTTTTTTTTTCTTTAAAAGCAAGGAAATAAACTTGTTCTTGTTTTAAATTTTTTCAAAGCATGATTTTTTTAAAAGAAAATTGAAAATCAAAATTTAAAATTTAAAATATTAATGGTTTTTTCAAAGTTTGAATTTAAATTTACTTTTAAAAAATTAAATTTTTAAGAGTAACATATAAAACTGAAAATTAAAAATATTCATATAAATAAATTTTAAGTTTAATTTTAAATTATATCTTTTAACTTTCATATTATTTCATTAAATTTTATATTATTTTTATAAATTACTCATATTAATTATATAATTAATAACATCATAATTATATTATATATAAAATATCTAAATTAGTTACATAATTATATAAAAATAAATTTAACATGAAATATATTAAAATATAAATGACTTTTCTAAATAGCTTTTTACCATTAGAATGCATATAATCAAAAAAACTATATTTATACTATTCAAAAAGTCATTTTATCAATTTAGCTTCTCAATTTGGCTTTTTGCATTGGAGATGCTCTTAGAGTCATTTCGATAAAGTAATGATTATTTTTCAACTCTTTTAAGAAAAAAATATTTTAAAATAATATTTTTTTTAATTTTTAAAATTTAATTTTTACATGAGCATATTAAAATAATATATAAATATCAAAAATTAATTTAAAACAAAAAAAATTATATTTCCTTAAAAAAAATTTTGAAACGCAAAAACAGCTCTTAGTGAGTAAGTTTTAACTATGATTTTTTCAATAAGAAAGCAAAAGCAATAGAAAAGCCACTTATATAGTGTTTGGAAGGTGTTTCGAAATCATAAAATAATAATTAAAAATAAAATAAAATAAATAAAATTAAAATATTTTAAAAATATTTTTTTAACGAAAAACGAACACGCTATTAAATTTGGATTTCAATTTTTTCACACGTTAGAGTAGAGAAAAAGGATTATAATTCAGTAATTTCGAGCCTACGCTGCTTCTGACAAAGATATAAAAGCTAACTGATGTTATCCAAACTCCCCAACCGTTACATTTAATGCACCTAACAATTACATTTAATGCATCTAACAATTAAGAACGGTGCGCATTTTTTTATTTTTTTAACTCGGGTATCCTCACATCTTTTTAAAAGATAAAACTAGTATCGTTCGAGATTCGTGATTGTCCTTTTTAATAAATATGTTTTTTAGATATCAAACTTATATTTTTATCCTTACAGGAATATAATAGTGCCTTAATTATTAAATTAAGATTTTATTGGTAGCACCATTTCTTTACGTGGAAAGGGATGGGATGCCCAGCCAACAATAAATAAGTTAGGTTGCATCTCATGCCTTTCAAAACACACGATTTAGGAGAGACAAAAGGAGAGTGATCCAATGAAATTACATGAGGTATTTGTGAGAGAAGCTCTGGAATGTTTTTTTTATTAGAAGAGAAATTATAATTTTTTTTCTATTAATGAAATATTATTGTGATTTTTATATTATATAGTAATTTTTTTCTCGTAAACAAATTAATATAATTTTTAGTAAACCATGTAAATTCTTGAATGTATTATTATTTATTTTCCTTGTTGTCTTAGAGTTGTGTATTTTATTTAATTAGCATGCCGGCATTAAAGACTGAAATTAAGTGCAAACTAGCAAAACTGCCGTAAGTTTTTGGTATTCTAGATTTGTTAGCACAGATAACCACCAACACCTTTCCATTTCTTTTACTTTGTCTAAGTTAAATTAAATTGATGTTCATCTAATTTATATTATTTGGGCTTCCTGGATTTTATTTTTTTTCTCTACTTCTCATCTAATAAATGCCTCGGTGGCAGTTACAAAAGTATCTGATTCCTTTCTATTTTTCACCGAGCATACGGTAAACAATCACTCTATATGTTAAATATATAGATATATATATTTAACCCAATCTTGGCCCAAATTGTGCTTTCTACGGGTGTGCTTGGCAAAACACACCCTTAGACCTTGGTTATAATTTTTTTGCTCATTCTAATTTGATATTTAACCAAACAAATCCCTTCTTGATAACAGAAAATTTCAAAAATATTTTCTAATTTGATATTTAACCAAACAAATCCCTTCTTGATAACAGAAAATTTCAAAAATATTTGGGGGTCTTCGTTGATTTATTTGTGGGCTCCTCGCACTTTGCTTTATTTTTTTTCTTTGTGTTTATATTTTTTGTAGATGTGCTCAATCTGTGGACTATTACTATTAAATGCGAATATGTCGTGTATTATTTTTTTTACTTCCATCTAAAAATGACAAATAATAATAAAGGATAAACAAGAAAAAAATGACATAAAAAATTTCTTCTTCAAATTCATTTTTTTGCGAAAATATTCACTAACACCTGAGTCAGGAATATCGTATTTTTTGGATGTATGCGATATTTACCAACACCAGAGTTGGAAATATTCATATAAATTATTCACTAATATTAGAGTCATGAACATGTAAGGAAGAATAAAAAAAATGAGAACAAATTCTTAGGAATTTTAAACAAAACCAGCAATACAGTCTGCCTTATGTAGGACGCTTAAAGGGTGATAGCATCTTTCTTTTTGCGTAACTAATCTCGTACCATAAAATCTCTGTTGACCAGTTAGGGTTCCTAGTGACCATGATACTAGGTGACGACTCCTTGAACAAGATATTTTCCCCTAAAAAAACAAGATGCCAGATATATGTTCCTTTTCCAATCGAGATTATTTTTTTAATTAGTCGCCACGATGTCTGGGTGTGATAGATGACCTAAATCTAAGATAACAAGTCCTCATCAATCAAGCAACAAGAAGATTAAGAAGAAATGGGGGCTTATATTTCAAATCAGGTAAAGATGCATGCATATCATCTAACCTTTGAGACATTGGACAATGAGTTTTGCAAAGTTCATAAGAGAAATCTCTGACGGGGTCCATCAAATGGAAGGGCTGCCAAAAAAAATCTTTATATTTTTCCACCACCTATCATTTCTCATCCCTAAGTTAGTGTGTTTCCTAACCCTACCTTCTTTTGAGCGCGCCTCTAAGCCCTCACCTCCTTTCGAGTGTGCCTTTGAGCCTTCGAGCATTCAAAGTTGTGCGTTTCCTAACCCTACCTCCTTTTAAGTGCACCTTCAAGCCCTCATCTCCTTTTCGAGTACGCCTTTGAGCCCCATCATGACGTCCCTTTAAGACATTTCTTTTCTTTCTTGGATAGTTCACCATTACAATGAGACCCTTTCCTTTTTTTTTTCCTGGATAGGTCAACCATTACAATGAGACCACTTTTAAAATGATGGTGAAATTTCTCTCTATAGTTTTCAACATCTAGCAGGTCGCTTGGAAAAATGAGACCACTCGTGAAATCCTTTGTGTTTCTTCTTCCTATCTGGCAGGTCACCTGAAACAATTAAACCACTTGCAAAATCATTTTTGCTTTTTATTCTTCATCGGGCAGGTCACCTAGAAAAATAAGACCACTCGCAAAATCCTTCGTGTTGCTTCTTCCTATCATGCAAGTCACCTGAAACAATTAGACCACTCGCGAAACCCTTTTCGTGTTTTATTCTTCATTGGGCAGGTCACCTGAAAAAATAAGATCACTCGTGAAATCCTTTGTGTTCCTTCTTCCTATCGAGGAAGTCACCTACAACAATTAGACCACTCGCAAAACCCTTTTTGTGTTTTATTATTCATCGGGCAGGTCACCTGGAAAAATGAGACCACTCACGAAATCCTTCGTGTTGCTTCTTCATATTAGGCAGGTCGTCTGGAACAATTAGATCACTCGTGAAACCCTTTTCACCTTTTATTCCCCATCGAGAAGTTCGCCTGGAAAAATAAGACCACTCGTGAAATTCTTTGTGTTACTTCTTCCTATCAAGCAGGTCACCTGGAACAATTAGATCACTCGCGAAATCCTTTTTCCCTTTTATTCTTCATTGGAAAGGTCACCTGGAACAATTAGATCACTCGCGAAACCCTTTTTGCCTTTTATTCTTCATCGCGCAAGTCGCCTTAAAAAATGACACCACTCGTGAAATCCTTCGCATTGCTTCTTCCTATTGGGCAGGTCACCTAGAACAATTTGACCACTCATGAAACCCTTTTCGCGTTTTATTCTTCATCAAAGAGCTCACCTGGAAAAATAAGACCAATCACAAAATCCTTCGCGTTGCTTCTTCCTATCAGGCAAGTCGCCTAGAACAATTAGATCACTAATGAAACCCTTTTCGCATTTTATTCTTCATCGGGCAAGTCGCCTAGAAAAATGAGACCACTCGTGAAATCCTTTGCGTTGCTTCTTCCTATTAGGCAGGTCGCCTGAAAAAGTTAGATCACTTATGATACCCTTTTCACTTTTCATTCTTCATCGGGCAGGTCATCTAAAAAAATGAAACCACTCGCGAAATCCTTTGTGTTGCTTCTTCGTATCAGGCAGGTCGCCTGAAATAATTAGACCACTCGTGAAACCCTTTTCGCATTTTATTCTTCATTGGGCAAGTCACCTGGAAGAATAAGACCACTTGTGAAATACTTCATGTTGCTTTTTCCTATCGGGCAGGTCGTCTAGAACAATTAGATCACTTGCAAAATCCTTTTCACCTTTTATTCTTCATCGGGCAGGTCGCCTAGAAAAATGACACCTCTCGTGAAATCCTTCGCATTGCTTCTTCCTATCAGGCAGGCCACCTGGAACAATTAGACCACTTGTGACACCCTTTTCGCATTTTATTCTTTATCGAGCATTGTAAAGAGGAGGCAACTGTTGTAACCCAATTTTGGCTCATGGCTTTTTAATTTAATTTTACAGGGTTTAAAATATAAAATTAAAATATCAGAGTTATTTTGATGAAAAGTGTGATTTGTCATCTTGCGTGAAAGCTAGGGACTACAATGTACTTTTCTAATTCTATCCTTATCTTCAAGATAATCCTTGTCTTCAAGCTAATAACAGTTATTTGCTTTCAAATTTGATTCTTAATCAAATTCAAACTTCAAAAAAGAGAATGAGTTTGATTGAAACTTTATTTGTCACATACGAAGGAACTTTGTTACTATAAATACAGACCTCAGTGTATGCAAAAAAGATGGGGACAATCAGAAGAAACTTGAAGAGAGGCCATCAAAAAAAAAAAACCCTAAAAGGAGGCCATTAAAAGAAACCCTGAGAGGAGGTCATTAGGAAAAATTGAGGAAAAAAAGACAGCAAACAAAGAGAACGAGAGAGAGAAAGGGAGTTAAAGAACCCGAAAAACACAAAACAAAACACAACAAAGAGGCAAGAGGAAGAAGGAACAGAGGGGAGGAACACAAATGCAGAAGGAATAGGACCAGTTTTCCTAACAACGAGCATCTGCATCAATCTTCGCTCAAGAAGTTGGCAATAGCAGTCCAACCACAGGTCATTTTGTCCCCTCCTTTTCACTTTTAATTACCCTCTTCCTGTAGCAAGGGTGCACGAGTAGCTCGCGCATGCTTGCAAAGAAAAATATACTGGTCGGGATACTGGTCTGAACCATATATATGATTGGATCACAATGTCAAATACCACCCTAATCTCTTGTGATAAAATCTCTAATCCCATTTTGATCTCATTGAGAATTTGTTTTTTCTATTCTACTTATACAATTTTGCCTTTTTAATTATGATCATAAATTAATTATATTAGCCTATCCTTGATTCATCATTGTTGTTAAACATTTTATCCTTAAAGAAAAGGTAGTTAGGATTACAATTTTATTGTTTAGTATTATTGTTTGTGTACTACTTTCAAAACTTAAATCCAGATGCTACTTATCTAAGAAGTAATATGTATTTGCTAGTAGACATAATCATGATGTTGGATTCATTTATGAATAAAATACATACAAGTATAATTATGTTGTGTCAAGAGAGAGCTTAAAGACAAGCAACACAAGACACATGCTTGTAAGTGCTGGTTTTGTTTTTATACATATATAAATTGGTTGGGTGGGTTCATTTGAGTATTTTACTAATTAAAAAAACAAGTAGACACATTTTGAGCATGCGTCATCTACTTGGTTGTCTTCAGACAGCATGTGCAAGTAATTCCAACAGCCAAAAAGGTCCTTTCAAGGTGGCTTCAGCTTCGTCTTAGTATCTCCCCATTCAATATGTGGCGTGTGCACTGATAAGAGGTCTAATTTGTCACTGGCTGTCTTTTTTTTTTCCTTCTTTATTTCCTCTCTAATTTTCAATGCTTGTGCCCTGCCACCTAATTTTTCAAGTCAACCCCTAAACATCTATTTATTTTTTATTTAGACCCTAATTTTTTGTTATATTTTTTTTAATAATTCATTGAATTATATTTTTCTTTCGATTTCATCCTCATTTAAATTTTTGTAGTCTAAGATAATTTTTAGAGTTCCTTTTCTTTTTCGATTTACCCTCCGTAAATTGTTTTCCTAATTGATTTCATTCTCATTCCCTTAATCATTATTATTATTTTTTTTGCAAAATTTTCAAAAGTAGTATTTTTATACCCATTTTAATTCTTCAACATGTAACTGATTTGAATTTGAGCTTGGTTAAGCCCGTGTCTAAGATTTCACTAGTTGTAAACTTTGGAAATTAACCTAGCTTCATGAGATTTGCCTAAGATTGTTTTAGTTTTTTTATTATTTTTTTAAGCTAATATTTTTTATTTCACCATTCAATATTTATTTAATTAGAGATTGAGCATTTTTTTTTTCTTTTCATGTTTTATGTGACCTTGATTTTATCTTTTTTTATTTATTTAATTTGGTTACCTTAGGTCTTTTTATTTGTTATTCTTTTTATTAAGTTTATTTTTTAAAATAAATTTTATTCTTTAATTAAATATAATTGATTTATTGATTATAGGTGGATACTCGTATCATTTTATTTTGTTTGATTTGCTTTTCAAAAATGTTGCTCTAGCAACCCATGCAACTTCTTTTTATGTTGTTGTCTATAATTTTATGGTCGGGTTTGAACCGTCTCATATAGTCTCTGTTTTTTTGTGATGGACAATATTCATAATAGATTGAGAATAAGTTGCTAATGATCCTTTTGTTTTAGCACAATATCAGTAATTCATTTGTTTTGATTGATTGTTGCTAAATATTTTTTTAATGTTTGTCTTGTTATTATTGTCTATAGTTTAAATCAAATTATTAAACTACTTGATTTTATTGAATCCAATTAAATTGATGATACAACTATTATATATTTTTTATTTTTTTATAAATAATATTGTCATCCAAGTTTTTTTTTTTTTTTTGGGTGTGTGCGCTCAAAATTTCTTTGACCGCACATAACGTAATAATTTAGTGATATACTAATATTTCTTTATTAATAAAATATGTTCTATCAGCGTTGTAAAAAGAAAAAAAAATATCTCACCCTCGTTTCTTGCGACAAAAAAAAAATTGACATCAACACATTCCCGGCAACTCCACCGCTTCATCCGTATTTGTTTGCTCAAATTCGTGATCAACTTTTAATTAAAAAAAAAAACAGAAAAAATTATTTTAAATGACATCATCCGTAATAAAAAGTTATCCTTAGATGCTCTCGGAGCTTCCAAATCTTCAGGGGCAAGTTCGGATTCTGCCATTCCTCTCAGGGAGGCAGTGCGCATAACGATGCCAAGATATCTTGAATGTACTACTTGCTGCACCAGCTTTTTGTGTGTAACTTCTCTATCTGCATTTCAACTTAGAACCTCCTTATTAATTGGAAAATAATTTAAAAAAAAATAAATTTAAAAAAAAACAATTATTTTTTAATATTTAGTAATGTAATGAAAAATAAGTTAAAAAATATTTTCTAGTGTTTGGTTATATTATGAAAAATAAGCTAAAAAATAACGTATTAATATTTTTTTAAGTTTATTAAAATAATGAAGAACAAATCTTATAAATTAAAAAGTTAAATGAGAATAAAATTGAAAAAAAAATATATAATTTCATGAACTATCTCAGATAAAATAAATAATAATCAAAATAATAAAAATCAAATCTAAAAAATTAAAAGATAAAGAAATTAAAATAGTAATAATTAACATTTTCATTGCTATTTTCTAAGCTATGAAATGCTTCTTCTTCTTCTTCGAAACATATAAATTGCTTAACCCTTCAAGTAAGTTGTCCCTGTTCTTGTTAATAATGGCAATAATAATCTATCTGCATTAAGTTTATAAGACAACAAGGAATAATAGCGGGGTAGATGTTCCCGGAGAACAGCTGCCATCAAACGAGCTACAAAGAAAGTTGTAATTAGAGCATGAACTGCATCTATTAGCACATAGACTTGATGCAAAAATGTCAATTTTAAAAATTAATACTGTCGTGTTTCCAACGCTCAGTCTTGTGTGGAAATATTTGCAAGTAAACCTTCAATTTTATATTCAGTACCACAAAAAGAGTGAATAATATCTATACATGCATCCAAGTTCCGAAGACTTGGAGTTCAAGGACAGACCAAATGAAGATTGGTTCTCCCTTGTTGATGCTGAAAGAGAGAGACCTCTTAGGACGACCAATCCCACAGTATTGCAAGAACCCTCAAACTCCAATCTCCATTGTTTGTCAGTTTTCTAGTAACTGTTCAATAAAGCTGTTGCCAGAACGTGTTGACTAGTTGACAACTTGTGTTAGTGACTTAAGGGACCTCTCCTCGTGTGGAAATATTCGCTGAAAGGATTTATTGGTTGCTGTACAGCTGCGGATTGGACACAAGAAGGTGAAGACGACTTTTTGTTTATCAATTGTTTTTTATTTCAATTACGTATACATTATCCATAGTTTAAATTATTCTTGGTCTAGTTTCTTTGCTTTTTAAACCACAGCCATTATCAAGCTGTAATTGAAGATTATTGCGAAGATTTTGTCCAGCAGATTAAAGGAAGTAATAGGCAGCTTGATTAGTGACAATCAGACTGCTTTTATAGCAGACAGACAAATTATTGATGGTTTTATGGTAGCTAATGAAGTGGTTTATGATCTAAAAAGAAGTCGAAGATCGGGTCTCATCTTCAAGGTTGATTTCCAAAAAGCTTTTGATTCAGTTCTATGGGATTACATTGATGAGGTGATGACTTACATGGGTTTTGGTGCTAAATGGAGAGGGTGGATTTCCTCCTGCTTGTCTACTAGTCAGGTTTCAGTCTTAGTCAATGGCTCTCCTTCCCCAGAGTTCAAAGTGGGGCGAGGTATTAGGCAAGGTGATCCCCTATCTCCCTTTCTTTTTAATATTGCTGCTGAAGGTCTATCTGTTCTCTTCCAACGTGCGGCATCCTCAGACATCTTTCAGGGTATTGATTTTGGCTCCAATAACTTCTTAAGTCACCTTCAATATGCAGATGACACTCTTGTCTTTATGCCAGCTAGTTTGCATGCCCTCCAGTCAGTTAAAAGAGTCTTAAGGTGGTTTGCTCTATGCTCAGGCTTGCACATTAATTTTTTTAAGAGTTCTCTTATAGGAATCAATGTTGATGACTCCTGCTTGGATGAGTTTGCAAAATCAGTTTACTGCAGGCATGATTCTCTTCCATGTAATTACCTGGGAATGCCTTTGGGGTCTAACCCTAGAAGGATTTCAACATGGAAACCCGTCATTGATAAGTTTCGAAAGAAACTCACTTCGTGGAAAGGGAGAATGTTAAGCATGGCCGGTCGCATTTGCCTTATCAAAAGTGTGTTGAACTCCCTTCCTTTGTACTTCATGTCCATCTTCCTTATGCCAAAAGGTGTGTGTCGCTTACTTACTTCCATCCAACGCAAATTCTTATGGTCGGGAACTGTCAAAATGAGAAAAATTTGCAAAGTCCAATGGAGCGTGGTTGTTAGAGATAAGGATAGGGGTGGCCTTGGGATTGGGTCATTGATAGCCAAGAATAAAGCAATGCTTTTCAAGTGGATTTGGAGGCTCTCTCTTCCTGGTAATGAGCTGTGGAAGAAGATGATATTCAACAAATTCAAGCCGGTGTTTGAAAATGGTTTCCCTATTTTTAGTAGAAGATTGTCTTGTATCTGGAGGGATATAACATCCCTTATGACCACAACAGACTCTGTCTCTTCAGCTTTAGCCAATAATTGCAGATTTGTAGTGGGAAATGGCTCTCTGACTCGATTCTGGTCTGATGTTTGGTTTGATAGCTCTCCATTGAAAGTCATCTACCCTCGACTCTACATTCTTACCACTAAACCGAATGCCACAATTGCTGACATGGGAATTTGGGAGCAAGGAGAATGGAAGTGGGAGTTAGCTTGGAGGAGACAATTGTTCCTCTTTGAAACTGAGCAGGTCGTCTACCTTCTCTCATCTCTAGAAAGCTTTCGAATAAAGGCAACAACTTTAGATAAAAAAGTCTGGTCCTCTTCAACAGATGGAGGGTATACAGTTAAAACTTGTTCTCTACTTATTGACAGGATTGTGAATCCAGGGCTTAGAACTTTCAAGGCTTCGATATGGCAAAAAGGGGTCCCTCCTAAGGTTCAATCTTTTCTTTGGCTAGCTGTTCAGAATAGACTGTGCACTAAGGATTTCTTACTTTGCCGTAATATAATCCCAATTGATCAAGCCTTTTGTATCTTTTGTGAAAATGAGATTGAGACTTCAAATCATCTTCTCCTCCATTGTAGACCAGTGTGGAAATTATGGATGAAATTCTTGGATTGGTGGGGTATTAGTGGTTGCCTTCCCTGCTGTGTGGATGATCTTTTACATCAATGGCCCAACCTAGTGTTCGGAAAATTCCAGCGTAAGGCTTGGTCTATGCTTTCTTGTTGTGTTAGCTGGAGTATATGGCTTATGAGGAACAAGGTAATCTTCAATGATGGAACTGCGACCTTCGAAGATATTTTCTCCTTAATTCTTTATCGCCTCTCAAATTGGCTCAAGTCTGCAGATAAGTTCTTCATGGCTACTGGCACTACTTTAATTATGGGTCCTGAAGGTATTATAGATTGGTCTAACACCAAATAAAGGCTTTTAGCATGGCGTATCAACTTCTTCACTCCTAATGTCCTTTTTCGGTTATGTATCTGTTGATTTTCTTTTCCTTTCTTTTTGTGTTTGTTTTTTGTTATTGTGATTCTTTTCTTTTCATGTATCTTGTTTTTGGCTACCTTCTGGTTAGCCCTTTCAATATATCGACTTATTCCAAAAAAAGACTTTGTGTTATCATTTTTACCTAAAATAGTTGAAATGTACGACATTGTCCCTGGAATGCTTGTTTTTCTAACATGATCATCTCATTGTCAAAATAAAATTCATTCACAATTGAATATTACAACTGAGATGATATATTTATATTTATCATTAATTAATAATTATAAGAATTAAATAATAGATTAAGTGAGCAAGTGATCTTGAGAGACACACCGGACTGCATTACATACGAGAGTCTCACCATGATGTATGGAATCTGTGACTGTTTCTAATACCAGAGATATGTTTGATAATATGATTGAATCAGGAAAGGAGATCAAAGTTTCCTCCGTAATTGTCATGCTTAACGTTTACTGTATGAATGGTTTGATAATATAAATTTTAGAAAAATAAATTAATTTTTAATGTTTGATAATGTAATGAAAAATAAGTTCAAATTTTTTTTTCAGTGTTCGGTTATATTAAGAAAAATGAGCTGAAAAATAACTTATCAATATATTTTTTAAGTTTATTAAAATAAGGAAGAACAAATCTTACAAATTAAAAATTTAAATGAGAATAAAATTGAAAAAAATATAATTTCATGGATTATCTCAAATAATAGAGATTAAATCTAAAAATTAAAAAAATTAAAACATAAAGAAATTAAAATAATAATAATAATTAACATTTTATAAATTATTTGAAATACAATAAGTAACAATAAAAAGAATGAAGACTAAATTTGATAAATAAAAAATTTCAATTAAAAAATGATAAGGAAAAAGCAAGTAACAATTATAAAAATGAGAATCAAAGTTAATATAAAAATTAAATTATAAGGGATGAAATTGAAAAATAAATATTCAAAACAAAATATATATAGCAATTAAAATTTTAAGGATCAAATTTGATATAATCAACAAATAATATGATATTTCTAAATTTTTCATAACTTCCGGAAAGTGTTTTCCGCCCAAAATGAAAGGAAAATACTTTTTTGGAAACCAAGTCAAATATTGTTTTTACTAGAAAGTGTTTTCCATTAACAAAAAAGCGTTTTTTAGTAATCAAATTTTCTAATAACAAATAAATACAGAAAAATTTTAAAAATAATTTCTTAAAACATACTTTTTAAAAAACAAACACACTTTTAGATTGCATATATTCGGCATCAGCGATCCTAATAAAGCACGGTTGTAGTACTTTAACTCCTAGTGTAAAACTAGTCACCAAACCTAACCGGTTGTTTCTGCAGCTTTTTTTTCTTTGTTTCAGTGATAAGATTGCTTGTTGGCTTAAACGTGACATTCTAGCTATGGACCTTACCAATTTACATGCAAGATTAAATGCTGCTTCTGCTTCCTTTTGCTACCTAAAAAACCAAACCAGATAAAATGAGATCATATTTCAGCAAATTTCTGTGGCTGGAATGGTTTTGGTGTTTTGATTAGTATATTCATATTGTGATAAAGGCAAGCCCTCCTGAGATCCTTGATGTAACTTTCTCTGCTTCTTTCTCACTTTAACATGTGAGGTAGCTTGGGGCTACGAGGGGAGGGGAAGAATGGGGAAAACGGCAGTCAAGCTAGGATTATACTGGTCCTTCGATATCTACTCGATCATTGTGGGGAAACCTTGAACATGGGGACTGTCTTTCCACAATTGACAAGAGAGTAATGTTTTTATTTTTTGGTGCAAGAAAAGATAGTACTGTACAAGCTTTTGGATATGTATTTGGTTTGAACTTGAGCTTGGTTAAACTCGTGTCTAAGATTTTACTCGTTGTAAGCTTTAAAAATTAACCTAGCTTCATAAAATTTGCTAAGATTGTTTTAGTTTTTTATCATTTTTTTAAGATATTATTTTTTTAATTTTATCATTTAAAATTTATTTAATAAAATATTAAACTCTTCTATTTGTTATGACCTTGGTTTTGGAGGCCATAGTCACACCTAGTTGAGAAACAGCTAGATTTGCTTCTGATTTATTAACACTTGTTATGCATAAAGCAAACAATCATGCTGTGTCTATGAATCGCTAGTGCTATGTATAAACAAAGTCATCAACTCTAACGGTGCTTTTATATGTATTCTTCTTCCATCGGTCGGACAGAGAATAGCTTATCTAGTTTTCCAAAAGAAATGGCATATACCTCATTTATTTGCTCTTAAAAAGATGGTAAAATCCTTTAAAGAGTGTGATGAACAAGAAAGCACACAGAATCCCTGAAGGAGCAATTAATTTAGCAGGGAACATTATTTTGATCTAAAACAAGACATTGACTCATTTAGCTTCATTTGTTAATTAAGGCGATATGTAGGAATAGCTAGTAGATGCTTGGACCTGCAGAGTACGAGACCAAACTCTTCTGTCATGTCCACTTCAGATGGCAATATTCCATTCGGAAGTTCCCAATCAAAGCAATGCAGCAGCCGCGCAACCACCAGCCGCACCACAGTCAGCCCTAATTGCATTCCAGGGCAGCTTCTGCGGCCAGTGCCAAATGGAATAAGCTGGAAGTCGCGGCCCCGAACATCTATGTCACTGCCAACAAACCTCTCTGGGTAAAACTTTTCTGCATCGGTCCAAGCTTCTGGGTCTCGACCAATGGCCCATACATTGATTATAACATGTGATTTCTTCGGTATGTGGAAGCCATTCACAACGCAGCCCTCCATGGCCTCATGAGGGATCATCAGAGGACCCGCTGGATGGAGCCGCAAGGTTTCCTTCACAACCATGTCTAGGTACTCCAACCTCTCCAAGTCTGATTCCTCCACCATCCTTTGCTTTCCCACTACTTCTTCTAGTTCTTTTTGCAGTTTCTTCATAACCCGTGGATTTTTTATCAGTTCTGAGAATGCCCAGTCAATCACAGTTGCTGAAGTGTCCACTGAACCCACAAGCATGTCCTGCAAAATGTCATGTGCAGGAGCATAAAGATATTTAGATTAGTAATGTGCCACCATTGTTGTGTAGTTAATTGAACTCTTTCAATATCAAGATTAAGAGATAAAATGCTCATTTACGTACCAGCATTATGGCTTTCATACAGCCTTGATCAACGAGGTACTCGTTTTCTTCGGATTTCATGAAACTTAGCATGACGTCAACAAAGTCCTTGTTTTTGCCCTTCTCCTGGTAGTGTACATGCTCGTCAATAATCTTGTCAAGAAAGACATCTAACACTTTGGAAATAGCCTTCATGCGTTTTGTCAGTCCCTGGAGATCAAGAGCTGCGATTTGAGGAATGTAATCTCCCAAGTGTGGAGCTGCTGATAAATGCATGACCTCTTGCATCACAGATTTGAATCCCCTCTCATCAAGATCCTCATCTAAATACTTCTTCCCAAACACCATTCTACAGCTCATGTCAGCACTGAGGGACGAAACCTTGGCACTCAGATCGACAGCAACACGTTCCTGTGCAGCTTCTTGAATGTACTTAATCAACAGATCAACCTCCTCCATTCTCATTGCCTTGAAAGATGCAACTTTCAAGCTACTAAGCAACTCTACTGTGCACATCTTACGCATGCTGCGCCAATACGAACCGTATTGTGCAAAAGCCATGCCTTTTTGTCCATAAGAGATGTACCTTGCAGACTCGTGAGGTGGTCTGCCAGCAAAAACAAGGTCATGGGTCTTAAGAAATAACTCGGCAGCTTCAGGCGAAGAGACAACAATGGTCGGCACCAGGCCTAACCGCAAATGCATGATGGGGCCATATCTTTGAGCAAGCTGATGAAGAGCTCGATGAGGAAACTTCCCTAACAAATGAAGACTTCCAAAAATTGGAAACCCTCTTGGACCAGGCGGTAGGCTCTTATTCTCGGTGCTTAACCATCGGAGCAGAAAGATAAGTGCAACAAAGGCTAGAGAAGTCCAAATCCAAGCCATGGATCTGTGATTCTATAACTTGCTGTTCTTGAAGTGTATAAAATCTCTGGCCTTTTATTTACTTGGATATTGTTGTAAGCGCTTATAATATTTGTGTGAAGCTCTCAAGTCTTTCACCCTACGAGCAATGTGTGTGTGTGTGTGTGTGTGTGTGTGTGTGTATATGTAAATGTGTTACAGCAGGTAGAGTTTAACTCTACTACAATCTTATCAACCTACAACCTTATCCTAATCCTTATCTCTTATGAATTTAAATTCAAATAGTATAAACATGGATACTTGCTTACATGCCCCCTCAAGATGGACGGGGATTGATCAGTCCAATCTTGTCTTTGAGCAGCCAGAACAGTGAGCAAGGTAAGGATTTTGTTAGTGCATCAGCTAATTGATCTTGTGAAGACACATGAGACACTCTTAGCATACCCGATTGTACTCTCTAACGAATGAAGTGGAAATCAATAGCAACGTGTTTCATCCTTGAGTGGAACACAGGATTTGAGCTCAGCTAGGTGGCACCAATGTTGTCACAATAGATTACTGGAGCATTGTTTACTGGAAAATGTAGCTCTGTCTTGAGAGAGCAAATCCAGCTGATTTCTGCTGCTATGTCAGCTACTGCTCGGTATTCTGCTTCTGTGGAAGAGCGGGCGGTTGTGTGCTGCTTTTTGGACGACCAGGAGATGGGATTCTGACCAAGATAAATTATGTAGGCACTAGTGGAAGATAAGTCTTCCTTGTTCCCCCCCCCCCCCCAGTCTGCATCAGAGAAGGCATGGACTGAAGGTGGTGAATGACGATGTAGAAGCAGACATTCTTGTACAGTGCCCTGCAGATAGCATAAGACATGTTTCCCCATTTGCCAATGAATGTTTGTTGGCTTATGCATGAATTGTGAAAGTTTGTTGACAGCGAAACATATGTCTGGCCGAGTGAGAGATAGATACTGAAGACTTCCAAGGGTTGCACGATAAGTAGTTGGATCATCCATAGGAACACCCATGTTTAATGTCAAGGTGCAGCCAGGAGGCAGGGGTGTTGAAGTAGGTTTTGCAAGTGCCATATTGTTCCGTTGTAGGAGGTCCATAATATATCTTTTTTTAGAAAGAAGCAAACCACCTGTAGAATGAGTCTGAACCTCAATGCCTAAGAAATGAGTCAGTGAACCTAAATCTTTTAACGAGAAGCAAGCTGCGAGACTTTTGATGAACTGGTTAACATCGGGAGCATGAGCTCCAGTAACTATGATGTCGTCAACATACACCAACATATAAATAAGACATGAGCCGTGCTTGTAGATGAACAGTGAAGTATCTGCAAGAGAGTTGGAGAAACCAGAGGCAATCAGAAACCCTTTTAACTCTTCATACCATGCACGAGGCGCCTGCTTTAACCCATAGATAGCCTTTCTAAGCTTGCTGACAAAGTCAGCTTTATCCGGATCAGAAAATCCTGGTGGTTGAGCCATGTAAACATCTTCAGTAAGGGTGCCTTGAAGGAAGGCGTTGTTGATGTCTAGTTGACGAAGCTGCCAACCATTGCTGATATCAATGCTCAGAACAAGACGAATTGTTGTTGGTTTTACCACTGGGCTAAAAGTCTCGTGGTAGTCAAGGCCAGGACGTTGATTAAATCCTTTCGCCACGAGTCTGGCTTTGTAGCGAGCCACGGTTCCATCAGTGTGTCTTTTGAGCCTGAAAATCCATTTACAACCAACCACATTAGAAGCACAAGCAGGAGGGACTAAAGTCCAAGTTCCATTACTCATCAAAGCACTATATTCCTCAACCATGGCAGAGCGCCACCTGGGGTCACGAGTGGCTTGAGAAAGGGTGGTTGGTTCTGTGATGTCACGGGTGAGTTGGGTGGTGAATGTGAGTTTTTGATTTGGTTTACGAATGTTGTTTTTGGATCGGGTGGTCATAGGATGATTAGATAGAGTATTATTTTGTGAGGTGATAGGTAGTGTTTGAGTGGAAGGCTGGGATTGAGGAATGGCAGGGGATGCAGTAGGCATGGAAGATGTGGTTGCATCGGTTGTAGGTGTTGTTGGTGGAATGATAATTGGCGGAGCAAATATGGCATTGATAGTGCAGATATCAGGCGCAGCCGATGAAAAGTGTGTACAAGGCGCAGGATGTGTCGTTGGAGCTGAGATTATCGGTGGAATCCATATGTCTATGGCAGTGGATTGCAATGTTGTGTCTGTGGTATGTAAAGAATGATAAGGAAAAATATGCTCATGAAATGTGACATGCCTAGACACTATAATTTTGGAGGAGGTGGGTTCTAAGCATAAATATGCACTTTGCGACAAAGAATAACCAAGAAAAATGCATGGTTTGGACCGGGGTTCTAGCTTATGTGCATTGTAAGGACGAAGCCAAGGATAGCATAAGCAACCAAAAACTCTGAGTTTTTCATAATGTGGTGAGCGTTGAAACATTTTCTCATAAAGGGAATGATTATTTAACGTTGGTGTGGGCATGCGATTAATTAAATAAACTGCGGTGACAAAGGCATATGACCAAAAAGAAAGTGGTAATGATGCATGATTTAAAAGCGTAAGACCAGTTTCCACAATATGTCGATGACGATGCTCAGCAAAACCATTATGTTTAAGAGTGTGTAGGGGTGTTGTTAAGTGAGAGATGCCATGTGTAGCAAAGAATTCTTTCAACGCAACGTATTCACCCCCATTATCAGAGTATATAGTCATAATTTTTTTCTTGAAATAATTTTCCACAAGAGCTTTGAAACGGATGAATGTTGGTTTGACCTCAGATTTTTTCCGTAGTGGATAAAACCATATGTATTTTGTGAAGTGATCCATGAAAATAACATAATATTTAAATGCATCGATAGAATAGAGAGGAGAGGTCCATACATCAAAAAATATTAATTCAAGAGGATTATGAGACACTAAGCTGGAGATAGAAAACGGTAATTTATGACTTTTATTACATTGACATGCATTGCAAACAAAGTCTTTAGAAATTGAATGTGAATTTAAATGATGCTTTGACAAAATGGTATTTAAAATAGAAAATGCAGGATGGCCTAATCGAAAGTGCCAATTTATTGGAGCAAGTTTGACACTCGGAAAAGCATGAGGAGCAACAACACACGGTCATTCGTACACACCTTCATTGGTTTTGCCCTTTGCGCGAATTTCCCCCGTCAATAGATCCTTCACAAGAAAACACCATGGTAAGAATTCAATTGAGACATTATTAGCAACACAGAATTGATATATGGAAATTAAATTGCGCTTAATGTCAGGAACACATAGGATATGATTTAAATGAAATGAGTGAGTGGAGGAGGAATTTGATTGGACCCCAGGTGCGTAATTTTTAAACCTTTACCATCCCCTATTAAAACATCATCAGTGCCCGTATATGGTAGATGGTAAGCAAGGTTTTGAAGATCAGATGTAATGTGGTGGGATGCCCCATTGTCCATCATCCACGGGGAAGAAACTGGAGGGGTGCAGGTTGCCATGTTGGCTTGTGGTTGCCACGGGGAAGAACTGGTTGGATTGGAATTGGTGAGAGGAACAAGTCAGAAGGAAGGGCACCTCTTTGCTGTATGACCCTGAATGCCACAGATTTGGCAATAACCAACATATGGTCTCGGTGGTGGTCGATTGCTATTATGTGTGAGTGGAGCAGAAGAAAACTGATGTTGACCTGGGTGGCGTGAGTGCTGGTTGCCATGGGAACGCCAGTTTCCACCATAATTTGAGTGATTAGGAAGACTGCGATTGACGTTAGGAAAAGGAGAGCGCTGGTTGCGACTGGCATATAAGGCAGTTGGTGGGAAAAAGTTAACAGCTTTGGGAGTTGCAGGCATAGAGGCTTCAAACATCAAGAGCTTTTCATGAAGCTCATCAAAGCTTATAGCATTCTCTCTGGCTTGCACAGCCCTTATCAGTTCTCGGTATTCATCATTAAGTTCATCAAGAATTTTATCTGTCAGGTCTTCATTGTCAATTGGTGCACCTAATACTGCAAGTTCATTAGCTTTGGCTTTGACAGATTGTAGAAAATCTGTTATGCTGAGACTGCCTTTGGTTAGTAATCTGAGTTGCGATTTCACTTGTTTGATTCGTCCTCTGGATGGAGTAGCAAATGTGGCAGCAAGAATGCTCCATGTTTCGCGAGAAGTTTTTGCTCTGGCAATAAATGGTATGATGGCAGGGGTGATGGATCCAATTATACCGTTTAGGATAAGTTGATCTTGACGTCTCCAAGTGATAAACTCTGGATTTAAGTGGTCGGTTATGACGTTGGTGTGGCTGGTGGGAAGGTGTTCTGATGGACATGGCTTGATACCATCTATGTACCCGTGTAAATCATAACCAACAAAAAGTGTTTGAAACTGTAGTTTCCATGATAAGTAATTGGAACTGTTTAGTTTGAGAGGAGCTTGTGCTGTGACATTAATAGTCACCAGATTTGTAGTCAAGGAATCACTCATTGTGATTGAAAGCAATGACAGAAGAAGAGAGGGAAAAAAAAAATTTAATGAGATAGTTCTGATACCATGTAAACGCTTATAATTTATTTATTTTTTGCTTAGGTATCCTAATATTCTTTTAAAGGATGAGACTAGTCCCGTTCAAGGTTCGTGATTGTCCTTCCCAATAAATATGTTTTCTGGAGATCGAACTTGTATTTTTATCCTTATAGGAATATAGTAGTGTCTTAATTACTAAATCAAGATTTTATTGGTAGCACCATTTCTTTACGTGGAAAAGGATGGGATGCCCAGCGAACAATAAATAGGTTAGGTTGCATCTCATGCCTTTCAAAACACACGATTTAGGAGAGACAAAAGGAGAGTGATCCAATGAAATTACATGAGGTATTTGTGAGAGAAGCTCTGGAATGTTTTTTTTTATTAGAAGAGAAATTATAATTTTTTTTCTATTAATGAAATATTTTTGTGATTTTTATATTATATAGTAATTTTTTTCTCCTAAACAAATTAATATAATTTTTAGTAAACCACGTAAATTCTTGAATGTATTATTATTTATTTTCCTTGTTGTCTTAGAGTTGTGTATTTTATTTAATTAGCATGCCGGCATTAAAGACTGAAATTAAGTGCAAACTAGCAAAACTGCCGTAAGCTTTTGGTATTCTAGATTTGTTAGCACAGATAACCACCAACACCTTTCCATTTCTTTTTCTTTGTTTAAGTTAAATTAAATTGATGTTCATCTAATTTATATTATTTGGGCTTCCTGGATTTTATTTTTTTCTCTACTTCTCATCTAATAAATGCCTCGGTGGCAGTTACAAAAGTATCTGATTCCTTTCTATTTTTCACCGAGCATACGGTAAACAATCACTCTATATGTTAAATATATAGATATATATATATATATATATATATATATATATATATATATATATATATTTAACCCAATCTTGGCCCAAATCGTGTTTCCTACAACACACCCTTAGGCCTTGGTTATAATTTTTTTGCTCATTCTAATTTGATATTTAACCAAACAAATCCTTTTTTGATAATAGAAAATTTCAAAAATATTTGGTGGTCTTCGTTGATTTATTTGTGGGCTCCTCGCACTTTGCTTTATTTTTTTTCTTTGTGTTTCTATTTTTTATAGATGTGCTCAATCTGTGGACTATTACTATTAAATGCAAATATGTCATGTATTGTTTTTTTTACTTCCATCTAAAAATGAAAAATAATAATAAAGGATAAACAAGAAAAAAATGACATACAAAATTTCTTCTTCAAATTCATTTTTTTGCGAAAATATTCACTAACACTTGAGTCGGGAATATCGTATTTTTTGGATGTATGCGATATTTACCAACACCAGAGTTGGAAATATTCATATAAATTATTCACTAATATGAGAGTCAGGAACATGTAAGGAAGAATAAAAAAAATGAGAACAAATTCTTAGGAATTTTAAACAAAACTAGCAATACAGCCTGCCTTATGTAGGACGCTTAAAGGGTGATAGCATCTTCCTTTATGCGTAACTAATCTCATACCATTAAATCTTTGTTGACCAGTTAGGGTTCCTAGTGACCATGATACTAGGGGACGACTCCTTGAACAAGATATTTTCCCCTAAAAAAACAAGATATCAGATATATGTTCTTTTTCCAATCGAGATTATTTTTTTAATCAGTCGCCACGATGTCTGGGTGTGATAGATGACCTAAATCTAAGATAACAAGTCCTCATCAATCAAGCAACAAGAAGATTAAGAAGAAATGGGGGCTTATATTTCAAATCAGGTAAAGATGCATGCATATCATCTAACCTTTGAGACATTGGACAATGAGTTTTGCAAAGTTCATAAGAGAAATCTCTGACGGGATCCATCAAATGGAAGGGCCGCCAAAAAAAATCTTTATATTTTTCCACCACCTATCATTTCTCATCCCTAAGTTAGTGCGTTTCCTAACCCTACCTTCTTTCGAGCGCACCTCTAAGCCCTCACCTCCTTTCGAGTGTGCCTTTGAGCCTTCGAGCATTCAAAGTTGTGTGTTTCCTAACCCTACCTCCTTTTAAGTGCACCTCCAAGCCCTCATCTCCTTTTCGAGTGCGCCTTTGAGCCCCATCATGACGTCTCTTTAAGACATTTCTTTTCTTTCTTGGGTAGTTCACCATTACAATGAGACCCTTTCCTTTCTTTTTCCTGGATAGGTCAACCATTACAATGAGACCACTTCTAAAAAAAATGATGGTGAAATTTCTCTCTATAGTTTTCAACATCTAGCAGGTCACCTGGAAAAATGTGACCACTCGTGAAATCCTTCGCGTTTCTTCTTCCTATTTGGTAGGTCACCTGAAACAATTAAACCACTTGCAAAATCCTTTTTGCATTTTATTCTTCATTGGGCAGGTCACCTAGAAAAATAAGACCACTCACGAAATCCTTTGTGTTGCTTTTTCCTATCATGCAGGTCACCTGAAACAATTAGACCACTTGCGAAACCCTTTTCATGTTTTATTCTTCATCGGGCAGGTCACCTGAAAAAATAAGATCACTCGTGAAATCCTTTGTGTTCCTTCTTCCTATCGAGCAAGTCGCCAACAACAATTAGACCACTCGCAAAACCCTTTTTGTGTTTTATTCTTCATCGGGCAGGTCCCATGGAAAAATGAGACCACTCACAAAATCCTTCTTGTTGCTTCTTCCTATTGGGCAGGTCGTCTGGAACAATTAGATCACTCGCGAAACCCTTTTCACCTTTAATTCTCCATCGAGCAGGTCGCTTGGAAAAATGAGACCACTCGTGAAATTCTTTGTGTTGCTTCTTCCTATCAAGCAGGTCATCTGGAACAATTAGATCACTCGCAAAACTCTTTTTCCCTTTCATTCTTCATTGGGAAGGTCACCTGGAACAATTAGATCACTCGTGAAACCCTTTTTGCCTTTTATTCTTCATCAGGCAGGTCACCTGAAAAAATGATACCACTCGTGAAATCCTTCGCATTGCTTCTTCCTATCGGGCAGGTCTCCTAGAACAATTTGACCACTCATGAAACCCTTTTCGCGTTTTATTCTTCATCAAACAGGTCACCTGGAAAAATGAGACCAATCGCAAAATCCTTCGCTTTGCTTCTTCCTATCAGGCAAGTCGCCTGGAACAATTAGACCACTCATGAAACCCTTTTTGCATTTTATTCTTCATCGGGCAGGTCGCCTAGAAAAATGAGACCACTAGTGAAATCATTTGCGTTGCTTCTTCCTATCAGGCAGGTCACCTGAAACAGTTAGATCACTCATGAAACCCTTTTCGCTTTTCATTCTTCATCGGGCAGGTCACCTAAAAAAATGAGACCACTCGCAAAATCCTTTGTGTTGCTTCTTCGTATCAGGCAGGTCGCCTGAAATAATTAGACCACTCGTGAAACCGTTTTCGCATTTTATTCTTCATTGGGCAGGTCACCTGGAAGAATAAGACCACTTGTGAAATCCTTCGTGTTGCTTCTTCCTATTAGGCAGGTCGTCTAGAACAATTAGATCACTCGCAAAACCTTTTCACCTTTTATTCTTCATCGGGCAGGTCGCCTAGAAAAATGAGACCACTCGCGAAATCCTTTATGTTGCTTCTTCATATCAGGCAGGTCGCTTGGAACAATTAGACCACTTGTGACACCCTTTTCGCATTTTATTCTTCATCGAGCAGGTCACCTAAAAAAATGAAACCACTCGCAAAATCCTTCGCGCTGCTTCTTCCTATCGAGCAGGTCACCTAGAACAATTAGATCACTCGTGAAACCCTTTTTGCCTTTTATTCTTCATCAGACAGGTCACCTGGAAAAATAAGACCACTCATGAAATCCTTTACGTTGCTTCTTCATATCAGGAAAGTTGCCTAGAACAATTAGACCACTTGCGAAATCCCTTTCGTGTTTTATTCTTTATCGGGCAAGTCGCCTGAAACAATAAGACCATTTTTCTTTTAAAAAAAATAACAAAAACAAAAAAAAATCAAAAAAAAAAAAGAGGAAGGGTTTTCATAATTATTCTTCTTTACAAAACTTACTATACAAAGTCAAAAAAATAAATTTTCTAATGCCTTTGCACCGTAAGCATTGTAAAGAGGAGGCAACTGTTGTAACCCAATTTTGGCCCATTGGCTTTTTAATTTAATTTTACAGGGTTTAAAATATAAAATTAAAATATCAGAGTTATTTTGATGAAAAGTGTGATTTGTCATCTTGCGTGAAAACTAGGGACTACAATGTACTTTTATGATTCTATCCTTATCTTCAAGATAATCCTTGTCTTCAAGCTAATAACAGTTATCTGCTTTCAAATTTGTTTCTTAATCAAATTCAAACTTCAAAAAAGCGAATGAGTTTGATTGAAATTTTATTTGTCACATACGAAGGGACTTTGGTACTATAAATACAGACCTCAGTGTATGCAAAAAAGTAGGGGACAATTAGAAGAAACTTGAAGAGAGGCCATCACAAAAAAAAAAAAAAAAAAAACCCTAAGAGGAGGCCAGTAAAAGAAACCCTGAGAGAAGGTCATTAGGAAAAATTGAGGAAAAAAAAGACAGCAAACAAAGAGAACGAGAGAGAGAAAGGGAGTTAAAGAACCCGAAAAACACAAAACAAAACACAACAAAGAGGCAAGAGGAAGAAGGAACAGAGGGGAGGAACACAAATGCAGAAGGAATAGGACCAGTTTTCCTAGCAACGAGCATCTGCATCAATCTTCGCTCAAGAAGTTGGCAATAGCAGTCCAACCACAGGTAAGTCATTTTTTCCCCTCCTTTTCACTTTTAATTACCCTCTTCCTGTAGCAAGGCTGCGCGAGTAGCTCGCGCATGCTTGCAAAGAAAAATATACTGGTCGGGATACTGGTCTGAACCATATATATGATTGGATCACAATGTCAAAAACCACCCTAATCTCTTGTGATAAAATCTCTAATCCCATTTTGATCTCATTGAGAATTTGTTTTTTCTATTCTACTTATACAATTTTTCCTTTTTAATTATGATCATAAATTAATTATATTAGCCTATCCTTGATTCATCATTGTTGTTAAACATTTTATCCTTAAAGAAAAGGTAGTTAGGATTACAATTTTATTGTTTAGTATTATTGTTTGTGTACTGCTTTCAAAACTTAAATCCAGATGCTACTTATCTAAGAAGTAATATGTATTTGCTAGTAGACATAATCCTGATGTTGGATTCATTTATGAATAAAATACATACAAGTATAATTATGCTGTGTCAAGAGAGAGCTTAAAGACAAGCAACACAAGACACATGCTTGTAAGTGCTGGTTTTGTTTTTATACATATATAAATTGGTTGGGTGGGTTCATTTGAGTATTTTACTAATTAAAAAAACAAGTAGACACATTTTGAGCATGCGTCATCTACTTGGTTGTCTTCGGACAGCATGTGCAACTAATTCCAACAGCCAAAAAGGTCCTTTCAAGGTGGCTTCAGCTTCGTCTTAGTATCTCCCCATTCAATATGTGGCGTGTGCACTGATAAGAGGTCTAATTTGTCACCGGCTGTCTTTTTTATTTTTCCTTCTTTATTTCCTCTCTAATTTTCAATGCTTGTGCCCTGCCACTTGATTTTTCAAGTCAACCCCTAAACATCTATTTATCTTTTATTTAGACCCTAATTTTTTGTTATATGTTTTTTAATAATTCATTGAATTATATTTTCCTTTCAATTTCATCCTCATTTAAATTTTTGTAGTCTAAGATAATTTTTAGAGTTGCTTTTCTTTTTCGATTTACCCTCCGTAAATTGTTTTCCTAATTGATTTCATTCTCATTCCCTTAATCATTATTTTTTTTTTTTTTGCAAAATTTTCAAAAGCAGTATTTTTGTACCCAATTTAATTCTTCAACATGTAACTGATTTGAATTTGAGCTTGGTTAAGCCCGTGTCTAAGATTTCACTAGTTGTAAACTTTGGAAATTAACCTAGCTTCATGAGATTTGCCTAAGATTGTTTTAGTTTTTTTATTATTTTTTTAAGCTAATATTTTTTATTTCACCATTCAATATTTATTTAATTAGAGATTGAGCATTGTTTTTTTCTTTTCATGTTTTATGTGACCTTGATTTTATCATATATTTTTTTATTTAATTTGGTTACCTTAGGTCTTTTTATTTGTTATTCTTTTTATTAAGTTTATTTTTTAAAATAAATTTTATTCTTTAATTAAATATAATTGATTTATTGATTATAGGTGGATGCTCGTATCATTTTATTTTGTTTGATTTGCTTTTCAAAAATGTTGCTCTAGCAACCCATGCAACTTCTTTTTATGTTGTTGTCTATAATTTTATGGTCGGGTTTGAACCGTCTCATATAGTCTTTTTTTTTGTGATGGACAATATTCATAATAGATTGAGAATAAGTTGCTAATGATCCCTTTGTTTTAGCACAATATCAGTAATTCATTTGTTTTGGTTGATTGTTGCTAAATATTTTTTTAATGTTTGTCTTGTTATTATTGTCTATAGTTTAAATCAAATTATTAAACTACTTGATTTTATTGAATCCAATTAAATTGATGATACAACTATTATATATTTTTTATTTTTTTATAAATAATATTGTCATCCAAGTTTTTTTTTTTTGGGTGTGTGCGCTCAAAATTTCTTTGACCGCACATAACGTAATAATTTAGTGATATACTAATATTTCTTTATTAATAAAATATGTTCTATCAGCGTTGTAAAAAGAAAAAAAAATATCTCACCCTCGTTTCTTGCGACAAAAAAAAAATTGACATCAACACATTCCCGGCAACTCCACCGCTTCATCCGTATTTGTTTGCTCAAATTCGTGATCAACTTTTAATTAAAAAAAAAAACAGAAAAAATTATTTTAAATGACATCATCCGTAATAAAAAGTTATCCTTAGATGCTCTCGGAGCTTCCAAATCTTCAGGGGCAAGTTCGGATTCTGCCATTCCTCTCAGGGAGGCAGTGCGCATAACGATGCCAAGATATCTTGAATGTACTACTTGCTGCACCAGCTTTTTGTGTGTAACTTCTCTATCTGCATTTCAACTTAGAACCTGCTTATTAATTGGAAAATAATTTAAAAAAAAATAAATTTAAAAAAAAACAATTATTTTTTAATATTTAGTAATGTAATGAAAAATAAGTTAAAAAATATTTTCTAGTGTTTGGTTATATTATGAAAAATAAGCTAAAAAATAACGTATTAATATTTTTTTAAGTTTATTAAAATAATGAAGAACAAATCTTATAAATTAAAAAGTTAAATGAGAATAAAATTGAAAAAATATATATAATTTCATGAACTATCTCAGATAAAATAAATAATAATAAAAATAATAAAAATCAAATCTAAAAAATTAAAAGATGAAGAAATTAAAATAGTAATAATTAATATTTTCATTGCTATTTTCTAAGCTATGAAATGCTTCTTCTTCTTCTTCTTCGAAACATATAAATTGCTTAACCCTTCAAGTAAGTTGTCCCTGTTCTTGTTAATAATGGCAATAATAATCTATCTGCATTAAGTTTATAAGACAACAAGGAATAATAGCGGGGTAGATGTCCCCGGAGAACAGCTGCCATCAAACGAGCTACAAAGAAAGTTGTAATTAGAGCATGAACTGTATCTATTAGTACAGAGACTTGATGCAAAAATGTCAATTTTAAAAATTAATATTGTCGTGTTTCCAACGCTCAATCTTGTGTGGAAATATTTGCAAGTGAACCTTCAATTCTATATTCGGTACCACAAGAAGAGTGGATAATATCTATACATGCATCCAAGTTCCGAAGACTTGGAGTTCAAGGACAGGCCAAATCAAGATTGGTTCTCCCTTGTTGATGCTGAAAGAGAGAGACCTCTTAGGACGACCAATCCCACAGTATTGCAAGAACCCTCAAACTCCAATCTCCATTGTTTGTCAGTTTTCTAGTAACTGTTCAATAAAGCTGTTGCCAGAACGTGTTGACTGGTTGACAACTTGTGTTAGTGACTTAAGGGACCTCTCCTCGTGTGGAAATATTCGCTGAAAGGATTTATTGGTTGCTGTACAGCTGCGGATTGGACACAAGAAGGTGAAGACGACTTTTTGTTTATCAATTGTTTTTTATTTCAATTACGTATACATTATCCATAGTTTAAATTATTCTTGGTCTAGTTTCTTTGCTTTTTAAACCACAGCCATTATCAAGCTGTAATTGAAGATTGGAAATTTCCATGTCACCTTCTTGTCATCTGAATGTAATTAGACTTTGTGTTATCATTTTTACCTAAAATAGTTGAAATGTACGACATTGTCCCTGGAATGCTTGTTTTTCTAACATGATCATCTCATTGTCAAAAAAAAATTCATTCACAATTGAATATTACAACTGAAATGATATATTTATATTTATCATTAATTAATAATTATAAGAATTAAATAATAGATTAAGTGAGCAAGTGATCTTGAGAGACACACCGGGCTGCATTACATACGAGAGTCTTACCATGATGTATGGAATATGTGATTGTTTCTAATGCCAGAGATATGTTTGATAATATGATTGAATCAGGAAAGGAGATCAAAGTTTCCTCCGTAATTGTCATGCTTAACGTTTACTGTATGAATGGTTTGATAATATAAATTTTAGAAAAATAAATTAATTTTTAATGTTTGATAATGTAATGAAAAATAAGTTGAAAAATATTTTTCAGTGTTCGGTTATATTATGAAAAATAAGCAGAAAAATAACTTATCAATATTTTTTTTTAAGTTTATTAAAATAAGGAGGAACAAATCTTACAAATTAAAAAGTTAAATGAGAATAAAATTGAAAAAAATATAATTTCATGAATTATCTTAAATAAAATAAATAATAACCAAAATAATAAAGATTAAATCTAAAAATTAAAAAAATTAAAACATGAAGAAATTAAAATAATAATAATTAACATTTTATAAATTATTTCAAATAAAATAAGTAACAATCAAAAGAATGAAGACTAAATTTGATAAATAAAAAATTTCAATTAAAAAATGATAAGGGAAAAGCAAGTAACAATTATAAAAATGAGGATCAAAGTTAATATAAAAATTAAATTATAAGGAATGAAATTGAAAAATAAATATTCAAAACAATATATATATATATAGTAATTAAAATTTTAAGGATCAAATTTGATATAATCAGCAAATAATGTGATATTTTTAAATTTTTCACAACTTCCAAAAAGTGTTTTCCATCCAAAATAAAAGGAAAATACTTTTCTGGAAACCAAGTCAAATTTTTCTTTAACTGGAAATTGTTTTTCATTAACCGAAAAGTGTTTTTTATAAATTAAATTTTCTAATAACAAACTAACACAAAACAATTTAAATTTTATTTTTTAAAAATCACTTTCCAAAAAATAAATGCACAATGTGCATATATTCGGCAACAGCGATCCTAATAAAGCACGGTTGTAGTACTTTAACTGCTAGTGTAAAACTAGTCACATTCTTTATGGATAAAGAGAATTATCCTTGTCGCCAAACCTAACCGGTTGTTTCTGCAGCTTAACCAGCTTTTTTTTTCTTTGTTTCAGTGATGAGATTGCTTGTTGGCTTAAACGTGACATTCTAGCTATGGACCTTACCAATTCACATGCAAGATTTAATGCTGCTTCTCCTTCCTTTTGCTACCTAAAAAACCAAACCAGATAAAATGAGATCATATTTCTGCAAATTTCTGTGGCTGGAATGGTGTTGGTGTTTTGATTGGTATATTCATATTGTGGTAAGTAAAAACCCAGTAGCAATCCTGCTTGTTTTGTTTTCTTCTAGCAGCCCAAATGCGTAGAACAAATTTCTTTTTTCCTCCTTTTCAAATAATTTTGAACATGCTCTTAAATTCATTGTTTGCTGAAGGATTATATGCATTTCAAAGTATTTTTGGTACACTACAAGATAATATGCTTGCTATTTGACCCAAAATAGAGAATTTTAGAAGTAGAATTCCTTTAGCATGTCGCAGACATCTCCCACAAGCTAGGACGCTAAATTATTTCATCGTGTAACTTGTCGTGATAAAGGCAAGCCCTCCTGAGATCCTTGAGGAACTTTCTCTGCTTCTTTCTCACTTTAACATGTGAGGTGGCTTTTTTATATATAAAATATTACTGTAAAAGCGAAGTTTAAATTAGATACCGATGTTTTTTCTTCATTAATGGTTCATGGAAACTTACAGCTATTACATGACTTGGAGCATTCGATTGTTGTTTTCATTCCCTTGGTGATGGTGCTGCCAATTGGATGCTGCATTGTTGGCCAAAAAGCAATCTGCCATAGTTTTTGCTGGCGACTGGGATTGCGAAATCACTCATAAAAAAAATTTTAATTTATTTTTTAAAAAAATTAATATGTTTTTTATATTTTCAAATCATTTTGAAATGATAATATCAAAAAAAATATATTATTTTAATATGTTTTAAAATAAAAAATATTTTAAAAATCAACAGTTACTATACTCCTATACACTCTATTACAGATATTATTCTGGGTTTCCGGTGCAAAGCTGTACACAGATAACAAATGATAACAGAAAAGAAGAAAGAGCCATCACATATAATGAAGTTAGCACGCATGGGATGGGATGTTAGCTCATGATCAAGGTGTTATCAAAATACCAATTCAATGCCCACATCCAAAAGAAATCAACTGCCGTCATTCCATTGACTCCTAGCAGACTAATTTGGAATAAATGGGTCCACATCTTGTAACTATGAGGTCTCTTTAAGTGAGAAATTTACACCGCAGATTGTCCACAGGCGAGACTACTTTTCAACTAAGAATAACCACGAACATACACAACAATGGGAATTGGGTACAGTTTCTTGCGTTACACTACACGTTTGAACAAGCACAGAATACTTTAGAACCGATAGGGTAAGTGAGAGCTGCATCTTCTAAACAATGACTAATTGGATGATATAAATCCTGTCAATCCTCGTCTGACTCTGCAATCAGCATTTTGTCCATCAGAATCAAAGTATGACATAAATAAATAATACAAGGGAAACAAGGTCAATTCGTTTATTAAGAGTTTTCAGACTTGAACAACTTTCAAAAGTATGACATAATAAAGGGCATGCTTATCCACTCATCCATGCAGTATGTAAATCAAACATTGCAAAGGCATTGAATATACTTTTGCATTAAAAGCATACCATGTATGGCTTCCATGTTATCTTCCTTGTAGACACCAAGAGGTGAACCCCGCACAGAGAGAAGCATTTCACCAGGCTTGGGAAGCCTTAGAGTTCTTGGTGTCATGCCAATGGACAGTCTCTGACTGCTGGCCTGCATCAACAATGAAGGCATGTCAGACACTGGACATTTTGGGTGATTAAAATTTAAGAAGGCAAATTGAATTGCCTTCTGGATGCAACATCAGATCACATAGATGCAAAAAGAGAGAATGAAACTACTTAGCTTCAATGTGATATTCATTAGAACCTTAAAAAAAGAGCTCACGGGACATGCCCTGGATCAGTCAATTCATAGCAATGGAGCTGCCTAGCAGCCCAATGAAAACATCATCCAGGGGAAAAGGCTTTCATGAAGACTTTTCTGCAACAGAAACATGCTTTCCTAATGATTCCAAATATTTCCACCTGAATAAGGTCGCAGGCTATATGTTATGAAAGACTCAATTGCCAATGGCAATTTGATTTGATAAACAATTATCTAAACTTCCAACCACCAATTAATAATTTTCTCAATGCTCTTGACTGCTCCAAGAGTTTTTTCATCACAACATTCAATAAAACACTCTAGACAATGGACAGCATGGTGGTTCTGGAAAAATGCTTGGGTGACGGACAAGCCACTCAAATACAGCTTGCAATACATTACTGTAAGAGAAGCTAAAGAAATTTATAGAACCTAAAAGGATAATCCTGTCTTCCACTTGATCATTTATGTTTCTCGCACAACTTAATAAAAGGAAAAACAAGAGGATGAAAATAAGTTAAAGATCGTGGAGAAGCTACTAACCCCAGGAGTTTGGAGACCATCACCATCATGCATCCGAAGCATCTGAGAATCAGATTGACCCTCCAAAACCTGTGAAAAAGAAATGTTAATTGACGTATAATAAAGAATGGAAGTTTGCCTTAATCATTAACACCAGGAGGTGTTTGGATGACCTACAAATGCATGCCTTTACAAGCTTAATGCATAAAGAAACATGTTTAGCTATATCTGAAAAAATGGACTTTTTTTGGTAAATGAAAAATAAGGAAAGAGAAGGTTAGAAATTTTTAATTTCTTCACCGTTCAAGGAGTGTGCTAATAAGGTTCAAACTACAGACTTTTCATCTTCAAACAACACACATCAACCAGTAAACTTGTTTTAATGATAAGAAAACCTTCCTACCACTGCAAATGCAACAAATATAAGGAGGAAAGATAACTCTTCACACCCTTCAAATAAGGAATCGAATGGTTGTAAAAAAAACTCTGTTGCCATTCTAGTTTCATAAAGTAAAAAATAAAATTATATAAAACATACAAAGTCCGTCATCTGAAAATGATCAGCTGCGCCAAATATGCTTGTTTTCACTGCCACCAATCAAGCAACCCATGTCAGATACGCGACTAACTTCTATAAAAACAAATTCCCATCTCCATTTCTCCATTTTTTTGTTTTACCTGCATCGCTTGATAATCCAAAATGACCAACAGATAAGTTAGCAGAACAACTAGGATAAGCCATGGACAAACGACGTAAGAGAGAAGCATTAATGTTTCCCCCATCTGAAAAACCATCAACATTGTCATTAAACTTCACAAGAAACTCTCCATTTTCCTCATTTCTTTCAATAGACAAGTTGGGCAGGTTTTCTTTAAAAAACTGCAAAACAGGTGTTTTCAGCTGTTCCTTAGTAAAATACGATCGCAGCAACCGCAATTCTGTTAGCAAATGCTCGATTCCCACATCACGCATTGCCCTAATTGCCGCAATTTGACGCTCCACTGCACAAAACAGATTCAAACCCAAATTTAACCCCAGAAAAAAAAAATACGTTTTGTTTTATAATTCAGATACGACTGACTGCTTAAAAAATAGCTAACTAAGTAAAAATCAACCCAAGAAGAACATGAAAAAATGGGTTCATAATCTCCAGCGAAACCCAATTTCCTTTCGCTCAATTCACTGCTAATTTACTTGAAAATTGAAAAACAAAAATCAAAGAAGCAGAAACTTGAAAAAAGAAGTACCTGCTTGGTCCATTACTGGGAATTGTTCGGGTTCTTCAACCTGGGGCTGGTTCTCTTGTTTACTCGAGGCAGATTCTTTGACAGCCTTTTTCACTCTCCCTCTAGCCATTTTGAGCCAAACAGATCTTAAAGAAGCATAATACAGTAGGAATTAAGCAATCAATTTGAGAAAATCTGAAGGAACAAAACCACAACGGATCTGTTGATTTTGGAGTGGTAATGCATTTTTTTTATCCGTTTCGAAAATTCAAATCTTGTTTTGTTAAAAAGGAGAGAGGGAGTAGAAGCACTAAACAGAAAGCACAAGATCATTCAAAGCAAATACACGGGGCCCATTAATCCAAGCCCATCCTCACATAATTTTGTTTGTGTGACCCCACAAAACTTGCCTTTTCAATTCAATCCAATTATATATATATACTAGATATACAGCCTCGCGATACTGCGGGTTATTTTTTATATATAAAAATTATTAAAAAAAATAAAAATTTAAAAATTTTAGATTTTTCTACAAAGCTATACCCAATAATTTTGGATTTGGCTATAACGTCTGACCTAAAAATAATACTTATAATATTAATAATAAAATTAAACTTGCATGACTCAATTAAACTTGCATGATCCAAGTTTAAGGAAAACAAGAACCTGGGGAAGCTACAGTATTTTAAAAAAATAAACAAAAAAATTAAATTTTCAACCAGCTCAATAGTAAAAAAAATAAAATCAACAAAAATAATTCTGAAAAAAATATATATGTGTAAAAAATGACAATTTTGAAAAAAAATAAAAACATATAAAAAAAATAAAAAAAAAAACATGTGGGGAAAACTAAAGCTAGATTATCAGTCAGCTCAATATTGAAAAAATAAATTCAATAAAGATAATTTTTAAAAAAAATATGTGTGGAAACACTACATCAAAACAAAAACTATGTAGGGGAAATACTGTAGCAATCCATATTGTTTTTTTTTAAAAAAAAAACTACAAAGCTAAATTCCCAACCAACTTAATATATAAAAAAATAAAATCTACAAAGATCATTTTGAAAAAAAAAAGAATAAATAAATCATAAAAAGAAGAAAAAAAACACAATATATGAGAATATTATAGCAATCCACAATGTTTTAAAGAAAAAAATTACATAGTTAAATTTTCAACCAGTTCAATATTTAAAAAATTAGTAAAGATAGTTTTGAAAAAAAAAATTAAAAAGAAGAAGAAGAAGAAGTCAATTTTGGGTAAAAAAAAAAAGAAAAAAAACATGTAAAAAAAAACAAAAACAAAAACAAAACCTGCTACAGTAAAAAAAAAACTGCTGCAAAAAAAATTGCTATAGTGAATATCCCACAGGTTTTAGAGTTCTTTAACATATATATACCAGAAACATTGTCGATTTGAACAGTGGCTTGATATTTTTTCGCCTGCCTTCTCGCTTGATGGGGTACATATCAAATTGTAATATGTAAATGAGAAAATCAACACAGATTTAGCAAATACGTATAAAAGCATAATTTTAATTCAAGTGGAGTGAAAATGCATGTTTCTCCCGTATAGAAATTGTCAAATTTGCAGCAACCTATTATGAAAAGAAAAACAAATAAACAGAAGCAAATCAAAATAATGCAGTGAAAGTCTTATTGTTTAATAACATGACATGATTCTTCATCATGCTTGATTGTTTTGGTGATTGTTTTTTTCACTAAAAACATGATTGTCATAGCCATTTTTCACCATATTTTTCTAGCAATGCAAAAGAGAAAAACAACATACAGAAAAAGCTAGAACAGATAAATATGCAACATCTTCTTATAGAGAGAGAAAAATAATAAAATGTTTAGTTTAATTGTTCAGGTTTTAGATTTGTTTTTTAAAAATTACTAGTTTGTGTTTTATAAATATTAGTGTCATTAGAGGCTTATATAATTGTTAATTTTAAAACTATTGAATTAGTCAAGGTATATACAAATTAATCTGAATATCCATATTAATTAAAAAAAAAAAAACAGCAGCAAAGAATATAAGTTTCTTATTCTTTTCTTCAATTTCAGATCATTCCAAATCATCTCTTGCGAAACTAGATGTAACCATTTGATATGGCAAGTAGCAGCTTCTCAAACATTAAGGCCATATTTTCTTATTTGTGATTTCTTTCAACCATGGGCTCTACCACTAACATTGTCAATGAATATCCCAACTGTTCAGTTTGTGGTTACTGGCAGTAAGGAAAACTTTGTTGTAGTTCATGCCTGCAAGAGCTTAGGAATATTATTCAAGATTCTACGAAAGATTTTCTTTCCTTTAAATACTGAATTCTTCAATTGGAACAATTATCTGGAATTAATAATGTTTGTCAGGAGTTTGAGAGAGATTGAGGGTAAATACTTTGATGATCTTTTAGCTGTAACCATGAAAAAGATTTTGTTAGTCGGTTCACTTGTTCAAGATCCTATTATAGAAGACGATAAAAAATCAAAAAGTACCAGCTTCATAGTATTTTTAGAAATATAATTATAATTATTTTTTAAATTATTTTTTACATAAAAAAAAATATGTTAATAATATTTTTTTTATTTAAAAAAAATTATTTTTAAAATTAGTATATTAAAATGATTTTAAAAAATATCAAAAATATATTAATTTAAAGTAAAATAAAAATTCAAACCTTTTTTAAAATACTTTTAAAATGTAATTTCACTCTTATGTTCTTAATTACAGATTTAAAAAAAAGACAACAAAAATTGTCAAATATTAACAATCAGGAAACTCTAAAATCCCACCATGATGTGAATGAGCAGTGGAAGATGAGCTCTAAATCCCAGTTGATTAAAATAAACTGGCCTAACCTGCGAGGCTCTATAGCGTGATCTCTTGCATGTTTTTTAATTTTAATTAATACCTTTCCTTATTTTATTTTATTTTATTTTCCTTTTCAATATATTTTTTATTTACTTTTTAATTAATATCATCTCTCCTATTTTTTAAATTTATTTAGATTACATTACATTTTTGAATAGTTGTTATTTTTTTTATAAATTTTCAAAGAGGTTGATACAATTTATCTAAAACTCTTTCTTTTTTTATATATAAATAAATTATATTTATATAATGCATTTATAAAAATAAAACTCATTTATTCTTGAAAAAAAAAATTTGAAGATGAAATAAAAACAACTTCAAGATTTAAAAAATAGGGTTTAATTTTTGTATATGTATCTATTTTTTTAATTTTAGGAGAAAAATATCCTTTTATTTTAGTATTTTATTAAAATTAATAACTCTTTATCGGTTAATTTTTTTATGTAATAAAAAAGAATCATGATATTTAAAAATGTATTCATAATATTAATATATTATTTTATTATATTTAAAATTAAACTAAAATGCTACCCGCAACGACTTGATTAGACTAGTGTTGACTCAATTATTTGTACCAGGAAAAAAAACCAACAAATATTTTGTAAATAATTTAGTGGTAAAAGTTGGAAAACGAAAACTAACAACCCAACTTAAAGGCCATAAAATCAAATCAAACTCCAGCCCAAATACACAGAATCAGGCCCACCCTGGGAGCCCACCAAAAACTAAAAACCCTAGTCCCCCACATCCTTTCACCCTATATAAATGCCTTCACTTTCCATTCCTCATTTCGTCTCTGCAGCGCCACCTCTCCCAAAAAACCCCTAACCCCCGCAGCTGCAGCAGCCACAACAACCGTCACCATGAAGTACAACCCTAGAGTCTCCTCCTCCAGGCGCAAGAACCGGAAGGCCCACTTCTCGGCGCCCTCCTCCCTGCGCAGGATCCTAATGGGCGCCCCACTGTCCACCGATCTCCGCCAGAAGTACAACGTCCGATCCATGCCTATCCGCAAGGACGATGAAGTCCAGGTTGTTCGTGGGACTTATAAAGGACGTGAGGGAAAGGTGGTTCAAGTTTATCGCAGAAAGTGGGTAATCCACATCGAGAGGATTACACGTGAGAAGGTGAATGGGTCTACAGTTAATGTCGGTATCAACCCGTCCAAGGTTGTTATTACCAAGTTGAGGCTTGATAAGGACAGGAAGTCTTTGTTGGATCGCAAGGCAAAGGGACGCGCTGTTGGAGATAAAGAGAAGGGCACTAAGTTCACTGCTGAGGACATCATGCAGAATGTGGACTAATTGGTTTGTCTGAAATGAAATATTTAGTTGGTTTATGTTTACAAGGGCGAGGTTTTGAATGATTTAGCTATTTAATCGATACTACTAGCATGCTATCTTTTTTGTTAATGCTTGGAGACTTTAAGGTTTCTACTGTGACCTGGATTTTGTTACTTTCTACTGTGACCTGGATTTTGTTCTGGCACTCTTATTGTTGTCTCTTTTTTTTTACATTTTACTGCTGAAAGTGTAATTGGGATTGTGTTTGTTTGGAAGCTGTAGGTTTAGACCAGAACTGGGTAGCTGGGGGTTTGTAGCTTAAGTAGCTAGGTTCTTGCATGTTATTGTGTATGCTTTCGAGTCTAATTGGTTGAAACATTAGTAGGATTTTTTTGGTCAATCATTTATGGGTTTTAGATTGGAGTTGGAACTAGGTAGCTGCTCTGAATGTAAGCAGGGATAGGGCTAGGAATTTGGTAGGGTGTTGGGAGAGTGGTTTGTTTTTAATTAGGTTATTCAATTCGTGTTAGGAATTGGTATGCATTTGGGTCTAGGTTTGTGCCATAAACGTTTTTGTCTAGTTGGTGGTCTTCACTTTGTAAGTTTAACAAATAAACATGGGAATATATTTGGAAATGTAGTAGCTTCGGCTAAAATTAGAATGACGGAGAATTTATATGCCAGTCTCAAATATGTCATTTGTTTGTGATTGCTTGAGTAAGAATTAATTGGATGCTACAAACATGATTCCAATGCATGTAATTTACAAGTGCATATTGCTTATGAGAGGTCTTCATGATTGCAGAGTTGGATTCTCTTATGGGATTCAAAGGTTTTTTTTACCTTATTAAGCCATCATCATTGCTGATTTTTTCATCTAGTATGGATCATGAAAACCTTGAATTGCACATGATACGGTTGCCTTTGCATGTGAAGGCTTGGTGATTTATATATTTTTTCATTTAATTGTTTACTATATCATAAGTGGATTTGTAGATCTTTCTAGGATTTGTTAAATAAATCTTGTTAAGTATACAGAAACGAGGCGTGTGATCCTAGACAGTTGTTGTTTGTACCCTATAACTTAAACTTGACTGCATTTTATGACAAGATATATAACCCTTTTCAATTATCTTACCATGTTTCTTTACCATGTTCATTGACTATTGGAAACAAAACAGTTGTTCGTCTTTGAAGAACACCTTTGACATAAATGACCTAGGATTGATTGCAATTGTGCCTGCATGTAAACTTTTGGCATATTTTGTTCGTGCTTTGTTGCAGCTTTTCTAGCCATTTGTATTAGTTCTGATTTGGGTTTATATCTGTAGTAAGTAAATTGTTTGGTAAATCAGATGCGTGGCCTCATGTTTGAGATTCTTGATGTTAATGGTGATGATATTCTAGGCGAGCGATGAATAGAGAAGCTCTGCTGAGGCCAGTTAACGTGCAATTTTATTATTGTCAGGGTTAGGGTTCCACTGAAGGCAATGTATATAGCTTTCTAGAAAAAATTATCTGATCCTGCTGCGACGGAGAAGTGAATTTTTTCTCCGTCTGCTTTCAGCTCTGGAGTAGTTTTTTATTTCTTTCTACGACCTCCGCCTTTCACCATGTATCATCACACAATAACATCCGGTGGCGAGAAATACTTAATCTTGGAGACCTGCACCGGCCTGCACCGATTTCACCTCCAACATCAGCTAAACATTTCAATCCTTCAAAACCATGCTAATCCTGGATCGATCAACCAAAGCCTTAATGATATCCGTGTAAAATATATCTTGTATTCCTTTATTTATTTTATAACAATCAAGTCACAATTTAAACATAGCTCATTTACAAGATGAAGCGTGGACCAGATTTATAGCCTCAATAAACAACTTTAGCATGCTGAGTTCAAGGCAAGCTTGAAAAATCTAACAAAATTCAAACCAATCAAGCTTCATTCTTGTGTTCGAGGCTCGTTGAAGATGATCTAAATTCAATCTTTCTAAATTAGGGGACTGGAATCCGAGCACATCGAAGTTCGGGTGGGCTCCATTTTATGATACCTGTGGGCTTTTCCTCCAAAAAAAGTCAACCGTGGGTAATTCCTACTAATTTACTTATTTAAGCCTCCATTTCCAACCTAGCAACAACAACAACAAATTAGATTATTGAGCTGTTGGAATTAATTTTAAAGTTTAAATTCAATTTATCCTTTTCATTCTGTATGATTTATTTATGATATAGTTATTCTTTAAATCTCTAGAATTATCCCTACATTAGTATAAATACATGTATTGAAAGCATTACGTAATTTATAATAACTACTCACTCGTTTTATTATATTCCCTATTTTAAAAATCTTGTATCATATAAATTTTTTATGCTTTTGTTTCATCACTCACATTCAAGTATAAACTTTGTCATGTATAGTTTCAATCGAGTTTGAACTGTTACTCTTAATAAATAACTGTTTGATGAATTTAAGTTAATAACATATCTGAAGACTTTGCAAGAACTCCTTTTGAAACATTTGAACACAGTGTGGGACTGCAACACCCGTTTTTTCCCTGCCGATGACTGCAGCTTCATTCTTTCGGATGGATCCGCCATCAACTTCGCCCATATCCTGAATCGACGGAAGCTTCACCAAACAGTCTCGACGAGGGCGCTGTACAGCTTCTGGAGGCAGCTGCTTGAGCATCAGCCAAGCCGGGTTTCAAACCTTCATTATTAGGATCAATATCGAGTCATTTCTTATGTGTAGAGGCAACGTTTTGGATTTGGTGCAAGCCGAGAACACTTGCGATCGGAGCCCGTGCTTCTATTGCGCTGTCCTACACACTCACCTCCTTTTGGTGATTAACGTCATTGCTTGAATCCAAGCATTTCAGTCAAACAGGAATACAGTTTTCGTAAGAGTTTATAAAAAGTGTTTGATATTTTATTTTTAATTGCTCAATGGTTGTTCAACCCATCTACGTTATTTATAGCCAAACACCATAGCTTCTGATAAAAGAAAAACTAACAAAAATAGTTCTAATTCATATTATGATAAAATCTAGGTTAGTTGATTCATTCGAACTCAACAACTAGCATTAAATATTCTAATCATTTACCTTCTATAATACTAAATCAAGTCAGGTTTGAATTTGATCTTAAAATATTTACTGACTAGTTTTTCAAGATTAGACATATTTCTCAAACCATATATCAAGACACGTTGAAATTTTACATGGAAATATTAAATACATGAAATTATATTTTGGTAAATTTTCAGGTAAAATGGAGTTTAGAAACATATTATTTTAAGAGAGTCAAAGTTATTAGACAAATATTATCAAATCTATTAGACTAGATCTTTGTGTTTTGTTTGTGATTTTCAGCTTTCCATATTGTTATTTTCTTCATTAAGAGTTGCTTGACCATGTAATCAAGAGATTCATATTAGTTGGTATCAGAGCTAGGCTCTAAAAATCAGGTTATATCCTTTATTTTCTTATTAGTTTCGGCCTCCTTAGCTTTAGTTGTCTTTGATTCGGTTTTTTATTATTTTGTGTCTAGAGCTTAGAAGTTTGTGTCTAGGATTTCTTAAAAAAAAAATGTTATTATTTTAGTTTATTTTTATCTCAGAATAAATCAATAGTATAAAGAGTAAAAAACAAAAGAGAAAATAACATCCAAAATTCACTTTTTTCGAATCTACCACAATACACAAACAATGGAGAATTTGGACCAAATCAATTCTGAAATTTCTAAAATTTTATTACTAATTCTAAAATTCCTAACCGCATCTCATATGAAATTTAATCTCATTTTTAGATCTTTTACTATAGTAATCAAGGTCGAAATTAAAACTTATCATAACAAATCAGATTCATATCGGAAAGGAATTTCAAGTTAAATAAATTTAGAAAATTCAAAAATTTTATATGTTGGGTTTTAAGGTTATAATCAAACTTGATTTTCAACTTTTCAAATTATTATTTATTTTATTGAAAATTACTTGACCACATGATTAAGAGTTTTACATCATTCTAATAATTTAATCCGGATAACTTCTATTTTATACTTTAAATTGAACTATACCAAAAGAAAATCGTTGGTTCTTACAAGTATAGAGCCCCCGTAACAATGATAAAAGAAATTACTTGTTTGTTTACTTTTAAAATGCATTCATTCATATATTTGACTTAGAAGAACATGGTACTGAAAATAGAAAACCTTCAAAAAATGTCAATGTCCTTCATGTGAAAGTTACACTCTTTACATTTAACAATTTCTTAGCAAGAAAACAACAAAAGAAAAGTGCGTGAAGCATGCTGCAGCTCAGCATAAAAAACCTGTCCAGGATTCGTGAATCGATGGCCTGCTAATACTTTTTTATAGAAGAAAATTAGAGAAAAGATTGTTAGTAGTTCCATTGCATCTGTACAAGTTTAGGACTCCTTCAACTAAACATTGCATGCTAACCTAACCATGAAAGTGACAAAAGCAAATAAATAAAACCCTACGCAAGCAGCCATAACAGTATACAAGTTGTGATTCCAACTCTCGTGAGTTCTATCATGTGAAATCCACATGAAACCTACGAATGTTTTACAGCTTGGAACCAAACCACCGGAAAATCCCTGTTACTTTTGGTGTGTAAGAGATTTTTTTTTCTATTTTTACACTGCATTATTGCTGAGCAGGTTATGTTGGGTGAGGCCCGCCATTAATGAAGTCTAGAACGGCATCCTTACCAACTATGGTGGAAGCAATAAACGGTGGATTATATACATATATATATATATATATATATATATATATATGTATATGTATATATATTTGCCTTTGGAAATGTTGTTACGTGCTTGTGTGAACGAAAGCGCTGCCAAAATTGACCAACCAACAAAGCCATTCCATGCAACCCCATCAAGGCGGAGATATCATTTTCTTCCTGGATGATGAAAGGCAATGCTATTTGGTGAAGCAATAAGTTTGCAAAAAAACAAAAAACAAAAATCCTAGTCATTCGGGTCACTCCTCGACGACTAGTAGTCCTCGTCTTTTCGAGCCACGCATGAATAGCCAAACACCTTAGCGGTTCGGGCCAACCTCAAATGACCAAAAACTATTTTTGGGTCTCAAACCAGTACTCCTACTTAGACACGCACCTCAACGTATTGCTTGAGTTTTGAGAAGTCGGAGCAACGTCTCGCACCATTCACTGATGCACACTTTGCGCACCTCCAAATCACTCACCGGTGCTCTTAGCATACACCAAATTCTCTGTACAAAACACCACAATCAATGGCAACTCACTACAAACTCCATGCACCACGAGGTATTTGCAACATTAATATTCATGAACTAAGCTGCCATGGTAAAGATTTATAAATACATATGGTTACCAAGTAAAGTATTTGAGTTCAATCTTTTTATGTATATATTATTTTCTCCTTCTATATTCACTAATTTAAACCATAATAAACTTGTTTTTGCAAGAAATTCCCAACTCATAGAGAAAAACCGCCCAATCACCATAAGCCAAAATGCAGCCAAAGAAAACCCAATCCAGTGTGAAGTTGGTACAGCTTCTTCACTATTTATAAAAAAAGAATGCATGTCGAGCCCTTCTTTCCTGTTTCTTGGTTCATTGTCTTGCACCAATAATTTAGGACAAGCAACAAGATAAAAATGAAACCGAGGGAGATGCGTGGCGCCCGCATTTGCTGTCCACGCAAGCAAATGGGAAAAATATCCAATAGCAATGCGAGATTTGTTATGGAATAAAGAGAACGCAATTAATCTATTTTGCCTACCCACACATTAAAAGAAATAGTTGTTCACACTTACACAAACTATTACTGCTATAATGACACACGGGGAGAAGCACAAACTCTGAAAATACCCTTGTATCATCAAATAAAAAAATATATATATTTCTATTACACAACAGAAACAAGTTAAGATTAACGTTAGCAAAGAAACGTAAGAGATCAGAATTGAGTGAGACAGTGCCGAGTGATTTGGAAATCTATGAACCCGTGACCATATTACAAGTCCAAGGTGAGCACACAAGTCATCGTAGCCATCACCAATAAGGTGGTCAGGAGGGAAAATGGAGGCATGCACGACAGCCCCAGAGTGAAATATCTTAATGTCAACAGGAATTCAATAAAAAGAAAACAAAGTACGAGACAAAACATTCAACCGTTTACTAAGAAAAATGCATTGCTAACACCTCTAACCTGTGGAAACCTAAGCAATGGAGAGAACCAATCAAATCAAGGTAGAAAACAATTAAGTTAATCTAGAGGTGCTTGGCAACACATATTAACTTGTTCTTGATAGCAAAATTTGAGTTAGAATGCATGACAAAAGTACTACGGAGAACAGTAAGGGCAACACGAAAAACATCAGATGACGTAAGAAAAAATTGAGGAAGAAAAGAATGAGTCCATGACAGATTGTTTAGCAAACAGGAGAAATTTAAACAAGGGCGAGCTACTCCAAGATCATAGCCTTCTAAAAAGAACTATTCTATTTTCTCCTGATGCTTAAAATGCTTTGAACACCCCAAATTATAATGATTTCTTTTGTGTATATTTGTAAAAAGATGACATTTCACGTGAAATACGCCTACCAATCTCTTAAATTGACCCTCGCATGAGAAGAGTACAAATAAAGGGGCTTAAAAACAACCCTTTTTAATTACAAGTAACCTGGGTACATTACAAAAGCCAAGCCATAAAAAAAGATTCATGTGAATTTAGGTTTAGGCATTGGTGTGCTATTAGGATTCACAGTACCAAGCTTTTGAATCCAATGGAGCATTCTTTTCTTATGATCCTGGCAAGTTGGGTTCGGTACCAGATTCAAGGTTCCATCTTGAGCAAGAGAAGATTCAAATTGCTCCAGTACCTTTACAATCTGCCAAAACTCTGGCCTCTTATCTGGTTGCAATGACCAACATTGCTCAATTAGAGCTCCCATCGCAGCAGGACAGTCCCTCGGGATAACAGGTCTTGAATTCTGGATAGACATTAGAAATTTCAAAAGTTGTACTTTTCGTATATAAAACACACCGTTGATTTTCATAAAACATAGAGAGCTAAGACATGATGAGGAAAGAATAGAAGGAAAACAAACCAAACCAAAAGGAACCAATCAATGGAAATTCTTACTCAGACTATCAGCCTGGTCCAAACAGTTTCAAATTACCATTAATCTAGAAATTATGCAGATACCAAGGGTGATGAATATGTCGCTAGATTTCACATTTCTTACACAGAGAACGAAAACAGCTTTGGTCCAAAATCCTCCGCCAAACACACAAGATGGATGCAAAAAAGTTAGACAGAGGAAAACATAAAATAAAGGGTTGGTGGGTAAAAAAGGAGTTCATAAATGCAATCAATGAAAGACAAAGCTTATACACAGATGAATAAAAACATGGAGAAATGAAACAAGATAGGATAACATGTACCAGATTAAATTTTATGAATTCAAACAAAAATATTGACAATAAATAAAGTACTAGGAACTGCATACCTTATTCACTACTGCAAAAGCAGCTTGGATGGGAGTCATATCCTCATAGGGAATTGTTCCAGCCACCATTTCCCATAAGATGAGTCCAAAGCTGTACACATCAACTTTTCGCCCATAGGATTTCTTTTTTATCATCTCAGGTGCCATCCATCTATAAGTGCCAGGATCATCAGCCAAGGAATCACAATATGCATCTCCACAAGCTATACCAAAATCAGCAATCTTTAAGTGGAACTCTTCATCAATAAGGACATTCTCTGGTTTAAGGTCCCTATGAATGACACCTTGAGAGTGAATGTATTCCATTCCACGAGCAATGTCCAGAGCAATTGTCATTAATTTCCCTAAGGAGAGAGTTTTATGCTCAAGCTTGTGCAAGTATGCTCTCAAGGAACCCTCGGATAGATATTCTGTTATAACACAATAAACTGGAGGCTTTCTGCATGCTGCTACAAACTGTATTGCCAAATCAAAATATATAACTTAGAAAGGATTAAATAAGTTAGCAATCTAATACTCTTTCCAATAATGATAATTTCAGTGATGGCTAAAATTCATCAACTATTAAAAAAAAGTTTCCAATTTGCATGATTCCTCTAAGCAGCGAAATTATGCACTACGACCAGACTAATCACCTTAATGACATTTGGATGGTGAAGGTGAGATAGAAGCATGACTTCTCTGTTGAAATGATTCTCTAATCGAATTGCTAAGTTTCCATTTTCATCATCATCTGGTACCCTAATAAGTTTAACTGCAACAGGTTCATCTTTATATAAACCATGGTAAAGCCTGCTGTGTGCCCCATGAGCAAATCTAAGCCCGAGAAACAGCTTAGACAGATCAACACTGCATTCGTCAGCTGCTTCCACAGCATTAACCTTTCCTCCACCATGATCAAAATACTTTGTCCAAGCAGATTCCTTCTTGCTCCTAGACTTTTCATGACCACCCTTCATCAAGGCTAAGTGCCTAAGTGGGCTTGTATTGAGCTTCTCCTTGGTTTCTTTTAACTCTTTATGCAAAAATTTTCCTATAATTCCCATGTCTTGATCTTTTCTACGAGGAAGCGGCGTCGAGAATCTCTTATTAACAGACCTTGCTTCTTTAAAAGTATCAGGAAGGATTGTTTTAGGGAGAGGAGATAAAGATCTTTGCTTATTGGTGAGTGGATTTCTCTGAATCTGAGAATTATTAGACACTGATGATTTCTGACTGGGAAAGGAAAGTGATTTCTGATTGGGAAAGGAGTGCTGAGAGTTTTGATTAAAAAAGGATTGCTGTGATTTCTGCTTGGGAGAAGCAGTTCCTGTTCCAGGCCTGGATTTCAAGCCCACAATTCTCTCTGTCTGAATATTGATAGGAAAAGAAGCCAACCTTGAAGAATCCAAACGATGACATACTGTGTGAGAGAAATTAGTCCTCCTTATCCAAGAGTTAGCCTCCTCCTCCATTTCTTTTTGTTTTCCCTCTTCTCTATCCCACCAATTCAATCGCTGAAACCTCTAAAATCAAGAAATCATTCAAACCCATTAAGACAAGACAAGAAAGATACCATGTTATATCCAGACTTCAATCTTATCCGAATCAAAACCAAAACCCATCAAATCCACCATAACCCTTGAAACAAATAGAGTAAAAGCCCTCTTTAACCATCAAAACCTTGACAATCCACTACCAAAAGAAGGTTTTTTTAGGCTCTTCAACTGACCCTCTTTTTTCTTGTTCTGGCTTCAATGTAAAATGGCACCTTCATAGAAGCCTAAAAGACCCACAAATCCCAATAAACAAATAAAATTAAAAAAGAAATATTCACGTCAAAAAACAAGGCACGCTCAACTATTGTTGAGAAATAATGAAACAATAATTTATCACATTTTTTTACAAGGCTTTGTTTGATTTTAATTTTATTTGTGTTGAATAAAGCATGAAATATAGTCTAGTGAAACTTAAACTTTTTAATTTTTCTACCACCCACTCTCAATTCTTAGAAATGAATATTTTTCTGTACCTGATATACAAACAGTGGCAAGCATAAAAAAGTAACTTTATATATCATTAAATATTGCATCCATTACATCATTATAGCATTTCATTGCAATGAGAATAATCCAAAAATAACTTTTGACTTTCCTCTTCCATGAACTTTTTCTTTTTCATAAATGAATAAAATGAACTGATGTTTTTAAACATGTTTTGAAGTGTTGTGCTTAAGTTTATTGTTTGGAACAGGTTGTCTCTATACATAGGAGGCTCTTGTCTTTTCTATGTAAAATGGCAAACAAGAAGATGTGAGTTAATTTAAGCATATGTTAGGCATGCTCTAAATACTTTCCAGTTTAAAAGAACAAAGTCTTTGAGAGTCCTGGTGAATTCAAGCAAATGTTTGCTATCTCGTGTGTTACAATAATGATCCATTCCTTTTATTGACCATGAACAATTTCGTTTTTCTTAATCTTCTTGAAGCAGAAGTTTCCAAGCATAAAATTCAATGGCTTTGGATTATAGATCCAATAACCTGTTGGATGCCCCAATTATGCAAATTAGTGGAATGCGGACACTTTGAATGTGATGCCATCAAGGTTCAATGCAATTCCATAAGCGTTTTAAAGCAAAGAAGAGCAAACAGCAAAGAAAGAGATGTGCAAATTGGCAAAAGCAGAAATTATTGTGTTTATTACGATGACAACCTAAAAAACCTTAGCACAGGGACTCGCACACCAGAAACTTGAACTAGATGCGATAAGAACAAAGTTGAACACATGGAAACACATACTACAGCAGCAAAGAATACTAAAACACGTCCATGAAGCGTACTCGAAATGACATATGCAAACACCCCGATAAAGGGCAGATATTCATCCCAGACAGCAGCAAAATGCACATTTTGGGTTGATAAACAGACCGAGACAGCCAAAGGAATGTCTCAGGGAACTGGACACATCATCAATCAACACAAAAACATAACAAAACTAAATCAGTACCCTTTTTAAGGGGCCCTAATCTACAATTTCTAATTTTCCTTCCTCTCAGCCTCTTTTTCAGGGGCCCATCAACATCACAACGGGGTCTCCGACCCCTCACATCGCATCAAAAACCAATCCGCGACAAATCTGCCACTTTCCATTTCATTATTTTTTCTTTTCTTTAAAATAAATGCAGAAACTGAGGAGGAGGAGGAGGAGACACCTGTTGAAGACTCTCCTCTACAGTGGTGACAGCGCGTGCCAGTCACGCGTCGACGCCTGGATCGTCTGGTCCCACGAGGCTATGCTGCTTCGAGGCGTGTATTGGATGAAGTTGGAGAGGGGCGTTGTATTCTTCTTGATTCTGCCAGCGGTGCCACCCACCGCTACCTAGAGGGAGATCGAAGAGGATGAAGAGTAGGCGGCTTGGAAGACTTCCATTGCTGCTACTCGTGGCTGTTGGTTGTTGTTATTATCTGTTCTCACGGTAGCCTGAGATGGCTGCTGTTTTCAGGCGTTGTGGAGGTTGTCGTTGACGAGAGAAAACCGAGGTGAGACAGAGATCGGACGAGGAGGAACCCTGGTGAGATGGATGAATGGTGACAACGTTAATGATTCCGGCGTCAAGAAGCAAGGTCGGTAGTGATTGTGAGCTGTGGCCGCTGCTGGAAGAGGGAAAGGAAAGGGGGATCGAGGATGCCGGCGTTTGCGGCGATGGTGAATCGGTGGCGCAACGAAGAGAGAAAAGGGGAAGGTGGCTGGCGGAGAAGGTTTGTCCTGGTGGGTCTACCGGCCGGAGAAAGAAAAAGGGAAAGGGAAGGGAAAGAGAGAAGAAGAGAAGAAGAGAAAGGAGAAGAAGGAGAGAGGGATGATTTTTGTTTTTGCTTCCTCCTCCTTTTTTTCTCTCTTTTGACTTTTTCCCCTTTGCTTTGGTGGTAGAGAGAGAATTCTGTTCGGGTTTTTTATTTTTTGATTAAAATAATGAAAGAAGAATCCAAGTGTCATTGTCGGAGAGAATGAAGCGGTGAGATGGAGCCAAGCCAGCTAGCAACTGTAAAACGGTACGGTTCGCACGGATAAAATTTATAAAGTTTGGAAGGTGCTGCCGGTGGTGGTGGGTCCCGGGGGTGGGGGGTGACGGGGCATTTTCTTTATTTTAGGCAAGATATTCTCCTTTGTTTTGTAATTGTGTGTTCTGCATGATTTGAATTGTATGGCTGTTAGGGAAACTTGGAGATTTTTTAATTGTATGCTTGTTTTTTTTTGTTTGGAATCATTCAATCAAATGGCATCTCCAAAATCATTAACAAAAGTCTTTCATTCCAGTATTGGACATTGTTTGTTAAATTACCATGATGTTTCTGGATGGAAAAAATGGAAGCGTCGAGGGTGGGGTAATGAGGTTTTTTTCGCTGATTTATTGCTTATTAAAAATTATTGGCACATGTTAATGTTTTTTTAATTTTTTTATATAATAGAAATATATTTTTATTCTCACAATTAATAAAATTTAGAACTGTTTATCAAATGTTTTTTTATCTTTTTATAAATTTTAAAATGATTAAAATACTTATTTACCTTTAAAAAAAAATTAAAGTTCTTGATCAAGAGTTTTTTTGTCCTTTTTAGTAGACATTAAAAATTTGTATTTAACCTTAGAAAAGAGTAAAAATAATGTACATGTTTCGAATGTTTTTTACCTTTAATATGGTTTTTTTTTTAATTCTAAGGGTCATAAGGAGTGTTTTGGTATTTTTCTATTGAATTATTACTTTTTTTTTATATGAGCTACTATTGTATATTTATTTCGCCTTAGCGAATGGTTAGCATTTGCATCATTTAAGTGGCGCATACAATGTCATTCAATAGCCTAACCTGACATTACACCTTATCATTGAAAATGTCATTGTATCATCTCCCTTCTAGTGTGGCCCATGATGATGTATGATAGTTGAATTGTTGTTGGTGATCATTTTTTTTTCTTTCTTTTCTTTCTCCTATAAGAAAAAATACACAATTTGTCCTTTTTTTTTTTTCAATTTCAGTTTTCATTCTTTTAATTATTTTGATTTTTGTTCTCATTCCTTTTATAAGATTTTGTTTGTTTTCAATTTAGTCATTCAAATACAATTTCTCATATGTTATTTTATTTTTTTAAAATTTTTTTTTTGCCCTTTCGTTAAAGTTTTATTGGCTTTCAATTTAACCCTCCAATTAAAAAATTTTGTTTGCCCTCTAATTTATTTTGATTTTCACCCTCATTCTTTTAATTATAATTTTTTTAGATCCTTTTATGTAATTGATTTTTTTTCTCGGTTTCAACGTTCGACATTTGATTTTTTAAGAATTAGGTTTCATATTGTTTTTCATTTATAGTACTTCTGATCTATTAACCTTGGTGATAGGTTTGAAAAGTTAATGTCATTCGATTGCTCACTTTCTTTTACAATATTATCATTGTATATTACTTTTTTTAATAAAAAAAATTGTTTATGATTATCTATAATTTCTTTTTTATAAATTAATCCCGGTCTTGTGATCTAAATCACGAGTTTTGTATAACTACTTCTTCTTCAAAGATAACATGTCTTAAATATTCCACTTTCTTCTCAAATATGGAACACTTTAATCTTTTTGAAAAGAGTTGGTTATCCTTTAGTTTCTCCAAGATTAACCTAACATGATTAAGGTGTAGTTCTAATATAAAACTATACACCAATGTATTATATATATAAAAAACATCAAGATAAGTTTTCTCCATAAAAGCTTTAAGATAGCATTCATTGATGCATGAAATGTTATTAGTGTATTAGTTAATCCAAAAGGAATCACTTTGAACTCATAATGTTCATAATATGTCTTAAAGGTTGTCTTTTTCACATCCTCTTCAAACATCCCTATCTAATGATGCCTAGACCTTAGGTTCAATTTAAAATATAACTTTAAACTATGAAGTTCATCCAAAGATTCATCTATCAACAAAATTGGGAACTTATATTTTTATGGTCAAATTGTTTAACTTTTATTAGTCAATACAAAATCTCCAAATGTTATTCTTCTTCTTAACTAGCGGTATTAAAGAAGCAAATGGACTATTGTTATGCTTAATTATTCCATTACTTATCATTTATTTCACCTTCTCAATTTTCTTTTTATCCATATAAAAATTCTTGTACGATTTTATATTTACTTACTTTTCCCTAAGAATTAATGGAATTTTACAATCCAAACTCCTGGTAGGTGGTAATTATATAGGCTATATAAGTACAATGTTGAATTATTTTAATAATGCTTCCACAACTAAATGTTGTACTGTATTTTATGTTGTTCTCATAGCTTTTACGGTGAAAAACTGCCTAATAAATCCATATAATCCCTCTCTAAAACTTTTATGACCTTAGTTAAGGTAATTTATTTTAGTTTAGCTTCCCCCACAATACCTTTCAGCTCAATCATCCTTTTATATTTTCTAAATGAAAACTTCATTTTTTTAAAATCAAATAGGATAAGTGAATACACCCTTAACCATTATGTTTTTAATACCAATGCATACCTTTTTAATTTCAAAACTCATAAATCTGCTTGGAATTTATAATCTTATATAAATCACTAAAATTTTAGATTGTGAGCATCGCATTTCATAACATTTTAATTGGTAATAGTAACAACTAACATTGTAGTCTTAACTATCACAACTTTGATTTTAAATATCACTTATTTATTTTTGAGGTTATGAGTGCTTCCATTATTTATTAGTATTACTAGATCTTTTCCTTGACAACTCTCTCTAATCTTGATGGTGTTATGAGCATAGTTTTCTGCTAATGCATTTAGAGATAATTCATATTTCTCAATCTTTTCTTCTTTTAATGATTTTTTTTCTTATTCTTCTGCCTAAAAAATATTTTCTCTACTATCTTTCAATTTTTTTATCATATGTAAACCTTTATAACACATTTATAACAAGGAACAAACTTATTCCTACATTTAAAACACAACCCAAACTTTTTTATTTGCTCATGAAGATTATTAGTTGATTGTTTAAAGTCATTCGGCATTGATTGAAGGTTTTAATTGAAAATTACTTGCTAATCTTTCAAAGCCATTTGTTAGAGAAGTTTTTAGAATTAGTCTGTTTTTCTTGGCTATTACATAGTTATATTTTTTTTGTCATTTGGCTAACTCAAAAGATTGCACGAGAATAATTGACTTAAGAATCTTTAATATTGGTTTAATGTCTTTCTTCATCGCACTAATGAAGTTGGATATATAATATGCTTTTAGCAAGGAATTATTTAATGAACCCATTAATGATTTGAGTTCCTCGGATTTCTCCACATAAGGTTCTACATCCTTCTCTTGTTCTATCTTGTTGAACTCTTATACTATATCATTACAAGCATCAAATTTTATAAAGATTGCCTTCAAGAACTTATCCTAGTTGGTTAAGTCATTACCTGAATTCCTTTCAATATTAGATTATTTGATAATTGAGTGTCATAGTTTTATTAAGCTTGTTTTTGACAGAGTTACCCTGATATCACGATCAAGTCGCAAATTTAACATGTTAACTCAGATGAATTCAAATTAAGTTTTTTAGCCTTTTTATGTTTTTAATTATTATTATTTTAAAATTTATTTATTATCATTGTATTTTTTTTTATTCATATTATTTGAAGTAATTGAGTTTATTAATTAATATTGAGTCAATGATCCACTTTTTTAAAAACACTTGCATTGTTTTAGTATTTTTTTTCTTATTATTGAAAAAAATTAAGTCAACATGAAGTGTATCACAAACCCCTATCTAGTTAGGGTCGTTTTAGGAGTATAATAGATATTATATTTCATAGTATTTTTACATCAAAATAATATATTATTTTTATTTTAAAAAATCATTCTTAATATAAAAATAATCTAAAAACAGAAACTTGGAGTTCCGAAAGTCCCTATTCACCGCTTAAACCGTCGGTGAAACTGGGTGAAGCACCGCATTCATTTGAACTGCAACTTCAAATAATAATAATAATTTGAAGATAAAATATATTTTTAAAAAATATAAGTTGAATCGGAAAGGCAAATGGAAACTTAGTTCGCTATAACCAATCTTATGCTGCTTCCACTAATTAGCATAACGTAACATTAACCCGTTTTAATCCACCCTCCAATGGAGATCCCAAACCCACCGTATTTCTCTTGTCATTCAGAGTCTTGTGCCCATCTCCTTCAAACTAGCCTTAAATCGAGAGACCCTTTAAAAGGAAAATCAATCCATGCTCAGATGGTTAAATTAGGCCTTACCTTCAGTGTCTATTTAATGAACAACCTCATGAACTTGTATGCAAAAACCGGGTCTCTTTTTGATGCCCACGATTTATTCAATGAAATGCCTGTGAAGACCACTTTCTCATGGAACACAATTCTTTCTGGGTATGCGAAGCAGGGAAAATTAGAGAAAGCCCATCAGGTGTTTGATTTAATACCTGTTCGTGATTCTGTTTCGTGGACTACGATAATCGTGGGTTATAATCAAATGGGTCGTTTTGAAGATGCGATAAAGATTTTTGTAGATATGGTGACGGATAAAGTTTTGCCGACCCAGTTCACACTTACTAATGTCCTTGCTTCATGTGCTGCCACCGGGTCTCGAGGTTTAGGGAAGAAGGTTCATTCTTTTGTTGTTAAATTAGGACTTCATGCGTGTGTTCCTGTTGCAAATTCGCTTTTAAATATGTATGCAAAGACAGGGGATTTGAAGATGGCCAAGGTTGTTTTTGATAGGATGAAGTTGAGGAACACATCAAGCTGGAATGCTATGATTTCCTTGCATATGAATTGTGGTAGGGTTGACCTCGCTCTTGCTCAGTTTGAGCTCTTGAGTGAACGCGATATTGTTTCATGGAATTCAATGATTGCAGGATGCAATCAGCATGGTTTTGATAATGAAGCATTGCAGTTCTTCTCTAGTATGTTAAAAGATACGTCTCTGAAGCCTGATAGGTTTTCCCTAGCAAGTGCTTTATCGGCTTGTGCCAGTCTTGAGAAGTTGAGTCCTGGTAAACAAATTCATGGTTATATTGTTCGGACAATGTTCGACGCTTCAGGAGCTGTGGGAAATGCTTTGATCTCAATGTATGCGAAGTCTGGAGGAGTTGAAATTGCTCGAAGAATCATAGAGCAGAGTGGGATTTCAGATCTTGATGTGATAGCTTTTACGGCCTTATTGGATGGATATGTCAAGCTCGGTGATATAACCCCAGCCAGACAAATATTTAACTCATTGAAAGACCCCGATGTGGTTGCTTGGACTGCCATGATTGTAGGTTATGTACAGAATGGCTTAAATAATGATGCTATAGAGGTATTCAAAACAATGGTTAGTGAAGGGCCTCGGCCAAACAGTTTTACTCTAGCAGCTATGTTGAGTGCCAGTTCAAGTGTGACATCTTTGAATCATGGAAAACAAATTCATGCAAGTGCAATAAGATCAGGGGAGGCATTGTCACCTTCTGTGGGCAATGCTCTGACTACGATGTATGCAAAAGCTGGAAGCATAAATGGTGCACGGAAAGTATTCAATCTTCTACGTCAGAACAGAGATACTGTCTCTTGGACTTCTATGATTATGGCTTTAGCTCAACATGGTCTTGGAGAAGAAGCCATAGAACTATTTGAACAGATGTTGGCACTTGGTATCAAGCCTGACCATATAACTTATGTTGGGGTGCTCTCTGCCTGTACACATGGAGGATTGGTGGAGCAGGGCCGAAGCTATTTTGATTTGATGAAAAATGTACACAAAATTGATCCCACCCTGAGCCACTATGCATGCATGGTTGACCTATTTGGGCGTGCTGGATTGCTGCAAGAAGCATACAAATTTGTAGAAAATATGCCTATGGAACCAGATGTTATAGCTTGGGGTTCACTTTTATCTTCTTGTAAGGTTTATAAAAATGTTGATCTGGCAAAAGTTGCGGCAGAGAGACTGCTACTTATTGAGCCTAACAATAGTGGGGCATACTCTGCCCTTGCTAATGTGTATTCATCTTGTGGGAAATGGGATGATGCTGCAAAAATTAGAAAATTGATGAAGGCTAGAGGAGTTAAAAAGGAGCAAGGACTTAGTTGGGTTCAGATCCAGAACAAAACCCATGTATTTGGAGTGGAGGATGGTCTTCACCCACAGAAAGACGAAATCTATAAGATGATGGACAAGATCTGGAAGGAGATAAAAAAGATGGGTTTTGCTCCAGACACTGAATCTGTATTGCATGACCTTGGAGTAGAGGTGAAAGATCAGATTCTTAGATATCACAGCGAGAAACTTGCCATCGCATTTGGGATAATAAGTACTCCAGAAAACACTACATTGCGGATCATGAAGAACCTTCGAGTCTGTAATGACTGTCACAATGCAATCAAATTTATCTCCAAGCTTGTGGACAGAGAAATAATTGTGAGAGATGCTACTCGTTTTCACCATTTCAAGGATGGTTCTTGTTCTTGTAAGGACTATTGGTAGGCATATAGCATTTAGAAACAAACTTCAATTGTCAAGTCTACAAAACTTGGTTGATTCGGGATTTACTATGAAAAGGCGGATAGTTGGCATAGGAGGAAGTCACAGCTTTGGCTGATTCCCCACTCTTCAACATTCTTGTTACCCATTTTTTGTCAACTCCTTATTGGAACTCTGCTTAATGTGCAAATCTGAAGAAGATTCTGGAGATGTGCGTGTTGTTCTCAGTCATGAAGGTCCGTCACAAATTCACAATGGCTTCTGCAGGGCTGTCTTCCTCCGAGATGGGACTGCCTTATTCTGGCAAGCTAAGTATCTTTCACAGAGGACTGTCATATCCACCATTTCTATGGTACACGGCTTGAGGATTCATAACAAATTTACAGCTGCTTCTGCAGGACTCTTTTTCATGGAGGCGGGATTGCCGGTTCTGCTGTGCTAAGTAGCTATGACTTCGAACGGCTACATCTGCTCCTCAAGCTGTGCCTACAACGCATGAACTCGCTCGATTTCCTAGTTCTACTTCTAAAATTGAAGGATATATACTTAGTATAGCTGCTGCAATCATATGTTGCATCCCATGGAGCCATGTGAAAAATACCCTCACTTAGCGGTCCATGATCCATCATGAACATCAACTACGTACTACTAAAAAAGGATTTCTGTTATCTTTTGCATTTAGTGTAATGCTAACAAGTGCCTACAAGGCATTGACAAGGAGCATATTGATTATACAAATTATTTATGCATTAGAAAATAAAAATGCTACCTTTAGCGGCCATGGATGTTTTAACCTTGATGTGTGGATGGCTCACAAATGATTGGAAATGTGAATTCTAATGGACACTCCTTTTCAAAACCCTTGCAATCCCTCTACTCCCTGACTTTTATTAATGTATTATTTTTACACTATTTTTAGTAAGTTGATCCTCTCATTAAGAATATAGTACTTTCATACTCTATTTAGTATCGTGGTTTAATTGTGTTTTTGAAATTATTTTAACTTTAAATAAATTAATTTTTTTTATATTTTTGGATCGTTTTAATATATTAATATTAAAAAAAAATTATAAAAAAAATTATTTTAATATATTTTTAGTTTCTCCCTACTTTGCTCTAAAGGAAGATCCTCGTAAGAACATTATAAAACCTGAAGAATGTGGTCCTCCCTAAACGATCATACCAGCTAAACTAAGCCTCCAGGAATGTCAGGCTAGCAGCTGTTTCAGACTTGGTATTTCACTAATGAAGGATTGGTTCCCAAACTAGAGCAGCGGGGAGAAACATAAGCTTGTACATGCCAGAAAGGAGGGAGGGGAAAGAAAAGGAAGAAGACGACCTTGGATTACTTCATTTAAGTTCCAAACTGGATAATCAGTACAACCACTATAGTTTCTGTGAAGTAGGCATCGCCGGAGAAACTCCACCACCACCTGTTAAACCCTCCCAGTAAATGAGAAAAAGGGCGGAGGAACTGGTATAGGAACACTGATGCCAAGCTGGATAGAAGCGAATCATGTTAAACATGCTTGCATTTCACTAAGTGCCTACTTCATGCAGAAATAAACACTCCACGAGATAAATTTTGTGAACCCTCTAATATGACAAGATTAATGCTGAGAATCTTCAAGAAAATATCAATGCTTAATCACCCTGCAAGTAATTCTCCATTGTTCCTCTAATTTACCATGAGTCATCAAATCTTTCCAAAAAAAAAAGGGTAATTGAAGCCAAATAACATAAAAGTTATCAGTTTGTAGCTCTAAATATTCTCCAATGATACAAGTGATTTTTTTTATTTCACCTGCCCAACATCTATTTCCGTTAATTGGATTCGTTTCAGCAGCAGCAGCGGATGTAGTGAGTATGGCAGCTCCATTTCCACGCCTGTCAAAAGAGCATTAATATGTAAAATGTAAACAAGAAACACAGTTCATGGAAGGAAAATGATAAAACAGGCAAGCGAGAAGTCAAGATGAGAAAGTAATTGTTAATGTTCTTGATGTTGATGGCTTCTTTAAAGCTGTCAGCCTGAAGGTTAGGAGAAAGAACAAAGGATATATACTTGTTAATTCATTGCCATGCTAACTGTCAGATGCCTCAGAAACATAAAAGGTACTCAAGAAGAACGGGGCCAAGAATTTCAATGATGCGAATCTAGATGGTAAAATCTCTAAAATTCAAGTTCAAGAAAAAACAAATTCAAAAAAGCTAAAATGAAATTTGGTTGGTAAAAACTTGAAATAATAATTGTCTAAAATAAGACATCAAAACTATTAGAATGAAACCCTCATTCAATAATTATAAAAAATCATGAATAAAAAGTATAAGAAATATCTCCATAAAAAGAGTTAATTTTTAATAAGTTTAAGAAAAGTTTTTGAAGAACAAGCATGAGTTTTTCTCACATGCATGTATATTTTTTAATAAACCAATATGTAATTGTAAAACTTACAACAACAAAAAGAAGTACTTATAGTGTTGAAAAAGATTTAACCCTGATATACTGATATTAAGTCAATTTAAATAAAGCTTGAACAACTTTAAAAAAATCCCATAACATGAGAAATAATGAAACACCTGAGTCTGAAATATAAAGCCTTAATATCGCATATAAATAACTAAAATGGACCTAAAACAATCAGCCTTAATATATATATAATGTTTAACTGACTTTTATGTATCCTAAAAATAAAAGGAAATATTTGATGCCCCTTTCTTCCGTGTAGAATAAGAAAACATTACAGATAAGCTTTTTGTCACCTTTAGTGTTTTTTTGGTTAAAAATAATTATTACTCAAGTTCATAAATTATAAGGAAATAAATAATAAAGTTGATACAACAACTCAAGTCTATATTATGATACTTTCTTGAAATTTGATTTGAAATTTTAACTTAATAAAAAACATGGTTTTAAAAACTTTTAGTAAAATTTTAGCTTAATCTAATAATCGGATTAAAAAATATATTTGTTAACATTAAATACACAATGAAATATTAAGCTAAAAAATCAAATCTAATTTTCCAACCCCTTACATGTATCGTATCATTCCTCCTACAAAGTAAATGTACGAAGAGTGTAGCAGTCAATTTTTCACAAAGATTTAAGGGCTACTACATCTTCATGCATCTGAAAATTACTAGTTTTGTACTTGTACTTCACCGCTAGTCAATTTTTTTCAATAAAAAATAATATATAGGCTTTTTAAATACATTTTTAAATATATATATAAAAAAAAATTCTCAATCACAAATTAAATGCTTATACATGTATCTAATTAATTAATTCGATATTGGATTAAAAGATAACTCAGATTAAAATAATTTGATCTCACAACATAGCCTATGTACTTAATTATATTTAATAACTATGTTTCTTAGAATATTATTTTTATTTAATGAAACAACCACTTGTGTCAATCAAAGGTAAATAAAGTTGTAAAAAAATGCGAGCTAAATCAAAACATGAAGCTCAACCATAAAATAACCTAATGTTGAACGACAAAACTATGAAAAAAAAACATTAATTCAAATACAAATAACAAAAGAAAAAAGATATGGGTCAACCTACGTAAACGCACTAACCTCGTGATCATGGGCATATGACTAGGGTAACCTCATAAAAAAAGTAAAAAAAAAAAAGCACAAAGACTAATTAAAAAAAAGTTAAATGTTGAAGGATGAAATTAAAAAAAAAATTAAAATATTTGATCTCGCAACACGGTTCATATAGTAGGTTGTGTTTAATAACAATGTTTCTTAGAATATAATTCTTATTTAATTAAACGATTATCTATGCCAATAAAGGTTTTAAAAAAAGTCACAAATAAAGTGAATTGAATCAAACTATATAGCTTAATTATATAAAAAAAAGAATGTTAAATGATGAAACTAAAAATAATTGAGTTAACCAACATTAATCTGTTAACCCCGCAACCATGAGCACATGATTGGGATAACCCAATAGAAAAAAAATGTGAAAAAAAAAAATCGTAAAAACCAATTTCTAAAAAAATTAAATGTTAAAGGATGAAATTTTTTTTTAAATGATGTTAAAAAAAAAAACCTAAAGTCAACCCATGTTAACTTTTAAAACTCAGGATCGTGATCATGAAGCCAGGAATTGCCGCGCAAAAGACAAACCTAAAAAACAAAGAAGCAAAATTCTTAATAAAAATTATTGAAGCATGAAATTGGAGAAATTTTTTTAAAAAAGAAACAACAAAAACCCGAGTCAACCCGAGTTAATTTGCTAACCCTGCGATCATGGGCATATGATTTGAATAATCTTATAGAAAAGAAAGAGACAATGAGTGAAAAAACCATGAAGATCAATTCTATAAAAATCAAATATTAAATGATGAAATTGAAAAAAAAATTAATTTTATAAAAGGACCTAAAAAACTCAAAGTCAACTCGTGTTAATCTTTAAAACTCGTGTCTCAATAAAAAGAAGTCAAGGAATGAAATTTGAAAAAGAAATGCAATAAAAAAAGATCCAAAACAAAATAAACATCAGTAAAAAGAATAGGGAGAAAATTCAACATAAAAAAAAAATCAAATGATGGAGATGAAATTGAAACAAATTTTAATTAGTGAAAAGATTAAAAAAATCAAAAGAATGAGGATCAATTTTGATCTAAAAATCAAATGAAACCTAATTATTAGGGATAAAATTGAAGAAAAAAACCAATCAAAAAAAAATAAAAAAAAATAAAATTAATAGCAATTAAAAGAACAAGGACTAAATTGAATATAAAATATAAATGGTAGGGCATTCTCATACTTTGGCCAACCACTTTTCCTTTTTATTAATATTTTATATTTGTGAAAGACCAAATTACCCATAATTCAACTTGATTATAATAAAAAAAAAAATCAAAATGAAATGACAAGATCCCTTCAATGGAAGCTTTATTTTTATTGATTCCTATGGCAGTTGAGTAATTTAATTATGCTTAATCAAAATGTTTAAAAAGCCCTTGGACACAAGTTAATGTTTTTTTTTCTCACAAAGCTAATTTAGTCATTGTATTGTTCATAATAGAAGTTAAAAGTTAGGTTTGCGCCTAATTAATTTTCCAATGAATAATATATACCTATAAAAAAACCAAATTACCTCTCAATTGCTAGGATAGTGATTGTTTTTTAAGGGCCAAAGTGGAAAAGTATTGTTTACTGCTACAATATTTTTTTACATGATTTAGTTTCTGTTACTAGATTTGCTGCTTACGCTTTATTGTGCATCGAGCAATTGTTTTGGATGTAAAAAAGAATAGTAGGGTAAAAAAATTCTTGAACCGAATTATTGGTTGAATTGTTAATTGAAATAATATAAACAAAAAAATACTACAATAATAAATAAATTGATGAAAGAAATGAGAATGAAAAAAAGATAAAAAGAACGGAACTTAAACTCATCCGGAATTTAAATAATTTATTGTTTATGAATGTTTTTTATATTCTTGGTATTGTAATTGCTTATAATTTTATGAATAATGATTCTCAAATTCCTCTTTTGAACGGGGAAATGTTTTTGGATCGGAATACAAAATCCTTTTTTGGCTGATATAATTTGCTTATACATCATTTCTACTTCAAGATCCTGGTAAGTTGACAATGGATCTAACTTTTTCTTAGCTCCTTTAATTTCTTTTTAGTTTTTAATTACCATGTATCGTTACAAGTTAGGTTGTTTATTACAGAATTTCGATTTTTCTTCATATTCACTTGTGGTGCCCGTGTGTTTGGGTTTGTAGGCTGGTGTTTTGTTACAGAGTTTCTATTTTCTTTGACATGCAAATTGATTTAAAATGCATTCATTGTTTTGGTGGTTTATTTTATTTTATTTTTTTATTAATGTGGGTGTCCGGACCAGTTTGCGCGTACCTCGACTAATCTCATAGGCCCTAAAGTTAATGACCATGTAAACCTCTAGTGGCCATCATATGAGCAACCATAAGACTCGAACCTGAGACCACAGATAGAGCAAACCTCTTAATTCCAAGCTCTTACCACTGAGCCACCTCCTAAATGGTTTATTTAGGCTATTTATTACTACAATGGGTGTTAGTGTTGTCGATTGATTTTGATTATGCATTTTGAAATGGATTATTTAGGATCATCCTCTCACAAAGGTCTAATCTTTGGTAGTATCTTGGATTTTAACATGCGGAACCGTTTGGAAACACGGTCCAACGTGTGTTTTCAAAAAAAATAATTTTTATTTTATTTTTGGATTGTTTTGAAGTGATAATATCAAAAATAATTTTAAAAAAATAAAAAAAACATTATTTTAATTTATTTCTAACTAAAAAGCACTTTAAACCGCAACCGCAGCTACAATCCAAAAAAAGAGTTTCAATGGGAATGCAGTCATTAAAAATATTGATTGTTTCAGTGCGAATGCAGTCATTATGGTATATCCCTAAGGATTAATGGAAGGGATATGTCATGTTGTTGTGGGTAGATTGCATAAAACCAAACAGCTTGAAGGATCCTATTTTTCTGCAATTCGTAGACAGTGAATGTGAGTTTAGTTCATGTGATCTGGTTTGGATTTATGCTTTTGTAGCAGGAGAAGAAGCTCTTAGTTGTTTCATTTGATCAACGAGACCTCTTCATTTATTAAGACTAATGATAACTTATCTCTTATAAAAATTAAAAATGGAGAGGAAACAAATAAAAAAAGACCTCTCTAAATGTGTTTATTTGCGAGGTGCCCTGCGCAGCGCACAGAAAGTTTGAGTTTTATGCTTTTCAAACTGAGCATCACTTAAACAAACATGGTTTCTAGGATGGGTACTGCAACCATTGCAATATCATCTATTTTTGTGTTTTAAAAAAATTTAAATTTTTTTTATTTACTTTAAATTAATATATTTTTAGTGTTTTTAAATTATTTTAATATGCTAATATCAAAAATATTTTTTAAAAAATATCATTAACATATATTTTAACATAAAAAATTATTTAAAAAATAACTAGACTTTCAAACAAGAAAACTCTCAATTTTACTCTAAGATGCAAAACTGTAATGAAAGAACAAGTTACATGTAAACAAAAAAAAATCAATATAAATAATCCAAGGCCATAAATGTTTTGGAATCTTTTTATGTTTTGAAAATCTTGTTTCGGCTCTCCCTTGTTTTTATCTCTATAACCCAATTGCCTCTTATAGATTCAAGATTATTTAAAAAAAAAAAATAACCCTGAAAAATATAGTTTAATTGATCAGTTTTTAAATTTATTTTTTAAATGTTACCAGTTTGAATCTCATAAATCTTAAGACTAGAAGCTTACATGATCGTTAACTTCAAGATCAATTTTTATTAATTAGTATTTTTAATAACTTTTAACTAAACATATATTTTAATCTAATTAGTAGCAATTAAAATTATTTTATTAAATTTATTTTTTTCATATTACAATTGCAAAACCAACCACAATTTCATACATGCACTAAAGCATAAATGTAAAAACAAAAACAGGAAAAAAACAACAACTAAAGGGTCAATTGAAGCAGAAAAAAATCTCAATTTTTTTCCAACACTGATGTGACAAAAAATAAAAATAAAATCAGTTCCTTACAGAGAACGCAGCTACGCAGAAGCAAGCAAGAAAGCGTTACAACAATTTTGTTTTTTTCAGTGGACCGAAGTGACAACCACCCTACTTTTCAACTTTGTTTACTAGCTAATGTGACCAAGAAAAAAAACAGACATTTTTATTTTTTAAAGCAAAAGAGGCAGTATTTTTGTTCATAGTTAATTTCAGTCCTAAAAGATTTAATTTACTTTTATAAATTAAATTTAATTTAATTTTATCAAATTAAACATCAATTAAATATCTAAGTTTTTTTCCCAACGTTAAACAAAATTGTAAGTGTTTTTTTGGCACTGCAAGATAATAAAACAAAATAGTCAATACCACCCCCCACCCCCCCACCCCAACAAACACAAAATATAAAAATAAAATTGAAAAAAAATAAGGGAACAAAATATAAAATTCTTCCAAGAAAAAAAAAGAAAAGAAAGCTCGGTTACAATAAATAATGCTTTCTCTCACACTTTCTTCATGAGCTTCTTTAGTTTATTTTTTATTTTATTTTTGTAATAAAAGCATATGCAACAATTTTTCTAGGATTTAAACTATAATCTTTAAATATAAAAATAATAATTAAAAAAAAAGATCATTATGAATTGCACTATTACAATCTGCGTCAATGAGTAGCAGGACACGGTAGCAGTTATAGTAATTTTTCCTAGCAGTTACAATAATTTTTTCAAGGCTGTGAAATGTTAAATTTAAGATAATAAAATATATAAAGATGAAATTAAAAAAAATAAAAAATTGAAAAAACAAAACTCAAAACATAAAAAAATGTTATAATGAATTGTGTTTGTCAGATTATTTACAGTAAAAACATCATTTAAAAAAAAAAACAATTTAACCTGTAGCGACCAAAGCTGTGTTTTATGACTTACACTTGCTTAGAGGACCCCACTTTAGAAATTTATAGAATAAATTATCAGAGAGAAAAGACAGTGCTGGCTAAAACAGGTTTACGAACACACAAAATTAGCCAAAACGAATAATTTTAAATGTTCAGGACAAACTCCTAGAATTATCATGATGACACATCTTGAAGTTCTCAAACTTCAAAACTATAGACTACACATTAGTCATTTGATTAATTCACTGCACACCAAGCCAGGCATGCGAGAGCATTTGAAAACGCATGCTAACTTATATTTATAGGAAATTTAAAAAAAAATTATGAAGTATTAACTTTTTTATATTTTAGATTATTTTAATACGTTAATCTTATAAATAATTTTTAAAAAACAAAAAAAAAATATTTTGATACATTTCGGCATGAAAAGCACTTTAAAAAACAATCACAACCACACTCTCAAATAAGCCTTACTAAAATATTAAAATGATTATTTTGCTCATCTTAAATAAAATCAAATAACTTATTAGTAAGGGTTATATAGTTTTTCATAAAATTTATTGGTCATTATCAAACTTATTAGGAAAAACTGGTTTTCTTGTGTTTTTTTTATAGTTAAATGACTTAATTATTTTTAAAAGTAAAAAAGATTAAACTGGAATTTAAGGGCTTTTTATTCTTTTTATTTTTTCAACACGATAAAATTAATTAGTTACCCTTAAAAAAACATTAAATTGATGTCCATGAGTGTTTTCATCCTTTCATTATGGTTTTTTTTTAATATATAACAAGGTTTACTGAGGGGTGATTAGGTAATTTAATTAACATAAAACTATTTTTAAAAATTGGTTAATGTGTGTGTTGCACATGTCAATGCGTGGATGATGATCACACTCTTTTGATCGATGTGTGTGGCATCATTCGGTGGCCATATATTGACTTTTAGGGTGGTGTTCAAATTTTCTTAGCGCCCTCTCTATTCCTATGTTAACTGTCTGGTCAACAGACCTCCGGTTTGGCATTGACAGTCTTTTTTGGTTTTTATTTTCTCTTTGCTTCTCATTTTTGCACTTATTTTTTTAATTTTTAAAACCAGCCCTTTAATATATTTTTCTTTCAGATTTGGTCTTTGTTATTTTTATTACAATTTATTTTATATTAAAAAAATTTATAAAATTATATATATTTTTTCAATTTCATCGTCATTTAATTTTTTTCATGTTTTAAATTTGATTCTCATTCTTTTGATTGCTATTTTTTTTATTTGAAATAATTTTTAAAATTAAATTTTTATTTTTACGATTTCATCCTCCTTAAGTTTTTTATCATATCGTATCTGACCTTCATTCTTTCTTTTACCTTGGTAATTTTTTTAAATTGATATTTTTTTTCTGATTTCATCCTTTAATATTAAATTGGTTGGCAATTGAGCTTATTGATTAAGCTTGAGTCTAGGATTCAATGAGTTGCAATTTAGAAGATTAACCCATGTTTAGGAGATTCGTTCGGTTTAACTTTTTTTCTTTTTTCTTTTTATAAAGCTCATGTTTTTTTAATTTTATCATTCAAAATTTATTTAATTGAAGATTAGGCTTCTTCTTTTTTGTGTGTGTATTTGCTTGTTATAGAATTTTTCACTAATTTGAAAATGGCACGAGTTATGTCAGATCTTTATTAAATTTATTTTTTAAAAAAGAAATATTGACATGAGATGCTTACTTCATGATATTTTTTTTGCTTTCTAGGTCGCTACCTTGATAGTGTGTGTAACCGCTTTCGGTGTCATAGTGCAGCCTTTCACAATAGCATTAGAATTGTCTTAAATAGCTTTTTCTGTTGATAGGATGATGTTCATAGTAGAGTGACAATAAGTCTTTAACGAGTCTTTCTTTTTTCTTCTCTCGAGTATGATAGTGACAATTATTTTTTATAATTAATTATTACCTTTTTTGTTTGCTTTATTTACTATAGATGCCTTTTCTAAATTATATTAGTAAATTAATTGAGCTTATTGAACCCAATTATGTCAATGACATGGGTCTCATATTTTTCTTGCTTCTATAAAAATGTTGGTGTCACTTTAACTTTTTTTTTTTTGTTAGAAAAAGTTGACCCGATTGATGACATAGCGCGAGACATTTATCCAATAACACCTAAAACAAAGGATACTTAATCACTACTACTTGGTGATAAATCAAAACAAAGCAAAGGCCCTAATCTATTTGGATGCAACCTAAAAACAAAACAACAAAACCAATAATGTAATATGAAAAAATAAACTAAATGTGAAATGGAAATTAATCGATGATAAAACAACATATTTATTTATAAATTCTTAGATATAATAAATTATGCAAAGCCTAAAATAAATGAAAAGATAAAATATAATAGCTCAACTAATTAAAATAAAACCAAAGTTGAATTTTATAATTCATTGCCAAAATTGAAACTTAACTTCAAATGAATGGTTCTTGCATTGTCTTGATGATTTAAAAGTTCTACCATATATTAATGGAAAAAATATAGGCATCCATTTTTCAATACAACTAGAATCACATCAAAATTCATTCTATAACTCTAGTTATTGCCAAAACAATAGTGAAATGTTAAAATTGACAGATTTAAATCTTTTTCTTCCAATTTTTTTATAATATATGAATGCTTCTTTATAAACCATTCTTGAACATGAATCAAATTAATTAAGATTTGCTTTTAATTTTTTGATATCCTTATGAAATCCACCTTAGCTCATGTATATTGAAGATGTCCATTAATTGTTTCAATGAACCTCTTTGTTCTAAATCTTATAATTAGATATAATGGAATCTCTAATTGTTCTCTTGATAATGAAGCTAGGATCACATCAACTTTGGTATGAAATCACTCTATTTTCACTCTCTATACCTTAAAATTTGAAAGGAAATGAAGAATTGAAGGAGAAGAAGAAATTTCCCAAGCTCTCTCTTCCTCTCCACGAGACTTTAGCCTATTATATTGGGAAGGAAGGATTTTTCCTTCAATTTATCAAAATGCCACTCTTTTAACACTATTTAATTGGAAATTTTCACCTTTAATCATATACAATTTTCTCTTAATTAATTTTTTTTTGGATGAGAATTATGCTATTTAACACTTTTTATTAAATTCTATTTAATTTTTAATTTGTTATCAAGTATGATTATAACCATTTTTTTTTCTGGATACTGGCAAGAAATCTTTTTAGAATATTTACAAGTCTTTTTATTTTTGCAAATCATTATGATTATTTTTTATTTTGATTTATTTATTATTGTTGTTTTGACCTGATTCTTGAGTTTTTCTTAATTTTTTACAATATATTAGTAGAGTATAAATATTTTTTAATGTTAAAAAAAAATACCTTACACCAATCTAATCCAAAAACCATACTTGTTCTAGACTAAAATCACGTGATTCTTTTTTAAATTAGATAATTTCCAATACAACTAGAATTGCATCAAAATTCATATGGTTTTGTTTGTTTTTATGTTTCGAAAACATTTTAAAAAAAAATTAAAATTTTTTATTTTTTTTCTTCAAATTAATATTTTTTTATGTTTTTAGATTATTTTAATGTATTAATATTAAAAATAATTTTTAAAAAATAAAAATATATATTATTTTAATAAATTTTTAAATAAATTTTTTTTTTTAAAATGACAACAATAATAATTCTAAGGCCTTCGGTTGATGAGCTCGCTTGATCATTGTTTTGTGGTTAATTTGTTTAATTATCATATTGAGTCATGATAAAAAATCATGATGGTGGGTAAGTAGGACTTCAAGAATATTCTCCTCGAAAATGTCCAGCCGCAGTGGATCATAACTTGACCACAATGTATCTTTCAATAAACACTGTATCTTGCTGACAAGTGGCCCATGTATTATTAGCTGTAAGAATCTTTGTTTGGTTCAGTCTACTCACATCCATATCAGCTTTAATTTTGTAAAGTATTTTTTATTTAAAAATATTTTTTAATTTTTAATTTTTAATTTTTAATTTTTTTAATATTAATATATTAAAATAATTTAAAATCATAAAAATAAAATTAATTTAAAAAAGTTTGAATGTTATCAGAGAAAAGGATAACATTAAAAAACACAAAATAATGAGTACATGTTTGCAGAAAGAAAGGAACAAGACGAAAAGCCTCCATAAATGAACACACCCACATAGTCATTCTCAATCACTCCCACCAAGGCATCAGCTGTTGTTTTTCTCCCCTCTCAAATTCATATGCTTTTTGGCCATGGCTTTCCAAACACAAATGTTAAGAAGAAAAGTGAAAGAAGCCAAAGCCAAGTTTTGTTGGAAATCTCTCTGCAGTTCTTTCTCTACAGTTCCTTCTCCTATTGATTCTCCTCCTCAACTTCCACCATTTGATTACCAACCAAAACCTTACAAAGGACCATCAGCTGATGAAATCTTGCAAAAACGCAAGAAATTTTTGGGTCCTTCTCTTTTTTACTACTATCAGAAGCCTGTTAGTCTCTAATCTTATGTACCCTTTTAATTTAATGGTTTCCTTCTTCATATATGGCATAAAAGTTTTGATCTTTGTTTGGTTTGCTGTGTTGTCACTCTGTTCATCACTTTCTGATCTTGCCCTTTTGATTTCAATCTATCTTTCCTTTTTCATTTTGTGTTGATTGATGATGTTGTTGTCGTTTTGCAGTTGAATATTGTTGAAGGAAAGATGCAATATTTATTTGATGAAAATGGTAGGAGGTATTTGGATGCTTTTGCTGGGATAGTGACTGTCTCTTGTGGGCACTGCCATCCTCAAATTTTAAATGCAATTATGGAGCAAAGCAAGCTGCTCCAGCATGCTACTACCATTTACTTGAACCATACAATTGCTGATTTTGCCGAGACCTTAGCTGCTAAGATGCCTGGAAATCTCAAGGTCTTTGGTGTCCTTGATCCCTTTCTTTTAATTTCCTCTCGGTAAATAATCGTAATTCTTGAAGGAATATACAGGAACGATGTAATTTAGGTTTTGATTATTTGTTTTTGTTTTTGTTTTTGTTTTAAAATGATGATCATTATTCTAAGTGGTTGGTTGGATAATGCTTGAACTAATTAGTTAAATTTTTCAAAACATGAATTTTCTTGGTAATCAGTGCGTAATTCATCATTATTTGTGTCAAAGGTACAAAATATTCCTGAAGTAAACTGTGAGGACGATCATTGAAGATTTTGCTGCTTAAACTGATTTGAAAACAATATCTAAATTTTAAACTTGTTTGCATGTGCAGGTTGTCTATTTTGTAAATTCTGGATCAGAAGCTAATGAATTAGCTATGCTGATGGCTAGACTATACAGTGGTAACCTTGAAATGATTTCGTTAAGAAATTCATATCATGGTGGAAGTTCTGGTACAATAGGACTGACAGCTCTAAACACATGGAAATACTCAATTCCGCAGGTTTGTTGATCTACTGTTGCTGCAGGAAAATATGATCACTCGTTGTAATTGGATTGATTCCAGTAAATCTAACAGAAGAATACTGCAGGGCGAAATTCATCATGTTATTAACCCAGACCCGTACCGAGGAATCTTTGGCTCTGATCCTACTGGTTATGCCAGAGATGTGCAGGATCACATTGATTATGGTACTTCAGGAAAAGTTGCTGGATTTATATCTGAAACCATTCAGGTTGGTGACTTCACTTTGACACTTGTTTCCAGTAAGACTTTGATACTTGTTTCCAGTAAGCAGTGTATATGGTTGTTTTGACAACCGTGAAAATGAAATTTCAAGGAAACTCTATTCTCTCTTTTGGATGAATATAGGGAGTTGGAGGAGCGGTTGAATTGGCCCCTGGATACTTGAAATTGGTTTATGACATTGTGCGTAAGGCAGGAGGTGTTTGCATAGCTGATGAGGTGCAAACAGGGTTTGGTCGCACAGGAAGCCACTATTGGGGTTTTGAGACACAAGGTGTAATCCCTGACATTGTTACTATGGCAAAGGTATTTAAAATCACCTCTTTCAGATTTGTTCATCAGTGCTGCAAAGATAATTCTATGTTTTAAATAGCTCTCACTTCAACATGTTACTTTCACTATCTTTTGAAAACTGCATGACCGTCCCACAAGTAACACCAAATAGCATTTATCAGGGCATTGGCAATGGTTTGCCATTAGGAGCTGTAGTAACAACACCAGAAATAGCACAAGTAATGGCGCAAAAAATTCAGTTCAATACTTTTGGTGGGAACCCCGTGTGCTCTGCTGGTGGGCTTGAAGTATTGAGAGTCATAGACCAAGAGAAGCGTCAAGAGCATAGTGCTGCTGTTGGTTCGCACTTGATTGGACGTTTGAGGGAGCTACAAAGAAGTCATGACAGTAATTTATCTTGAACTTGGCATCTCAATACTCTGTTGTGATATTTGCTTGTGTGATTTACACGACATTTTCTGCACGCTGTATATTAAGTATTCTGTTGGCTGTCTTTTTGCACCATCTGAAATCTGAACTACTATCAAATGCAAACCAACTATTACTAACTTGCTATAGCAAACCATTCTTTTGAGTGTGGTTCTATTCATATACCAACATACACTAATGTAAACCTAACTAGATTTTTGTTTAGGGCTCTTTTCATCCATAACTATATATAAAAGCACATTTTTTAAAAAAAACTTTTGATTGATTATTATAAATTTAATACAATATTAACATTATAGCATATCTCCAAAGGTAACATGTAAATTCCACCTCACTCTAATTAAGGACAAAAATAAACATAGAAGATATTCAAAAAAAAGAAATTATTAAAACCTAAAAAATAAAGTAATCTCATCTTTTCATTGTTTCCTATTTCTAAAACCCTAAATAACATAAAATCAGTTTCTTAAATCACTCCTAACTTGTATAGTATATCATTAGCACTTTATTTTGCAGAGTTTGTGCCAAAAACCTAGTTCCTGTAAGTGTGTGCAGATGAATTTTCTTTTATGCATGTGCTTGTACAATGTCTTGGGATGGGCTATTACACAAATAAGCTGCATCTGAATGTTGTGCACATGTGTGTTTTTGTAAGACATGAGCCAAGCTAGTTTCTTTCTTTAACAGCTTCATGTAGGATTAATTAGTTTTGCTGCTTCTGTAGCCTTGTGCAGAATAGAAATCAAGCCAGCCAAACAGAAGTCCAAATTTTATCAACTTTTTCGTCAGATGTGATCATTACATGAATTTAGATGTTGATATGTAACTTCTGAATTACTATTAGTTTAGTGCAACACATTGTTTAACTTTTTTATGATATTTTAAGCTGCTTTGAAATTTTAATTGTTGTTTCAGTCATTGGAGATGTAAGGGGCAGGGGCTTAATGGTAGGGATAGAACTTGTGACTGACAGGAAGGAAAAAACCCCTGCCAAAGCAGAAACTGCAATCTTGTTTGAGAAACTTAGAGGTAATAAGGCACAGCCTCCTAACACCATAAACGTAGAAAAGATAAGCCTTTGATTATGAAATGATTTTCTCATCGATTTCTACTTTGTATTTATCATCACTGGTTCCTGAGTGCAGAGCTTGGCATCTTAGTCGGCAAAGGTGGAATACATGGAAACGTGTTTCGTATCAAACCACCAATGTGCTTCACCAAAGATGATGCAGGTACTCTTCATGTCTCTTCAAGTGCTTAAATAAATCAAACCCTCGTGTTTTTAGATAAGCAATAAGGTAACTTTCAGGAGAGATTCTGAGAGCTTTTAAGAACTGCAATTTCTGTGAAAAAAAGCTCTGAATTGCTTGCATGATGATTACCATTGTTAATTTTGTTTACATGCTCTTTTTAACCAAATGATCTAATGTCATGGTTTTTGTTTTGGCATACGCAGACTATCTTGTTGACGCGTTGGACTATTCAATGTCAAAGTTGTGAGGAGCTACCTGCCAGAAGCTGAGATGAATATGTAATTATTCACATTTTTTGGCATCGATCTCTTCTGATAGGTTGCTTTCAATAATATCGAGCAAATATCTAACCTTTCTAACAATAGGATGAGTTTGCTTGTATCTGATTCTATTACCTGAAAAAATCAAACTGTATTTCCATGTTCTGTGGATGCACATGTCATGATGTGCACCAATGGATACATTACTTGAAAACTCATGCAAGGAAAACATAATCCAAGAAAGGCTCTAGTAGTTATTGGTGTGCGCGACAGATAATTTTTAGGTCAACGATGCTGGCATGGCATTAGATTCTTTCGTTTTTAAGGTGCAGGCAGAGTCAATACTCAAGAAAAAACTTCTATTGCAAGAGGACCTCCGACCTTTGAGGACAGTTAATGTCCAATTTCTCAGAATTATTGGCTCTGTAGTTCCAGGTTACTCAGCAATACCCTCCAAATCAGGCCATGTGCCTAAGCAACCATCTCTAAATGTGGATTCTGAAGACTAAAATATTGATTGAGCTCAACTGGTGATATTAAAGTGGTGGGGATGGATAAGAAGATTTAAAAACTCACAAAGTGAAACTGGAAATGCTCTTTGATTTGTATTTCTCCTTGTACCAAACATAAACTACAAACCAGAAAAAGGGAGAAAAAATTGCAAATACAGAAGAAAAGAAACGAAAAAGACAAGAAACATCACTAGCTAGATAAAAAGTAGAGACCAATCATGCTGAACTGTTCTATGAAGCCATTGAAGAGTGGACTCAGGATGGTGGATTGATAGTGGCAATCTGATGAACACGTCCAAAGATTTGTCGTTTTAATTAGTGGAATGACATGGATTGGTTAGTTCAGTATTGCTGACAAACGTTGCATGCTTAAATGATTACAGCAAGATTAGTAGAACTAGTAATACGATAGTAACAACATCGCTTTCTTTTTTGCTTTGCTACTTACTTTTGTACATCCTTTTTGAGTAGTTTATGAATAGCTTTAGCTTAGTTAGGGCTTTGCTTGTGTTGCTGGAACACTATCCTGTTGTATGACAACTAGGTTATTTCCAGTAATTATCATCCATGCTCATTATGGGATCACAAGACAACTGAGCTAAAGCTGTCCCAGTCAGAATTCCCTGGAAATGAAACAGAAACTAATGGAAACAAAATGGCTGAGTTGCATCTTCTTAATTGTGCATCAATGATATTACATAATTTTGGCAGCAAAACATCCATGCCATTCATTATTGACCTAGAGTTCATTGTCAGCTAGGGTTTTCCTAGCCTACATTGACCATTTCAGTATAAGCAAGGGAGATGGGAGGCAACAAATAATTTGCAATTCTCACGATTTATGTACAAGGCAGAACAAAAATACAAGCACAAGTAGACTACAATTTACATGACAAAGTTTCATCTGCAGACTCAACGTGATATATCATTTGATGGCAAGACAGTAGCAGCACTGAGAATTGATTTAACCACAAACTTCCTCTTGATAGAATGGCTATTTATATCTAAAACTTTCCAGCTGTAGGAGGCTGCTTGAAAAATGTCAGCAGCTTGAATTGTCTACATAAGATTACATCATTACCCTAAGACGCCCTTTTTCTTTCTGAGTATGGCTCCAGTGATGATTATCTCCTTGAGATCTTGACCAGCTATAGGGTCCTAATATGAAGCTAGGCAGGCTCACGTGGGCGAGTTGCCCAACCTGAACTCAGAGCCCGAAGCCGTTGTAAGTATTCTCCTAAGGCAAGCAGCCCTCGAGCTGCCTGACGTGTTGTTAAGATCCGAGACATCTGCTGCAAAGTTTCCTGGCGTATATGGTCTGCCTGTTAAAACAAAGAGTTGATGTTAGATATGACAACAAGCCCAGCTGGTTGACCTCATTCAGAAAGCTGGGGAGCATAACTTCAAGCACAACCAATTTTGACCTATATGCTAACAAAAACTCGATCACCCACATCTGCATAACAGGATTATTTCATGACACAAGGCACTGATATGCTTTAATGCAAGTTAAGAATGCCTTTTCCTCTGAAATTGAAGTGATTACTTCATGGATTGTGTATGTGTTATGAGTACACATGCCTAAGAACTTAGACTCAAACCATTCGAGAATGCAAAGAGATGGTGCATTATAAGACCTGCTGCACAAAGCGGGCCACAGCTTCTAACTTCTCAATTGCAGTTTCCAAATGAGGCGAGTAACTTGCTTCACCCAACTGACCAGCTGCCACAGTCTCTGCTACATTTTGCTGGAGTTTTTCCAAACCTTGTGAAAGAGCATCTTCAGCTTGCTGGCATGATTGTCTGAGATTAACAACATCCATAAGTTGCTGTTCTGTCAAGGGCTCCATGCAAGGCACGAGAATCTGTAATCAACATAAATTTGTGAATATATCTCAGAAGAAACTGGGTCGGAATAGAAAATATGACAGAAAGTCCAGAAACACAGAAAAAAATGAATACTTGAGTCAATGAAGCAACTATTTGAATGATGTAAGAACTTGTTGATCGTATGAACCAAATGATAAGATGCTAATCTATAACATATGTTGGTACCGATACTTACGTCTAGGAAGTGAGAAATGCTCTATTAACAACCACATGCAATCAGCATGACTCTATACCAATAGCAGAACCCTCCAAATGAATTATCACTGTATAAATATTTGCGCTTTACATGACTAGACAGGACTTGCTGGCTATTATGTGCAAGACAACACAATAACCACAGTTTTGGAGTAACAGGGGCCATAACCATATTTACAGCAAAGTAGACAATGACCAAAAACCAACTATATAATTCATAAACCAGACTGGCAATATGTCACGCACTTTAACAATTGCCAGCATAATGCTCGACGTGAAAGAAATTTAATATACCGAGCCGAACATCAGCGCAGACTGGAATGCAGTGATAAGTTGTCAAAGTTTTAGATCAAGTTTACCCACCTTGGCAAGGTGGGGAGATCAAAATGAGGTATTTCACAAGTTCAAAGGCACCCCCACATATAACCTTCAATTGATAATTTTAAATAACTAATTCATCACCTTAAGAAGCTCTGAAGGGCGAAACCCTCCAATCCACAAGAAAAACCTTTCTGCCGACGATTTCCACAGGCCAGACATCACATAGAAAACATCAGCTTTTGCTGCAGTTGCTTTCAGGCGAAAAAGTTCGAAATAGTGGCTCATGTCCCTCTCTACATGTATGCGGAGCTCTACGTCACTTATATGAGTGTTTAAGGCAGTCTTCATATCACAAATATGTCTGTTTTGCTCCTCCAACCAGTGCCCATACTCCATCTCAAAAGTTGCAATCCCTACAGAATCCTCAGAGTCAGCATGTGTTTGATAGATAAATGTGAACGAACAAGATTAAAGTTAAACCACAAGAAGTAAAATGTCAAGAAATTAACAGAGAAATTACAGGAGTTTTTCAGGTGAGAGTCATGTATCGACGGAAACCTCCTAGGACCATATTTTAAGTGCTAATTTCGGGCATGTCAGCTAATAAAGGGGCCAGCAGTTCACCTTTTATTTGCCATTGAAGTGCTTAATCATTGTTTAAACATTATACATAATAGTAGTGCATGAAGATCGAGTTACAAGTATATGAATTAAATAATGCAACAAATCGTTTCTACTTTGGATGGTCTCCGGTGCTCAAATGAGCTCAAGCAAACTGAAAATTTTTCAACTAAAATAATTTTACGAATTTATTAGCAACTAAACCCCCTGTCTTCTTTTATAATTTTGTCATTCTCCAGCAAGAATCAAACAGAGAGTAAACGACTAACTTGGAGACAAAAAGAAAAAAGAAAAAGACAGCTCATATAGAAAATAAAGTGAACCATTAACTTTTAAGAATAACTTAAAGGTCTATGGCATGAAACATTTGACAATGCCCACTGCAAAGTGAGAGAGACATGTAATTCAAACTTGATAGACCACCATCTGGGAATTCGGTAACAGAGCAAAAAGTAATAGAGTACTTTGGCAAACATACCTGAGTTTGTAGGTCCTCCAAAACCTAGCTGACTAGCATCTACTCCACCACCTATATACAGGCCCTGTTGTCTAGCTCTGTCAAGCTCCTGCTCCAACTGAATGAGCTTCACACGACTTGATTCTAACTGCTGAACATAAGCCTGTAAATAAAAATTAAAATCACATTTAGTAACAATAAACCTCTTATTGCTTGAAGGCCAGCAGTTTTTAATGCATGGTGCATAGTCCTTCCTACCTTCTTCCGCAAACGGCTTTTACGAGCAGCCTCGCGATTTTGTGCAAGACGTCTTTGTACCTGTAAGCATTCATATGTATAGTTACGAAGCAAGTATTCATATTTTTTCAGAAAGAACTCTCAAGGTTAATTTTTTTGTTGTCATAAGAGAAGCTTGTGGTTGAAACTATTGGATGATGAACATATATGTATCAATAGACAGAAAACAACAGATTCTACAGATCTATGGATGAAATGATCTAAATATGGAAAAGGTCACACTGTCAAACATATCATATTATTTCAGTGTTAATATCTTGATAATCTCAATTAAATAGTGACCGAAACTATAACAAGACTAAAGTAAGACTTCAATGGAGAAAGAAGAGATACAAGATATGACAATCAAGAGATAAAAGACATCCAACATAGTTTAGCAGAACTAGAAATCCATAGCCAGCATCACTATCAGACTTTACCTTATCAGCAGGTTTAGATGCTTCTTGGTCATACTTGTTAGAATGTCCAAGAGTACCCTGTGAAGTATCCTCTGACTAAAAACAAATAAATAAAAAATATGCATCAGCTTGCAAATCCGAAAGTAAAACCAGATATTAGAACTAAGAGTGAGCTTCCAACAATTTTCACCTGATTGTCTAGCTTTGTGTCTGGTGCTATAATCATCGATGCAGAAGCATTTGGATTGCCAGCTATGAACATTGTTGAGGTATTAGGATTTCCATTACTCTTAAAATTTTCTCCCCACATACCAATCTGATGCATAGGGTCATAGATGCCCATCCTTCCGGAGGTGACAAACTGAGTGGTTGTGGAATTCATTCTCCTTTGAATTGGGGAGGCAGATCAATAGGCTCTTGGCATAAATGCATAAATGCGGAGATGAAAAATAATAGGAGGCGCTTGAGTTCAGTTGACAATGGAGGAGTTTCAGAAGTTGGGACAAGAAGTCTTCACATTAAGGCTACGAAACAGAACTGAGTAAAGAAAAACACAATAAGACAGCGACTGACAAAATATAAATCAAAATGACAAAGTGGTAGTGCCAAACAGCAGAAAACTAAAGGGAAAAAAAAAAGTGAAGCAAGTACACGAGATCCCAACTATACCAATCTGGTATCAGAGACTAATATCTTACTGCACATCACTATTCATGACTTTCTGGTACCATATGAACCCTAGGGAGGCAAAAGTAAATGCACATTCATGGCAGATAAAGAAGAATCTTAGATTCATGGAAGTGCACAAGCCACTGACACTTCCCCTGAAAGGCATTCCACAGCCACGAAAAGTCTGTGAATGTGCTCTATCAAAACACTCACATAACCTTCACATGGAGAGAGACCACCAAGCATGAACACCCCCTGCCCCCCTTTTTTTATTTCATTCTTCCTGTGTCTCGGCTCGTTCCTATACCACCATTCTTGGATCTACTGTTTGCTTGTCTCACTTAACGTGCTTATGGTGGAACCGGTCCTACATGCGTGGTTTGCTATTGTGGTAGGAAATCTCCAAACATGTGGTATCTTTAATCATTGCCACCAGAGAAGAGGAGCAAGAGGTCAACTAGATTGTTGTGTCTTTGTCGACAATAGTGATAAATGGATTGCACAGAAGTGAAAACAGAGGAAAACTAGTGTAACTCTGTGATCCGAAACATCTCCTGAAGCTTTTCCTACCATCAACTTTAAAGAGTATCTCACAGTTACAGATGAGCATTACAGCCCTCGAAAGCCAAAAATAATTGACAAACAACTTGTTTTCAGACCGAAGCAGCACAGCTGCAATCATAAAAAGGAAAGGTTGGCAGCAGAACAGCTTGTTTTCCTCACAGAGAAAAGCAATCGTACATCAATTTTGGCTTCCATCTAGGCCAGAAACTTAGAAGAAACTCACTTTCAATAGCTAAAAAAGAACCAAAGGAAAGCAGAACATATTCAAACACTCAAAAATTTTAGGACATCAAAAAGAGCCCCTCTTCCACGTCAATCAATGATTCGCAAATCTCATCACGATAAGCATAACTCAACTCTCCAGCATCTTCTAATCAGCGAACAATTCAAAACAATATCATGTCAAACATATAATCATCACACGAGTAAGACTTTTGTCCATAAGAAAACTTTGCAAAAGAAAAGAAAACAAAACACATACAATTAGTTCATAAAAAATACATACATACATACATATATACATACATACATACATACATGTGTATATAGTAATATAGTATCAGCTTCAGAACACTTGAATTCTCCTAGCTAAGCTAGACTTGAACAGAACAGCTTGAAAATTATTAGATTTCCTTATCGTTGTCGAGCCCTTTTCAACTTTCTCAATAACCAAACAGACTCCCTCAAAAACAAACCAAAAGAAAGCAAAAGAAAAAACAGACCTTTTTTTCAAATCAAAGCAACATGAAAGAAACTTTCCCGCCTCTGCAACTGCAAGAAGTAGGGCTAGAGGCAATTTTTGGAAATTTTCTGAAGTGAAATCCAAAGAGAAGAAGTAATAGAATTTGTTGCAGTAATTCTCTCAAAACCACCAGTCCCATCATCATTAGCAACAAGAATCGAATGGCAATAAGACAGCTTAAAAGAGACTCTCTTCTCTTCAATAGTGTTCTATATTCATTTTTTTATTTTCTTTCTTTTTCTTTTTTATACTTTTTTATACGTATGGAATTAAATATATTGTATTTAAATTTTAAAGAAGATATACTCTACAACTTTTGAATTTTTCTGAAAAACGTCGCAGTTAGTGTAAAATTTTAGGGAAATAATATTGTTTAAAAAACCTTGGGAAATAGCATAGTTTAACGCAACTCTTATTTTGAACATGGTTTTAAATAAAACCATGATTCAGAATATCAATTAGATATAATCATGATTATGAATTGCTTTTTATAATTAGTATTTAAGCACCTATCTATTCTTTATTATCCTCGCTCCTTAAAAAACATAAATACTTAAAAAACTACCACAAAAACAACTTTCAATCATTGAAAACACTCTTCAATACTACATCAAAATACCATAATCATCTTCCCCTCATTTTAACGAGTCTTTCTACTATTTTTTTATTGTAAATCATTAGCTAAAACTTGATTAGCATCCTCCTCGTTGTGACAACAGGTGGAACCGTCACTAGTCATAAAAAATCAATGTAAAATAATTGTATTGTCTCGTAGTTTTATGAATTTTGTTAATGAATTGAAAATTTTTTAATTTTGATTTATGATTATTTGTATTGTGTATTGATAATTGAGTATTTTGTTGATGTTGATGTAATTTTGAGTTTTGAGTAATGCAATTATGTTTGTTTTTATACAATTGATATTATTTGTTGAATCAATTAGGTTTGAATTAGATAAATTAGGGTTTGAATTGATTTTTGGGTTACTTGTCATATGTGATAATTTTGTTTGAATTGAGATAAATTTTATTTTTATTGATGCAATTAGATAATTTTTCAATTAATTGATGGTATTAATAAAGTTATGGTTGAAATCATAATAAATAGATTTTGCATTGAATTTTGGTAAAATTCTAATAATTGAGGATTTTGTTTCAATTGAGATCGTTTAAGTTTTTATTGGTGTAATTAAATATGTTTTCATTGATATTATTAAGGTCAAAATAACAACAATTAATGTTTGTGTTGAATTATGAGATAAATTGTTTTGATGAAATGGGTATTTTTATTTTATAAAATATGTCTTCCAACTTCTTTATGTTATATCATTATGATGGTATTATTGTTCCTGATATAAATAATAATATAACTTATATTAATAGAAATATTATGTTATTGAATACTACTAGAGGCATGTCATTTAAAGATACCAAACAAGTTATATATGGAAGACTTGGGTTGAATTATAATGATGTTGAATTAGTTATCATTTGTAAGTGTCTTGTTGAGAAACATCATTATTTTTCTATACCAATTACATATGATGTGAATTTTGAAAATATGATAGAATTGTTTGTCCAAAATAGAACAAACATGATTGAGTTATATGCGAATAGATGACCTGAACTTAGAAGTTCATATAATATAAAGCATGGAGATATTATTGTATTTATACCCATATTAGCTCAACCAATTAGATAATCATTACATTTAACTGGTGGTTGTATGTTTAGGACATTAAAAGATAGAATTATGGGAATTTATTATGAAAATATAATTAAAATTGCATATTATTTTTCATATAAGTACAACTCCTACAAACCTAGTGATAATGAAGATGAGGGTGCCATGAATTTAGTTGAAACATTAAATAATGTTAATGATAAGATAATAAGGCCTTTTATTCTAGAATTTGATTATGATATTGAAGTTGATGATATTATTTATAATAATTGGTCTATTTATCATGGAAATTTTAGCTATTGATTTTGATTTGATAGTTGGACAAGCTTTTAAAATTAAAAATGATTTAAAGAATAATGTTAAGCAATAGCATATTGCATAGTCACTGAAATATTAATTTCATCGTTCAAACTAAATATTTGTTCAATTACAATATGTTTATATTCTTGAATGTTAATGATATTTATATAAGTTTAAGATAAAATTATGTTCTATCATAACCAACGAATAACCGACCGTTATTCACATGGGCGTTTATATATTAATAAATTATTATTGTCATTACTTGTTATTTAATACAGCCACTATTTCTAGTTTATTAATAAAACCACAATTCTAATTGGTGATGGTATTATCTGTGATAACCACGAAGAAGGTGTGTATTTGGTCTCAATTAATAAAGGAGGGTCCATGAATTTATTTAAATTTTAATTACAAAACTAAAAAATTTAATTGTAAATAGTACTTTTATTTAGATCACATCAAAAGGGTGAGGTAGGAGAAACGTATTTTCATCGGTACATTCCAGATGGAGAAGTAGAAGAGAGGGATTTTATTATTAGGAATGATCAATTCTAGACCACAAACAACAAAAATTAAAAAAATACAATGTTGTTAATTATTGAGTTCTTGGTATTATTTTATTATGTCCTGGTTTTATTGGCTCATCATGGCTACAGGGAGTCAAAGTTTACACAGGCGTGTCCACCAACGCTAATGTGCGGACCAGAGGATCTATCAATGCTCCGCCTCGAAGGTATCTTGTTTAGGGATGCGATGTAATTGTTTTTCAGTTAAATTTGTTTATTTTTAATTAAAATTTTTATTATTTTTATATTATTTTAATGTGTTAATGTTAAAAATAAATTATAAAAATAAAACTATATATTATTTTAATGTATTTTTAATAAAAAATATTTTAAAAAACAAATTTTATTGTACCCTTACACCCCTGCACACCTCCACTGCGTTTGTGTCTAACGTCATTTTCCGGTGAGTATTTCAAGCAAATCGAACAAGTTCTTATCTTATAAGACAAGCTAAATTGCAATGGAACTTCAAATTTTGAGATTTAAGTTTTGTTTGGTTACAACGTGGTAACACGCGCTATTTTTTTGCGAGTAGGATTTGTTTTCCTTGAGTGGCATAATAACGGCTACAATTGGATTACATGATATTATTAATTATAAATCTACCGTGCAAAACACATCTTGTATCCCCTTCCATGGTAAAGTGTTTTTTTTTTTAATTTGACTTTAATTATACCAGGTTATAGGCTCATTTGTTGGACAATAGTTGGATTGAAAAACCGGGAATTAAAGTTAAAAATATTGAGAAAATTAGTGATTTTAACAAAATTTGAATGAAATGTTTATTGTAATTCCTATACTTTTTAAATTATAAATATTGAGTTTTTTTTGTTTTTCAAAATTTAAGGTCAAAATCAATTTTAATCTCAAACTTTATTATTTTTATTTTTTTATTCATGGTTAGAGAGATGTGAAAGAAAATTTATGTTGACATGATTTCCTGTCAAAAAACATACTAAGGTTTTCTACAAAGAGAGTTCATATTAGTTTTTGTTTTCATGAAATTTCTTATAAAATTATATCTAAACATGGTAAGATTTTTTTATTTTTGGTTGATTTAAAGTTTGTAATGGTTTTGTGGGGTTTTTTTTTATACCACGAATAAATTTATTAAGTTGCCTAGGATATTTTCTAGGTGTTTTTGGTTAAATAGGTTGAAGGATCGGTCTTTGGATCAAAAACATTATGCCTCGTTTTTCTGACCATCATAGTGGCAGGAAATTAGATAATATCAAATGACGTGTCGTTTGATTTTGTTTCAAAAAAATTGTCATTCGCCTCTATTAAAAATAAAAATTAAAGGCTCAATCACGCAAATCCTAATTAGATAGGTAGCGCCTGACCTTTTCTTCTTTTTCTTTTCAATTTTTTTAATTAATTCCTTTTATATATTTATATTTTCAAAGTACTATTTTTATCTTTTATTTTGTTTATGTAGATTCTTTTAAATAGCAGCTATCTTTTAATTATTTTGTATTAGTTTAATTTTTTGAAAGATTTTTCTTATTTATATTTATTTTATATGTTTTATATAAATGGAATTTATATTAAAAATAAATTATTATTTTTGGATAATATTTTTAAATAGAACTATCTCAAAGATTTGAGTTGTGATACCAAATATTTTAGTCTATTTTCAACTCTCATTTTTTTATTTTTTAGTTTGTATTAATAACTTTTTATTTATTAATTAATATATATATATATATAGTTTTTAATTCATTTTATTAAATATATAACTAAAATATTTTTTTTATTTTTTACATATATAATAAACACATTGAAAAAGTCTATGTATTTATTTTTTTTATGAAAAAAATTGACTAATGAACAGCCAGTATTGCAAGTTGTTTTACATGGTAAAAGTCATCTAAAGCATGACCCACATGATCTGCACGTGAGTTGAAAATCTTCATATATTAGATAAATTAATTCCATTGAATCACATAAATTTAATGGCTAAATATTGAAGAAGAAAAACTGATTCGGGGAAAACTAAAGCAAAATAGGCATTATGCATGGTTAAAGAATTTCGGTGTACTTATAAACTGATTAAGATACAAAATTTAGATATTAAAAAATAAAAATATCATGAAGTTTCGTCATTGCTGACGTTGATGTAATTGACCCTATGGCTGTGGTATGATCACTATGCATGAATGGGATATATTAATATTAATACATGCATAGATAATTGATTAGCTCACACAATCATAAAAAACGCAATTATTAAAATAAAATAAAAATAAAAACCATACCAAGATTAGAGTTGAGGAAGAGAGAAAAACTACAGTAAAGAAAAGTCTGCAGGCCATTTTCTCCAATAAATACTGCATAAATATGAAAAATTAAACAAGTGTGCAATACATACATCAAATATGTTGAATAGCTCTTTTAAGGAAATTAAAAAAGAAAAGAAAAGCAGGGACAGGGACATGACGCAATGTGGACAGTAACTTCATTAAATATGAGGATTAAGAACTAATCACTTAGATTAAAAACTATAAATAAGAAATGAATAGATAATTATGTGTTTGATAATGTGGTTCAATGAATTAAAAAACCAACTTATTTGAAAAAAAATAAAAATAATTATTTTTTAAAATATATTTTGATAGCTTAGGTTTGGTGATGTTAAAAATTTAAAATTTTAAAAAATATTTTATTTTAATATATTTTTAATTAAATAAAAAAAAAACAGCATACACCATATTCTTGAACATACACTTAGTCTGGCTTTGGAGGAAACAAATAACGAGGCCTTTTGTTTGTTTGCTAGAAAATAAATTTTTTAAAAAAATAATTTTTATGAAAAGTAAATTCTTGAAAAATTGATTATTTCTTAATATTTAGTAGTATCATGAAAAATAAGTTGAAAAATAATTTATAGTGTTTTGTTATGCTATGAAAAATAAATTATAAATATTTTAATTTTTCTTTCAAGTTTATCTAACATATATATAACATTAAATGAAATTATTTAACCACTTACAATAAAATAATGAGATATAAAAAATATAATAGTAATTTTTTTTTATTATATCATATATTTATATATAGCTTATTTTATAAAATATAAATATTTAAATATAATATTATAGAGATATAACCTTGTTAAATATTTTTTAAGTAAGTTTTATTTTTAAAACCTCAAAATATTTTTTAATTAATGAAAAAGCAAAATTAATTAATAGTTTATTTTATACGAGTTCTAGGGAAGAGAGAGAGAGATTTATGGAATTTATATATTATGTGTTAAGGAAAAAAAGTGTTTTCTAGAATTAGAAAGAGAAAAACACTTTCTGTTAGGAAAGGTTTATTTTTTCGGAAACTAATTTCCAAGAATTTACCAAACATTTGGAAAGCTTGAAAACTAATTTTCAAAAGAGTAGTTTTCTTAAAACAATCAAGTCCAAAATCTCATTCTCCTTTGCCGTCCATTGCATGTTAAGTTTGTCACGTGACCACCATTCAAAAATAATTGTCTCGTGGAAAAAGAATAGACCCCTTCTTTGACGCATCACACGCCTCTCTCACCGTCACCCTCACCCACGTAAACCACATTTTCTTACCTGATAAACTAGTTAATGTCCACTTCTACTTTTATAGTTTTGATTTTCTAATATTACCCTTATGATTTTTAAAAAGTCTTAATTTTATCGTTTATTGCTAAATAATCAACGAGAAGCTAATTATTAACATACTTTCATTTGTTTTTAATTACTGCTCTCTGTTTTTTCCTCTCAAAACCCCACACATATTTTAATATATAAAAAACTTATGAAATTAAAAAAAAAAAAAAAAACTAGATTTAGAAAGCTAGGCTATTTAATGGTTAGGGTGTTCACATTGGAACCTTTTGGAAGCTAGAAGGGTAAAAGATATTGAAAAGTCTTCAACTTTTAAGTGTGGCAATGGAATATTGATGATTTATAGGGGCAAAACAAAAACCAAAAAAATAAAGTTTACCCAAATGATTAAAAAAATAGAAAAAAATAGAAAAAGTCCAATTTTTGAGTAGGAATCATGATCCACTTGCGTAATTGTTTGTTACATGTCTTCTAAACAAATATTTTTGAAAGCTTGGTGATCCTACCTAACCATAAGCAGCTGATGGCTCTTCATGCCCTGCAAGGACAAGATCATAGTTGCAAAATCCTACACGATGAATTTATATAGAAAATTAGAGATTTGGAGCTTGATCACAACACATGTTATTTGAATCGATCAAACTTTTGATTTAAAAGTTATTGGAAGTTTAGTAAATATTACTTTTAAAAATATTTTTGATTTAAAAATATATCTAAATAATATATTTTTAAATTTTTTAAAATTTATTTTTGATTTTAACACATCAAATATATAAAAAAAATATAAAAAATAAATTTTAATCAGGCTACACTTTCAAATGATGGTGAAATATATTAGAATTGATTGTGCGTGTCAACTATAAGCAAAAGCAATTCTTTTTTAAATACCAAAAAAAAATATTTATTTAATCAAATTATACTATCCAAAAGTGAATGAATTTATGTTTTTTTTTAATTATAAATTATGGTTATTGTTATTTGGATATTTGAAGTTTTAAATTTATAATTTTGTATTTTGGATATTTGAATTATATTTGTTACTTGGAACTTTTAAATCTTTAAATTGTTATTTATTTTTCAAATTAATTAAAAAGTGAGTTTGGATTGAAATTAAAAGACGTGTTTGAAACTAAAACAAATTTATATTAAATCATTTTTAATATAGTATTTGACAATTAACCCACCAAGCTAACCAAGAACTCACAGATATTTAAGTTGATAACCAGATCGTTTTAGATTGAGTCCGACGATTATAAACAAAGAGCCACCTCAACAATTAATATACTATAAACAAGTTGCTCCTAAAATATTCACAGGTTTCCTGCCTGTTGCCCACTTATATATCACTTTGTACTTAAAAAAAACAAGAAATTTTGGCTTATCTGCGCCAATAATTAATTTAATTATACATCCTTTGAAGCTAGATACACAGTTTCTTAGATATTTTATATATAAACTGCTCATACATATCCAGAAAGCAAGCATTTCAAGATTTGATCATATAAACTATTTAATTAGTGATCCAATTATAAAAATTTAGAATAAAAAAATTAATTAATTTTTTTTATTTTTATAATTTTAAGTTTAAATTATGTGGTTATTAATATGATAATCATTATAAAGTTGTTAATTTTAGAGCCTGTAAAATTAATCGAGGCACACACAAACTGGTTCAAAAATCCACATTAATAATAATAAAAAAAAAATCGAATCACGTTTACATCATTAATTTAAGGGAAAGAAATCCTAGAAATAACAGGTGATCGATGAAAATAGCCATTTAAAGCTTAATGGACGGTTTTCAGCCTCCTTTTATATGGTAAAGAATATCTTTTGGATGATAGGAGTATATCAAGGTAGGATATTTGAACAAAAAGATCAAAATATTTTCTTACAAGTGAATATATCCAGATATAGCCAGTCTCAAAGTATGATGAATCTCCCAATGAACAGAAAAATAAAATAAAATCAATAATGATATAGATGCTTTCAATGGATGGCTTTGATCGATGCTTCCTTTTATATCATTTGGATGATGAGATTAATGGGAGCAAGAACGTACGTATATGTGTCAAGCTCTCTTACACGTTCAAGATCTTTGCCAAATTAACTCAGTTGGCCACGTATATTATGGCCCCATGCATGAGCTCTGTACTGTCTCCAGCTCTTTCCATTTTTAGAGGATGTTCCAAGCAAAATTCATCCTACAGGGACGCATTATAGAGAAAACATGTGCGTGGTCTTGTTTGATTCATGAAGTACATTTCTTTTTTTATTCCTTGTCGTAAAGTCGAGATAGTAATTAAACCCTCAAATTCAACTTTACGTACTCTTGGTACTTAGACAATAGACAATGATATCATGTCTTGAAATATTAGCTAATAATTTAATTTTTAAATAAAAATAATTATATATTTAACATAACGTTAGAATCATATAACTAAAAAGTTATGAGCTCCAATTTTATTATTTTATTTAATTAATAAAAAAAATTAAGTATAGAGTAGAATAAATATATATAAATTTTAAACATTAAAAAAATAATATAAATTATATATCTATAATTTATGTAGTAGTAATAATAATAATAATAATATAAGTCATAAAGGGGCGTGACATGATGGATAAGGACTAGAGATCTGCACAGCAGGTCTCGAGTTCGAGTCAGGATGTATACCTCTTGTAAGAGTCTAGGACAGCCGGGATTTTACTCACTCACCTAGATCCATAAAGTGTGCTTTCTGAAAGGTAGGGTTTCCTCGAATCCAAAAAAAACAATAATAATAATAATAATATAGGTATTTGAATTGGGATGGTTACCTAACATATGTATTGGATCACTAGATTGCAAATGATAAAAAAAAAAAACATTTATGTATATTTCAAATCAAAGATTTTTTTAGCTGAATATGGATAATTAGACTAAACAAAATATGTTAGGGAGATGGCACAATAATTATAGAAATCATAATTTTCTGATTGGTTATTGTAACGGATCTCAACATTATTATTATATATTAAATGTTGCAATGGACCGGATTTATTTGAATAAAATTACCTGTTGGATTAATGCATGGATGAATTTATTTTTATTTTTATTATTATAGCTTTACAGTAAGAGTGTCCCTGAATGAATATATTATTTGCATGGACTGCTACCATGTAGTAATTTCACGAAATGGGTCGAACATTAATTTATACTATGATCCATACCATGCAAGGTGTCACGAGGCGTCACATCCACTAGCTTTAGAATTAGAAAGTTCACACAATCACTTTTGCTTTTATCCATATCCACGACGATAAAGGATCTATGCCTCAATTTTTCCACAATGTCAACCCGTGGTGGTATAATTTCCTTTTCCCACAAATTAAGTAATTTACTTTTTTCTCTTTTAATTGGATCAAGGTTTCAAGTCACTAATTATTGATTATTCACTAATCGCTAATTAGCTATAGTTCCCGTGGAGTGAGCTGTGCTGTCACTAGCACGGCTTTTTTTTTTTTTGTGAGGGTTAATACAGTAGTGATACTTTAACTTATCAGGCAGTAATTAACCTGCTCTAATAGAGATGTTTAAGTAGTTGGCATGGATTAAAAAAGAAAAAAAACTCTCATGGACACAATAACATATTTATAAAGTATTATTAGCAAAACTCATTTCAAATATATTAATATACTAGCTATTTGACTCCGTTACGCCGTAGGTTAGATATTATTTTTCTCCTTCATAATTGTATAGGATTTTTTTGATGTATTTTTGTAGTTAAAAAAATTTTAAGTGTAAATAAAAAAACTTTACATATACATGTAATCAAATAAATTAAAAACTATATGTGTTAATAAATAAATAAATAAATAAATCATCAATGATAACTGAAAAATCAAGAAATAAATATAGATTAAGATATTTAATTTTATAAGACGGGATATTTACCTTGCTGTGTTTGCTAAATTTTGTTTATTTAATTTTTTTATTTAATAAAATTATAATAGAAATAGACAAACTCATTAAATTGATTGAATAAAATAAAAAGTAAAACAATCATGCAAGGTTGTACATATCAAAAATATTATCTAAAAAATATTTTTATTTTATAAAATAAATTCATCTATACAAAAGATTTAAAAAAAAAATCATAGATGAATCATAAAATCTCTTCAAAAATTAAAACACACAGAGTAATTTTTAAAAAATCTCTATCCAAGAAAATAAAAAAAATCACAAATGAATGATATTATTCGAAATAGAAATTTAAAAATCATTTTACAAAAAGACACAAAAAAAAAGATATCAATAAATAAAAGAAAAGGAAATAGTAAGGTGTTGTGGCTTCATTTATCAAACTTGTAATTCCGGTCATGGATTCAATAAAAATTTTTTATTTTTTATTTTAAATTTATACCTAATAAATATAACAAAAAAAAAATCAGGCTAAAAAAACAATTCAAGCACACTAGGCCATCGGTCTACATGCATGGGCGGACCTTCAAGCCCAAACTCACGTACCTAAGTTTATTTTTATTTTTTTAGTATTTTAAAAGTACAAACAACATATCCACAGTCTTAAAATAAATTATCAAGAAGTCATGATCCACAGTGTTTTGTGTGTGTAAACAACACTGTCTCCGCAATAAACTATCTCCACGCGTATTGGTTTTCTATCTAATTTCAGAGAGACACGTAATCAATTAGATTTGCCTCTAGATTATAGGAAATGGTTAAAAATAAAACGATTATCTTTACCAATTGAAGACTTTTTTTTTTGAAGGAAAGGAAGAATTAAACTAGAATTAGTTGATGAGCTACACATGTTGGTGGCAATTAATTATATTATATGAGTCGACATTCTTAGCTTGTTTGAAGAGACGTAATGGGAGAACTAATATATTAAGAATTAATCCAATAAATATAGAGCGTGGATTGTCTAGTAGGAGAGAAAAATAATGGGAAAAAAATCAAGAAAGGATAAGCTTGAAAAATAATAATAATAATTAGGAGATGGTGCCAGTGATGTGTATAAAGTTGCAACTACGGTTGTGGTGGTGCGTACTGTATGGATGGATGATTCCACAGTGACTTTCCTTTTCATATTCTCTGTTTATTTGTTTCGAATAAAGAAACAGAGACGTCACGCAAACACTTGCCATGGCTAGCCTCTCCTATTCTTTTTTTTCTTTTCTTTTTTTTTTCTTTTTTTTCCCTCTATTTGTGGTGTTATTCTCAAGTGCAATCCAAAGTGGCCTTGCCACTAAGAATGGTTCTCAAATATTTTTGGTTCGTTCTTCCTTTCAAAAATAAATCATGGAATAATCTCCATCTCTCTCTCTCCCCACCCATTTTTGGATGCCATTTCGCTTTGTTCATACAAAATTCTTTGCAATTTGATACCAAACTAAATTCCTTGGCATATGCATGCACGTGGGAAGTACACGTCTTTGCTTACGTTAATGCTTTTGCATCACCTGCTGTCAAGTTTTGACAGGGGGGGCTTGGAGTTAAAGGTTTTTATTTTTAGTTTTTGGTTAATTGTTGATATTCAAATTAATTTATTTGTATTTTTATTAATTTTTTAAGATTTTAAAGTTAATGATTATTAAAATTTATAATACTTGAACTAGTAATATTTAAAAAATAAATCTAATTTTTAATTAGTTAAACTATATCCGTTAAAATTTAGCTTAAGTTTTTAAATGAGGGAGGAGCTATATTTTATTAATGGTTTCTTTTATATTTTTTGAAATAATTATAATTTAATCCTCAGTTGCTTGATTTTGTTAAACAGCTGTCCTTTTGCACCTTGCATTTATTATTTGGTAAAAATATTTTAACTCTGTTGTTAATAAGGGCCTCCTCGTACAAAATAATTCCAAAAAATTGGAGATGGTTTTTATTTATTTTAAAAAAAAATTATGGAAACTCGGTTTTAAGAATTTTTTGAAAAATAAAAAATAAAAAACAAACAACCTTTCTGTTTTTTATTCAAGATTTAAAAAAAAAAAAACTATATAAGCAAAAACAAATTGTATAAGCCCACGCAGCCAAGCCCACACAACTAGCCCAACCCTCTTCTCTTTCCTGGTTTTTATTTTTTATTTTTTTTCCTCTCCTTTTCTATATCCCTTTTTTCTTCCTTGCCAAATCAAGCCTGCATGCCACACACTTGTATGCATTGTTTTTTTAAAGTGCCACTAACAATTTATTTACGAGCAAGACACACATGCAAACAATTTTTCAGCACGCACATATACATACTCCTAATCTTACTTTCCTTTTTATGTACATTAATCTCTCTTCATATATATAATTTAAGCATTAGAGTTTTCTATATTCCTACGAAAACTATGTTATAATATCATATTATAAATAGATTTTATTAGAAGAATTGCTACTTTAGTAAAAAGCATCTACACATGTTATAATATCAATTGTAATCATGGTACGTAGGTGAATATACTGTAATTTCCTAATAAAAGCATAAGTATGTATAGCATCCAATTTTGATGTATATATCACTAGTTTTTCTTTCTCTTGAGTGGTTTTCAACTTTTTTGAATTGTCAATATTTATTAAAAGTCCGTAATTAAATTAAACTAAGCAAAGATCTCAAACCAAATTTGTATTTTAATATTTTGTTATATTTTTTATTATATAATCAAATTAATTTGATTAATTACTTAAACAAATATTTCAAAATAAAAAAGTTTTTAATTAAAAAAGCTTCGCATGAATTATATAAAAAAAATGAAGCTCTCCTTTTCTCTTTAATTTTCCAAAAAAACAAAAACTTACTTAAAACAACATTCATTTAGCATATTCTTCCAGTTCAAAGTATATATAATTATAACAAAATTATGCAAGATTATTAATGATTGTGATTTTTTTGGAGTTCTTATGACATTGTGTGTGTCGTAATTGTTAAGTATTAATTATTGAACAACAATTCAGTTTTATATTAATGGTTTTTATTTTAGTGAAATTAAATGTTGTTATTTTGTATTCTTGAAAACTTAATTAATTAATTTATATATTAAACCATTTTAATTCAATAAATATTTAAACTTGTTCATTTATAACAGATTATGATAAATATATTAAATATAAAGTTGAACAATATACATGCAAAACAATTTGAAAAGAAAACTAGTATCTTTTTTTTATTGTGGGGAAGAAAACTAGGATCAATTCATATAACTATATAAAAAAAATACAAATTATGTGTAAAAAAATTTGATTTGAAAAAAATAATTTTTAATTCGTAAGAACCATCAAGAAGATTTTATTGGTAAATATCAAATATATTATTTTACCTTAAAATATCATATATGCTAAAATTAAAAAGACTTCTACTCTATATAATTGAAAATTCAATTCTATGTGTAGTTAAGAAAGAGACTTAAAAACTAATGTAATTCTTAAAAAAATAGGTTAATCTCTTTTTTCTATTATACGCCTATTATAATTTCTTATTCAAATTAATTTCTCCTTATTTTATTGGGAATTTCATATTTTAGCTGACATTGATGGCCACCGCCAACACCTTATGTCAACATCATTCCTTATTTTAGTGTTGTTTACGCATTTATTTCCATTAATATTTTATCACATCTGACTATTATGGATGCCGGTTTATTCTGCCTTGTATCCGTGCGAGCAGGAGTTAAGGCTGAGGGCTATTTCTTAGAATTATCAAACCTAGGACTATTTCAGAACTCCTTTGGTTTGTATTATATTTCAGTAATGCAGAGAAACGTGTTTTTAAAAAAATTAATTTTTTTTATTAAAAATTATTTTTTTATAATTTTTTGGATAGTTTTGTTACGCTGATTTTAAAAATAATTTTAAAAAAATAAAAAAAATATTATTTTAATATATTTCGACACGAAAAACACTTTAAAAAACAACCGGAATCACATTTAAATAGGCTTGGTATTTCGAGTTTCCTGAGAAGGTTAATGAAGGAGGTGTTAGGGATTATTGTGGTTTAAATTATTTTTTATTAAAAAATATATTGAAATAATATTTTTATTTTATTTTTTAAAAGATATTTTTAAAGGGATGTTTAGGAGTATAGTAGTGGTTATGGTTTAAAGTTTTTTTTTACTTGAAAATACATTAAAATTATATATTTTTTATTTTTAAAAATTATTTTTGATATCAGTGCATTAAAACGATCTAAAAATATAAAAAATTAATTTTAAACAAAAATAAATTTTAAATTTTAAAAAAATATGATTTTAATCATGTTTCTAAATACTATAAAAAAACAAATAGACTTGAATCTCCACTAGCACACGCACGCGCGCACCAAATCCTTTGGTAAGCTAAGAATCAATGCCCAACAAAAAAAATCAAGTAAGCCACACCAATTTCAAGAACATGGATTTCCTGATGCTACCCATTTGTTTTATTATTCTAGCTTTTAAATAAATAAGAAAATATAACGATTGAAATAGATGATCTTATTATATTGTTGTTGTTCTTATTATACGAGTCAAATCATGGATTTTCTAATATGTGCACTAAAGGCAAAGGAAACCCGAACGCAATAAATAGAAGTTTTCCGCATAGTACAAAAACAAAAAAACAAAAAAAATTATATGCCCAAATGAATCTATGTATGATTTTCTTAAACGATAACGATGATGAGATCTTAACGGTGGACCCCCAAAAAAACATGTTAATTGTAGCTTTAGCATTTGTGAATGCTGGAATTAATTGCAATAGTCAAGATTGTGCTAAGATTTTCCAAGTTCAATAGATTTATTTTGCAAACTTTCCCATGGAAGAAAATCAATAGATGAACTAATTGTCACATCTTTGATTTTCTCGTCAAAATTTTCAGCTTCTATGCAAAACATTAATTCCACTAGACTCAACTATTTTGTTTATCGATTCACTCGTGTTCATATATAATTTGTATTGTCTAACAAACCCGAAAAATTAACCACACTCTTTCAATGTTATAAACAAACAAAATATATAAATGAATATTAACAAAAACAAGCACATAAATTATTACATAAACCAATCTCGATTTTTTATTAACTCTTAAGGATATATACAAGTTTGTCTACATGTGTTCTATGCAAAAATATTCTGGCCTCTAGAACTGGCATTGCCTACGAATATTTGGGTAACTATTCTGTTAATTGTTATACTCCATGGAATATTTGCTAGTGAGCATATCTAATAAAGTTGTTTTTTCTCCTAATTTTATATTTTAGTTGTGGCCTTGATGATCCTTCCTATCTACTTTGGTGTTGATACAAGAAATCATACTTTGAAAACTTTTTAGATGCCTAAAACACCTTTCCAAGGATTTAATTATAAACTCCTTTTGGTTTTCTTCCTGATGCTTATCCATGCTGGTTAATGGTTATCTTTGATAAGCATTAGAGAATTTATTTGAAAATATAGTTTGATCCATGGTTTTAAAAATTTTAAAATTTTTTAAGTTAAAATTAATATTTTTTTAGTATTTTTGGATCGTTTTAATATACTGATATTAAAAATAGTTTTTAAAAGTTAAAAACTATCATCTTAATATATTTTTAAATAAAAAGTACTTTAAAGAGTAACCGTTATAACAATCCCAAATAGACCCACGTGCAATTGCAATGCAAGCACACAAACAGACAAGTGAAACGCAGTTTAATGCTGCGTTTGGACTAGGTTCTGCTGTGTAAAGATTGTAAAGGCAGAGGGTGATTTTAGAAGATGAAGCTAGGTATTGCTATGTTTGTACCTTGGGGCCTGAGGCTACTCAAAATATAAATTAAATTAAATAAATAAATAAAGTCGGTTCACTTTATTTTTTTATGAGCTATATTTAAAGAAACCTTTTAGAACCACTTGATTAGATAGATTTATTAAATTTAAATGCTAAAAGAAGAAGGATTTTAGGAATGCTAATAATTTTTAAAACAACTAATCTATTTATTGACAACATATATAAAATCACAGGAGATTATGAGAGGCTAATTTTGACATGCGGCCCAAAAACCAGAGAAGACATGCGGCCCAGAAACTTACTGAAATGAAATCACAAGCCCAAATCCACTATGAACGAGCAAGTCGAAGTTGTTGGGGGCTTTAGAATGTGTTTGGCAGTGTGGTAGCGGTTGCTTTTCAAATAGCTTTTCGTGCCGAAATACATGCAAATGATATTTTTTTATTTTTTAAAAATCATTTTTGATATCAGCACATCAAAACGATCCAAAAAGTACAACCGTAACTCAATTTTAGCAAAAAAGAAAAAAAAAATTTGAATTTTGTCAAAACGCCGGTTTGGCAGCAATGCCAAACGGGCTCTTAATAAGGCGCTGCTGCTGTTTTGCTTATATATTCCATTTTATTTATTTATTTATTTATCTTTTCTCTTGGACCACTAATATGTTCCTCCTAATGTCGATTCCTGGAAAACACCCTCTCTTTTTTTTAAGAAAGAATTGTGTATTTATGTCAAATTGATAAATTGAATATTGTGTCAATAATTTTATGAATTTAATCTTATATCCAATAGTTTTTTTTTTAAAAAAATCTATCAATATTTGACCTAAAAAACATCTCAATTGCCGTAACCGATTTTTGATGTCATATTCAAAAGTAAAAAAATCAATAAAAAAGATGGGGAGCAAAATGAAAATTAGATAATGAAATAGGAGCTGAAATTAAAAATAAAATAACTTTGAAATGAAAAGATCAGGGAATTGAAGGATAAGGAAATAAAACAAATGAGAATGGGCATATAGACTATCAGGTGATGTAAAACCCTATGTTTTTTTTAGTATAATTTCAACTTTTTATTACTTATACACGTTTAAAATGGATTAATGTATATATGACTGTATATATCTCATTATGTATTAATGTTGTAAATAATTGTTATTGATGATAAAATTATATAAATTCTTTAATTTAAATGAAAAACCCGTGCATGTTGTATATGTATGCTTAAAATAAATCTTGTTGCTGGTACGTTGATTGGAGGGCCTCCATATTGGTAAGACTTTGTCTCATATATATATATATATATATATATATATATATATATAGACACACACACGTGTACAATGAAAACAATAATAATTAGTAATCCATCATTTTACTTGTTTACAAGGAGCGAATTTATCTTTATTGTTAAAAGAAATGTAATCTCTTACAAATCATCAAATAAACATGTATATCCATATTGTTGAAAGAGTTCTAAGTTTATAGTTTTAGAAAAAACTAAGTAGTATAATGGTTTTTAATGTTTTTTATTATTATTATTTATTATATCTCAAATTGACTAAAGCTTGTGCGAACAATCTATATATATTGTGATAACCAATATGAAATTAATGGGATATTAAAAATAAATATAGGTAAATAACGATAAGTTTTGACATATTTTTCAAAAATAAAATATCATAAAATAATTACTTTTAAATGAAATTATTTCTATTGACCATATAGAGTTAAAAGATAATATTATGAATCTGCTAATAAAATAAAAATTTTCATTTATTTTCTCTCGGGTCAAACACTTGTATTTTTTAAAATAAAAATTAAGTTTTGTTATCATATCAATGTTCTAAATTACTGTTTTAAATTTAATAATCATTTTTCTTTTCATAAAAATACCATATATTAGTCTAGATCAACTTTAATAAGATCATAACATGTATTTTTATTAATAGGATAGTGTTTATAGCATAATCATTCAATTACCTAGATCCTACCTAAAACTTTTAAGATTAATAAAGTTTCTAGTTATAATAAAAGTAATTAATGATTTTTATTTTCCATTTTTTACTTGTAGTTAGCTAAAATGTCCCTATAATACCAATTAAAAATCATATTAATTTTTCTTAAACCGAAACTCTAACAACAAAATCTTTATCCTCTAGTGTTTTTTTTTTAGCAATAAAGGTCTCTTTAGAATTCTCTAGAGTAGGAATAACAATCTCTCTCGTATCCGTATCTTGTAATCGGCAATTAAAAGATTTTTTTTTTTCTCTTTCTCTTTCTCTCTTATATCCGCATCTTGTAATCGGCAATTAAAAGTGTGTTTACGATAATTTTTTAAAGTATTTTTTATTTTAAAATATATTAAAATAATATTTTTTTTATTTTTAAAAAATTATTTTGATATTAAAATATTAAAATAATTTAAAAACATCAAAAACATATTGATTTAAAAAAAAATTTTAATTTTTTCAAAAACATTTTTAAACTACAGTGCCAAACATTACCTAAACTTTTTTTAAGCCCGGTACCTAATCTGAGTTGTTAAATTCACTCACCAACCGTTCTTCATTGACAATAGCTCTTTCAACTTAGTTCATGACCAATTCAATCTAGAAATTAATTGACCCAACTATTTAAATGTGTGGGCATGCATACACCGTAGGATTAAGTTCTTACAAATTGTTTATTTTTTAAGTTTTAAAAGTATTTTTTAAAACAATTGATTTTTTTTTAAATTTTTTTCTTTTACTTCAAATTAATATTTTTTGGTGTTTTCAAATTATTTTGATGTGCTGATGTTAAAAATAATAATTTTTTTGATGTATTTTTAAATATAAAATATTTTAAAAAACAACCGCTACTATATTCTCAAACATCTCTTGATAAGGTGTAATGGATTGCTATAACATTTTGAGAAAATCTGATGAAGAATAACTTTAACGGCTCATGTTGATCACGCAACAACTCAATGCATATCTAATTACGAGCCTATTTATTTTTACGTTTTAAAAGTATTTTTGAAAAAAATAATTTTTAAAAATATTTATTTTTATTTTAAATTATATATATATATATTTTAATGTTTTTTTTTAATTTTTTTAATATATTAATATAAAAATGATTTTTTTAAAATAATATTATTTTAATACATTATGTGAAAAAACCACATCCATTTCATAATGCTACCCAGATTAAATAAAAAAAAAATCTCGAGGATATGAACCTCCATCGTTTTGAAGTTGGACGGATAAAAAATATCCAAATTACATAAATAAGGCCTTACGAATATGCAACAAAACCCAATACAAAGTGTCTTCTCTAAATAACTTCACGAAATTCATTCTTTAAAACTTATGATTAGCTTAAGAGTTTAATTATATGGTGTAACTGATTAGTGTATTATTTATGCAAGTAAAAATGATTAAAGATTGGGTTACAATTGTCGATGTAGTAGTGGAGATTATTTTAAACCTATTTTCTATTTCTCTTCTCCTTTCTTGGTTTTTCTTTTTCAATAAAAATATAAACTATTGTTCAAAAAATAAAATAAAAATAGAAGTCATAATCTACAACAGTAATTTTAATATTTTATGTTCGTGATAATATAATTATAAAATATCAAGCCTTGTTTATTTTTGCATTTCAAAAATATCTTTGAAAAAAATTAATTTTTTTATTACTTTATTTTAATTTTTTTTTGGTATTTTTAGATTATTTTGATATGTTAATATCAAAATTAATTTTTTAAAAATAAAAAATATTATTTTAATATATTTTTAAATGAAAAATATTTTAAAAAACAAACATAACATTATTTTTACTTTTATATTTAAATAAGCTAACTGGCTAAATCTATATCATCAAAAAGTTGACTGACTTTCTTATTAGATTTATAAGAAAATAAATTTGATCAAATGTATTAATAAATTATCTAGGATGTGATCACAAGATTTGAACCTAAATTATAGAAGAAAAAAACATTTTAATGGTCACACCAATCCCTTAAAATTACCAAACATTCAGCTGGTGACTAAAATATCTATAATCATATAACATAGATTACACATGAATGTCCCGTCACGTGTGTAGGCCATGTTGAAGAAAAATAAATAAATAAAAAGTCAAAAAAATAGACTGGTAACATCTTAACAGTAATCAAATGGAGGTTTAGTTAACCCTGGTTTCCAAAGTAACCATGGTCGGGTCACTCGAAATCGCAAACAGACCAATAGAGTATAGACACGACATGAGAGGCTTTAAGAAAATGCCGCAGAGCTTAATAAATTATAATTAAGAAATAAATAACAATCATTAAAATCCTCTTAAGAGTACCCCCCCTCTGTCCTTTTCTTAACTCTCCACGGGCAGCCCAAGCCCACGATCTTTTCAAATTTTCACACGGTGAACAGCCCTGCCCAAGCTGCCCTAATCCTGACTAAGAAATTACGGGCAGGTAGTCAGTCAGTCACCCCCACCCACACCAGTACTCTCTAGCTTTCTCTTTCTTTGTTTCTGAAGATATTTATTTTTATTCTATATCTTGTGGACTCTCTCTGTCTCTACGATCAAGATCCAACGGTCCAAAATGGATGGAGCTCTAAACGCTTGTTTTTTCCGGTTTTAGACCCTGAAACCTTCAGATCTGCTCTCTCTGTGCTCAGATCTTCGTTCCTGGTATGCTTCACCTCTTTGACTCTCTTCCTTGCGTTTCAATTTCTCTGTATGTTTCGCTTCTTTTTGAGCTCGGTTTTGCACTTGCTTACTGAAAATGAAAGTTTGTTCTGTTAATATCTTGTTTACTTGCCGTTTAGAGTTTTTTTAGCTCCTTTTGCCTCAGTTCTCTAGTTTTCAAATGATTTCGAGCAATTCCTCGTGTTTTAGGTGCCGTTCTGTGAAGTCTTGCTGGCTTTTGCTTCAATCCTCAAGGTTCCGTTGAATTTTAATGCGTTCTCCATTAAAAACTGCTTGTTCGACGTCAAGAACAACCAATTTTTTTCACTTGCTATGCAAACTTGTTGTTTTTTCTGCTCCTGTTACGATTTTCTTCAATAGCTAGCTTGATTTGGTGATGGTTTTTCAAATTTGGAAGTTGTGTGTCGCCGACAAGGGATTATCATGACAGAAAGTGGTATTTTGTCTAATTTTAGTTAAGTATCCACATGAACGAAACTCTTTTTCTTTAACATTTCTTCTTAGCACGCTGTGTAGCCTTTTTCGCAGTTAAACCCAACATTCTTTAATACACGATTTTTTTTATAATTACGATTCAGTTTTTTTTTTTTAATTTGTCTTTTGTGTAGCATGAGATCTGACGGCTGAAATTGTTTCTAGAGCAGATCTAACGGTTACGGATCCTGTTTGTGCAGGTGTTTTATTTCTCTTTTTTATTTTTCTTTTTTTGACGCACGCAAATGGAGGCTACGTACGGTTCAGTGACAGTTACTCTTACTAACGGCTTGTTAATGTGCGCCGGCGAGGTTTTGACTACTTTGCTTGTTTCTGCTCTCTTCAAAACCCAACTCCTCAAGGCTTTGGTAAGTTGTGTTATTATTCATTTTGTTATTGTTAGAAAGGGTTTTTCTTTCATTTTTGCCTAGCTTGTTGTCCTTGATGCTAACGGGCGCTTTTGCTATTTAGTACTTGATTTTCCTAACTGGGTTCCTGCTTTTTATTTGGTCTCTGTTTGTGTTTTTAGTTTCTCTTTGGTAAGCGTGTTTCATGTTTAATTTTATGCTAACCTGCGCCGAAGGCAGCTGGTTTTGGACCTTTGGTCTGGTATTTGCCATCCACCTTGCTAACATGCGCCACATTGCCTTTTTTTGGGGTGTGGACATTTCTTAGGTCTGGCCTAACGTGCGCCAATCCTTAGGTGTATGTGGCATTATCTTGCTTTTATATGCATTCTTTAGGCTATAGTGCGCACCGGCTTGGTTTTTTCGGGGGTGTTTGGTAGTAAGTTTAAACCTTATTTTTGTCAAATCTAAATATTTTTTCTTCAAATTATTTTTTTAATGTTCATATATCTTGATGTTAAAAATAATTTTTTAAAATAAAAATATATTATTTTAATATTTTTTCAAGTAAAAAATACTTTAAAAAATAATAAAACTGTATAGTACACAGTTTGAGTTGTTGGTTTTGTTTGCACGTGTGAGCAGGTTGGAATTTAAAAAATAAAATAAAAAATCTCTGTTTTAAATTTTTTTTAATGTCATGTTGTAGTGGGAAAAGTCAGGTCAAATGAGAAGCATCTTTAATGTGGGAAAGGCTGTGTTCGAATATTATTTTCGTTGTGTCTTATGTTATGTCATAGGAGATATAAGTATATAACTATTCCTAGACGACACGTGTTATTATTTTATTTCTTAAATTCTTATAAATATATAAAAAATACGTAATAATGATATCTTGATTATTTCAAGATGATAAATCAGCTAGAGTAGGAAGGGTCTCCACTTTTTGGCATTTACTGTGATTTGTCTCTTCCAGTTATGTGTTTGCTTGCACGTTTTGGCTTGTCCCACTCCCATCAACTTGCTTTATTTTATTTTATTATTCACCACGCCAGCCTGAATTTGTTTAAATGAAACCAATTAAGTTTGAAATGGTCGAGACCGATTAAAATAAAGGAGTGAAGTTGTTGAGGGTCGCTAGTTTTATGTCGTGGCGTAACCTGCTCCGAATCTTCTAGGTCCCCCCCACGGGAATAGTCATAGGTGAAGTCACCAGTCTAATTGAGACGATAAAGATGTAAAAGCCACTATTTTTATTTTTTATTAATTTGCTATTATGGTCCATGATGGAATCTTTGTACTGAAAGTTGTCCAAACAATGAAAGATGAATTATATATGGAATCTTGATTTAGAGTAACGTGGCCGGTGAAGGGATGTTTCTCTTGTATGTGAAGAGAACCTCGTTTCCCTTTCCCATTGTGGTTGCGGTATATATTCCAGTTGCACCGGGGTCATGTAGCTCTTTCTTTTCAAAATAAGGAATAAAGAATTATATACTGAATAAAAGGGAGAAAAGAACATGGTTCGCTTTGTAATGCGCTTTAATTTGTACTTTAGTGGCCACCTCTTTAAATGGAGGTACTTTAATAAGTTTATGGGCCTCAATGCTCTCGGCTATTCGGTCTGCCGCACTTTTCGATACCTTTCATCACCCAGCTGAGAATTCAACTCTTATTTATGTACTTTATTTTTTTTTAATTTACAATCTTTTCCCACATGCTTATGGGTATAATGGGATTAAATAGGTGTCCTAAATTGATGTAGTTAGAAGTTGAAAAGTTTCCAAGGCCAATAGAAACAAAGAATGTTTAGTTACTGGTTGTTTTCACTTTCGAAATAAAACTTACAAAATGAAGCCAGTCTCTTTGATTTCCTAAATATATTTTTATTCATCAAGTGGTGAAAGTGTTCCAAGCGGCAAGACATCGATTTCACGGGTAAAATCTTTTTAAGAGTTTTTTTATCTGTTTGCTTGCTACATTACATGTCTCTCCGTTGCTGTCTTCTTAATATTTTGTTTGTCATTTAAGAATATGCGATGGTGCTTTTTTATTTAGCTCATTGTTGGGAAACTATATTGTATTACTATACTATTTAATGTACTAATTTGGTGACCTTGTGTCCAGCAATCTTTCATTGCCCATGATTTACAGAGTCTCCGTTTGACCTGCTATGAAATGCTATTTTGTAAAAATGGTTTCAGGATCCCAGTGGGTTGTTGCTGACTAACAAACCTAGAATGGACGGAGATGAGGCACAAGGTCATGACAAGCCAGTTGATGCGGAAGGAGATGATGACAATGATGACGACGATGACGATGAGGAGGAAGGGGGTGATGGATTAGGAGAAGGTGAAGAGGAATTGTCCTCTGAAGATGGAGGTGACTTGGGCAACAATCCCAACAATAACAAGAGTAACTCAAAGAAGGGTCCAGGTGGTGGAGCAGCAGGTGGGGCAGAAGAGAATGGAGAAGAGGAGGAAGATGACGATGAAGAAGGCGAAGGTCAAGATGACGACGACGACGACGACGATGAAGATGACGACGACGACGATGATGATGGTGGAGAAGAGGATGAGGAAGAAGTTGAGGAGGTAGAGAATGAGGACGAAGAAGAAGAAGATGAGGACGAGGAAGCCCTCCAGCCCCCAAAGAAGAGGAAGAAGTGAGGTAGGAGAATAGTGGAGCCTCCTCAGTCCAGATATACTGTTTGTTTCTCAGTGACTTGTTAACTTTGTCGATCTTCTTAGATTACGAGGGGGGGGGGGGGGGGCTGTTTAGGATAATGGTATTATGCATAATTATCGTACTTTCCTTGCATGGTTAGAGTAAACTCTAGAACTGTGAGCTGCGGCGGCAATGATTAATTCGAAAAATGTAATGATTATGATCTTTAAGCCACATTTAATCAGAGCTTCTATTGTTGCTGATATACTGCTGCTCCTTGCCAATGGGTTGGTTTTATGGACTGATTTGGAAAGTCAATAATAAATCTCACAAGTATCCAACCGTTGCTAACCGTGGAAAAACAAGGTAAAAAAGATGGATAAGACTGGTGGGCAGAAGATGTGCTTATAGTTTACGCAGTTAATTGTTAATGTCGATTTGTGTGAAGGCCACGATCGTTGTTAGCACCTAATTCGTTGTTTAGATGCTAACTTGCAAATGGGGTGTTGCTAACGTAACAAAATTAATATGTAGGTATTTTTTTGTTATTATTTTTTTTGTAAATTTAAAAACCATTTCCATATATAATTAAATAATTTAAAAATTATATATATTAATAAATGCAAAAATACAATTGTTGACGTTAGCTAAAGTTCAAATTATAAAGTTAAGAGATAAATACGATTAAGAAATATGATCCGGTTACAATTAAAGATTTTGTTTCTTCTGAACCAACTTCTTATTTAATTGAACAATAATAAAAATACATATGTACAGTAGATTAATTGATTAAAACTAGAAAAAACAAATAATATATAGGGTTGCATATGAAAAATGACAACTAATATTAGAAAAAAAAAGTTATAATCTTATTTGAAAACCAATTAAAAAATAAAAAATTTCTTATTGATTAACATAAAAAAAATCTCAAATTTATTTATTTTAATTAATCTTAATTAAAACTTAGTTCGGGCATCAAACACAAACATTTAATCAATCTATTTAAATTAATTTAATATATATATAAAACAAAGCTAAAAGAAGGGCTATATTCCTGGCTCTATGTGGGCTAGTTAGCCTGACCCATCAAAACCAAAAGGCCATGCATGCAAGCCTACAAGGTAAGGTAAGGCCTGTGTGGCTTTTTATTTATTTATTTTTTGCAAAACTAGAGGGGCTCTTATTTATTTTGAAAATAAATTAAGATAGATAATGTATTGCTTACTATGGAAGATGATATATCCTCTGGAAACATAGTTTCTAGCCACAGAAAAGGTGGCTGAAAAATTAGGTTACGGTTTTTGAATCCCAAAATCTATTTTTAATATATTTTCATCTAAAAATATAATACATAAATAAATTCTAGAAGCCTAGTTAAAACCATTATGATCTTAAATTAGCTCAAAACAAGTTTAAGGCATGATATGCCTTTTTTTCAATAAGATTAAGGCAAAAAATAAATATCCAAAAAACTCTCATTGAAAAGAACTATTAATATCAAGGCCGTCTTATTTCATAGTCGAAATCAGATCAACTAATAACTTTATCTCTTTATTCTTGTTTTCCATTCACTTTTTTTTTTCTTGTCAAAACAAGAAATAAAAAATTAATAAAATGAATTTTTAGAAAAAAAAAATTATAAAAACTAAGAGGATTAAAAAGAAATTGGATCCAAAGTAAGTGGACTTAAATATACTTTTACAAGCCAGTTGAGATTAATAACTTATTTTTTTAATGTGTTATACTTTGATCATATGTTTTTTTTTTTTTTAATTTCATCTTGCCATAATAAATTATATGAAATTAGTCATTAATTTGACCATGGAAAAATGCAATTGAAGAGAAAAAGTTTGATAATTAAAAAGTTATTGGGAAATAGATTTGGATTAAGAAAGGTACCTGCATATTGTTAAGGCCCAGCAAAATCTGATTTACGCACTTAGCATAATTAGCACAGGATGCACCCTTGGGAGAAGGAAGAAAGCATGCCTGCAGCAGGCAACGACAACCTTAACACCATAGGCTCTTGAAAATGCCAGGTGCTCGATCTCCTCAACACTCCATGGGCTCACGTGCACAGGCTTAGGGAGCGTGCATAGGCTATTTTTCACCTCTACTACGTTCAGACAACTCGTTTAAGCCCAATATTTTCTTGAGAAATTTTTTAGAACTTAATGAGGGTATCTCATTAATTTTTTAGGATACCTAAGTCCCTTAGTATTTTATATTAATTTAATATGAATTATTTTAAGTGAAATATAATTTAAAATACTATATTAGTTTATAGGGATGAAATGACTTTTTACTCTATTCTTTTTATAAAAAAACAAGACTAATGAGTTATAAATACTCCAAGAATTAACAGAGTTTAAAGTTTCTAATTTTTTTTATTCTTAATATTTTTAATATATATATATATTTTAAAAGTCTATTGATTTAAAATATCTTTGTATCTTTTTTCTTTATAAAAATATTGACTTAAATATTTAAGAGTCTTCACAACCAACATAAATGACCTTTTATCAATATCAACTATAAACAACCCAATTTACCAGGCATTAACTACCAAACATATTAATTAAAAAATAAATAAATCAGATTGATTAAACTAAATAATCAACCTATTATCCAATCATATAAACTTTATTTCTAAACCTATTGAGTTTTGAGACATCATCAAAACCCATCCGTTGAGTTTCATCCCCTGAATTCAAGTCAAATTAAAAACTATTTTTTCCCGAGAAAAATCAAGAATTGAACACAAGAGATAGAGAGAATTAGAATGGAAGCATGTCTGATTAGATTAAAAAGAAAAGGATGCTAACGACATGACTCCTCCACTGAGAAAAAAGAAAGAGGTGGCTATTTTTAGAATATTATTTCCAATGTTAATTTTTAGAGAACTTACTATAGAAAATAAAAAAATCTCCTATCTTATTTGATTTTTTTTCTTTTTATGAATTAAGTTTCATATGAAATTCAAATTAATACCTTTAAAAGGACTCCAAACACAAGAATTGATTAAATCCTGTGAATTGTGAATTAAATTTAATTCATAGGGATTCTAAACCAAAGTGTAATTTTACATGCCAATTGAGATTGGTCACTTTTTTTCAATGTGTGTTACACCTTGATTATCTTTTTTTTTTAATTTTATCCTCTTATAACAAATTATACAAAATTGGTTATTAATTTGGCCATGAAAGGATACAATGGGAGAGGAAAAAAGTTTGATAACTAAAATAAAAATAAAATTGTCATTGCTCTTGTTCACAATAATATAATAGATAGGTGGTTTGAGCTATTCCATGAACCAGATCAAGTTTTTTCTGACATAAAAAAGAATATGTAAACTATGTCAACACCTTTAAAGAAGCAAGAAAAGTTTAAGATTCGGATTATTAATTTCACTGGGTTCAATAAAATTGATTTATTTAATAATATGATTAAAAAAAAGTATCAACAATAATAAAATAAAAATAATAATAATAATTAATTATAACAAATAAGTTCTCTATATCATACTTAAAAAAGAAGAAGTAAAACTCATTCGTTTAAGACTCATTATCACTTATTATCTCATTATCACTTATTATCGTTTGTATTTTGTTTTAGTACCTTCAATAACACCGTAATCCCTTTTAGTTTTTTCCTTCTTTTAACAAGAGTATGAATAGAAAAAATACACAGTAAATGTGCGAGCTGTCCTAATTAATTTCTTAATTAATAGTTTATAATTAATAATACAAAATGAAATGGGACGAGGCACCTTTCTTTGGATTTTAATATTCTATTTTCGGTACTCCCCTCCCTCCTCTCCATTTCAACAGCAAAGCTCGCACACAAATGCAGATAGATATCAAACTAAACTCGTTCACACACACACACACACACACACACACACACACACACACATATACAATTCAGAATTCCTGTGTTCATCTTGTTTGGTACAGATCTTCACCATCCTTGGCAAATGGTCTTCAACATCCTTGGCAAATCATCAAGTAATTGTTTAGTACAGATCTTGGCAAATCATCAAGTAATTGGTTAGTACAGATCTTGAACATCCTTGGCAAATAATCAAGTAATTGGTTAGTACAGATCTTCAACATCCTTGGCAAATGATCTTCAACATCCATGGCAAATCATCAAGTAATTGTTTAGTATGATCAACAAGTGCTTGATACCATACCAGACAAATCATCTCCACTCCCGTTTCATTACATGTTTTCATTAATGTATTCGGACCCAGCACCAGTACTAAAGTATTCTGACAGCATCTCTCAACTAACCCACAACTAGCTTTTACTTTGTTGGAAAATGACCTAACACAAGTAACATACCAAGATTTCTTCACAAGGAACTGCTTGAGTACCATATAAATGATCTTATAAGATTCAGCTCTTAATATACTGACCGGCTGCTAATCCACAAGTGTTCCTTCTCTTCGGCAACGCTCACTGCAGCACACAATAACACAGGAGAATGCCTTACTCCAGCAAGTGCTAGAGATAACCATGAACAATCCTGGCAAGAATTGGGATACACCAGTTGACAATTCAGATTTTGCTTGGCTAAATTATGAACAGTCATGAGTAGCACTGCAAGATATCTTTGGAGCAAGATTTCTTCGCAAGTTATTGCACAACTGAGTGAAAAATCACAAATGAAGCAGCTAATAAAAGCAAATATATAATAGATGCCCGCCAATCCTTCATGACCGTTATGGTATATTTCAAACTTGCTTTTTTGTAAATTTATAGCTCGGAAAATCAAGATTTTGTTGGATTTTTTCATAATGATTCTCAAACATTACCGCACCCACAAAAAGAAAAGCAGGATCTGCTTACAAGAAAAGGGCAACAAGCAAAGAGCATATTGCAGTATGTAATCAGTGCATTGATACTGAGAACCTTTGTTCCATAAAAGATCCCTTCAAAGACACTAAAAGAGCAACGAAACTTGCACTTTGATGGGCCATTCTTGAAATAATAAAGACACTAATTACTAAGCATCAAACAGACCAACTCGAAATATAATAAAATAAACGGAAAAAGAAGAAGAAGAGTCTGTTTGTTTTATATTTTAAGTGTTTTTTTTAAATTAATATTTTTTTTGTTTTTAATTAATATTTTTTTGATGTTTTTATATTATTTTAATATACTAATATCAAAAATATTTTTTTTAAATAAAAAAAATAAAAACCAATATAAAAATCAATCCTTAGTACACTCGAATTCCTCCTAAATAAATCTCTAACTATTTTAGATACTCAAGCATAGTTGAGTTAGTTGAAGACATCTATTAGTAAGGTTCGGATACTTTACTTGTAAAATAAAGATCCCTTCAACGACAAGATCACTCTTGTAAACCCTCATATGTTAAGGTTAGATTACCAAAACAGAGTATTTAATATAAAATAAATAGCACTCCAAAATATGCATAAAATAGATAATGCTCATTTTACCCGCCGAGTCTGTCTATGGATGACAAAAAATCAAATTAATCATCCAAATATATATGTGAAGATGAAGACAGAAACCATGTTCCCACGTTGCAGCATTGCATCAGAAGCAGAGTGTCTTGTAGAGAAGCAAAGGGTACCATTTCTTACAAGGTAAGTCAAAGAGAGTGACGACGACAAGGAAGGGAAAGATGAAGATGAAGATGAAGATGAAGTATGAACATTGTTCCTCAAGCTCAGAGCAAATCATCTGCAAATATGGAGTGCAGTGCAGTCGTGTAAAAATGGTTACACAAGATAAACATAATTGACCTCTCAAAGAAAAGATTTTATTCGAAACTTTCAGCAGAGATGAGCTTTGGAACATGAAATCAGATGCCATTACTATCTGAGAAGGAAAAACACATCCAATTAGACAATATAATTGAAAACTGCAGATCTGACTACGTGCCAGCAGTTTTCGAAATCAACAGACATCCAAGAAGCTGAAAATCTCATCATTAAGCCTCTTTTAGTCCCTTTTATATGCATGGATTTTCAATTCAGTCATTCGATTAATTATTTTTCAATTAATTTTTTTAAACTACAAATAAGACTCACAATCTTGCATAGCATTCGTGCTGTTGTGAGCAATCCTCCATGACGGTTGAGACGCAAGATTAATGTTGATTGATTTGTTTAAAATAGGCGTGAAACATCAAGTCAGTTTGCACTTTTTACTTGTTGATCGGTTGCTACATCAATGTCATTGTTAATCTTTTTATTATTATATTAATTTTGATGGGTCTAAGGTTTACATTCCCAATCATATAGTTCATCTAATAGATCTGAGGCAAGATTCATAAAAGATACATGTGGAAAATTCTAATGAGCCATAAAGTTTATCTAGACATTTAGGGTTTAGTGTAAATTGCATCTTTTTAAACACCTACATATAATGTGACTCATTACTCTACTAAATCTGGAATGCTCAGTTCAACTTTCTAGAAATTTTATGGGGCCAACAAATTCATACGTCCATCTTCAAATAAAACCTAGAAGTCTATAAAATCTAACAAGTTATCTTCAATTAATACATCTTCAAATTTTATTGGCCTAACAAATCCATTCGTTCATCCTATGAAGTATGAATTATTTAAAATTCCTGACATACATGTGTCAAGTTTATATTCGAGATGAAATTTGATTTCATATTTCCCAATACATATCATGTGTTTCTCAAACATATTAAAAATTAATTACTCGAGAGATGTTTTGAAAATGTCAGTACCTCATAGATGTTCTTTGATAACATAAATTTCAATTATCTTTCTACACAAAAATTTCACGTGTTAAAATGTACTAAAATGATGAAAAAGATACAATAATGAATTTGATTACAAGAAAATGTGAAACTCGCTTTAACCGCTCTTCACATTCACGAATCATTTTATTAATGGTTAGATATAGATCTTGTTTTTAGGCTTGTATGAATATCTTTCCATCCAAAATAAGATTTAAATGTCATCGTTAATCAAATAATTTATGCACATAAAAAGCACTCCGAAAGAGTTTCCATCTTTTTTTGTAGTTAAATTTATTATTGTAATTTTATCACAATTTTAGTATATTTTAATACATGAAATTTTTGCAAAATTCTAGCATGCCTAGTGGAACACTCTCTTCCTCTCATCTCTCAAATCAACGTATGTATATGTAGTATCTAAATTTGGAAAATATGAAGCATGTAAGTCATTCTCCAATCTATGTTCTAAAGTGGATACAATGCCAATTACTCACCTAAGGACTCACTTTGGAAAGTCCAAGTTGGTCTCTCTACCAAATTCACCTAGAGAAGGAAGAATTTCCATTTAAATAACAAATTCATTTATTTTAAAAAAACTTATGAGAGCTTTCCCAATATGAAAACTCTACTTAAATTTTTGTCTTGTATTAATACCAGCACCATAAACAACAATATAACCATCATTTAGCTCATATCGTCTCACACTTACATAAGAATGCTCTTCGGCCATCATCCATCATTTCCACCAAATACTGTCACACACCAAACATTTCCAATCATGAAGATTACATAGTCGATACTTACTTAAATTTTCCATACATTATGATAACTATTTGTTTCCATACAAGATTGTATTATCTTAAATTAAGGTTACAAAGCTGGAATCTACATGTTAGAACTTATTTCAGAGTTATACCTAGATAATATTATAACAAAAAAACTATAAAGTAAGCAGTTAAGGTCAAGGCAACTGATAAGAAGTAAATGCATATCATATATAAATTGTAGAACAAATGCATTTATAATATTAAAGGATTTATTTCAATCCTTATATTCAAAGCAATTTTAACAATTAAAGAGGTAAAGAAGGCGATCCTTTCCTTGAGTTTCTGTTGTACAAGCTCCTAATAAATCAAATTTCATTTCACATGCTTATCCTACAACTCCTAACAATAACCATTAATGTTCGTTTCAATATATTCAACTATTTGTCTAATAATCAACTCAATCCAACACATAATTTCACATTCATCGCCCAAATTAATATTAATCTATCATTATTTACTTTTTATAATTTCACATAATTTAATAAATTGCAAATATCAATCAATTATTAAAAAAAAATCCATAATTTACTTTTTATGCCATCAAAATAAACTCTTCACTTAGGACTCTCACATTTCCAAATTTTCAATTTCGTTCACACACCTCATAAACACATCAATCCTACGATTTAAAGTTCCTAATTTTTCCAAGAACATGGCCACACTCATCAAATCACGCAACAATCCCAATTCCACCCAAATAACAATAAATTTAACTATTACAACATCAATTAACACAAAAATTATATCACCAAACCTAATTTTTAAATATTCCATGTTCACAATTTAACTTTTCAGCCATATAAGCATGAATCCAAAACAACCCAATTTTCAACCTATCAAATTTAATACAATCAATTGAAATTTGATATATAATTTTTTCAAACTTACATACTTCATTTAATTTAATTTTATTCACAATCATTGCCTACATTTTCTTTTTATCATTTAAGACAATAAAATAATATTCATCATGATTAACTTCTTGAATTTCCTAAAGCTTTCTAGCTAACAGTTCGACCAATCATCACAAAAAACATAATTTGATTTGGTTCCATACTAATCTGTTCATCAAGATTTTCAAATTTACACACCTACACCTTCCCATATTATCTCAAAAATTTATATTGCTTTTAAGTAGCTCATCCTATAAATATTTAATGCACATATCTTTCCCGAAATACACTAATATGATCTACCCATCAACACCAATTTAAGATCATGATAATCATATTTAAACATTCTTACATCATTAAAACATCAAGATTATCATGATGTTATTGAATTTAACCCAAAATCTATAATTACGACATTCCAATACATCTAATACAAAATATTTATATTCCTAGCAATCTTCATTAAACATTCAACACAAAACTCAAGTATTTCAAAACATAATTAGAACATCATAATCAATATGATTTAATTAAATTTACAAATTATTCTAAACTAACTTTTTGGCCAATTCTAACGGACTTATAATTGGTCATAATTTTCATAATTTATTTCTCAAACATACTAATTTCCATATCAAAACACTTCATACAACCCATTTCAACAACTTTCCATTCAACTTGAATATGCTTCTTAACTCCCATACATGTAATTTATACATCCTAAACAATCTCTACCCTAATAATAATATTTGCCATGCTTTCATATTAATTTCTAAAAATTTCAATATCAGAATTTAACAAGATTCCATCTTCCTCTTAGGTTTTTTCCCCTAAAAATAACACCCTACCTTTTAAATAACTTCCATAATGCCATTTATTTCTTCAACCATAATTTTTCAAAACACTCACATAATATGAAACCCCCCATAAACAACTAGAAATCATTCCCCAAATACAATTTCTCATATCAACTCAATCAAATAAACATACAATATTACTAAATTAAAATCAATTTATTTCATTCATTTTCCTAAAATTACGAACACGATTTCAACACAACTTTCTTTCTTTCTTTCTTTCTTTTTTGGGCACAAAGCTACCTCCTCTCAAACACCTCACCAGTAAAAATCTGCCAGCAACATCACTTGCAATCCAAGAGGAGGGAGAATACTTTTAAAATATAAAAAAATTATTAATTCTTTTAATACACACCATTTAGATAATTGATTTAAGCAAAACTAGATCTGTGTAAAGAGTGCAAGGTTACATTATTGAGTATAGGATTATATAAAATTTATCACATCATAATTAATCTATCAGTTATCGAAATACCTTTTTACACCATTATTAAATGATGAACAAATATAAAGTATTTAATTATAAATTGAAATGCCTTTCTAGAAGCTGTCCAGGTGGTGTAGTTGGTTATCACACACTAGAGGTTCCCGGTTTGAACCCGGGCTCGGACATCTTGAAATCATATTAGTTATAAGCTTTACGTGATACCTATAATTTTCTCAATATTCCGCTCCTCCACCCCCACTATTTTTTTTTTCCAATTATTCAATTGTATCCTTAAAGGATCCCTAGTTTTGGTGGATTGTTTTCAAACTTTATATATATATATATATATATATATATATATATATATATATATATATATATATATATATATGAAGTTTTGAGAGAGAGATAGAAGAAATGGACTATTTTTTTCTTAAATAAAACTTTTGTTAGACATTTAACTATAATTCCAAAGGTTGATTTAAATTTGTTTATTTTCAAATCTTGGATTAACATATAAAAGAATTATTAATTCTTTTTAATATACACATTTTAAAAACCATTTTAAAAAAAATTAGAGAATACTTTTAAAACAATAAAACAATTAACTATTTAAAAAAACTAACTAAAAGTATATTATTTTTTTTTTAATTTTTAATATCATTTCATAAAATTATATAAAAAATATTGATTTAATAAATTTTATACAGAGAGTAGTTTAACAGTATAGCCTCATGAAGAGCTACATTGAAGATTTCTACGTTGAAAAACTGGGATGAAAATGCAGTTTACCATATTTTCTATAAATATTTGTTTATTTCACAGATTAGTTGGAAGAGAAATTGAATATTGTTGGGAACCAACTGAATACCATCCCACCATTAAAAATTCAACCGCTTGTTTGATCAATTATTACCCAAACTAAACCATAAACAAAATCATCTGATAGATAAACCAACTATCAAGGGGTTTCGCCTTGATGAAACGAAAACCCAAATTTCTCAATCAATCTTCTTTTTTGGTTAATTTTATTGATTAATTAACCAAATAGCTAATCCTCTCTCTCTTTCTCTGTTTCTGATTTTCAATGGCTGATAATGTATCAGACACTTCACCTTTAATCCCCCCCTCTCCGATCACCGAACCCAGCGAGATCGACCTTGAAGCCGGTCCCGGCGAGCAAATTCAGTGCCGTATTTGCCTCGAAACTGACGGTAATTCTCCTTTTTAATTGCTTGATATTCAGTCCAAAAGTCGTCGCTCTGGTTCACCATTTTCGAAATTTATTTGTAGCTTTGACTTGATTGTGGATGTAGAAAATGTTAGGTACAAAGAGTTTAAAATTGTTTCTTTTTTAGTTCACTTTGATAATTTGTGGAGGTTTTACTTGCATACTTCAGAATTTTTTACCTACTTTTTGTTTACTGTTATTGTTCCATTTGTGTTAGCTGTTGATGCTTGGATTTTTGTAGCCTTTTTTTTAAATAAATTTATTTATGGCAATTTTAACTAAAATGTGAAATATTTAGAGTTTGTTTCTGTTTGCTTTTTTAGAATTATTCACTTCATGTTTATTTTTATTGTAATCGTTGGTGTATTGGCTGTTGATTGTAGAGATTATGAAATTGAAGAGAAATATTAGATCTTGGGGTTCGTGAGCTTGGCCTTGAATTTAGTTAAAATTATCATCTTTGTAATGCTTGGTTGTTGTTGAACAGATAATTTGATCATGAAAGTTCCTTCTTTTTTTTTCCAGTTTTACTGATCAGCAACAGGGTAGCTTTTGTATGACTTGGTTTTTCTTTTTTAACTCTTATGTGAAAGCTTTAGATTTCTGGCTTGAAAGTTCAGGCTAGTTGTGTTTACTTCTTAAGTTAATTATGTTTTCATTTCATCAGGTAGGGATTTTATTGCACCTTGCAAGTGCAAAGGAACGGGTAAGTATGTACATCGTGAATGCCTGGATCAGTGGCGAGCAGTGAAGGTATGGATGTTTGTCATGTTACTTGCACAGTTTTAGTGATATGGGTTATGTTATTGTGTTATGGATCCCACATTGTTGCTTGAATTCTATGTTGCGACATCGTTTGATACGACTATTCTTTTGACCTTACTAATAGCCAATTTGGGTTTGGATAGGTCACTGAACAATCCCTTTGTTGCGCTCAGAGTTAATAAATATGTCCTTCGATGTTTGTATGTTAGTTTAAAAATTGACAGAGGCTTTTGTTGCATATCATTTTCTTCACTGATGCTTGAGGTGGAATTTCGTGGCTTAGAGGCCACTTGCATTTTAATAATTTGGGTCTTTTACTCCATCTCTTTTGTATTTTTTTTTTTGTCAAGAATGATTGCGATTTCCTTTAATGTTGCATTCTTTGGGTCTGTTTGTTTCTGCGTTTCAAAAGCGCTTTTGAAAAAATTTGAATTTTTTTTATTTTTTTATTAACTTCAAATTAATATGTTTTTAGTGTTTTCAAATCATTTTGATGTGCTGATGTCAAAAATGATTTTAAAAAAATAAAAAAATATCATTGGCATGCATTTTGGCACGAAAAATTATTTGAAAAGCAACCGCAACCACACTGCCAAACAAGCTCTTTGTCTTTTCCATAGAATGAGGTTTCTTTGAACCTGGTAGATTTTGTGAAAGTAGGCTATTACCAGCAAGGTAGCCTTCATTTAATTTTTTTTTTTTTAAAAAGGAGATGTAGAAAATTTATGAAACTGGACAATAGACCTAGAAATGGATAGAAAAAAAAAATGCTGCTCCTTTATGGTTAATATTTACATTATGTGAATGAAAGTGTTAATGAGCACCTCTATATTGGGATAATTCACTGTGTATCTACCCTTCTGGTGCCTGCCAAGCTAGCAAACTATATATGACACTTGACAAGAATTAGTTGGTTAAGTGATTAATGTGATGCATTGGTAGTCCAAGATTGCCTTAACAGAGGCTTCCATACTGGATATAGGGTATGCTTAGTTATTTTTCCTTTTTACACTGGTCAATTGCACTTGTTCTTGTAAACTCATACACACAAACCTGGATCTTCCATGGTAAATCTGGAGGCAGGTTATGTAGGTTGTCATAGTTATGTTTGCTGGAGTCTGTTTGATTACATGAAGCACTTTCTTTACTTTTCATGTCAAGTTCCTGCCGGCAATTGATGTTTCGTAAAAAAATGATGCTCTTTGTGATAAGTTGTTGATTTTGTCTATGCAACAAGTTAACCTGCCACTTGTCCCCTCATACCCTGGAATTTCTACTATTGAGCTACTTTCTCTCTCTCTTTTTTTTTTCCTCCTGACAATCTGTTTATATTTTTCAGGAAGGGTTTGCATTTGCTCATTGCACAACCTGCAAGGCTCCTTACCATTTGAGAGTTCACGTTGCTGCTGATAGGAAATGGCGAACTCTGAAATTTCGATTCTTTGTGACTAGAGACATCGCGTTTATATTTCTGGCTGTTCAGCTTGTAGGTCGTCAGCACCCTGCTTTTGGTTATTTTGATATATACCTTTCTTGTTCTTTTTCTTTCTTCTCGCTTCAGAGGTTCTATTGTCATTTATTTATATTAATTTGGTTCAGGTAATTGCTTCACTAGCATATTTGGTGTACCTAATTGACACTTATCAAAAGTCTTGGCTTCGTCTCGCATGGGGCTTTGATAGTGAGCTTAGTTTCTACTACATATGTGGTAATCTCAAAAACCTGAAGTGATAGTTATCATAATCCCTCTCAATGCATGCTTATGACACACAGCTATAGTATCATGGTTTTCTTACAGATTAATAGTTATTTTGTTTGTGACTTGGGTTATGCTCAACTTGCCCATGTTTATCTGTTCATGGTCCTGTCATTTTGTCATCTTAAGCGTATCGAACTTAACTTGATTTATGATACCATTTCTTTTATAATCTAATTTTTTTTTTCTTGGTGCATGAAGGTGCATATCTCCATGGTCTGCAACCTTGAATGGTATTTATTCATAAAAATTGGCTGCCAACTTGAACTGACTAGTAGATCTGGCTGTTCTTGTTAGATTATTTGTCCCATTTTTATATGAAATCACATAAATTGTTCTGGAGTTTTATGTAATTGGCTGCTTGAATGTCTGTTACTAATTTAGAAACTGAACCATTTGTCCATTAATTTCAGCATATTATGAAAATTATAAGAAAAAAAATACCATTTGTCTTTTCAACTTTAAAAAATTGGTAACATTAAAATTTTAAAATACAGTTTGATTAACTGGTGTCTGGAGGCATGTGAGATTATGTTGAGGATTCAAGCATGGTCTGTTATTTTGCATTATTTTTTTCCAGAATACTTGTATAGAATCTTCATGGTAGAATGTTGTCGGACAGGAGCACTATTATTCTTTGCTTTGCTGGGGCTATCTGGGTGCTTCATAACTTGCTATGATCGAAGAGTACGCAATGACTTGGCTCAGCCTTGTCGGGAGTTATGTCTTTGTTGCTGCCAGCCTGGGTATAACTCTGCTCTATATTCTTGCAACAACTGATGCACATGATATAATTATTCTTGCTGCTGGATTATCATATTGTTATCCTTATAATTGTGTGGTGGGGTTAGGTTAACTTGACGTGAGGAGGAAAATGTACGTTAGAGTTGTCAATTGTGATTTTTGTACGAGACTTGATTTTTCTTTTACGTGTCTTCCTCTTCATAAAAGAGATGAGGTATTTAAAAGCCTTTTCAAATCTTGAGGAATTTAAAAACATCTTAGATGCTAGGCTCCTTTGATTGGTGCAATAATAAAAATCTTGCTCAAAACCATAAATGTTAGGTAAAAAATCTTGGTGCAATAATAAAAATCTTGGCTTGAAACCAAAATGTTGGGTTAAATTCTGGAGGGATTTCATTTGATTAAAAAATGTTGAAGGCAGGGGTATATTGGATTTCTTTGTCAGAAGCCACATGGTTGGAACCATAACCTAGTAATGTTGTTGGTTAATTGTGCATAAAGGAACTATTTGATTGATTTATTTTTAAAAGAGAATACTCATTTTTCTGATCTAGATGTATTTGCTAGCACTCCCGCCCACAAAAGCTAAGATCAAACAACCGCCAGCAAATTCATGTGTGGTGTAGAATCCTTGACTTGCCTTAGGATCAATATGTTTATATTGTGGTCATTTGTAAAAGCTAGGGTTCCTCAATCCCTACAATTTTACAGCCCAAAACTGTAGAGAAAAAAACTAGGTTCTCAAACCCTAAGGTCACAACACTTAATTGTAGAGAAAACTCTGAAATGTTTATTTATTAATATTCCTGAAAAAATAAGCTAGACAACCCCCTATTTATATTAATTATAGATCTAAAATCCATATAGAATAAAGATATTTATTAAAACTTACCTAACTAGTAGAATCCAACTAGCATTATGATTCCCAAATTAAACAAATTCTTGTAAACCTCAACAATTAAATGAATATTACAATAAAAATAATTATGCCATAAAATTAAAAAATAGCATCCTGCATCATGTTGAACTTTTAGGTCGTCATTTATCTCATTAAAGTTACATTTATGTTTTGTTTGCACACCAATTTATCTAATTGAACAAAGGAAAAGATTATTGTAGTCTTTCCCTATCTGGGTCATTGGATTCTGCCTAAGTTTTTGTTTAAATTACCAAAACCTTCCTGATGCTTGAGCTAATCAACTTTCACATCTTGGCATTTCTAAATCAAGCCCTTACATCCCTGACCTTTACAATTCAAACACAATTTAATCCTTGCATTAGGTTACCATTTGTTAAGTCTAATATGCCAAATTTGAATTTTAAAATGTTCTTACATGTTGAAAATACCCCTCAACTTCACTTTGTTCTCTTTTCCTTAATTATCATCTCTATATCATTTGTTTTAAATGGACTTTTTTTTCTTCTTCTTTTCAATGGTTTCAGATAGCATTTAGTATATAATATAATATAATATAATATAATATGACAGTAGTACCTTTTTAATTTTTTATTATTCTTCATCATCTATAGATTTAGTGTTTGATTTGAGAAAAAAGAGGGATGAAATGTTGAGCTGGCCAAACCTTAGGGAGGTTTTGATAATTTGATTGAAAACTAATATTTGAGTGTTTAAGTAAATTTTATTCAAACAGAACAGGTTGTTACCATAAGTTTCTCGCTGGTTTGTTAGAAGGGTGTTTAAAGTTTAAATTGGGGCCAAATCAAGGTTTGGCACTGGAGTTCATTTGGGTGGGTGTATTAAACACAAACTCTGGGCATTAGGGAAGGAGTTCAATTTTTTTTTTTCCTTTTTTGTTTTAATTACATATGATACACCAAAACATTCTCTCGAAATTTTTTCATTCCTACTTTTTCACCAAGTATTTTGGTTATTGGATTTGAGAAATTAAATCAAATAATGAGTTATGTGATCTGTCTGTTTCCTTAATCTTGCAGAGTGTGTGCAGACTGTCATTTACCTGGCACTCTTTGTATCTGGACAGACTGTACTACATGCTTTGAGAGCTGTGCAAGCACAGCTGGTGAATGTGGTTGCTTAGGAGGTGCTGGTGAAGCAGGGTTACCACTATTGTTTATAATGGCTTTGATAGTGCTTGCACTATTTACTGTGATTGGCATATTCTACAGCGTGCTGGTGGCCACAATGGTCGGACAACGAATTTGGCAGCGGCATTATCATATACTTGCGAAAAGGATGCTAACAAAAGTGAGTGTAGTCACCTGCCTTCATATCTTTTTTAATATGCTTCAGTATATTGCGAGGGAATTGGCTCCAGTAGAAAAATGGTTATAAAAAAACAAAACAAAACAAAAAGGACCTAGTGAATTTCTTTGTGAGACATGTCTGGCACTAACATTCAGGGCTCTGTAGAATTTCTCAAGCTTAGCACAGTTTTGATTGATATACCAAATTTCGCTCATTGAGGTAATGGTCCGTTCAAGGAAAAAAAAATTGTTGTCAAGGTAACCATCTTTGCCAACTCATTAGGTCCGAAAGTCCTTTACCATGAAAACTTCAGAGGTTGCTTTAATACATTGCATCCTTGGCTTAAAGATCTATCTTGGGGTGATGTTTTCACTTTGGCATATCATTGCATCACAATCTTGAAACATTTTTGCTGGTTACTGCATCAAATATTTACTTTTTTGGCATCCGTGCAGGTTTCTTGGTCTAAATATTTATCATGACTTGTTTCTCTTGTGAAATGACTTTAATATGCTCTGTTAGGAATATGTTGTTGAGGATGTTGATGGTGAAATGACGGGATCGGACTGGTCTCCTCCACCACTTCCAACTGAGCATGTTCAGCAGCTGAAAAATCTGGGCCTTCTCTGAGTTGAAAGGGGGTGATATATTGATCACAGGAGACACAGACTGACTCTGTTTTGGTATGTCAGTCTATATTGTGGCCTTTGAAATCTATCAACAGCAACGTCTTAGCCAGTTACAAGGTAAGAGATAGCGAAGGCACTTTGATGGCTCAGCTGCATATATAAATTTGGGAATGATGATTTGTAAAAATTGCCTGGTATTGTTACAAACCTTCCATCAATTAAGACAACCTGAACAGGCCACCCTGAAATGGCTAACAAAAGACTTTATCGTATATTTCATGCCTGTGACCAGTTGAAGAGAACATTTTTTTATGTTCAATGGCTTTCTTCAAAAAGCGTGGTGCGCTTGAGATTGTAACTAATTAACGCCGGAAAATATATCACTCTGTATCAGCTATTATCTGGCATATACCGTTTACCGTTTACCAAAGGACTTGGCTTTGAAGTCGACGTCCTGAAAAATACTGAATTATGTGTTTCTTTTTGTTTACTGTAAAGAAATATATCTGTTTCTACATGAAACTGCTGGTTTATCGGTAATTCTCGCCCAAGGAATGTTTTTGGAACTGCTCCCTCCAGTACTATTTTTTCCTGTTTTCCTTATCCTGCACATCACCTCACATCTTTGCATAGATTGAGATACAGAAGGATATTTACCCCCCCGGGGTTAGAAGATGAAGATGAAATCTTAGTTTAGCAATCAAGTTAGATGGTCTCATAAAAGCATGCTAGATGGTAGATGAAATATTCAATAATGAGAGTGTCTTCTCAAGTTAGGTCCTTTTGTAAGGTCTTTTTTACAATTAATTTTTTTATTTTATTTTTTATGGGGTTATTCTCATCTTATATGTTGATATAATAGTTTTGCAGGTTAATCTAGGTCAATTTAAGTTAAGTTTGTTTTGTTTGATTTATTTGTTGTTATCTTGGGCTAAATTTGTTATATTTAAAAAGAATTTTAAAATTAAGTTTTTTTACAATATCATCCTCCTTTAGTTTTTTTAATTATTAGATTTGATCGTTATTTTTTTTATTGTTATTTTGTTTGTACTTTGGTAATTTTTTTTAATTGATATTGTTTTTTTTTTTTTTTAATTTTATTTTTAAATATTAAATTATTTGAGAATTAAACTTTTTGATTGAGATTAAGTGTAGGATTTAAGGTATTTCAAGTTTTGGAAATTAATCAAGGTTTCGAGGTTTGCTTTTTTTTTTTTTTTAAACTTATATTTTTTTTAATTTTATCCTTTAGTACTTATTCAACTAGAAATTAAGCTTTATTATTTTTATTTATTTGCTTTCTATAATTCTTTTTATTAATTTTGAAAATGATATAGGTTATCTTGGTTCTTTTTATTTATCGTTCTTTGTTAAATTTACTTAGAAATTTTTTTAAACTGATTTTTTTTATTTTATTATTCAATATTAAATTGATTTAGAATTAATTCTCCTTTTCAATTCTATTCTTTAAGGTTGGAGAATCGTAGATTTATTTAGAATTAATTTTCATTTAAATTCCATCCTTCAAGGTTAGAGTTTTTGATAATGTGTTATCTCATTCGAACCAGATAGATTGCTCGCGTGTTGCCGCAAGCTATTTCTAGAAACACATTGCTTTTAAATGTAAGATAATTAAAAAGAAAAAAAAAGACACTTTCTAAGCATGTAATCAAGAGTTGGTAGCATTAAAAGATATATAATTTGGCTTTCAAACAATAGATAATCAACATGCAAAAAACTTGCTTAACCTATTTTAATTTCATATAAGTCAAATTATAAAGAGACATTAATCTAACATAGATATTGTTTGAGCAATTCAAAATAAAAAGTGGCATAATAAACAAAAAAAGTATGAAAACCTAACTTTTAAATGAGAAGTGAAATCTCAGCAACTGTTAGCAAGTAAAAAGTATTAAATGGTTGTCACCTCCTTATTACTGCAAGGATCTGAATAACTTAATTAAGTGTCTATAAAAATATTTTATGTATTCATCTAAGTGTCTGGACTTAGTGTGTAAAATGAGTATAGTACATATCTTAAACACTCATCTTAAAAAGTAAATTTTTTCCTCAAGAGAAAGCAACTTAAGAGTATCTAAAGCCTTTAAACTTCTTGGGCAAGCATTGGCTAAATAGTTTTCTCCACCAGATTCTGCATATATATATATATATATATATATATATATATATATATATAACAAAAAACCTCCTAGATATAAATAAAAAAACTTATGTACGCACTTAATTAAACAATCTAATAACCATTGTGTAAATTAATGAAAAACAAATTCATCAACAATAAACAAAATGAAATTGAGAAAACCAAGCGAAAAATAAAGATTAAGATATCTCACATCGCAACATGGGTAATTTACCTGGTCATGTTTAATAAATTTCTCTATCAAAATAAATTTGTAATAAAAAAAACATATAATTTGTAATAGAAACCAACACACATAAAATTTATTAAACAATATATATATATATATATTATTTTTTTTAATATTGATTTTTTTATAAGATTTTTCATATTTGCAGCCTTGCATTATATATATATATATATATATATATATATATATATATATATAAAATGCAAGGCTGCAAATATGAAAAATCTTATAAAAAATCAATATTAAAAAAAATAATCTATTTAAAATTATGAAAAAACCACAGATGAATTATACTCACCTCTTTAAAAACTAAACACACCCAATATTATTTAAAAATAATCACAATCTAATTAAAACATAAACTAAAAATTTATTTGAAAAAATATACACAAATAATGCATTATTTTTTTAAAAAATGAAAAACAAAAAAAAATATAAGAAAAAAAGAACCAGGTCAAGTACTTGTGGGCCTGGTAAGTTAGCCCTAGCGCCTGGCCCAATGAAGCAGCGACCGGCGCTAAGGCCTATAATGCTAGGCCCAATCCGCCCCCAAATATTTCAAAAAACAAAAATGAAGCGTCTCCTGCTTCAACTCAGAATACGATCACTATGGTGGCCGAAAAAACATGGTCAGTCATTTTTTCACCTAAAAATCTTATTTTCAATCCACTTTTGACCCAAAACACCTAGAAAACACCATAGATATCTTGTTAAACTAATCCATGACCACAAAAAAACTACCCGAAAAACCAAAATCCACCTAGAACAAAAATTCTTCTCGAGCTCAGATATGTTGTTTTAAGTGTTTTCTAGGTAAAAAAAACCTTAACGTAACCTCCCTCATCATATAGAATATTTTGACACAAAAATCAACCGTTTTAGTGGTCAAAATCTTTTCCTACGACCATTTTCTCACTCTAGGCTGGAATCCAGCGACTCCCTCTTTCTTCTCCCAACAAAAAAGGATCGAAAAGAGAGAAAAATGAAGTTATGTACCATAATGTATTGTTTTGAAATTCAAAGGACCGGTCACCATATACCTAAAAAATATAGGGGATTCAAATTAATGTTTCAATGAAATTTTCAATCCACCCCCATATTACCCAAGATTTTCACTTAAGTCCGTTAGCTTTCAATTCAATCCTTTAGATCTTTTGAAAGTTAATAAGCTTTATAATTTTTTTGATTTGCTTTCTATGAATCTATCATGTTCTCGTTACATAAGTCGCAAGTTTAACACGTCAATTCAAGTTTACTTGGGTTTATAAAAAAATATTCAATTATTTATTGCTTTTTTTATTGGATTTTTTTCAATTTTATCCTTCAACATTGAGTTGGTTGGAAATTAGGTTTCATAATTGTTTTTTAATTTTTTTTCTACAGGGTTATCCCAATATCATGACTCAAGTCGCGAGTTTGGCAGGTTAAATATTTTCATTTTTTTAGTTCTTTTCTAATTGAATATTTTTTTTTAATTGGACTTTGTATTTTTTTTATTTGTTTTCTATTGAGTTATCCTGATTTCATGACCGAAGTTGCGAGTTTAGTAGTTTTGATCTAAGTTGATTCAATTTATTCTTTTAGTCAATTGTTTCACCCTCCTTCAACTCAGTTATTTTTCCTTCAATATTATGTTATTTGATAATTAAGCTTTAATTTTTTTTCTTTATATGAAGTTATCCTGATTTCGTGGATTTAGTTTTTTCTTCTTCTCAATTTCAACCTTCAATATTGGATATGTTGGAAATGGAGCTTCATAATTTTTTTATTAATTTTTTTTTAAGTTATCCCAGTCTCATAACTCAACTCACAAGTTTAATAAGTTAACCTAGATTGACTCGGATCATTTTTTATGTTGTTTTTTTAATTCATCTTTTATCAATTTCATCCTTCAACATGAGTTAGTTGAAAATTGGGCTTTCTACTTTTTATATATATATATATATATATATATATATATTTGCTTTCTATTGGGTTATTTTAATCTTAAGAACCAGGTCGCTGGTTTATTAAATTGATTGGGGTTGAATCAGTTCATTTTTTTGGTTCATTTTTAATTGATTTTTTTTTTCAATTTCATACTTTAATATTAGGTTGTTTGGTAATTTAGTTTCATATTTGTTTTTCAATTTTCTTTCTGTGGATTTATCCTGATCTCATGGATTTAATTTTTTCTTTTTCGATTTCAACCTTCAATACTGAATCATTCGGAAAATGGAGCTTTAATTTTTTTTTTAATGAAGCTATCTTGGTTTTATGATCCAGATTGCAAGTTTAACAGGTTAGCCTAAGTTGTCTAGGTTTTTTTTTATATCATTTTTAATTCATTTTTTTGCAATTTCATCCTTGAATATTGGATTGATTGGAAATTGAGCCTCATAAGTTTTTTTATTTGCTTTCTAGAGGGTTAGTTTGATTTCATGACTTGGGTTACAGGTTTTAACATGTAAACCTGGGTTGACTCAAATAATTTTTATATTTTTTTTATTTTAATATTTTATTTTTCAATTTTGGTATTTAATGTTGGGTTGATTAAAAATTAGCTTTCATAACTTATTTTGATTTTTTTTATATATAAACTTATCACGGTCTCATGACTTGGACCATAGATTTAACATGTTAAAATAAGTTGATCTAATATGTTGCTTTTTTAATATTTTTTAAAATAACTTTTAATATATTATTATATCAATATTTAAAAAAAAAGAGTCTAATATGGATTATATTTTAAGTTTATAATTAATTTTTTATTAGAAAATAAACTATTAACATTTTGATATTTTTTATGTTAAAAAAATTTATATATGATTGAAAGGGAAGACGTAACTGTATTGGGAGCTTGGCTTGCTTGGGCACACAATCATTGCTTCTGCCATTGATTAAAGAAATTATTTTTAATTTTAGTTGCGTTTACGTTATATTTATATACCTACAATTAAAATTGACTCAATAGCTTATAATATTTCTTATTATATAAATATTATTCCTCCTAAACCTTCCACAATCAAAGGAAAAATCCCTCAATCTTTGGATAAAATTATTAATTGAAAAAATGAAATTTACTTATTCAATAATAATGATGTTCAACTTGATTTTTATTGTTGGCTTTATAAAAAAACAGGGGACTCCTGCCATTTCTTGAAGCCAAAACTGCTGCCAGAGATGGTGGGCGGCCGCCGACCACTGAAAGCCACGGCTTGCTCGTATTCCTATTACCAAACTACCCTCCCTTTCCCATCATTTTACTTCGTCGGAAAACATTAGTATTTTCTCAATTACAATCCATGTTTATAATTTTAAGTGATTGGAAAGAGTTCTGTTTCCTCTTTTGATTTTATGAATTTAAACTTCAAACTAGTATCCAGAAAAACTATTGAATATTTTTTAAAATTATCTAAAAAAACCCCTTAGTTTGAATTGCTTTGCTTTGATCCAAGAAAACTTTTTATGTTATATATATATATATATATTTAAAAAAACTAGTTTAGAATTTTGTATGATTCATTTCTTTTTTTAGGGTATTGGTTCTTGGTATTGTTAGAAATAATTTGTTAAAATATGTAATAATGTATTTGGTACACGTCATAGGGCATGAGTTAATTTTATATGAATAGGTGAAGAAAATGTGGCTTGATGGGATCACCTTGAAGTTTCAACTAGTGGGGTCATAATTAAATTAATATTCTATTTTAAAGTGTAATAATCCACAGAAAGTGAAAACATCTAATCCGTGACCGACCAAAACAACAAACAAGACCAACACCAAAATAATATACGAGTAGATGCTAAATAACCTAAAAAAATCGTCGCGTATGAACACCGCCTGTCAGGCTTATCCACATTTGTAGATTCTCCTTTTCCTATAAATAGTTTCCAAGGTGAGATCGCTGCCATAGTTCAGTCACCAATCCAGGTTTTCATAAAGTGAGAGGAAGCAAGGTGTTAATTACCTCAGGATTTTGAGAGAAATGTCTGATATTGCTATTTTGGTTGCTGAGGAGTATGAAAGGAGGGTCAAGAAATCAAGGAAGGCTGCAGGTGGAGAAGGAGACATGGCGATTAACTGGGTTTCCTGCGCTTCTGTCTTGGCTCAGAGCATCAAGAATAACATAGGGAAAGAGAAGATGGAGCTTCTCAAGTTGGTTTGGGAGCCTAGGAGCCAGGTGAGTCTCGCAGCTTCTAATGGCTTCTTTTCTGCCTAAGCCTGAGGAAATTGTGTTTTATTTCCTTTCTTTTACTTGTAATTTTGTAAATGAAAGTGTTTCTGAAGGAGATTCTCTTCTTATTTGCAGAATCCCATGCTGTAAGGTTTGAGTTATAAATGAAAAAAACTAGTTCCAAGTTTCCTGAATTGGAATCTGGACTTGGGGAAATCTCTCTGTGTCTGTAGATTCTTGTGAGAAAATTATGAATTGGAACAAGCATGTGTACACACAACACATTGCTCTCAAGCTATAAGCTTAAATCGCCCATCATCCCCCGTCCCTTGCTTTGTTTTCTACTCCATTTTTTTCCCCTTTTCCTTGCAAAGGACAAAGATTGGATCTCCCAATCAAAGTAGACTCTGAACCATCCATTTACTTCGATTTTTGAAGAAAATGCCTGACCTGGTATGAACCACTGGCCTCCATTACTGTGTTCACACAAGCTCTGTGATGGGTCACACTGTTTAATCTTTTCTTACAGCTAAAGAGGGTTTTTTACAGGTAGCCTAATCCACCACAAGTTGTTCTTTCGTTTCTTTCTTTCAAGTCAATCTGAAAGCTTTCCAGCACTCCATTGCTAAGATTATACCATAGATTCATCCGGGCCGCTTATGGGCCCCGGTTCTTGTAACCTTGGATGGGCCCCTTGCAAGAAGAAAAGCCTATATAATAGTGGTATTGAAAGAAAAAACAATTAAGGGGCCTCCTTAATTTACTGTTCATTCTACTAGGGAGTCGGAGCCAGTGGTTCCCCTTTTTATCAACATTTTTTTCTCTGTTTAATTATTTTTTTTTTTTTAAAAGAAAAAAGTTGATTTTTTTTTTTGCATTGAATCAATTCAAAAATGGTATTGATAAAGAGTGTTCTCGAACTCTTGGAAACATATTCCAACATTGTCTTTTTACTCCATTTTTTTTATATCAAAGAATTAAAAGAAATTGACATTGAGGAAAGCGATGAGGATTTTGTTTTTGTTTGACACTATTCTATCAGCGCTTTTTCAGTTTTTTCCCTTGGGTATACATTCACCCTCATTAGCTAATTATACAAGAGAAGGAGGGACGTATATACTTTTTTAAATAATAAACATTTACCAGTTTTTTAGATCATATGCTTGCAAACTTTTTACCCAACCATTCTATCTCTTGAAATATTCATTATTTCATAAATACATTGAAAATCAAAATCATTATAAATATCTTTGTTTATAAGTTTTATTGAGACAATATTTTCAATGAAAAAAAAAACATAGTTAATGTGTCTGTTTGGGAGTGTGGTTATGGTTGCTGTCAAAATGTTTTTTACTTAGAAATATATCAAAATAATATATTTTTTTATTTTTTTAAAAATTACTTTTTAAAAAATATATATTTTTATTTTTTAAAAAATTATTTTTAAAATCAGCATATCAAAATGATCTAAAAACACTAAAAAAATAATAATTAAAAAAATTAATTTTTTTTTAAATATTTTTGAAACTAAAAAATAAATATAGCACTATAGTGCTATACATGGTGACTTAAATAACTAGTGCTCTCCTTTTCTTTCCATAAGATAATATGTATAGTTAAACCAGAGAATCGACCTAATTTTTCTCTCCTTCATCTCTAACTCATTTAAAATGCAAACTCACAAATCTTATGCACCCAAATGTTGAAAATCCATAAAACACAAAAGTGACAAGCAAATTAGAAAAGTCTACATAAACCATCGTCATGTGAAGCAGATAAATAGAAAATGGAGTCATCATAGCACCCACCATTCTCTATATATTCTTTTAGCCGGCGACAATTGGCCACAAGTTTCTCCTGCATAGCAATAGAGCCGGTCTAATAATGTATTATATAGTGGTTTTTAAAAAATATATATTTTGTTTAAAAATATATAGATATAATGTTTTTTTTTTAATTTATTTTTGATATTAATATCTTAAAATGATCTAAAATTATATAAAAAATATTTAAAAATATTTTTAAAACATAAAAATAAACAACTTTTTAATACTGGAAAGTGGGTTTAGTCATCGTAGCACCCAAATGTGTGCGTGCATTCCAATTTCCTTAAACTTTCACTTAAAAAAATTCTCTTGATTGCTGCCTCAAAATTTCAGGGCTGCAATCAATTGTTGGATATGTTTGTTCATTTCAGAAGCTAATAAAGTAAAACGATTCACACACTGATCAATGTGAAACTGTGGACATTTGATCCATGTTAGGACATCAGTAGCATTTATTTAATGATGTTTCAGTTTGTTCGGTGAGCCTTGGTGGCTACCTTCTTTTTTTTTTTGGGTCTGATTTAATTTGTGGAAAAATAAACTGCATGTATCACACGGCTCATATTAGCCCTACTTAGACTTTGTTATTTTTTGTATTTTAAAAATATATTTTTAAAAAATTTAAATTTTTAAATTTTTAAATTTTAAATTAATATTTTTTGTCATTTTAAAATCATTTTGATACATCAATATAAAAATAATTTTTTAAAAAATTAAAAAATATTATTTTTATATATTTATAAATAAAAAATATTTTTTAAAAAAACTGCAATTAAACTCTCATAAATGCTCTTAACTCTTTGAAAAACTTCAAAAGAGGTTCGTGGAAACACAAGTTTCTGTGTCGATCTGTAATTATACAAGACTTAAGTGATTTTGTGTTCAGTAGCTAATTTCTTTTAGTGAAGAAAAAAAATATGAATTTTATTGAATGCATTTTCCTTAATTACAATAATACAATTGTCCTTATGTAAATACAAAATTTGCTGGACCTTTCTGAAACGAAAATCCATTTCATGAAACAGTGATTTTGCTGGTGAAAAAACAATGCTGTTTTCTTCGAAGCTCGCAAAAATGATGTAGTTTTGGTGGAAAACTGTGTCGTTTCTCCAGTAAAAATAATTGTTTTCTTAAGGGGTGTTTTTCCAACTAGCACATGCATGGAAAACTGCAGTTGCAGGAAATTCTAAGAAATATCAAGTGGAAAAATATTTTGTGAAATAGCAAAAGTACAAAAAAAAAAAAAAACTACAGTTGAAAAATATGGTTTATTGAAAAACCACAATAGGGAATTGCAGTTTATTTTTTTGGTCTTTTTTTTTAAATATATTCTTTAACATTGAAATGTCTTGTCGTGCCAAATTTACAAGTTGGCAAAAAATATTCGTAATTTTTAATTTAATTTTTGAATTGGACTAAAACTTTTAGGTGATTTTTATTAGAGGTTCTGCTATTTATAACCATTTGCGCTCTAAAAGACCCTTAAATTAGTTTTTGAAGATGATGCTTAAACTAATCTTGCTATTTTTAAATTTTTAGTACCAAGTTGTTGGTACGACATGATTAATATTTTAATATTGAAATATAAATTTGTTTAAAAAACTCAAAAATAATAAAATATACTGTAATTGAAAAATGTGATTTGTTGAAAAACCAGTCATTTTTCAACAAACCACACTTCCCGACTATGATTTTTTTTTACTTGTACTATTTTGCAATTTGTTTTTCAACTGTTATGGTATTCTAGTTTTTTTAAGAGTGCTTATATATATATATATATATATATTTTTTTTTTTTTTGCTATAAATAAAACAATGATGTTTTGTCTCTTGTGCCTTCATTTTTTCTTGTTTTATTTTTATTCGAGTTAGTTTGTGTGTATCTTAATTAATTTAATGAATTTTAAAATTAATTACTATATAAATTTCAAATGACTATTACATTAATAATCACATGATTTATTGTAATTAAAAAATGTGATTTGTTAAAAAACCAGTAATTTTTCAACAAACCACACTTCGTAAGTATGTTTTTTTTCTTGTGCTATTTTGAAAAAAATAATTTTCAAACTGTGTTGGTATTCTAGTTTTTTTAAAAGTAATAATTTTAAAAAAATTTTATATATATTTTGCTGTAAATAAGACGATAATGTTTTGTCTCTTATGCCTTCTTTTTGCTTGCCTTTTGTTTTCCTACTGTGAAATGAAGGGGGGAGAGAGATTTTTTAAAAAGTTTTTATAAAGTAGCATAAATGAAGTAGCATCTCAAACAAGTGGTTGTTGACAGTTAGGAGTAATTATCTCCAAAGTGGTTCTCCGTCATTCAAGCTGCTAGAATAGCTAGAATTCTTGTAAATATTTGATTGTATTTTAGTAGTTATAATTTCTTTATATTAGTCAATCACAGTCCTAAACTATAGGATTTAAAATTATACACAACATTTATTTATATCAATCAAGTTGAAAAGAAATGGAATATAAAACCTTTTCTTAAATATATTTTTTAAAAGTTTTTTTTAACTTTAAAAATTTATCAGATTATTTATTTCATATTTATATTTTATATCTGATAATTTGATTTTGTCATATATTCAAACTAAATTTATAAAGAAGCCTAATTAAAAGTGCTTATATCATATTTAATGGTATGATCAGGCAGCCGTTGTGATGGAATGGTGGAAAATTGAAACAAACGGATACAAAACTACAAAGAATATGTTTGGCAGTATGACAATGGTTACTTTTCAAATAGCTTTTCATATCAAAATAAATATTAATTATATTTTTTTATTTTTTAAAAATTATTTTTGATATCATCACATTAAAACGATTTAAAAAATAAAAACCGTACTTAATTTTAACAAAAAATAATAATTAAAATTTATAAAAATACAGATTAAAGCGCACAGCCAAACGGTGTCGTCCTTGTTAAGGTTGGACTTGCAATACAACTTGCTGAGTGGGGCCTTTTTCCTTCTGTCTGTAGTTGTAAGAAAGTGGGCCTCGCTACGGAGTATAACAAGCATGGCAAGTTTAGAAATATCCCGTTAGTTTGAAAGTATAATTATAATTATTTTTAAAAAATATTTTTTATTTAAAATATATTAAAATTATATATATTTTTTTATTTTTTAAAAAATTAATTTTGATACCAGAAAATCAAAATAATTTAAAAATATAAAAAATTATTAATTAAAAAAAAAAGCAATCAAAGCCGAAATATGTTGGTGTCATCTTTGAAGAAAAGTTCCAAATTCAAAACAAGAGAAATCTTTTTATTTTTATTTTAAAAAAATATTTGAGAATGGGATGCTAGTAATCTCTCAATTGGCAGGAGCTGTTATACATTAAAAAAAAGATGATGGAAGGTCTAATAAATTTTGAACTACACAACGAAAATAATATATAGTCCTTCCCTAACATTAAATCCTCATCTATACCTCTAATGATCTAACTAAACCTAAAACGCCAGCAAGACTCAAGTTTTAAGCCCGGCATGGAACAAAATCCAAGAAACACAAAAGCATGCAACAAGTAAATTAGAAAAGTCTACGTAAGAAGTCACCATATAATGCAGATAACAAGAAGGTAGCGTCACCGTAGCTCCCGCCGTTCTCTATATGATCTTTGAGCAGATGATAATTGGCCACAAGTCCCTCCGGCAAAACCCTAGTCCGGCAAAGCGGGCATGTAGCCAGGTATTCTTCTAGCCATTTGTCAAGGCAATCCTTGTGGAAAGTGTGCTCGCATTTCAATTTCCTTAAACTTTCACCTTCCAGAAACTCAGACAAACACACCGCACATTCTCTTGATTCATGATGCCTCAGGTTCTCACTGTAACAAATAGTTGGGTTCTTCTCTTCAACGAGGTTGAAATATTGAGTGGTGATTATGCGAAAAAGTTTATCAGAATGTGTGACCATGATTCCGGGCACGGCGGATCGGATTAGGAGGACAGCTTTTAGAAGAAGGAGATTAGAAAGGGCTATGGCCATGGTGTAGAGGTAAGAGAGGAGCTGGCAGAGAGAAGCCATGGTTGCTCATGAAGAACGAAAGAGGGGCTTAAAATCAAAGTTCACACAGCACAGTTACTGTACTAGTCAATGTGGGTTCAAGCACAACTGCTTCCTGTTTGGTCCATTTTCAATATTTATTAAAATTAAGACATTGATGTTCGGTATGTAACACAACTCAAGAAACGACAGGCGAGGAAGCCCGTCACGAATCACGATATTACAATGAACATCTGACCGGAGGTGACTTCTATGGTCAAGGCGAAGCCGCTGGGTATCTTACAATCCATTAATTAATGACCCCACTTAACTTTTTTGGAATTTGATTATTGTTCACGATAAGATTTAAAGTTTTTTTTTTTTTTTTAAATACCGATAATTTTGCTAAATGGACTCTTCTAGATTTAGTGTACGTGCAGACAGAAAATTAGATCCACAGAAAATATATGTACTTGTGTTTATTCTGGATCACAGGATTCTGTAGAGGTTGGTCGTAAGAACAGTAACAATTTTTTTTTTTTAATTAGTGAGCAAATATAACTTATATATCATCTCTACTTGTATGGACCCCTCTTTCTTCCCATTTTATCCAGTTTCCACAATTATTATTATTTTCAGATGTTCTTTTTGAAATACTTTACATGTTCACACATTATTTCTTCTCTGTTTCACATGAACATAAGCAGCTGCACCTAAAGTTTAGGATATTTTTTGACTGACTTTACATAAATCAGATATTTTTTTAAACAAACTAGGCTTCTTAGACATTTTATTTACATAAAACAATTTTAAAATATAAATTAAAAAACTTGTACATGCATCAAATTAAATAAATCAAGAAATATTTATATTAATAAATAAATAAAAAAATTTAATGATAACTAAATATGAAAATGGAAGAATTAAGATATAAATATAAATCAAAATATTTGACGTTGCAGCACGAACCATTTATCTAGTTGTGTTTAATAATTTTGTTCATCAAAATTAATTTTTTATTTAATCAAATGATAATATGAAATTGATTGAATAAAATCAAAGAAAAAAAAATATATTATACAAGATTACATATATTAGAAATATTATGTAAAAAAAATTATTCTTAAAAAAATTATAGATGAATTAAAATAATATCTTCAAAAAATAAATATCTTCAAAATACTTAAAAAATCATTATCTAAAAGAGGCTAAATAAACAAAATAAGAAAAGAAGAGAGAATGATTATTAATTTAAACATGAATTAAAAATTAAAAAATACATATTAAACAAAAGGTATCAATTAAAATTAAAAAAGATCGTTTTCAAAATCAGTAAAAAAATCATATAGAAAATTAATAAATAAATTTATGGGGCTCAATCTCCAATTAAATAAATTTTGAAAGATCAAATTAAAAAAATATTATTTTAAAAAATAAATAAATAAATTTGGATGAATATTCTAAACTTGTATTAATTTTTCAAACTTATAATTTTTAAAATCTTAAACCCGAGCTAGATAAAAAAAAACTAAAACTAAAACTTAAGGACAAGCAAGGAAGCTCATCAAGATACTACATTGCACACATTTGATCTGAGATAACCTCTATGGTCAAAACATGTGTGTTTGGTATTGTAATAGCTGTTGTGATTTGAAAAACAATTGTTCTATAAAAAATACTTTTAGTTGAGGTTAGTTTGAAAAAATATATGCTTGGTTAAAACTATGGTTGAAATTGAGATTGAATAAAGTAGTTTAATATGTTTGGTTAATAATACTTTTCAAATTAAAGTTATAAAATAACTAAAAAAGACATATATTAATATTGATGATTTTTAATTGAAATATTGTACATTTAACTACTGTTATTACATCATGAAATAAACAATACTTTATATAAAGTATTTTTTATTGTTCCATTAAACTATTTGCAATTCCATCACGTATGAAATCCATCCGACAAGGACTACAGTTTCCATAGTTTCCTGAGCGTGCAATAACATCAGGTAAAATATCACCAGGAATAAAATTGGGATTGCGATCAAATTCTGTAAATGATATGTCATCATGCGATCTCCTTCTAATATAATTATATAGTGTCATTGAATAATGTTAAACACTAGTTTTTCAAATAAAATATAATATCTAAGAAATGTTTTTGAATTTTTTTTATTTTCCTGGGTTGGATCTGGTCCAATGCATTTAGGTTTGAGTCAGATTTGATCCGATCATGAATAGTGGAGATGCTCTCCATTGTTCATGTGAACAATGGAGAATGCAGAAGACGAAGGAGAAGGAGAAGGAGAAGGGAAAGGGGAAGAGCAGTGGCTGGCGGTGGAAATGGTGGAGGCCGGTGGTAAGCTGCTCTCCATTGTTTAGTGTCAACATGAATAATGGAGAATGCAGAAGAAGAAAGAGAAGGAGAAGGGGAAGAAAAGGGGGAAGAGAAAGAGCAGTGATTGGCAGTGGAAACGGTGGAGACTGGTAGTGAGTTGCTCTCCACTATTTACATATAACATGAACAATGAAGAATGCAGAAGACGAATAATAAGGAAAAGAAAAAGAGGAAGAGTAGTGGCCGGTGGTGAGAAGGAGCTACTCTCCACCGTTCACTACTTTGTTTCTACTTTTCTTTTTGCGGCCTCTGTTTATAACACAATTTGCAATTCAGCATAAAAAGTAGCTTGAAGTTGCTTTTTATTATTTTGCCGTTTAAATGCAAATAGTAATGGTCCCACAAATAAAAAATTATGTTTAGACTATAACCCAACATATGACAACAGTGTTGTTATGTAAATAGCATCAAATACGCACGAAGCCGCTGGGTATCTAGAACCCATTATTTCTTCTCTGTTTCATATGAACATAAGCATTGCTAGCTGCACCTAAAGTTTAGGATATTATTAGTTATTTGACCGACGTTACATAAATCAGATATTTTTTTTTAACAAAAAAAAATGAATATCTAGGCTTCTCAGACATTTTATTTACATAAAAAATTTTAGAATATAAATTAATTTTTTTTCATGCATCTAATTAAATAAATCAAGAACTATTTATGTTAATAAATAAATAAAATTATTAATAATAACTAAATATAAAAGTGAAAGAATTAAGAGATAAATATAAATCAAAATATTTGATCTCATAACATGGACCAAGGTTGTCAAAAACGCTTTTTTGACACAACACGAAATATACAATATAAACTCGGATCATAAACTCGAATTGTAAAATCGTAAGAAAAATATTTTAACTAATTATATATTGACAATTTCAGTCAAACAGTAAATAATAATATAACACAATTAAAATAAAAATGAAATAAACAATACAAGTATCCAAATACCTTGAAATATATAATTCAAATAAAATTTTATTTATGGTTTAAATAACTTAAAAATACAAAAAGAAAAAAAATAAGATTGAACAATGCCACCTCACCTTCCACTTTTTTTATGTTAGTAACAGTTCCTAGAAATAATGTCCAAATATCCCACCAAGCAAGACATGTATTTCAAGTTCTCTCTGAGTCTTTGTCGTCTCTCTTTAAAGTTAACAAATGGTTAGTCTGAAACACAGTATTTCCCTCTATATAAGTATTCCTATCTCTTATTTTACTCTTTTGATTCATCACCATCTACCTCTATCTTCTCATGGTTTCGATCCTTCGATCATGCCTTCCCAACCTATAAGGCTTTCCCATACCCAAGATCCTCTAATGCTGATGTTAGTCTGCTAAGATTGAAAATTTGAGATTTGGGGCAACGAGAAAAGGGAAGACTGAGGAGTGGGGACTATGTAGTGGAGTGTTAGGGGACTCGAACACGAAGGTAGTAAATTTTTAACTTTTACGAGTTAAAACTCGAAATCGATCAAACTCGTAAAATCGGTTTGATTTTACCAATTTTAACCGAGTTTGACTAATTTTGACCGAGTTTGACCGATTTCGAGTTTTAACCCGATTTGACACGTTTTATACATGTTGACTCGTAAAATCGTAAGATTTTAAGAATCAACTCGCGATTTTAACAACCTTGGTATGGACCATTTATCTAGTTGTGGTTAATGACTTTGTTCATCAAAATTAATTTATTATTTAATCAATTGATAATAAAAATGGACAAACACATGAGATTGATTGAATAAAATCAAAGAGAAAAAATATATTATACAAGGTTACATATATTAGAAATATTATTCAAAAACAATTATTTGAAAAAAATTATAAATGAATTAGAATAATATATTCAATAAATAAATATATATAAAATAATTAAAAAAATCATCATCTAAAAGAGGCTAAATAAACAAAATAAAGAAAAGAAGAGATAATGCTATTAATTTAAATATGAATTAATTTTTTTTAAAAAAATAAATGTTAAACAAAATGTATCAATTAAAAATGATTATTTTCAAAATCAATAAAAAATCATATAGAATGACTATTAATTTAAATATGAATTAAAAAATTATTTTAAAAAATACATATTAAACAAAAGGTATCAATTAAAAAGGATCATTTTCAAAATCAGTAAAAAGTCATTAGAGAAAACAAATAAAAATATTAACGGGGCTCAATCTTCAATTAAATAAATTTTAAAAGATCAAACTAAAAAAGTATTATTTTAAAAAACAAATTAAATAAATTTGGATAAATATTCTAAATTTATATTAATTTTTCAAATTTATAATTTTTAAAATCTTAAACCCGAACTAACAAAAAAAAAAACTAAAACCCAGACTAAAGTTAGGACAAGCAAGGAAGCTCATCAAGATACTACATCGCACGCATCTGATATGAGGCAACCTCTATGGTCAAGACGAAGCCTCTGGGTATCTAGAACCCCCTAATGAACCCACTTAGTTTTTTTTTTAGATTAATTATTGTAAATAAAGTTTTTGCTTTAAATACCTAAATTAACTCTTTTAGTTTTAGCGAGGTTGCTTAATTTTGTATATCAAATTTGTATACATGCAGACAGAAAATTAAATCTTCAAAGTCATTAGTCTCGTGAACGAGAGAGCGCTTAGGGAATTTATTTAGACGGTATTTGAGAATATAATAATAAATTTTTTAAAAAATATTTTTTATTTATAAATGTATGAAAATAATTTTTTTATTTTTAAAAAATAAATTTTGATATTAATATATTAAAATAATCTAAAACAAAAAATTTTAATTTTTTTAAAATATTTTTTAAATATAAAAATAAACAAGTGTTCAATCTGAAAGGGTTTATTTTTAGTATTTGAATTAGTCATTTTAGTATTTGAATTAGTCATTGAGTCCCTAGTCTTCAGGAAGATATACATGGTCAAGATTAATTTAAAATGACTAATTCAAATACTAAAAAACTTTTGTTCAAATACTTTACAATTGGTATCAGAGCCATTACATCTGGCCTGTGACGAAGAAATAGATACAAAAGGGAAACATATTTTTTGAGTGACTTCAAACTTAGAGTGAGCGAGTGCTTGAGTGTTTTAAACACAGAGTGAGTGAGTTTGAGTGTCTTAAACACAGAGTGACAAAGTGAGTTTGAGTGCTTTTAAACACAGAGTGAGAAAGAGAGTTCTTGAGGATCAAATTTCAACAATGGCAGCATAGTCCAACAATTTTGCATCACCTTGCATCCCGAAATTTGATGGAGACTACGAGCATTGGAACATGCTAATGGAGAATCTCTTGCGTTCCAAAGAGTATTGGAACGTTATTGAGACAGGATATGTCGAGCCTGCATCAGGGGAAATTCTGAATAATGCACAGAAAAAGGCATTGGAGGAGACAAAGCTGAAAGATTTAAAGGTTAAAAATTACCTTTTTCAGTCCATCGACAAATCCATTCTGAAGACTATTACTCAAAAAGACACAACAAAACAGTTGTGGGATTCCATGAAGATCAAGTACCAAGGAAATACAAGGTTCGGCGTGCTCAACTTCAAATCTTTCGCAGGAATTTTGAAGTGTTGGAAATGAAACAAGGAGAAACTGTCACAAGTTATTTTGGAAGAGTTATGCTGGTGGCAAATGACATGCGAAATCTGGGAGAAAGCATACTTGATGAGAAAATTGTTGAGAAGATTTTACGCACACTTACTGAAAAGTACAATTACATAGTGTGCTCCATTGAGGAGTCTAAAGATATCAATCATCTTTCAGTTGATGAGCTGCAGAGTTCATTACTTGTTCATGAACATAAATTCAAAAGGCATGATACAGATGATCATGCCCTGAGAATCTATGATGACAGATTCAGTGGAAGAGGTTGTGGCAGAAGCAATTACAGAGGCCGAGGCCGTGGGGGTAGAACTCAAACATTCAATAGAGACATGGTGGAATGTTTCAGGTGTCACAAACTTGGACACTTCCAATACGAGTGTCCAACCATGAACAAAGCAGCAACTTATGTGGAGCTAGATGATGAAGATGAAATGCTGCTAATGTCCAATGTGGAGCTAAATGAAACAGATGAGATGATGTTAATGTCCTATGTTACATTAGCTAAGACAACAAGGAATGATGCATGGTTCCTTGATTCAGGATGTTCTAATCATATGTGTGGCTTTAGAGGTATGTTCTCCTACTTGGATGAAAATTTTCAGCATTCGGTTAAACTTGGAAACAATAGCAGAATGGCAGTAGTTGGCAAAGGCAGAGTAAAATTACTGATCAATGGTATTAAGCATGTGGTTAATGAAGTCTATTATGTACCGGAGCTTAAAAATAACTTACTCAGCATAGGTCAACTACAAGAAAGGGGATTAGCAATTTTAATTAAGCATGGAGTTTGTAAGCTTTACTATCCTGAGAAGGGTTTGATCATTCAAACCAAGATGAGTGCAAATCGGATGTTCATCCTACTTGCACAGACTCAAGCTTCTGTACATACACAGATTCAGAATCAAGAGAATTGTCTTCTCACCAGTTCTCAAACTCCCTCAGTGCTATGGCACAGACGGTTCGGTCACTTAAGCTATAAAGGCTTAAGAACCTTACAATGGAGACACATGGTACATGGACTACCCACCTTCTCGGCTCCCACCATCACCTGCATAGATTGCCTCAATGGCAAGCAACACAGAGAGGTTATGCCCAAACACAGCAATTGAAGAGCAAAACAGAAATTGGAATTAATTCATGCAGACATTTGCGGTCCTATTTCCCCCGAATCCAACAATGGCAAAAGGTACATATTATGTTTCATTGATGATTTTAGCCGAAACTCATGGGCATTTATTTTAGCTACAAAGTCCGAAACTTTCATTTATTTTAAGAAATTCAAAGCTATGGTGGAAAAGGAAACCCTATTGCATGTGAAGTGCTTGATAACAGACAGGGGAGGAGAATTTACCTCAAGTGAATTCAACGAATTCTGCAGCCAACAAGGTATCAAACGGCAACTCACCACGGCGTACACTCCACAGCAGAATGGAGTTGTAGAGAGGAAAAATCAAACCGTGATGAATATGGTCCGATCAATCCTCTCTGGTAAAGGGATTCCAAAACCCTTCTGGCCAGAGGCAGTGAACTGGGCATTCTATGTGCTCAATCGATGTCCGACTTATGCTTTGACAGACATCACTCCTCATGAGGCATGGAGTGGAAATAAACCATCAGTAAACCATTTCAGGATCTTTGGGAGCTTAGCCCATGTTCATGTTCCAGATGAGAAACGGAATAAGCTTGATAACAAAAGCTTTGTGTGTGTACTGTTGGGTATGAGTGAGGAGTCAAAGGGGTACAAATTGTTTAATCCTTTAAACAAAAAAATCGTGGTTAGCAAAGATGTGATATTTGAGGAGGACAAACAGTAGGACTGGGATGTTGCTTATGAAGAACAAATTTTGGCAGATTTGGTTTGGGGTGACAGAGAAAGAACACGTGAAGATGGTGATGATAGTGATGACAATCAAGGGAATGAGAGTGGTGAACGTGAGGCTGAAATCAATGGGGAAGAAGGGGAAGAAAACGAAGAACACAGACACATCGTCTGTGAAGATGATGCAAATGCCGAGAGAGAAGAAGAAGAAGCTGAGTCCAATATGGATCCTACGGTGTGTATACTGCCAGTTGGAAGATTAGGTGAGCAGGTTGATCCTATGGCACAGACGCAGCAAAGTGAAAGAAGGGAGATGACAGATGGTGAAATAAATGCTAATCCAACGGTGAGAATTCAGTCTGACAGGGAGAGTGATCAGCTGCCAAGTGGAGACAATCCAACGGATGACATGCAATCTGACGGGGAGAGTGGCCTGCTGACAAGTGGAAGAAGAGAAAGGGGTCCTCCGGTGTGGATGCAAGATTATGCTACAGGGGAGGATTTATCTGATTATGAGTCCAATATGGCATTAATTATGTCTTCTGATCCCATTTTTTTTGAAGATGCTATGAACGTTAAACACTGGAGACTTGCTATGGACAGTGAAATTAATGCCATAGAGAAGAACAATACCTGGACGCTCAACGAGTTGCCGGAGGGAGCAAAAAAAATTGGAGTCAAATGGGTCTACAAAACAAAGTACAACGAACATGGGGATGTTGATAAATACAAGGCAAGGCTAGTTGCCAAAGGGTACTCGCAACAACACGGAATTGACTATACAGAAGTCTTTGCACCAGTAGCCAGGATGGATACAATAAGGATGATTATTGCTCTTGCCGCTCAAAAAAACTGGATTGTTTATCAGTTGGATGTCAAATCAACTTTTCTGCATGGGGAATTGCATGAAGATGTTTATGTTGATCAACCAAAAGAGTATGAAAAGAAGGGCAGCGAACATCTAGTTTACAAGCTGCATAAAGCGTTGTATGGGTTAAAACAAGCTCCAAGAGCTTGGTTCAGTCGAATCGAGGGTCATTTTGTCAATGAAGGCTTTCTACGATGTGAAAGTGAGCAAACTTTATTCACAAAGAGAAGCAGGGAAGGAAAGATTATCATTGTAAGTGTTTACGTTGATGATCTAATATTTACTGGTGATGATACACATATGTTGTCTAAATTCAAAAATTCCATGATGAGGGAGTTTGACATGTCAGATTTGGGGAAGATGCGGTATTTCTTGGGAATCGAAGTATTACAACATTCAGGTGGCACTTACATATGTCAGAAGAAATATGCACTAGAGGTGTTAAAGAGGTTTGGTATGATGGAATGCAATGCGGTGAAAAATCCAATAGTTCCCGGATGCAGAGTCAACAAAGATGAAGGCGGAGCGAGAGTAGATGAAACATATTATAAGCAGTTAGTGGGCAGCCTAATGTATCTCACAGCAACAAGACCAGATATGATGTTTGTTACTTGTCTCATCAGTAGATACATGGCAAAACCTACGGAACTTCATCTACAAGTAGCAAAAAAGGCACTCAGATATCTGAGAGTAACAATAAATTTTGGAATTTATTACAAAAAAGGGGAAAGTGATGAACTACTCTCATTTACGGATAGTGATTATGCTGGAGATATGGAGGATAGAAAGAGTACAAGTGGATATGTTTTTCTGTTAAGCTCAGGAGCAGTTTCATGGAGTTCGAAGAAGCAACCAATAACGACTCTTTCTACAACTGAAGCAGAATTTGTAGCAGCCGCAATGTGTGTATGTCAAGCTCTTTGGATAAAAAGAGTCTTGAAGGAATTGGGACACTCAAATAATGAGTGCACACAAGTGAAATGTGATAACAACTTAACTATTAAATTGTCCAAAAATCCGGTGATGCATGGACGCAGTAAGTATATCGATGTGAGATATCACTTTTTGAGAAATCTTACTAAAGAAGGTACAATAGCATTAGTTCATTGTGGAAGTCAGGATCAGGTGGCAGATTTAATGACCAAGCCCTTAAAGCTTGATGCATTTCTGAAACTAAGAACACTGCTGGAAGTCCAAGAAATTACTGACATAAACTAACTGCATACTGCAGTAATTTTAAGGGAAGGAATGAAAGGGTTTATTTTTAATATTTGAATTAGTCATTTTAGTATTTGAATTAGTCATTGAGTCCCTAATCTTCAGGAAGATATACATGGTCAAGATTAATTTAAGGATGTTAGTTGCTTATTTCATGTGCCACGTTGAGCTATTTTTCAGTATTATTGTTATTCCTGTAATGCTATTTATTATCCATTTCCATTTAGTAAATGCAATTCATTCAATTCAAATACTGTGCCCTTTTGTTCTTATTCTTTACACAGTCTCGTATCAAGTGACATCTACAATACATTTGATTTCCAGTGACAACTGTGAAAGACTTTAGTAAATGTCACTAAGAATTTTATTAGCTTTTATACAGATGCCTAAAAATAAATATTGACAAAGCAAAATATTCGATAAAGCAAAGCATTTGCAAATGTCATTAAAGTCATTTTCAATGTGACTTTTGCAAATTTCATTTTACAATAAACAAATATATTGTAAAAAAAAGAGTAAAATATTATTAATTTAACAAAAATATTAATTCAATAACCTACAAATTAATCCACTAACCTAATAATCTAAATCTTTTTTAAAACCAATTTTTCAATCCAACATGACAACCATGGATAAAAACCACATTTTAACCATTTAAAAGGAGGTTCATTGATAAAACTTGGGATCAAGGGGTTTATTTTTTTTATAGTTTCAAGTTCCATCCACGTGATTGCTTGATTACTGGAGATTTATATAATTATTAACTTTAAAATTTATATAATTAGTTAAGATATATCCAAGTTACTCTGAATGTTTATATTAATAATAATAATAATAAACCATAGTAAAATAAATCCAACGTAAGAACAGTAGTGCCAAGCATGTGCGTGCGGTTGTTGCACTTGCTCTGCTGCTGCTGTTACAATTACTCGGTCGTTAAGAACGTTCCTTTTTCCAATTGATAAAAAAAAAAAAAAAAGTTTTTTTAGTGAGTGCACGTCCCAGGGACGTTTCTTAAACAATACTCGAGTAAGAGGATAATTGAATGACAGCTATAACTATTGATGTTGATCTTATTTATAAACATTTCGTTCCTTGTAGAAATTAATAGTCTCAAATCACACGGTTTCCTGCAGTGCTAAATTATTTATTTTACGTAAAAAATAATATGTGAATGAAGTTATAAATGTGAATAGATTGAATAAGTTAATTTTATTTTAATTAAAAAAAAGACATGACAGTTAGGGGTGAGCAAAACTGGTTCGGTTCGGTTTTTATCTAAAAAACTAACCAAAACCGAAATTTGAAAAACTTAAAAATTCAAACCGGAACCGAACCGGAACCGGTTCAAACCGACCGGTTTCGGTTCGGCTCGGTTTTTTTTTCATAAAAACCGGAAAACCTGAATTGTTATTTTTTGGGCTTTTTTGGGCTTTATAATAAATTTTCTGATGGGCTTTCTAATAGGCTTATAATTAATGTAACTATTATCTAATTTTGTTACCAAATTCTATAATATATTTAATATTTTGTCACTAAACATTCATTTATATTAAATTATTAGTGCTAATAGTGTTTAATATGTTACGAGTTTTTCTAATATTTGTGTTTTGGAGTTTGGACTCCTTATGTATCAAAGTTTAAATAACACACACCAAATTAAAATTTAAATTACAAAACATTGTCTTCAAAAGGGCTTAAAAAATAACAAAAAATAACATTGCCATAAAAAATAAAATACTTCATGCAAAAAATATAAATCTTCTTCTGCACATCATCCCAATCAAAAAGCACATCACGATCACAAGAACATTGCACTTTGATTCCGTAATACCATTGACATCAAAACCTGAAAATCAAGATCTAAAATTATAACATGATAAAATAAATTAGAATGTGTAAAAATAAAAAGTAGTTTTTTACCATCAAAGTAACTTTTGAACTAATTATCATCCATTACTAAATGTAACTTTCCACCAAATTCTACAAAATATAAAATTAGACATGTTAGATGATTGCAAACAATTTAATTAATAAATTACAAAATAAAAGGTGCAAGTTTATAAAAAAACATTACCTGACTCAAGGTTTTCGTAGGTTTCAAGATCATTTATCAAGCTTCTATTTCGAGATGCAATGGGAACAGATTTACATCCTATATTATAAAAGCAACAGATTCTTAGTCATTTCAGGAAATAGCAACAGATTTTTATAACAATAAGTTCATTGCCAACTGCTAAGCCTAAGTCTGAAATTCACACCATCAAATTTTCCTTCATCAGATTTCAACAGATTTCTTTTTTCTTTTATGTTTAAATACTAAATAGTCTAGAAAAAATCAACAACTAGTGACATAATTTTAAATATCTATTATGTTAATCAGAATTATTCCCGACAGAATTAATGAAATTAATGACTAAAAGTAGGACACATAATCACATTACACAAAACACATTACAGTATTACACACTATACAGAAATACAGAATGAATATTGAATGGAATGAGGGGCTTTACAGTTTACACATAATACACATTACACAGAAGACAGAACACACAAAAACAAAAGTTACAGAATCATACAGAATTGAGATTAAACAGAATGCACAAAAACAAAATCATCCGTATACTAAATCACAGAATACACACACTATACAAAATAACAGATTTATTAATGCAAAAAAGTGTTAAGCATTTGTTTACTCACTGATGTATTTTCAGAGCTTTAGGACATTATTTTCATTTTGTTGGAGTACTAACCACCACACCAAGAAGCTCAGGAATTGCCTGAAAACCAATGAGTCTCAAGGTCCAAACAATAATGAATAAAACAAGGAGAACTTATGAGCCCTGTGACATATTTGATGAATCCCGGATGCAACAATCATTCATCTCTTTTAAAGGGCTCATTTTAGATTTTAAAAAAAGCTGGATTTAGCAACATGTCCTTTGGCACAAAATTTCATACCTGTAATTATTGAGCAAAAAAAAAAAGGGGTAACAACCAATGGCAGTTTTATGTTCAAAAAATCATGGATAGATTTCTAATCTTTCAAATAAGCTGGCACATCAACCAGATTTTATATACTATGGCTGTGCTCTATATGCACCTTAAGCTTTATATACACCCAACAAAAAGCATTAAAGTTCCTTTCAATGGTGGGTGTCTTGGAATATACATGTGCGATTAGATTTACAGTGCATACTGATACATGGAAATATTGTAATAGTAAGAACTTACAAGGACAATAGTGCGTAAAGATCATCAATGCTAATCTCACACCTTTCCTCTGGTCTCTGCCTTCCAAAAGCTTCATTTCCCAGTTTCTTCTTCCTTTGCTGCATTATTTACCTGGAGGAGGTGCTGCAATTTCAGAACTTGCTGTTTCTGCATTTTTAATGCCTTTTCTCCCTTTTGTGAATGTTTTTCTTCTTGTTGTTGAGTTAGAATAGCATAAGTACTCTAATCCAGTTTCTCTTTCTAGAATTACTCATGTTTTTGACCATCAAAGATGCATTCTTGTTTGAATTCAAAGGGTAACACTCAATGACCATTTCAGGATGTAATTTTATATAGAATTTATCTGTTGTGCCAAGCACATATTTCAAGCCATCTCAAACTTACCCCTCCTCCCTTAAAATCCTCTTGCATGATTTGTTCAATGTCAGTTTGGTTAGTTATGCTGTCCAGCTTGCGTAACTTGTTTTGGTGATCAACAGGTAGTTTACATGGCCATTGTTGGGTCATTTCCATTCAACTCTTTTCTTTCTAGTGTACTTTCTATGCTAAATCACAGAATACACACACTACACAGAATAACATATTTATTAATGCAAAAAAAAAAAATCAACCAAAATACACAGAATGCCTAAAATCTGATTTTTTTGGTAAGGATATACCAAAAAATACACCGAATCACAAAGCATATTTAAAAAAAAACTAAAAAAAAACAGAGAATGACAGAAAAAAGAAATCATACCTGGTGTGAGTTGGGACACGATTCGAGTTCAAGTGTAAAAGAACGAGGGGCTGGTTTGCTAGATTTGGACTCTGGAGACAAAATGCACAAAAAAAATAAATTATCCCTGCACTAAATCACAGAATACACACTACACATAATAACATATTTATTAATGCAAAAAATAAATCAACCAAAATACACAAAATGCTCAAACTCTGATTTTTTTGTAAGGATATACTAGCAAATACTCAGAATCACAAAGCATAAGTTTTTTTTTCTAAAAAAACAGAGATTGACAGGAAAAAAAAATCATACCTGGTGTGAGTTCACTGAGTTGGGACACGATTCGAGTTTGGGTGTGGAAGAAGAAGGGACTGGTTTGCTAGATTTGAACCCTGGAGGTTCGGTGTGCCGATTTGGTGTGTATCAGGTGACTCGCGCTCATGCGGGAGAGGGTTGTGGCTTTTGAAGATGAAGATGGCGTGGGAGAGCCAGAGAGGGATATGGATGAAGAATCGAAGATGGATTAGCTCGATTTTGTTACAAAGTGGGAATTGTGTGAGGTGCGGCTGTGAGGATTGAGGTGCGGCTGTGAGGAGGGAGGTGGAGTCGCAGAGTGTTTAGGTTAATTAGGTTTTAGAAAGTGATTTTTCCCCCTATTTATAGTACCCTTTAAATCGAACCGGTTCGGTTCGGTTAGGGTTTTTCCAGTTTCTGGTTTTGGAAACCGAAACCGAACCGAACCGAAATTTTTTTGAAAAAAAATAATCAGTTTAATCGGTTTTGTTTTTTGGTTCGGTTTTTTCGATTTTTTTTCCTCGGTTTACTCGGTTTCTCGGTTTTTTTGCTCACCCCTAATGACAGTAGATAAATTAAATTTTTTGAAAAAGTAATTAAGATAATTTAGGAAATTTTTTTTTTTAAAAAAGGATAAAAAATGTATTTTAATTAATAACCCATTAAATACAGAATAATAAAAAGGGGTAAATAAATGACATAAATAAATTGGTCAACCTGAGTTAGCATCACAAACAATAATCTAGAGCCGAGCCAACTCGAGATATCCCGCTAACTTGCGATCCAGATCATAAGATTGAAATAACCTGAAAAAAATAATTAAGAACATTATAAAGCCTTAAAAAAAAACCATGTTAAGTTCTCAAATTCGTGACTTAAGTTATTAGACCCAAGCACCTTATCTGGAAAAAAACATGAATCAAAATTGAATAAAATTGATTTAAAAAATTGAAAAAAATTGGGTTATACAATTTTAGACCCAAGCACCACATCTTAAAGAATAAAATTGAAAAAATAAATCTAATTATACAAAATGATTTAAAAAATAGCAATTAAATGAACGAGAATCAAAATTGAAATACAAAATAAATTTTATATTTGATTGAAGGGTGAAATTGAAAAAAAAAATTAGTAAAATGAAAAAAAACATTAAAAGAATGAGAATAAAAATTGACATAAATAATAAAAACAAAAGGTGAAATTAAAAAGAATAATAACTTTTACAAAAAAGTTAAGGAAAAAGATTAGAAATAAAAACAATGAGGATCAAATTGAAAAACATAATACCATCAATTTGAGTTGACACATGTTGGGGGGATTGAGATCAATCCAATATGTCATTGTCTCAATAATTGTTTTTTAAAAAAATTATCATCTTGATTTTTTTTTTAAATCTAGGCCGTGTTTTTAACAGTCATCAAGATTGTATTTGAACCAATAAAATCAATCAATTTAATTCGAGCTACTCAAGCACAGTTTAGTCGGAAACTCAAGTTAGGCAAAAAGCTAAGTTGTAAGGTCTTAAGATTGACTCATTAAGCCAGATTTAATAACACGAAGCTTTACCATGTTCTTCCTTACAAATCACTATTCATTAGAATAGTGCTTAATTTTTTTCTTCTTTGATTCTTTTTCAATCAATGTTTATTTTATTTTTTTTAGTTTCATGATTTAATATTAGATTTATGTTTTATTAAGTTTCATCCTCACAAATTACACTCTCATGACACAAATTGCGGTTTTAATGGGTTAATCCGACTGACTCGAGTTTTTTTTTTATTAACTTTTTTTTCCTTCTAATTTCATCATTTCATATTGGTTGATTGAGGTTTCATCCCTTTTTTTTTTTTTATTAAACTCCTCCTTACAAAGCAGTATTCATTGGAATAGTGCTTTGTTTCCTTTTTTTTTTTGTTCTCTAATTTGTTTTTTCAATCAATTTTTTTTTCATCCTTTAATATTATATTTGTTTTTTTATAGAGTTATCATACTCTCATGAAACAAGTCGAGGGTTTGACTGGTTAACTCGATTGACTCATTTTTTTTCTTAATTATTTTTTTTGTTTAATTTCATTCTTTAATATTGGGTTGATTAAGAATTAGACTTCATGATTTGTTTTTATTTTATTATGTTATTCCAGTCTCATGCCCACAAGAATAGTTTTTAATAGGTTAACTCGAGTTGACTTAGAATGTTTTTTGTGTCTATTTTTAATTGATTGTTTTTTCAATTTCATCATTCAACACTGGGTTTGTTGAGAATTGAACTTCATAATTTGTTTCGATTTACTTTCTATGAGGATACCTTGATCTTATAATCAAAGCCTCAGGTTGTGGCATTTGAACATCTATTAAATCGGGTCTTTTTTTAATTTTCTTTCTAAGAGATTATCTTGGTCTCATGACCCGGGTTACATGTCATTCAACATTGAATTTTTTTTATTGGGTTGTCTTCATCTCATGACTCGGGTCACGGATTTGATATTTTTTTAACTGACTATTTTGTTTTTTATTTTCATAATTTAATATTGTGTTTGATTATGAATTAAACTGAATAATTTATTTCAGTTTATTTTTTATTAGGTTATTCCAGCATCATGACCTGGGGAATAGTGCTTAATGGGTTAACCCAGGTTGATGTGACTCATTTTTTATGTCATTTTTTTAATTAAAACTTTTACAAATTTCATCGTTCAACATTGAATCCGACATGAGCAACTGAGCTTCATAGTTTATATTGATATGTTGTTTATGGGGTTATGTCAGTCTTATAATCAAGTCGCAAATTTGGCAGGTCAACCCAGGTTAATTCAAGTCATATTTTTTATGAGGTTATTTTAGTCTGATGACCCGAGTCATGAGTTTGGTGGATTGACTGGGGTCATTTTTATGTTGTTCTTTAATTGATTTATTTTTTTAATATCTTCTTTCAATATTGGATTGATTTAGGATTGAAATTTGTAATTTATTTTGATTTTCTTTCCATTGGGTTAACTCGATTTTATGACATGGATCACATGTATGACAAATTAACTCAGGTCGCCTTTTATGTTCTTTTTAATTATTATTTTTTCAATTTCATCTTTTAACCTTGGCTTGATTGAAAATTAGGTTTCATAATTCATTTTAATTTGCTTTCTATTAGGTTATCATAGTCTTATAACCTGTGTCGTGAATTTAACATGTTAACCCGGATTCAAGGTTGTTAAAATCGCGATTTTAGAACGAAACGGAAAGCCCTTCACAAAATCGGATCGTAAAATCGTAAAATCATAAGGAATTTTGAAATACATTAAAAAAAATTCATGTTTCAAATAAAAATTCATACATAGTTCAAGCACATTAAAAAACATGTTTCAAATAAAACTTCATACATATTTCAAGTCTTCAAATAAAAATTCATATATAGTTCAAGCATCTTAAAATATAGGATTCAAATAAAAGTCATATATAATATAAAATAACTTTTCATTAACTAATAATCAACAAACTTAAAACAAACAATCTGCTGGTGTGCCATGTAAACTAAAACCAGCTTCATTCCCTTCATCTTCCTCATCATTCCTTAAGCATTCATCACAATAAAAAAAAAATATTGATATAAAAAATAAAAAAATATAAATTCAGCATTATTATAGTATATATTTTTAAATAAATATTAATTTTTAAAAGCAACATACACCACAATAATATATATACACTACATGTTACTTCATTTATAAGTCCGCAAAACAATTAGTTACATGTTAGAAAAAGTAATTTGATATTATTATATGAAAAAAAAAAACAATAAAAAATAATTTAAAACAAAAATAATATTTTTTTATAAAAATATTTTCTAACCAAGAAAAAAAGCCTCTTGAAGAAAATACTTTACTTGTACAAAATGTTTGCCATAATTTTAGTGAGATCCATGAAAATGAATCCCACCTACTGAAAACCTAAAAAGAGAAACCAATCACAAAAATCAAGGGGACTTCAGGCGGGGGGGGGGGGGAGCAATTATATTGGGGAAAGCAAATGAGCAATTATAATATGGGGGGGGGGGCAATTATATTGGGGGGGAGCAATTATATTGGGGGGAGGGGGGCAATTTATATTGGGGGGAGGGCCGGAGCAATCATATTGGGTTTGAAATAGTAAAATCGGTTCTGATTTCGCGATTTTGCGCGATATCATTCGATTTTTGCGATTTTACCCGATTTCAACCCGATTTTATCCATTTTCGATTTTTTCAACCGATTCAACCCGTAATGCATGTTTTGACTCGTAAAATCGTACGATTTTACGAGTCAAAACGCGATTTTGACAACCTTGCCCGGATTGACCCAAGTCAATTCAATATGTTTTTATCTTAATATTAAAAATAATTAGTAGGAACTGGAATTTGAAAGGGAGAAGAAGACGTACCAGGAGGAACCACGACACCAACAGGAGAGTGATTTGGGATCTTTATTTTGGCTGGAAAATAGTTCTCATCAAATATAACACTGCGAGAGATGTAAACACGTTCACTTATGGGATCAAGGCACCTGTAACCCTTTTGACTGGAGCAATAACCAATAAAAATGCACGGTATACTACGATATGACAATTTATTTTCAGCATATGGACGTAACAAGGGATAACATCGGCATCCAAAGTTTCGTAGAAAAGAGTACTTAGGTGCATCTTTGTATAGTTTGAAAAAGGGAGTGTCATTATTTAAAACTGGTGTTGGTAACCTATTGATTAAATATACAACAGTTAAAAATGATTCAACCCAAAATTTCTTATTGAGGCCAGATTGTGCAAGTAAAGTAAGTCCCATATCAACAATGTGATGATGTTTATGTTCGACAGTATCATTTTGTTGAGAGGTATGTGGACATGTTCGTCTATGAAAAATACCATTTTCCATGAGATACCGAGTAAAAAGTGAGGAAATATGTTCACCACCTATCAGATCCACTGGTATGTCTTCCTCTCCCCTTCCAGTTCTAGTTTCACCTACCCATCAGACTTCACCCCAACCACATGAGCCTCTCGAATCATATGTGCCATCCATCTCACCCTCCACTCAAACTATAACTATTCCAACTAATCATCCGCCCCATCCACCTCTCCTAGAATCGCCTGATCCTTTGTCTTCTGTTGAGCACTCCCCTGTCCACCATATTATTACTCGCTCCCAAACAGGACAGTCTAGACCTCGCCAATTCCCTGACTATGTGATCCATTATTCCTCACGTCATCCACTTCACCTCTTCCATACAGTTACCATCCCTCCTGAGCCTAACACCTTTACACAGGCAGTCTCTAAACCAAAATGGTGTGCAGCTATGGAATCTGAGTTCAAAGCATTATTGATAAATGGTACATGGTCACTCTATCCACGACCTTTATCTCACCATATTTACAAGATCAAACAAAAACCTGATGGCTCTATTGATCGTTACAAGGCGCGGTTAGTCGCCAAAGGATTTGATCAAGGTCTGGCGTCAACTACTTTGAGACTTTCAGCCCAGTTGTTAAACCGACAACTGTTCGTCTCATTTAGCCTTGGCTGTACAGTTTCGATGGACAACACGACAACTTGATGTCTCCAATGCTTTTCTTCAAGGATACCTTGATGAGGAAGTTTATATGAAGCAGCCACAGGGGTTTATCAGTGTTGAACATCCTCATTTTTTTTTGTCGATTGCATCGCTCTCTTTATGGCCTAAAACAGGCACCACGAGCCTGGTTCATTCGTCTCTCACAGGTACTTTGCGATCTTGGCTTCTCTGGTTCTCAAGTCGACTACTCACTCTTCACTCTTCATAAAGATAAAATACATATTTTTATATTAGTGTATGTCGACGATATCATCGTCACTGGCAATGATGATTCTATGATTTTCTCTATTATCTCACAATTACAATGTGAGTTTGTGATGAAGGATTTAGGTGATCTGAGTTATTTCTTAGGCATAGAAGCTGCACGTGATCAAACAAGCTTGCATCTACGACAGTCTAAATATATTGCTGATTTACTTGATCGTGCAAATATGGTTGGTGCTCGACCTTACAAGGCTCCTTGCATTTCTGGTTCAAAGATGTTGAAATTTGATGGTGAACTCTTAGTTGATCCCTCTGAATACCATCATATTACTGGAGCCCTACAGTATGTTACAATTACACGTCCTGATATTGCCTATTCTGTCAATCAACTATGTCAGCATATACAAGCACCTACCAGTACTCATTGGACTTCGGCAAAGCGAGTTCTTCGTTACTTAAAGCATACTCCTAATTTTGGTCTTCATTATAAACCCAGTACTGTTGCCTTACATGCCTTCTGTGATGCAGATTGGGCGGGTAATCCTAATGATAGACGTTCTTCCAGTGGCTATGGCATTTATTTTGGTCAGTGTTTAGTTTCTTGGTCCTCTAAGAAACAACCTGTTGTCTCTAGATCCAGTACTGAAGTAGAGTATCAAAGTTTGGCCTTAACAATAGCTAAAGTATATTGGATCCATATGCTTTTGCGAGAATTCCATATTTATTTACCTTCACCACCTACACTTTGGTGTGATAATCTTAGTGCTATGTCTTTGGCTTCTAATCCTATCTTTCATGCGCGAACCAAGCATATCGAAATTGATTATCACTTTATTCGAGAGAAGGTTGTTAACAAAGATATGGTTGTTCGTTACATTAACACCCGCAATCAAGTTGCAGATATCTTCACCAAGGGCCATACTGCTAATCGGTTTTGTATCTTGCGTGACAAATTATTGGTTTGTTCCCTGCCCACTAATTTGAGGGAAGGTGTTAAGGATATCAAGGATATCATTGTCATGCTCCCTACAAACCAGGATACTTGATGCTTATTGTGTTATACTTAAACTTGTACTCTATTGTGATCATCCCGAGAGTTATGGTTGCTGTTATTGTAATGCTTATCACTGCAACTGTAATGTCTATATAATGAGAATAATACACACTGTTTGGCTACTTGAAGTCAAAATCATCTTTCTGTATATTGTCTTACAACGATTTGAACTAGAAAAGGGTTGTTGAATTGACTTGCCAAGTTGACAAGATTCACATATAAAATTCTTTTGCACCAAACAAACAAGAGGTAAATGAAAATTAGATAAAACATGACGCAAAACAGACTCAGATGGATGACCTAAACGTTGATGCCAAAGAGAGTTAGGTGCCTTGATTCCCATAAAGGCAGTTAGTCCTCTGCGTTTATTGTGTGATAAGTTGGAGAGATTGATAGGATAGAGCCCATTTTCACTCGGACCCTGAAGGAGCATGATTCCCGTCTGATTGTCCTGAACCGAATAGGCATTATGTGTGAGATGAAAAGTAACATCATTATCGACACAAAATTAGTTAACAGAAAGGAGATTAGTAGCAGCTTGAGGACAATGGATAATATTCTTAAGAATGAAACGATTATTATCAGAGTGGACAATGGATGAACCAATATGTTTAATAGACAAACCTACACCATTACCTACACCGACAGTCTCATTGCCATCAAACGAGCGTTTGGAGTCAAGATTCTCAGCATTATTGGTTACGTGTGCATTAGCACCACTGTCTGCAAGCCATTGACAATTCAGAAATTCTATATTAATATCAGCAACCATGGCTGCCAGGTCTGTAGGGGGATGACGTCCTTGAAAAGAAAAGTCCATTCGCCGAAAACAGTCCAGTGCCTAACGATTATTACCTTTGCAAATCTGGCAAGGGGAACAACCACCAGAGTTGGAAACAGGACGAACATCCTTGGTAGAACTGGAATGGGAAGAAAAATTTAGCTTTGTAGCATTGGTGTTTGAAGACCTTGAAAATTAGAGTTTACGTTTCACAGGCTGAAACTTTGGTCGATTGGTGTATAAAGCAAAGGAGGACATTTCTAGTGCATGATTGAGTGGAGCATGACAGTTCAGAATTATTTCATGATTCAGTAGTTCAGATCTGAAATCAAAAAATGACATAGAAGACTCCCGAGTGTGAAAGGAGTAAGATGTAATAAAGTGTGTAAAAGTATGATTAAGACCCCCAATAATAAAGGATATGAGATCGTCATCATCAACTGGTTTTCCAATAGCAGATAGTTGATCTGCTAAGAACTTGGCTTCAGTCAGGTACGAAGCACAAGTCAAGGATCCTTATTGGAGATTCTGTAGTTGACGCTTCAAGTGGGAGATATAGGATTTGGATTGAGATGCAAAACGAGTAGCAAGAGACTGCCATGCTAAAAATGAGGAGTCCAAACCATAGAGTGAAGCCACCAGTGCTGGAGAAATAGAGGAGATGATCCAACTTAGCAGAAGTTGGTCACAAATCTGCCAACTGGTGTAAGCAGGATTTATGAATTCATTTTTGGCAGCATTATCATCAACAAACATAGCAGGGCAGAGGTTAGAACCATCAATAAAGCCAAGAAAATTATGACTTTTAAGAATAGGTTTAAACTGGGAAGTCCATGCAAGATAGTTTGTTTCATCAAGTTTGATAGAAACAAGTTGCGTTGGATTGGGAAAAGCAAAATGGGATGAGGAGAAACCAGACTCAGCCATGTTTTTGAAAAGCGGAAGCAGGATCTTTAGAGCGTAAGCTAGATTTGCTCTGATACCATGTAAGACAATATACAGAAAGATGGTTTTGACTTCAAGTAGCCAACCGTGTGTATTATTCTCCTTATATAGACATTACAGTTGCAGTGATAAGCATTACAATAACATCAACCATAACTCTCGAGATGATCACAACAGATGATTGCTTTGTTGTTGTTGTCGGTCAATGGAAATTCAGTGTCTCCTTTGTCCTGAATACCTAAAAGAACATCGACAAGGTCATGCTCTTCTTCATCAGCGCCTGTTTTTGCGGCCATCTCCTTCTTAGACCTATGCTTATTTGATGATGCCTTGCAAGATCTTATCCAATCGCGCATGATTCTTCTCGAGTGTAAGTCTCATCCCACTGATCACAGAAAGCAACTTAATTAATTGAAGGATATACATCAGCAAGGCTATAACCTCCTGCTGCCTTATTAACTTCCTTGACAGCTGGTATGAACACATCCTCTCCCTTCCATATCTTACCAAAGGCTGCTCTTGAAGCAGGGGCGGAGTGAAGGGGAGGCAAGCAGGGGCCCGGGCCCCTGCAAGACTTTTTTTTTTTTTTTTTTTGAGGTAAATCATTTTAAATGCACATTATTGAACATGCAGTCTCTGCGCCTATGTGAAGCAGTGAAGAGTTGAATGCACATTATCAAACAAAAGGTGAAAAAAATGGTCCCACAGCCGCGTAATTAATTAATGGATTGTGAACCAAAAAAAAACCTATATGGAAAGTAATGCCAACCGGGGAAAGAAAAAATATATAAAGGGATCAATGTTTTTCTTGTCTTTTCTCTCCTTATAGACTACAAAATAAAACCCTACTATAAATTGTTGCAATTCCAACGCAGCCACCAAAACAAAAACAAGAATAAAAAATCTTAAATAGAATTTTTGTGCGAAAAAATTGAAGCAGAGTACTATTTGATTTATCTCTTAGTAAACAAAACAAGGTACGTAATTGGATATCGATAACTCAAATTTAAAATATATTTTTATTTTGTTTTGAGATGTTTATTAAGAATTTAATAAGATTTTTTTTTATAATTTTTGCTTCTTTTTTTTTCAAATTTGCTAGTTCTAACAATTGTTTTTTGAATTCTTGTTATAGTGATTTTTTTTCTAATTAATTAGATATATTTTATTGGTTTGTTTTGATTATGCATGGATTTTTTTTTTATGTTTTGTTTTTAGCAGAGCCACCAAAATTATCAATTTTTTCTCACTATATATGTTTTGATTTTAGGTTGAACCATGAACAAAATAAGAAGAATTGATTCTTTTTTTGAAAAAAAAAGGAAAAATATTGATAACTCACAGCCTAGTGAACCAACTCCAAGTAATGTTGAAGTTATGGTTGAGCAGCCTCTATGTACTTCAGTTTACAAAGAACCTGCGCTGATTGATGAGCAACCTCTTACTAGAATTGATATTGCTCATTTAATTAGAGATCCAAGCAATCGTCCTCAAATTTGGGAATACGCGGTTAATCAACAAGATAAATTAGAAGGGCATACATTAATTTGGGGCCATATCAACCTTTGATGTCTGAATATCCGCTAACTGGTAATAAACATCCTCGTCGATTTCAGTCTCATTGGTTCAAAAGTTATCCGTGGCTTGAATATTCAGAGAAAAATACTGCATTTTGTTTCCCTTGCTATTTATTTTCAAGTAAACCATCTGGAAAGCCAGGATTAGACGCATTTACTGTTAAAAGATTTAATTGTTGGAAGAAAGTTAATGATGGGGAACGATGTGCTTTTTTGACTCATATGGGAAAAGGTCCAAATTCAGCTCATAGATTTGCTACCAGGTGCTTGGAAAATTTGAAAAAACAGTCATGTCATATTGAGAAGGTAGTTAAGAGGCAAACTACTCAAGAAGTTCAGAATAATCGATTGTGTATTAAAGCTTCAATAGATATTGTTCGTTGGCTCACATTTCAAGCATGTGCTTTTAGAGGGCATGATGAACGTCCAGAATCAAAAAACCGAGGTAATTTTCTTGAAATGATGGAACTTTTAGCATCATACAATGAACAAGCAGGTGCTCTTGTTTTGGGTAATGCTCCACAAAATGCTAAATACACCTCACATCAAATTCAAAAAGAAATTTTGCATGTCTTTGCTAGAAATGTTCAGTTTTCAATTCGTCATGAGATTGGTGATGCAAGATTTTGTTTAATTATTGATGAAGCTCAAGATGAATCTAGAAGAGAACAAATGGCCCTTGTTATTAGGTTTGTTGATAGAAGTGGATTTATACGAGAACGATTTTTGGATATAGTTCATGTCAAAGATACAACTGCTGCAACTCTTAAGAAAGAGATTTCCTTTGTTTTATCTCATCATAATCTTGATGTTCAAAATATTAGGGGTCAAGGATATGATGGTGCCAGTAATATGCGTGGAGAGTGGAATGGTTTGCAAGCTTTATTCATTAATGATTGCCCTTATGCATATTATGTACATTGCTTAGCTCATCAGTTACAATTGGCTCTTATTGCTGCAGCTAGAGAAATATCTGATGTTCACACTTTCTTTCAGAATTTGATCTTTATTATTAACATTGTTAGTGCTTCTTGCAAGCGTAATGATGAGTTACGGGCTTTTCAAGCAGCTATAATTGAGCATCTAGTTGATATTGGTGAGATTGAAACGGGTAAAGGAGTTAATCAAGTAGGTGGTTTGCAAAGACTTGGAGATAGCAGATGGAGTTCGCATTTCAAATCAATTTGCAGTTTGATAAAAATGTATGGGGCAACTTGCTTGGTTCTTGAGAACATTGCTTTAGATGGATCTACTTATTCTGAACGAGGTGATGCGGCCTTTTCATTTAAGTTGCTAATGTCATTTGATTTTGCATTCTTCTTACATATAATGAAGAATGTTATGGGAATTACTGATATGCTTTGTCAAGCATTGCAATAAAAATCTCAAGACATTTTAAATGCTATGCATTTGATGACTAGCACAAAGACTTTAATTCAAAAGTTAAGAGACGATGGTTGGGAAACTCTTTTAGAAGAAGTGACATCATTTTGTAAGCATCAAGACATTGAAGTTCCTGATATGGATACTTGTTTTTCTAGTGTGGGACGATCTTGTCGTAAAACAAAATCAGTAACAGTTGAGCATCATTACCGAGTTGATATATTTACAGCTATCATTGATCAGCAATTACAAGAGCTAAATAACAGATTCAATGAGCAGGTGATCGAGCTTCTTAAATTGAGCACAACTTTAGATCCTAGAAATAGCTATAAATTATTCAATGTTGAAGATATATGCTTGCTTGTTGACAAGTTCTATCCTAAAGATTTTTCTGACCAAGAAAAAATTCATTTGAGATTTCAGTTGCAACATTATGAGGTTGATGTACCCAATCATCCAAAGTTAAAGAATATGTCATCGATTGCAGATTTATGTCAAGGATTGGTTGAAACAGAAAAATCAACAATTTATCCACTCATTGACAGGTTGATTCGGTTTATCTTGACTCTTCCTGTTTCGACAGCAACTACTGAAAGAGTTTTTTCAGCGATGAAGATTGTTAAAACAAGACTTCGCAATCGGATGGAGGATGATTTTCTTGCAAATTATTTGATTGTCTATATAGAAAAAGAAATTGCTGAAAGATTCCCAATTGATATGATAATCGATGATTTTTATTCGATGAAAGAACGACGAGCACAATTAAAATAAATATGTAAGAATTATTATTTATTATTTTATTTCAAAGTTTATTAAACATAAATAATGTTTCGTTTTAGTTAATGCTTCTTATATATTTTGTATGTTTGTATTTAATAGGTACAAAGATTATTATATATTTTGTAATACGTTCTTTAAATAAAACTAAATCAAGTAGTTTTTATTTTATTTTTACTTTTTATATATAATAAATTAAAAATATATATTATATTTTTTGGCCCCCCTAACAAATAATCCTAGTTCCGCCCCTGTCTTGAAGTGAAGCGATATGTAAGAGAACTTATCATTCTGCTGAAATTGACAGGAGACCATGCACTAGAAGAAATAGATCTAACAACCCTCCATATGGCGAGAGTATACTTTTTTCTTTCCTAATAAAATAAAACTCATGAATTATTTTTATAATAAATCTTACATTTTTATAACTGAGCGGAATAGATATACTTAACGCTAACTGATTTCAGTAAAATTAATTTACAAATTATTATAATTTACAAATATAATAAATCTTATATTTTTATAAGATAGCGGAATATAACTCTTGATATCTCTTTTTAGTAAAATTAATTTACAAATTATACTTATTACCCCCCCTCTTCTATTTCCCACTTCCATAAAACAGAGAAGGAAGTCTTACCTCCTGTCAGGACAAAACACAGAAAAGAAAAAGAAAACATGGAAACTTACTCAATATCGTATCAAAATCACTGTATAAAGAAGGAAGTTTTACCTCCTGTCAGGAAAAAACACAGAAAAGAAAAGGAAAACATGGAAACTTACTCAATATCGTATCAAAAATCACTGTATAAAAACTTGCACTGGCAAAGATAAATTATACCCAAAATAGTAGCAATCCACTACAAAATTTGTAATGCATAATTGCAATAATTTCTCTGTCACAAGTGAGGTATCTATGACTGTACATCAATGGCTGTCTATGCTAAGTGAAAAGAATTATCCATGTTAGAGTATTTTTTCCAAACTACTGCCATACAATGCAGATAACAGGAAAATGATATCATCATAGCTCCCACCGTTCAGTATATTATCTCGCAGCTGGTGATAATTGACCACAATCTCATCTGGCAAAACCGTAGTCCTGCAAAGCGGGCATGTAGCCATGGATTGGTGTAACCATTTGTCTAAACATTCCTTGTGAAACGTGTGGTGGCATTTCAATTTCCTAACCCTTTCGCCTTCCGTAAATTCCGATAAGCATACTGCACATTCTCTTGATTGCGGCCGGCTGATTTTTTCACAGTAATGAAGTGTTGGATTTGTTTTTTCAACGATGTTAAGATATTGTGTGGAAATTATGCGAAAGAGTTTATCAGGATTCGTGAGCTCACTTCCGGGGACGAAGGACCGGATTAGAAATAGGGCTTTGAGGAGTAAGAGATTGAAGAAGGATACTGCAATGGTGTAGAGGTGAGGGAAGACATTCAAGAGAGCTGCCATGGCTGGCTAGCTGCTTAATTTGAAAGTACAAAATGGGATGGCTGATAAAGTTTATATACTAGTAATGCTAGTGCTAAACGTCGTGCATACCGGTCCAGGTTCAGGTTATTCCAGGTATCGACTAGTCAACGTACAAAACGGTATGCGATTCAAGACAGCCTGCGAACCAGTCAACGAACATGAGATCGTCTGTTGCTATGTCCCGATAACTTTACAAATCGGCATACCGAATTATTGGGAAAAGCCTTTTGAACTCTCGAGAATCTATAATACAAGTTGACTATTGTTTAAAGCCCACCATGCAAGTATCAAATTTGCAATTTCCAACCACTACCTAGTATCTTAAATTGACAGAAGGAAAAAAAAAAAAAAACAAAGACACCGCCCCACAACAAGGACTTGATTTAGCTTTTTCTGTAATGTTTTGGTAAGGATGACGTAATATTACTTGTCCAATGTGTGAATGAATCCCTTGATTGAAGATTGAAAAGAGGGCAGATATTAGATGTATCATCAAATATTGGGTTATTATCTATTCTATATATCTCAGCTATTTTTATATCAATTTTATTATTAAATTATTGTGATTTTTGAATTAAGATCTTTTGTTAGAATATACTTAACTGAAAACGTTAAATTTTCTATACAATGATATTGTTTCTTTAAAAATAATACAATTTAATTAAATGGAAATATAGACAAGAAGTTATAAATTAAAATAGATAAAATATATTAATTGAGAATCTTTGAAAATTTAATAGTAGAATTGATACTAAATATATTCTTAATGTTTTATCCTTAAAAGTATAAAAAAAATACAAGTGTGTGCGTGTGTGTGTATAAATGCTTCTTAGATGCCTCGTAATATTTATATTTTTTCTCGAGGATTTCGTGAAGGAGTTGTCTTGAACCATGAGTTCCTCGGAAACTACGATACCATCGACAATTTATGCACATGATATTCATGTTAATAGAAGAATTTTATAGCAAAACATTAAGGTAGGTGGAAATTATGATGATGTCAAAACATCAAAAACAAGGAATAGTTCGTTTGCAACTCGGCAAGTCAAACATCGTTTCCCGGTTCATCTCGACATGGTGTTTCTTTACCACTACAATCATTTTTACGTTTCTTATGGATCAATATTTTTTGGCACTTTATAAAATACCAATTCCTTTTTAGAAGTTTTAAAAACATTATGATAACTCATTGGTTGTTGGATGAAGCTTATATCTATATTCAATATTCCTAACCTTAGTAGAAAATATCAATTAACATGAATCTAACCTGCTGCTTCCGAAACTTAATGTTATTGGATGTGGTTAAGATCAAATCTAAATAAGGATAAATCTACTAAGCTACTAGATCTAATATCCCTAGACTTGGTTATATCCTTAAGTTTTAAAAACATTATGATAGCTCTTTGATTGTTGGATGAAGCTTATATCTATATTCAATATTCCTAATCTTGGTAGAAAATGTCAAGTACCATGATTCTAGCTTGCTTCCAAATTTAATGTTATTGGACGTGGTTACAAGTCGAATCTAAATGAGGATAAATTTATTAAGCTACTAGATTTAATATCCAATTCTTAATTCTTAGTTGTATGCTAAGTCAAATGAGAAACAAGTTTGGATGTTAGATTCAATTCTTACACAGTATTAAAATAAATATTTTTGTCGAGCTTGGAACTGATCACAACTAGTTAGAGGCATGGAAGCGCATCCTAGAAAAACTACCTCTTCAATTATATATTTCCTAATTAATTATAAACGACGTGCATGCTTCATTATAATTGGGCTCCGTCTGTTGCTATGTCCTTTTAAGTGATCAATATAAAATACATGTCAATGGAAAGTTCTTGCACCTCATGTTGCCGCCACGCTTCACCATCCTGGATGCATCGCCTTCCCCATTGACAACATGCTCATATGTGCATTTCCTTCATCGCTGCATCCAATTGATGGGTGGGTGGTTAAAAATGTTGTCAGCTACAAAATTTTAAAACATAAAAAAAAGTCATATTCCACTAATTAATTAAATTAGAGCATATAAACACAGTTGAGATTCTCTTAACTACTACATTTCATTTTCAATAGATTTTCTTATTTCTTAATTAAATAAACTAGCAGATAAAAAATAATATAACATAGCGGGAAAAAAGGTTATATGGTCAAAGAAAACAAGAGTTTAATAAACTAGCTCAAAACTCTTATTTGTTAGCTGACTAATTAATTTAATTTAGGTTCCATGTATATATGAGTTATTTTTTAATTTTTTATTTATTTAAAAGAAGTTATAAATATGATTGGTTAGAAGTAAGTTTTGATATAATCAAGCCGGCTATCATGAAATCGACACAAACTTTTGATTTAATAAGAAATTAAAATCTTAATTTATAATTTATTGATTCTAACTTACCTCCCTTTTGTTTTTTAATTTTGCTTTAGTGATTTTTTTTTTACTAATAATGTAACTCATTTTTGTTATAAATTATTTATAAAAAGATAACTTTTAAAATTATGAATTAAAATCAAAAGTTACTTTTATTAAGCCATACAAAATAACAAAAACAACTAAAATGGAAGGCAAAATCTATGTAGCCCTGTAATGACCATTTTTTTCTTTTTCAAGAAAAAAATACATGTAATTGAATTAGGAGTATTTTTATATCTTTAAATTAGAAGTATTTTTATATTTTCATATAGCATGTTAGTCGTTATTAATTTCTTTGAGGAATTTTAGTCTATTTAATAAATAGTAAAGTAATAAAAATATCTTCAATGATAAAAAAAAAGAAAAAAGAAAAAATTAACATAGCCCGGGCAAGGGTATTTCAATATTTTTATTTTTAAAATAGTAGAATTACATATATGCCTTTTAGTGGAAAAATAGCGAATTAAGAAAAACAATTCAGCAGCCCTCTATTCCCTTATCTTTCTCAGCCTTTCTTTGCCAAAATTCAGCTAAAGAAACAAACCATGTCTCCTTCTTTCATCTCTTCATATTTCTCTCCCTTCACTGCCAATAATCATAGCATCATCAACCTATACAAAACTATCTTTTGGAGCAGTATTATAAGCTTGTTTGATTATTTCTCTACTATTTTTTATTAAATTGTTATATATTTAATTATATATTTTAAATTCAAACTTCATCTATACAAGAAATGATTTTTTAAAATTTTTTAATGGTATTAAATTATGGTATAATAAGAAATTTTAAGAAATCATAGTGTTTTTATTGTAGTATATTAATTTTTAATTTTAATTTTTTTTTTATCATATCATTACTTTGGTTATTAACTTTATAGCCTTTTCAATATAATATTGATATCAATGATTATATATATAAAAAAAAACCCACTACAGAACACTTTTTTCGCCTCCTCACAACCCTCCCACAACAAAGCACAACCCAAACCAGTTACCACCGCCTCCTACCGATCAGCTCCACCAAAATCCATCCCCAAATGGCATCGCTATCAACAAACAATGATGAGAGCAGTAGCAGTAGAAAAAACACGTGAAGAGAGAAAGAAAACAAGAAAACCCAGAACTTTCCTTGGCCCGATTTCCCTTCTCAAGTGTGGGTGGACTTCATCACCGGTGTAGGGAGGAAGAAACGAAGAAGGCATTCCTGAGCTGCAAAGAGACAACACGTTAAGCCACGCAACTTCATTGTTCCAGTCCAATTCCAACAGTCTTCGGCCTAAGTCAGCAGCTCTCGAAGGTCATTTTTGTAAACCAATGCATTGATTTGTCTATTTTGAATGATTTGTAACATGATGTTGATTTTATATGTGTTGTTTAATATTTGAAGGGATGAAAACCATTGTTTTTAAATCAACTTGATAGTCAACTTGATATAATAATCGAGTTACGAGTCAGATTAATTAAACCGAGTCAACCAAAACATAATCTCTCTCTCTAAAACTGCACGGCCTCTCTCTCTCCCTCTCCTAGTTTCTTGTGCCCAACCACAGCACCCGCAGCTCCCATATCCTCTGCTGTCTTGCATCTATCGGGATGAGTCTTGTGTTTGTCTTCTCTTCGTAAACAACATGTCATCTCAAAAGCAAGTCAACTACCTTAGTTAATTTAAGGAGTGAATCACATAAGCTAGAAAGAATCTTCCTAATGCTCCCATGTCCGAATCCGTACCTCTCTAGCTGCTGCAGTAGCATGCATGTATCGAAGGAGAAGAGGAGTAAGTTCCTAACTTATTTGAAGTCTTTCTTTGCTTATTCAGGAAAATGGCATAAGCCAAGGGTGTTCATTTCAAGAGATAGAGTTTCAGATATTCTTTTCCAGAAGATCGTCTCCTTGAGATGCTAAGAATCGAGGGTAAATAGTCCTTAGCCCGACTTCTTCGTCTTGACTATTGATAGTGCAAGCACACTCCTTAGACCAGGTTTCAGTTGAGTTTGCCCGAGACAACAAGGTTCCAGATTGATTTACCAGGTCGGTCGGTTTTTCACCAGGACAAATTTCAATCTAGTTTTTACTTAGACTTGTACTGTCAAATCGAGTCTGGTTTCAAAACTGACAGGTTGATTGCAGTAGAAACTTTCAAATGCAGTAGAAGCTTTCCCAGTAACCGTTTTTGTTGGACTGTTCCCAACTGTTTCTGTTGAAATAGTTTCTGTTAGCAACTGTCATGCTAACAGAAAAATGCACGTGACAATATTCAATATTCATTCTGTTTTCTGTTAGGATTGTAAGGCTATATATATCCAAGCTCATTCTAAGCTCATGAATAAGAATACACAGGGGATTTACAGAGTTTTACTTTGTTTGTTCATAAAGAATTCTTATCAATTGGTATCAGAGCCGCAACTTTGAACTATCGCAAACACAGAGTGATGTCTAGCGAAGGAAATTTTGTGCAGCCTTCAATTCCTCGGTTTGATGGTCACTATGATCATTGGAGCATGCTCATGGAAAATTTTTTACGTTCAAAGGAATTCTGGGGGCTGGTAGAGACTGGTTATGATGAGCCAAACAATGGATATGTGCAAACAGACGCACAAAGGAAGAAGATGGATGATTTGAAACTGAAGGATCTCAAAGTGAAGAATTATCTCTTCCAAGCATTAGATCGCACAGTTCTTGATACAATCCTAAAGAAGGATACTGCCAAAGACATTTGGGATGCCATGAAGAAAAGATTTGAAGGAAACGAAAGAGTCAAGAAGTCTCATCTTCAAGGACTACGACGAGAATTTGAAACCTTGGAGATGAAACTCAACGAAGGAGTGACAGAATACTTCTCTAGAGTCATGACAGTTGCCAACAGAATGAGAGTCTATGGAGAAGAGATGAAGGATGTGAAGATTGTAGAGAAAATTCTTCGCACCCTAACAGAAAAATTTAATTACATTGTCTGTAGCATAGAGGAGTGAAAAGACATTGACAATCTTTCTGTGGATGAACTCCAAAGCTCATTAACTGTGCATGAGCAGAAGTTTCGGAAACATTATGGTGAAGAACAAGTTTTAAAGGTTTCTCTAGAAGAAGCTAAAGGCAGAGGACAAGGCAGAAATATTTACAGGAGAAGAGGAAGAGGAAGGGGCAGCAGTAGCAACAGCTTCAACAGAGCTACAGTCGAATGCTATCGGTGCCACAGACTGGGTCATTACCAGTATGAATGCCCTTCCTGGAACAAAGAAGCTAACTATGTCAAGGACATTGCTGAAGAAGAGGAGATGTTGTTAATGTCCTATGTAGAAGAAAACAAAGCCAAAGGAAGAGATGCATGGTTCCTTGATTCAGGTTGCTCAAACCACATGTGTGGAGATAGATCCATGTTCAACTGGCTTGATGAAAACTTTCGACAACTGGTAAGGTTAGGAAACAACACCAGAATGAATGTGATGGGCAAAGGAAGTGTGAAGCTGCATTTGAATGAAATTACTCTCACTGTGACTGAAGTTTACTATGTGCCAGAACTCAAGAACAACCTCTTGAGCGTGGGGCAATTTCAGGAGAAGGACTTAGAAATTCTTATCAAGGGAGGGGTATGTAAAATTTACCACCCACATAAAGGCTTGATCATGAAGACAAATATGAGTGCCAATAGAATGTTTATTCTGTTAGCACAATCACAAGAATCATCTCAGCAACAACAAAAGGAGTGTCTCCACACAAGTTCTCAAAACCAGCAAGATTTGTCACGCCTTTGGCATCACAGATATGGACATCTAAGCTATAAAGGCTTAAGAACCTTGCAGAGTAAGAATATGGTACGTGGCCTTCCTACACTCACTGTCCCAGAGGAACTGTGCACAGACTGCATCACAGGGAAGCATCACCGAGATCCCATACCAAAAAAGAGCTCTTGGAGAGCAAGCCAAGCTTTAGGCCTCATTCATGCAGACATCTGCGGACCAATTACCCCTATGTCATGTGGTAATAAGAGATACACATTGTGCTTCATAGATGACTACAGTAGAAAGTCATGGATGTATTTCTTGCTGGAGAAATCAGAAGCACTAAGCCATTTCAAGTGTTTTAAGAAGAAGGTGGAGATTGAAACCGGCATGCCTATCAAGTGTCTTCGAACAGATCGAGGAGGTGAATTTACCTCACTTGAATTCAACAGCTTCTGTGAACAAAATGGAATTAAGCGAAAGCTAACGACTGCCTACACTCCCCAACAAAACGGTGTAGCTGAACGCAAGAATAGAACAATCATGAACATGGTTCGTGCAATGCTATATGAGAAGAAAGTTCCAAGAATGCTGTGGGCAGAGGCATTAAACTGGAGCAACCATGTGCTGAATAGATGTCCAACCTTAATGGTAAAGAATATCATACCAGCAGAAGCATGGAATGGAATCAAGCCTTCTGTTAAACACTTTAGTGTCTTCGACTTGACAACAGAAGCCTTAAATGCATATTTCTGGGTGTTAGTGAGGAATCCAAGGGCTACAGGCTATTCAACCCAATTACAAAGAAGGTAATAGTAAGTAGAGATGTGATATTTGAGGAGGAGAAACAATGGGGCTGGGATGAGATATCTAAAAAACAGATCCTTGTGGATTTTGAATGGGGAGATAATGATGGAGAAGGCATAAATGGTATAAATGACAATAACTGCAGTGAGGATCAGGATAGTAGTGAGGATAATGATAGAGAAGAATGCACTGATGTATGCACTGCCAGTCAAAACAATGAGGATAATGAAGGAGGTATGAGAATGAGACAGGCTCCTACATGGATGAAGGATTATGTTACTGGTGAATGCATTGGTTCCTCTGAAGGAGAAGACTTGGCTTTATTAATGTCAAGTGATCCACTGCACTATGAAGAAGCAGTCACAGATGCAAACTGGAGATTAGCTATGGACAATGAAATCAAGTCCATAGAGAAGAATAAGACGTGGACATTGGTCACATTACCTCTTGAAGTCAAGAGAATTGGGGTGAAATGGATTTATAAATCCAAGTATAACGAGCATGGAGAGCTTGAGAAGCGCAAAGTACGTCTGGTGGCTAAAGGGTATACACAAAAACATGGAATAGATTACACAGAAGTATATGCTCCAGTGGCAAGGATTGAAACTATGAGAATGATAGTAGCTCTAGCAGCTCAACGAAACTGGAATATTTTCCAGATGGATGTGAAGTCAGCCTTCCTTCATGGTGAACTTAATGAAGATGTATATGTTGAACAACCAAAGAGCTATGAGATCAAGGGAAGTGAAGACAAAGTTTACAAACTACATAAGGCACTCTATGGCCTAAAACAAGCTCCACGAGCTTGGTTCAGCCGCATGGAGAACTACTTTGTCAGTGAAGGTTTTTGCAAATGTCCAAATGAGCATACACTCTTCACCAAACGGAGCAGAGAAGGTAAAATACTTGTTGCTAGTGTTTATGTTGATGATCTAATATACACTGGTGATGATGAAGAAATGATGATGAGCTTCAAGTGTTCAATGATGCAAGTGTTTGAAATGACTAATTTGGGGAAAATGAAGTTCTTTCTTGGCATAGAAGTATTGCAACAAGATGATGGTATCTTCATCTGCCAGAGGAAGTATGCACTGGAGATTTTGAAACGTTTTGGAATGATAGAAAGCTGTGAAGTTAATAGCCCGATGGTTCCAGGATCAAAGCTAAGCAAGGATATAAATGGAGCTGCTATTGATGAATCATTTTACAAACAAATCATAGGGAGCCTTATGTATCTCACCTCAACTCGTCCAGACTTGGTTTATAGTGTAAGCTTGATTAGTAGATATATAGCTAGACCTACAGAATTACATCTACAAGCTGCCAAGAGGATATTAAGGTATCTAAAGGGTACGTTTGAATATGGAATTTTGTACAAGAAGATGAGCACGAATGACTTGATTGCCTACACCGATAGTGACTATGCTGGTGACTTGAACGATCGAAAGAGCACCTCAGGTTACGTCTTCTTGTTGAGCTCAGGGGCGGTGTCTTGGCTTTCAAAGAAACAACCAAATGTTACATTATCAACCACAAAGGCAGAATTTGTGGCAGCTGCGAGATGTGCAAGTCAAGTGGTATGGATGAGGAGAGTATTGGATCAACTAGGACATCTTCAGGGAAGGAGCACCATAGTCATGTGTGATAATAGCTCCACTATTAAACTGTCAAAGAACCCAGTCATGCATGGGAGAAGCAAGCATATTGATGTTCGTTTTCATTTCTTAAGAGAACTTGCCAACGATGGTATTATTGAATTACTGCATTGTGGATCAGAAGAACAAATTGCAGATGTGATGACGAAACCATTGAAGTTGGATTCCTTTCAGAAGTTCAGAAGACAGATGGGAATGTGCAGAGCTTCTGAGTTAAGCTAACTGTGCATCACAGTTAGTTTAAGGGAAGGATTGACAGGTTGATTGCAGTAGAAACTTTCAAATGCAGTAGAAGCTTTCCCAGTAACCGTTTCTGTTGGACTGTTCCCAACTGTTTCTGTTGAAACAGTTTCTGTTAGCAACTGTCATGCTAACAGAAACATGCACGTGACAATATTCAATATTCATTCTGTTTTCTGTTAGGATTGTAAGGCTATATATAGCCAAGCTCATTCTAAGCTCATGAATAAGAATAAACAGGGGATTTACAGAGTTTTACTTTGTTTGTTCATAAAGAATTCTTATCAAAAACTACAATGGAATTGTGTTTTTGCATGAAAAACCAGGGATATTAAGCCGTAGAGGATTTATATTTCAAGCTATGATAATGTTGGGATTAATAATTGGGTTGGGAGGGTGAGTTTGAATTATATAAGGTGTAATTGTTTAACTTTAATGGAAAAATTCTACTTGTGAATGTGTGCATTTATCCCCTATGATTAGCTTGTTTAAATCTTCATAGAGTACTTGCCCATTGTTTACTTTCAAGGTTTAGCATCCACTAAGCTCACAAGGACTTTATTGTCCTGAGTTTGAAGGAGATATTATTATATTTAGTTTTCATATTTATTATTGTTTATTATAGATTATCTAGATTAATTTCCCACACAAAAAATGAAATATATATATATATATATATATATATATATATATATATTAGGAAGAAATCCAAAAAATAAATATTGACAATACATTTTAGGAGCAAGAAAAGAATGCTGGAATGCAAAAAAAAAAAAGATTAAAATTGCTTGATGAGGTTTAAAATACAAAATGTTAAAATTTGATAGTATATTTTTTACTGATGAGAGACCTATTGGCAAAAAAAATTAAAGTTGAGAAAGAAAAGTCTAATGTCAGATATTTATAAACTCAATTATTTTTTATTTAAGGTGTAATTGAATTTATGGAAGGTTTAATTGCAATAAAAATTGATTTTTATGTCAAATTAGGCTTTTATTGGAAGAAATTAAATTTCTGGGGTACAATTATAATTTTAAAGAGTTGATTTCACCAAATTAGGAGTTTAATTGCATAATTATTGAGTTTTTCCTTGTAGAAAGAAATTTTTCCTTCTTGGGCCGGTTCTAGCCCGATTTTCATTTTTGGGCTGATCTTGGCCCATTTTCCTTTTGGGCTGGGTCCGGCCCATACCATTAGAAAACAAATATTTTTTTTAAAAAGAATTTGTTTATCACGTATTTTTTTAATCTATTTTGATTAATATCAGTTTGTATTTCTATACCTGTTGCTACCCAATTTTTGACCCATGTTTTTGATATATTTTCAAAAAAAATCCAAAAATAGAGAAAAACAAAGAAAATCCAAAAAAATATGTTTTTAATATATTTTTGTCATTTTAGCATTTTCAACGTCGTCTAAAAAAAATTTAAATTTTTAAGGGTCTTTCGAACGCGTTCGACTTTTCACGCGTCATTTTTAAAATAATTGATTTTCCGTATTTGAGTCGACGTTGATATTGCTCGTTTTCAAAAAATACAAAAAAATAAGAAAAATCAAATTTTACAAAAAAAGAAAGTTGAGGGACCAATTTGGAGGCCCAAACAATATTTTTGCCCATGTATAAAGAATCTTGAAGGGAGAGTCAAAAAAAAAAAAAAAAGAGGCGCTCCCCCTGGCCCAAGACCATTTAACCCCTCTCTTTCGGCTGAAAATCAGCAACTCAGCCCCACCAGTGGGTCTTCTTTTCCTGGTTTCCAGCCGACCACAGACGCTCCCTCTCACGGTCATCAATATACATCAGCTCCCCCTCACCAGCTCCAGACGGTTTTCCCCCCATCTTCTTCCCCTTCAACCAGCAAATCCAAGGCCTGCACCCGAAGCCACACAAATCATCTCCCTTCTACCTTCAGCCGGACACCCCCACCCTTTGTAATTAATTTTCTTCTTTCCCCTCATAAATCAGCCTCACTTCTCCCCCTCACAGCTGCCCATCCTGAGCCAGTTCTTGTTCTCCCCGCTCACAGCCATTTTTTCCAACACACCCAAACAGCAGCAAACCGAACCAGCCCCTTCCACCTCTGCCTCTCCACCGCAAATACAAATCCCCCCAACTCACGGCCCCTTTGCAAAAACAAACCGGCCGCCACCCCCCCATCCTCAGATTTTTCCTTTCTTCTCCATAACCGACAGCAGCCCCTGCCCTCTTCCCCATTTTTCTCCTCCCCACAGACCAGCAGCCGAACCGGCCACCACGGAACCCAAGCCACCAGCAGCAGCCTCGTTGTCCTCTTCATCTCCGCCCGACCAGCCTTGCAGCGGCGTCTCCTCCACAGAAGCAAGCCACCGCCCACGGACTCTCCCTTCCCCAGCCGCCTCTGTTTTTGGCCAAAACCAGAGCGACCCAAAGTGACAGCCAGCCACTGAAGTGGCTGAGAAGAAGAAGAAGCACTCCCCGCCACCAGATCGCCCATCGACAGCAAAAACACCGACAGAAAAGGGAGAAGCCGGAGGAGCTGGACAGATCTAAAAAAACAAAATAAAAACGACTGCTTGGGTGTTTTCTCTTGTTGCAGGTCACGGTGAAAGCCACCACGGACAGGGAAGAGAAGAGGGGAGGAGGCCATTACAGCCCCCCCACGCCTCCTGAATTTCAAGGCGGCGCGTGGGAGGACGCGCCGCCACTGTTCTGGCAGCCCGGAATGCAGCCCGGAATTTGTTTTGGTCCATTTTTGCAATTTCCAAATTGTTTAATGTAATATTTATTTAGTTTTGAGTTTTTTTTTATTATTATTTTGTAAATATGGAAGGAAAAGAAAGAAAAGAAAAGAAAATAGAAAGTGATAAATAACAAAAAAAAGAAATGTTTGTGTGTGCTTGTATGTTTGTTTTTTTATTTATTTATGTTATTGAATTAAAAACCAAAAAGGACAAAAAGAATTATTTGTTAATTTAAATATGGTTAAATATCTCAAGGACAAATAAAATCAAGTTGTATTTTCTACGAAAATGTAAGAACAAGTTTCTACATATATTCGGGGATTTAATAACTGATTTACTCAAGCCTTGGAATTTAATTAATATTTTAAATTTTCAAATCACATCCGAACATGAAGCAGCTTACCTCAGGTAGGGTGTGTTAGGGGTGCTAATACCTTTCCTAACCACAACCAGTCCCTTACCCGCGATCTCTGATAAGACCAGTATATCAGGTTTCCTAGTAGCCCGCAATAAATTACTAGGTGGCGACTCCAACGAATCAATCCAAAACAAACGAAAAATTGCCAGCCGATGCCGCGCTTCCAGGATTTTTTTTGGGGTGCGACAGAGTGGCGACTCCACTAGGGACATGTATTGTTTTCAACTTTATCGGACTAAGCTTTGTGTTTTGATGTGTTCAATTTTTTTTTTTTGTGCTTTGTTTTGTTTATTTGTGTTTTATTCATGCATTGTATATATTTCTCTCATGCATCACAAGTTTTAATTTTTAAAAGCACACACCAACTTTAGGTTAGGTGGGGGACTAGCAGCTTACCTTACGACTTGAGTCAAGGTTTAAGTTTGTGTAAACCCCAACTCTTTGTTGAGTGCTTAAACTGGTAATAGTTGGACACGTGCCAACCAATTACCTACTGGGCCCCTATATTGCCTTTACGAAGGCGATCACTAGGACAACAAGAGACCCTTTTAGAGACCAAGTAGCAAACCTACCCTGTCTCACGTAAAATGAATAGAGCCTGTCTTTAAGATGTATGTGCTATTGTTTTGCATCCGAGCAAACTCTTCTTGAAGCATCTTGAACTCAAGACTTGTGGGTGACACGTAGGCCGTCACTTCGAAAATTTTTATTGTAGAGTTTGGGCAAAAATCACGATTCTTGTCCATCATACAAGAGTTACGACCATATTGTCACCCCTCGAAGGGTGAGTTCGTCATATAGATTACATATTCATACATTTATCATGCATATACCGGGTTGAAAAGTAGGTTCCCCCGCACAAGCTGTGCTGCAAGTGATTGAAGAAAGGATGGAAGTAAAGAAAGATGTTAGATAGAGGCTTATTATCAGATTGATTTTGAGAGCATCAAGTGTGAAGTAGCTAGACTCAGATCTGCTCGAACAAGTGTTGAGCATCAAATGGAAAGAGAATGTCTGCACAGTCTTCTGTGGGAACACTGCTTGTTCACGTCCGATTGAAGTTGCCTCTCCTTTTCAGTCATGAACAACAGCAGCAATGCCTCCAGTCATCAACTAATGACAATTCTAGTTCTTGTCTAGTTGCACTGTTAAGTGTTCATCGCCTCCACATCATCTAATGGAACCAAACAACCACTAGCCTCATGTACATGGTGCATTAGTCTGCTTTGAAGTTACCCTAATTATGAGCTCAATTCCAGTTCAGCAGCACAAGATGTTGGTATGAAAAACCATGATTAAACAGAACTTCTATGTGGTAGCGCTCTCTCTGTAGAGATTTATTTGTGGATCTGCCAATGAGAAGTGCAAAAGGGAATGTATTAATTTCATATGCTTCGAAACTTTTTCCCACCAGTGGCACGAGTAAAACATTGTAGTAGGCAGAGGAGTTAGGCCTATTCTGAAAATATGAGCAGTCGTCGAACTTCAACCTAGCAAAGCTTTTTCTACAAAAATTTGTTTATGATGCTGCAAGTTAGAGTGCAAGAGGGGATTTACTAATTGCATATGCTACAAATATTTCTCTCATCAGTTTCAACATGAAGAAACTGTAGCATGTTGAAGAGCCAGATTTGGTTTGAAAAACATTGAGCAGACATCAAACTTCTACGTGGCAGAGATCTCTCGGCAGGAATCTGTTTGTGGATATGCAAGTGGGAAATCCAAGAAGGGATACAATGGTTTTAGATTGTCCATAATTTTCTCCTACCAGTATCGGCATTACAACACAAAAGTAGGGAGAAAAGACAAACCTGGACTAAACACCATGAAAAAGACTGAAACTTCAACAGAACAGAACTCCCTCTACAAGTTGTTGTTTGTCGCACTGTCATTGAGAAATCGAAGAAGAAATAGAGGAGATTCATGTTCATCGTTTTCTTCCAATAGAGACAATGTGTGATTCCACACGTCGGTAGTGGCGATAATACAAGTTTCTGGGCGCTACCAAGATTACAAAGTTGTTGGAAAGTTTTCTAACAATCCCCAACCAACCACAACAACATTGGAAGATTGAAATGATGTTGTGAGGATTTGCCAAAAAATTGAACAAGCTATGAAGAGAGAAAAGATTGAAGGATCTGCCATGGATTCCAGAACAATGATGAGAGGTGAATTAGGAGATGACTTCGACAGTGTGAACCCTTAATTATGTGGTATAGCCAGGTCTCACAGTAGCATCAATTGCTCAAATGTCTTTGCCAAGATGGGACATTCCTCTGCCATTTAAGTTTGTCAACCAGCATCTGCCAGATTCCAGAATTTTGCTTGACTACGACGAATCTCATGCAACCACCAATTTTTAGGTTGTATAATCCAGATAAGAGATGTGATGTCATGGTAGGGTCCTCAACCATTTCAAGTTCAACAGTTTCAAGAATTGCAAGAATTGAGTCCGAAAGTTGGTGAGCAAGAGACAAGTGGAGTCAGTGAAGGAGGGTGTCATTGGCTATATTGTCCCCGGACATATTCAGAATGACATGTTGATCAAAAGTTCTTGGCAAAACGCAAATATTGCCAGAAAAGCTGATTCAAGAATGGTGATGAACAGTCAATCATATTGTTTTGGAATTCTGCATTTTGTTTTGGGGTCACATCTCATCCTTCAACGAAACTTGCCTTGCTTTTGTCTTTTTGTTGTTTTGAAATCAACAGATGTTTAACATTTTATTCTGATAAAATATTTTGATCAAACTTCAACATGCGATAAAGGTTAATCAATCCGGAAGATTAAAAGTGTTTTGATTACAGAAATGACTTGATGCTTGAAAATGATATGAGGTGACTAAACAATTTTGAACTCATACCTTTTGAAACTGAACCACACATCATATAGCTAAGTTTTAGCAGTATGCATAATGACATGTAGTGGATTTGGTAGTTATGGACTCGTGAATCATTGACTCTTACAAGTTCCAATAATTACACTAGATGAGGTCAAAATTTATTGGTTCTAACCGACCTTGCTTGAAATGAGAAAAGGCCATCTTTGATATCCCTTCACTTTCTAAAAATTATATCCTTTGTAGTCCCATTTTGAGCTGTATAGAATATTCTTTTCACAAAAACCCTGACTAGGATCACACCCTATACTAGGGGCAAATGAGAGATATTTGGAAGACGTTGATATAATTAATGGATAAAGGGGAAGGCTTAGAACAAAAGTCCAATGTTTGAGAAAGGGCTAGAAGAAGAAAATCCATAGATTGAGGGTCATCCAAGAAAAACTTTGAGGAAGGCTATGCAAAAAAAAAAAATGGAAAAAGAATGCCTATCAATTCTAAGAGAGGCAAGGCAGTTTTCAATTGAGAAAAGACAATAAATGCCAAAAGTCAATACTAGAAAAATCGATGCTTCATATCTTTTGGTGTGTCTAGGATAAAGCCTCTAATGTCTTCAAAAAAAAAATTTTAGATTGGTTATTCATCAAAGAAAAAGTTGGATTTGTATTATGACCTATGTTAATAGAATTCTGATCTTTGAGGTTAACAAGGTTCTATGTCGTTTCCTCAACAAAGACAACAATAGAAAACGAGTTGATGAATAATTGATGTTGATCCTAGGTTTTTGAAACCCTCAAACACCTTTTGAGCCTTTGAAATTCTTTTCTTTCATAGCCATGAACCATAGCCTGCATTACGTGCTTTTAAAAGCCCTTTTTAATCAAGCAAGCAATTTGAATCGATAAATGGCGCTCTCAAAACTTGAAGAGCTTTTCCATAAGGGTCGTGACTTCAGGAATTAAGCTACTAGTTATTATGCATGTTGATAAAATAAATGCTAAGAAAAGAAACAACCTTTCTTGATAAAGCCTAAGCATCTTGTTTTTGAAATTCATTAAAATGTCACCTCATCACAGACCATCAAAAGATATACTCAAAATCAGAGTTTAAAATGGACACAAAGAACCATGGGAAAGACCATTTTAATCTTACAACGGGTCACTTCTGTTTTCAAAATACAAGACAATCAAAGGACTGCATTGAATAATGTGTTGGGTCTTTGACCAAAGAAATTTGAATTTCAAAAGAAAAAAATAATTTCAAAAAAACAAACATCTCTCTGATTTCATTTCAACAATTAGACTTGAATAGACATGATCGTTGAAATGTGAGATTTGATTCCAGAACAAGAAAGATTTTCAACCAAGAACATCAATTGAGTTTGCAAAATCCTTGAAAAAAAATGACATCAACATTTCTCGACACTCCTTGAAACGTTGACCACCTGGGGGCAATACAGTGGACCCTTAGAAGAAAAACAGACAATATCCAGATCAGCTGGGGGCAAAGAAAGAATCAGATGATGAGTCGTCAAAGTTCATCAGAGTTTTGTTTAGCACCTGACAATGACAAAGAAAAAACCTTCTTGAGTATAAACCGATGAACGAACCTTCAGATCATATTGGGGGCAATGTTGTTCAAAGACAATCCATGATCTAGTGGACTGCAGCAGCAATTGATGAGCAATGCTGCACTTGAAGGATATTTTCATATCTTCATCTTGGGTTACCCTGTAAAACATGACTATGACTCCTGGCAAATGTTATCGGGTGAGTGCATTTGAATGAACATCGAACATATGCATACCACTAAGATTGACTATGGGACCATCTATTCTGAAGCTCAAATGCGCACTTCACCGCATGAATATGGGTGATAACATGAACATCATTGATGATGCCAATACATTTCTTTTCAAGTTCTGATTAGACGGGTGAGAAGAACTTTTTGAGGAAAACATTGAGCTTACAACGATGAGTCTTTCCTTGTAAAGTATGAGATGCATGTCTGGATGACTTGGCAGTTCCATGAAGGCTAGTGACCACATATACTTGAACGGTGTTTCAACCGAAGGCAAGTTCATGACCGATTAACAATCTTGATGGGGTGTTGACATGATGCACACAATCAATCAAAGGATAATTCTCAGAAGAATCGAAGAGAGAAAATTCTTCATGATGAATCAAGCAACACCACACTTGGGGGCATTGCCAAGCTTGATGAACGATGCGAGCAGTAATTGTCGAAGACAGCCCGGGATGGGCACTGCATTTACAGCTGAATAATGGCTAGCACATGAATGAGCCAATGCATCGGAAGAACAAAGAAAGCTTTATGATGCAAACAAAGGCACCCTATGACGATGGAGCATCAAAGAGGGGGGGCACCTATATTTCAAATCAGGTAAGGATGCATGCATATCATCTAACCAAAAAAAAAAAAACCATTTGCACATATTTTTGAATTATTACAGGAAAATCCTTAATGAGGTCTAGCAAGATGGTGGAAAAAGAAGGAAGCATTGTGGTGATAATAATAAAGAATCGGTTTTGATCATGGAATAAAAAGAAGATGGGATGAACCTTACCATTAGGAAAATCCCAAAGAAATGAAAAGATCAACCTTGCAATCGGGAAGCCTCAAGTTTTCAACCCTTGCAGTCAGGAAACACCGAGTTTTCAAACCCCATGATCGGGAATTATCAGGAAGCACCAAGTTTTCCAGCCCTTCTTCTGTCATCCCCTCAGGACTTCGCCAGGTAAGTCCTATTTTTCACACTTCATCATTTATTTTCCATCTGGGTGGGTCACCCATTACAATGAGACCACACTTCATATTTTTTTCCATTTCTGGGTAGGTCTCCCATTACAATGAGACCGCATTTCACATTCTTTCCATCTGGGTAGGTCACCCATTACAATGAGACCGCACTTCACATTCTTTCTATTTGGGTAGGTCGCCCATCACAACGAGACCACTTCATCATTTATTTTCCCCCTGGGTAGGTCACCTAAAGAATGAGACCACTCTTCCTTTTTTCACCTGGGTAGGTCACCCATCACAATGAGACCACCATTTTTTCTGGGTAGGTCACCCAAAAAATGAGACCATTCTCCATCTTTTTTTTACCTGGGTAGGTCACCCATAAGAATGAGGTCATTCCTCCCCCTGGGTAGGTCACCCAAAGAATGAGACCACTCTTCCTTTTTCCACTTGGGTAGGTCACCCATCACAATGAGACCACCATTTTTTCTGGGTAGGTCACCTAAAGAATGAGGCCATTCTTCCCCCTGGGTAGGTCACCTAAAGAATGAGACCACTCTTTCCCCTTTCCACTTGAGTAGGTCACCCATCACAATGAGACCACCATTTTTTCTGGGTAGGTCACCCATTAGAATGAGACCATTCTCCATCTTTTTTTTACCTGGGTAGGTCACCCATAAGAATGAGGCCATTCTTCCCCCTGGGTAGGTCACCCTAAGAATGAGACCACTCTTTCTCCTTTCCACTGGGGTAGGTCACCCATTATAATGAGACCATTTTTTACACATTCTTTTGTTCCAGTTAAATGAGGTCGCCCGATGGGATCTCATGTAGCTTTTGTTAAAGGGAATCTCCATATGGGATTTCAGGTTGACCGAGTTACACACATTCTTTGGTTTTGTTTAAAGGAGGTCGCCAGATGGGATCTCAGGATAATAAAAAAAAAAAAAAAAAAAGGAAGATTGCTGATGAAGTGGATATTGAGCAAATAGAAAGACAAGTTTTTCTTTACAAAGCTTACTATGCAAAACATCGAGGATTTTTGCTTCGTAAGCATTGTAAAGAGGGGGCATCTGTTCCTAACCAATTTTTGACCCATGTTTTTGATATATTTAAAAAAAAATCCAAAAATAGAGAAAAACAAAGAAAATCCAAAAAAATATGTTTTTAATATATTTTTGTCATTTTAGCATTTTCAACGTCGTCTAAAAAAAATTTAAATTTTTAAGGGTCTTTCGAACGCGTTCGACTTTTCACGCGTCATTTTTAAAATAATTGATTTTCTGTATTTGAGTCGACGTTGATATTGCTCGTTTTCAAAAAATACAAAAAAATAAGAAAAATCAAATTTTACAAAAAAAGAAAGTTGAGGGACCAATTTGGAGGCCCAAACAATATTTTTGCCCATGTATAAAGAATCTTGAAGGGAGAGTCAACAAAAAAAAAAAAAAAAAAAGAGGCGCTCCCCCTGGCCCAAGACCATTTAACCCCTCTCTTTCGGCTGAAAATCAGCAACTCAGCCCCACCAGTGGGTCTTCTTTTTCTGGTTTCCAGCCGACCACAGACGCTCCCTCTCACGGTCATCAATATACAGCAGCTCCCCCTCACCAGCTCCAGACTGTTTTCCCCCCATCTTCTTCCCCTTCAACCAGCAAATCCAAGGCCTGCACCCGAAGCCACACAAATCCTCTCCCTTCTACCTTCAGTCGGACGCCCCCACCCTTTGTAATTAATTTTCTTCTTTCCCCTCATAAATCAGCCTCACTTCTCCCCCTCACAACTGCCCATCCTGAGCCGGTTCTTGTTCTCCCCGCTCACAGCCATTTTTTCCAACACACCCAAACAGCAGCAAACCGAACCAGCCCCTTCCACCTCTGCCTCTCCACCGCAAATACAAATCCCCCCAACTCACGGCCCCTTTGCAAAAACAAACCGGCCGCCACCCCCCCATCCTCAGATTTTTCCTTTCTTCTCCATAACCGACAGCAGCCCTTGCCCTCTTCCCCATTTTTCTCCTCCCCACAAACCAGCGGCCGGACCGGCCACCACGGAATCCAAGCCACCAGCAGCAGCCTCGCTGTCCTCTTCATCTCCGTCCGACCAGCCTTGCAGCGGCGTCTCCTCCACATAAGCAAGCCACCGCCCACGGACTCTCCCTTCCCCAGCCGCCTCTGTTTTTTGCCAAAACCAGAGCGACCCAAAGTGACAGCCAGCCACTAAAGTGGCTGAGAAGAAGAAGAAGCACTCCCCGCCACCAAATCGCCCATCGGCAGCAGAAACACCGACAGAAAAGGGAGAAGCCGGAGGAGCTGGACAGATCTAAAAAAACAAAATAAAAACGACTGCTTGGGTGTTTTCTCTTGTTGCAGGTCACGGTGAAAGCCACCACAGACAGGGAAGAGAAGAGGGGAGGAGGCCATTACAGCCCCCTCACGCCGCCTGAATTTCAAGGCGGCGCGTGAACCCACGCGCCGCCAGTGGCGGCGGCGCGTGGGAGGACGCGCCGCCACTGTTCTGGCAGCCCGGAATGCAGCCCGGAATTTGTTTTGGTCAATTTTTTCAATTTCCAAATTGTTTAATGTAATATTTATTTAGTTTTGAGTTTTTTTTATTATTATTTTGTAAATATGGAAGGAAAAGAAAGAAAAGAAAAGAAAATAGAAAGTGATAAATAACAAAAAAAAGAAATGTTTGTGTGTGCTTGTATGTTTGTTTTTTTATTTATTTATGTTATTGAATTAAAAATCAAAAAGGACAAAAAGAATTATTTGTTAATTTAAATATGGTTAAATATCTTAAGGACAAATAAAATCAAGTTGTATTTTCTACGAAAATGTAAGAACAAGTTTCTACATATATTCGGGGATTTAATAACTGATTTATTCAAGCCTTGGAATTTAATTAATATTTTAAATTTTCAAATCACATCAGAACATGAAGCAGCTTACCTCAAGTAGGGTGTGTTAGGGGTGCTAATACCTTCCCTAACCACAACCAATCCCTTACCCGCGATCTCTGATAAGACCAGTATATCAGGTTTCCTAGTAGCCCGCAATAAATTACTAGGTGGCGACTCCAACGAATCAATCCAAAACAAACAAAAAATTGTCAGCCGATGCCGCGCTTCCAGGATTTGTTTTGGGGTGCGACAATACCGTAAAGATACGAATCCGATATTAAAATACTTGGTTTTTGTCAAAACATTGCAAAAAAAAAAAATATATAAAAAAAGTCTTGTTTTCATGCATATGGCCAAGTATCTCAAAAAAAAAATTATATCATATTTTCATACAACAAAAACTCAAAAAAAATGTATTAACATGCATTTTGGTTTTAATAACCAGTTTATTAAAATCACGAGAACTAAGCCAATATTTTAAAATTTTCAAAAAATATATTTTGTTTTCTTTTAGTATATAGAGTTACGACCTTATATGTAAGATGTATTCCGGATATTAAATTCTTTTGTTGAAGTTAGAACGGTTAGGTTTTATCTTATAAGATAAGGATCTCCTTACTGATGATGACTTTTCTTAAATCATAAACGGACCAACAAGTCTTACATTTTATCAGACAATAAAACAATACAGCTTACCTTAGATAGGACATATTTGGAGTGCTAATACATTTTCTTTACACAACAATTCCCGTACTCAATCTCTTAGACCAGTTAGGGTTTCTAGTGACCAAATTACTAGGTGGCGACTCTCATTTCATTTTCCACTAATAAAAGACAAGCATTCCTTATCTCCCCATATTTACCATATTAGATAAAATTTTAAGAGTTAATGTTTTCGACACGATGCCGCACACGTGTGACATGCAAAGTAATGTTATGCTAAGTTGTTTATCTGATCAATGATAATCTCGTCTATCAAGTTCTTGTATCTCTCATGGATAAAACCGCCAAGATTTATTATGTATACGTGCGGGAGTGAAGAACATTCAAGACATCGGAAAGATTTTTCTGACGGTAAATAGGTCACGTCACTGTATGAAGATCCTTGATTGAATCTTTTGGTGATTCCGTCGGCAATTCGAACGGTGAATCGATCACGTCACCGTATGGAGCTGCCGTTTTGAATCCCTCGGTGATTCCGTCGGTTCACCCGCAAAAACTTCCATGTTAGCTAACCGCCTTTTTTTTTTAATTCTGAATATTTCATTTGTCATTCTGTTGGTAAATATCAACTGAAGTAGTTCGCTGGTATATTCTGACAGAATTACAGGCGGAAAAAATTCCGTTGAGAATTGTGACCTCAAATTACCGACATAAGTATTTCATCGGTAATTTTGTTGGTATTAAGTGAATTTCTGGTAGTGTAAATAAAAAATATCAAACCACCAACTTTAGGTTTAACTTTCAATTTATGCAAATGAAATTTTAATAGGTGTAAGTAAACGAACTTGAAACATATTTAACGTTTCTGTACTATTGAAAGTTTCAAGCAAATGTGCCATAAATTTATGAACGTTGTTAAACGTGTTCATCCACCCCTCTTGTAGTCTTCACCATTAAATAAGACAGCCGGTCGTTTTTTTATATTGCCTCACATACCCCCATCAGATTTCTTGAAGTATGTATTATTTCTTTATTTCCAATCAAGCAAGATCATGCAACAAGACATTGCATTCTAGTATAGCTTCTTCGATTCAATTCATTGTATAAATGGTGTATTAATCTGCTGCTCCTGTTACTCATAGCATTCTTGTTTGTCTGGGCTCCAAATGACCTAGAATTAATAAGCAAGGGAAAGCCACAGAGAGATTGTGGAGGTTACACTTAATGTTGCCACCAACTTCAGGCGTCTCTGGTTGCCTTAACCATCCATAAATTTGATCACCAAACACATTTACCAAGGTACATATTTAAGATGAATGGTAAATTTTAAATATACATCGCATTAAAGAACCAATTCAATTCAAAAGTTTAAGCTATTAGGTAAAATCCTAAGATATGAATTATATTATTCTTTAACATACTCCTTCAAGTAAAAGCTCTTTGGCCTTAAAGCTTGCACATGCTCATATTACCTTGTGCTTAATTTTTATTAAATAAATAAAGATGATGAGATTCAAACTCATGACCGCTTGGTCATTAAAACTCTGATACCATGTCAAAGAACCAATTCAACCCTAAAACTTAAGCTATTAAATAAGGTTTCAAAATATGATTTATATTATTCTTTAAGATATTGAATACTACATGTAGTTAAACCCGATCAAGATAATTAATTTGTATTCAAATTAGTATTGATTTATCTGGGATATACGAGAACCCTAGAGAGCCATATTGATTTATCAGGATAATCAATTGGTATTCAAATTCTGTAGGATGGAATTTTTTTATCGCTAATTATGTCAAAAAGTACTGAATAATATTTTTTATTAGAATTTTTATTTCTATTTTCCAATTATTTTTTTATTGATCCATCTACATTAAAAACAATTATCTCTTAATCAGTTTTACCTCTTTTTCCATGCAACTTTAAAACCTCGTTGCTATATAAACAACATTATGGCTTAGGATTTAAGGCAAACAACCTCCATTCTCATCCTCTCTCTTCTTATTTCTTTAATAGCTCTATTACCATGTCATTTTCTTTTCAGGCAAAACTCTTTAATTCTCATATTAGATTAATTATTGGAGGCCGGTCACTATCTCAATTAAGGTACATCAAAAAATCTAGTTATCACCATCACTCAGCCTTGTAAAACAAAAAAAAAAAACAACCACAAACCATCTAGCAGGTGGCCTGGTGGTAAGAGCTTGGGGATCAAGGGATTTGTTTTTTTTATGATCTCAGGTTCGAGCCCTGTGATTGCAAATATTAATGATCACTAAAGGCTTATTTTGTCATTAATTTCAGGATCCGTGAGGATTAATCAAGATGTGTTGCGCTAACTCAAACACCCCACGGGAATCAAAAAATAAAAAAAAAACAACCACATTCTTGAAGGTTTCACGACCATATCCGATATGGTATTAAAAGACTCAAATTTCATGAGGTTTAAATAAAAGGTTTAGATAAGCTGATATGGGATGCTTGGTACCTGGTATAAAATAATCGTTTATCACCATTAACAATTTTATTCTTATATTTTCTAATTAATATCAAGGATTTTATATTCTTAGTTGCATACATAATTTGTTAAACAGGTTATGCTACCCACAAGTGTTTCGGGTTCGGCTATGCAAAATAAGTTGGTATCCAATCTGTCGCCCTCGTATTGCTGCAGATTGGAAGAAAATTCAAAAGATAAGCCAATATTAGAGTACTTTTTATAAGGATATTACTACAACGTATAGAAAGTTTTGAGGTAGATGGCATCCAACGGACATGGAGCTTCATCTAATTTGCACTAGAAAATTGCAACCCATTTATATTGAAGGGATCTCCCTAGCATACATCCAATCATTTGTAAATAACATATATACATATAATAAGTTGAAATATAAATTCTTAACGAGTCTACAATACTCGACTTCAAACGAAAAATATAAAAAACAAAAATCACGCTTGCTGTGATGTTTATTTTCAAAAAAAGTTAAAGTTTTTGAAGATGAACATAAATTGCTTTATAAGCTTACTCGAACAAATACTAATAAATATATATTTCTGGTGAATATCCTTCTAACCGACAAGTCACTTTTAATCACACTCCAAGAATAACTCAGCTCAGGAAAAAAAAAATTGGGAACATGTTCAACATAAATATGCTCGGAATTTTCCAAGACCCACTAAAAGAAATGTTTCTACAGTAAGAAGAAGACAAATAACTATTCTCATACACACAAACAACAACAAAAATAATGTGGGTCCGCATCAAAATCGAAGCTTTCTCCTATTTCTTTCCCATAAGATTATGGATATTCTAAAAAGTTTTGCAGCATAGGACATTGAAAAGAGCTTCTTTTGATTTCAACAATAAATTTAATTACCTGAATAAGCATATATACAGCAGCAAATTAAGATTATAGGAGAAAATCTAAAGAAACTCATCCACTAAAGTTCATATTGAAATGCATCTATATGGTGGTTTATAAAATATAATTAAGAACAAGTAATTTTTCCAACACGAATTACAGACTAAGAGATTCTTTGCAGACCATTACCATATGGTGCAGATAGAAAACAGGGCATCTCCTCGTCACTCCCATCATACCCTATCTGATTTTGCATCCGATCATACTTGGCTACAATCTCATCTGGCAAAACCTTAGCCCTGCAAAGTGGGCATGTAGCCAAACATTGCTGTAACCATTCGTCTAAGCAATCCTTGTGGAATGTATGTTTGCAATTCAATTTCCTCACACTTTCGCCTTCCGAAAATTTGGACAAACAGACTGCACATTCCATCGAATCTTGTTGCCTCGTCAATGTTTTACTGTAAGAAATAGTCGGATTTTTTTCTTCCATGTGTCACCAGGTAACAACATAGAAACAAGACCAAACAACAACAGAACACAACACATGACCATCACAACATACACTCTCCTAGGTTCTCTTTATCATGTTAAGCATTATTTCCCTTGCATTATTTATTGGCTTAATGTTCAATCTTGATAGAGAACTTTTGTTTTTTTTTCCAGGAGAGCATCGAACAACTGAGCCCGTATATACACTTTAGCCTAGAAACAACAGTGGAAAGCTCAAATCCAATCTAATTTTTTCTCAACTTCATTAGTAACATACATATGAATCTAATATATGTATTCCATGAATTTAATCTTTCTGTGATCATGAATCATTTTTGCTGTCTTTCATAGAAATTGGCCAAATGACCCCTGATCAATGAGATTTATTTTGGATGTAAACAATATGCGATTAATAGAATCAAAGGTCGTAATTGCTTATTTCTAAAATCAATAATGTTTTGGTAATTCTTTTGAGAGAGCAGAATCCGTTAAAAATTGGTAATTCGGCTAAGACAGCAGAAACCATTCAAAATTCAAATACCACTTCACAAGATTTGTTTGTTAGAGAGCAGATAAGGATGTGTGTGTGTGTTTGAACTCCATGTAAAGCTGTACAATTTTATCCACGTAAACCATCAAACGAAGACGAAGTTGCATTCTTCTCTTAGAATTTTCTTCGTCTAAACTTGATACAAAGTTTAATTAGGCTGTCTACCATACATGCAATTTGAAGGTATTTAGTGATTCAGTTGCTATCACTGATTAGGTTTAGAACATTTACATAGTAAAGGATAGGCTGACACACTTCCGCCATAGAAAAAGCTCGCTTCCAATTGGGGAAACGGTCTGTAACTTTATATGTGCATGTCATTTGAACCTTATAAGTGAAGAGTATTATATTATTTTCCGTTTATATGTCTTCAAACTGAGTTGGGTCATTTATATAATGGCATTATAGTTTTTATATTCACCAGGGAACCCACAAATTGGTTCATTATCCAGTCTGTTTAGGTATAATGTCTGCAACTTCAACGGCTTTTTGTGAAAGTTCTCCACCACAAATGGCGTCTTTCTCTCCATTATAGCAACACTAATTAATAAGAAAATTTATCTTGAAGCACTGCATGTAAGACTTTATTATAGACTATAGAGACGTGGCTGAGCAATAATGGCTGCCATTAGCATAAGTTATGGTGACCAAATTCTTTTTTAGCATTATCACTGCTAAGATTATAACTTAATTAATGATTTATAAAAATCATATTGTAATGTCATTTGCCGAGTTCTTTTGTCACTTCTACAATCTTTAATTAGGCTTATTAGGTTACTTATTTCCCCATGACTTGAACCACAAATGTTAGTATAATTACCCACCATACCATATATATATAACACCGCAAGTTGCATATCAAATATTGTTTTCAATATAATCTTTGTTTAATTAATTTTGTCTCATTGAATTCCAAGCAAACTATTCGACAAGAATGCTTCGTATTGTATTTTTCACTGCCATGTTTTGGACAATTACACATGATACTCATCGATTAGAACTATACTTCCAAGTTCCAAGTATCTTCTTTGGTGAAAAAAAGATATGTAGCACGCCCTTAGATGGTATATACATTAACTAAATTGTTGGTGGTGTTATGCCACTACAAGATTTAACAGTTTTACCGACGGAATTTTTCAAGCATTGCTAACCATAATTGTCAAAAAAATAAAATAACATGATACAAAAAATACAATATAAACTTGAATCATAAAATCATAAGTAATTTTTTAAAACTAATTATATATTAACAGTTACAGCTAAGAAATTAAATTACATTAAAATCTGATAAAGTGAGCAACAATATTATAATCAATGAGCAATCTAAATAAAATAAGAGAGTTAGATAATATGAATCAATAAATTAATGACATAGAAAAATAAAAAGTCTTAGAACAACACTTCTCAATACAAGGGAATTACTGAATGGTAGGAAAAACACATGAACTTGATGACAATTTGGTTGTTCCCGTCACAATCAATCCTAATGGACCCCTTTTAGGTTGTAAGCTAATGAGTCTAAATTAGTAATTTACTAACATCAATTCAATAATAAAATACACTCCTAAATAATGAATAATGCACTAGAAAAAATTCAAATTAAAAATAATTAATAAAAATTAAATAAATAAATAAACTAGAATAATTAAAAAGTTTTTATGTTAAAATTTCTCCATGTAGCCCGAATCTTCAATTTTTGCATATTTTTGGCAGATTTGAATCTTGATTTCAAACATGTCGTTCTCTCTCATCTAGATAAATTATTGGACCTATGATATATGGTTTAAAAGCTTCAGATGTCTAGTTTTCAGCCCAACTTTAATCGCAGCAAAATTTCATTGGTAGCTCCAGATATATCTTAAAACAGTACATGAAAGTCTAGTTTCATATATTTAACAAGATTCATCTACTAACTTTAATCATTTGAAATATTATATTCTTAAACTCCATTTGACCTGAAAATCTACCATAATATATTTTCATATGTCTAATATTTTCCTGTAAAATTTTAGCTCTATCCATTGTATGGTTTGAAAGATATGTTCAATCTTGCAAAACTGATTAACGGATATTTTAAGATCAAATTTAGACTTGACTTAGTTCATATCATAAATTTAGTAAAATCGTAAAATCGGGTTGAGTTTATCGATTTTACTGATTTTGTACGAGTTGAGTCTGATTTTACTAATTTTTGAGTTTTTAGTCCGGTTTTGCACGTTAGATACATGATGACTCGTAAAATCTAACTCGCAATATGATTTTACGAGTTAACTTGTGATTTTAACAACAATGTTGCAAACATTTTTCTAGTAAAAAAAATAAACCGTATGTGGGTTGATTCGATGTGACTCAATTGAATTGGCAGATCCAAAAATAACTGGAACGACCCGTAAACATATAGTTTGACTAAAAAAATTCAAGACAACTTTTTTTTTCAAATATCGAAACAACAATATATTGGATTGACTCAGGTCAGCCCATATAAATTAGCCAAATTGATGTCTCGGGACATAAGACCATGATAACTCATATAAAGAAAATAGAAATAAATTACGAAACATAATTTTTAAATATCAATCCAATAATAAAGAATAAAATTGAAAAAAAAAATTAAAAACATAACAGACATGAGTCATCGTGAATTAACCTATCAAATCCACACTCTGAGTCATGAGACCAGGATAACCCCATAAAAAATAAATCAATATTAATGATGAAGGTTAATTCTCAACCAACCCAATATTGAAGGAAGAAATTGAAAAAAAAATAAAAATAAAAAATAATCCAAGTCAGCCTCGATTAACCCACTAAACCTGTGATCTAGGTCATAAGATCAGGATAACTTCATTGACACTAAACAAATAAAAAACACTAAGTCGACTTAAGCACCCCTTATAAAACAAATCAAAGCAGCTTATGAGTGATAATTTATAATAAACTCATTATTGAATAATAAAATTAAATATAAAATATTTAATTTAAAAAAAAATACAATAAAACAATCCAAATTTATGGGTTAAACCCAATAAAATTAAGAAAAAAACAGATGTAAAAAACTTTATTTCATGGGGATGCACTTTCACCGCCTTTTTTATTAAAAAACTAAATTAATGTAGTTGAACCATTTTCTACATGACTTTGACAGATAAGCTAGCCACTTGGCCATAATTAATTAATTTATTAAAGGATCAATTAAATTCGTGGCTGCCAAGAAAAGTTGACCCCATTGACGTCCACCTACGCACCCACCATTCCTCTCCATAGCTATGACGTGGTGCCTTTGTGGTACTAAAATGACATGCCACAAGTGAAGCACTGTTAAAAGAAAAGCCACTATTTAATGTAACATTGATCCACTGCTTCTCTTAAAAGAATTAAATTTCGTGCATGCAGCACAATTGTTTCCTTCTATCTGTGCCCTAAAACCGCCTTCTAACGTGATGATAATGCAAGATTAGTCAGCTGTGAAACACATACTTTAGTGTTGGCTAGCTCACTAAGGCCTCGTGAAACGCCTATAAATACCCAACATCTCCATCCCAGGCACCAAACACATTTAGCTCTTACCTAGTTTCTTGTCTTAGCTCTTCACTTTTCAAAGCCAGTATGTCTTCAATTGGAGTTGCTTGTGCTGACGTCTACGTGAAGCAGAAACGCCAGATGGAGAAAATAAAGAGAATGGAGGAGGAGAGAGTGAGAAGAGGAGAGAGTGTCGTTGAAGAGGAGAAAGTTGGTGGTTCTGCTTCAACAAGTGGAAAGTGCAAGAAGAAGGTCCATCCAGGTAATTTTCCTGCCTCGGAGTCTGAAGCGAAGCAAGGAGAAGCGAGGGATAATGTGGCATAATTAATTACTAGGGAGATGTTTGTGTGTGCTTCTTGTGTGAATCTGTGTATATTTCTGGGTTTTTTCTTTTTTGCTTCTTTTTAACTGATCTTCAACTCGTTGTATTTCCTAGTTTCTTGTTAGATAAGTACTTGGCCATCGTTTGTTATCCAAAACTCAACTTCGTCATGATCTATATGGTAGTTCTGTCCTTGCCAAAACTGCTACTACTCTTCTTCTTCTTGTGATGGGCTTTGCTACGCGGAGCTGTTAACCCTTTCCCATGCCATGACTTCCCTTTCCACTGCCAATGATATCGGCATTGTAGCACAGATAATGGTGCCTCCGTTTGCCAGGAGGCAAATACTGTTCCCGTTTTCGTCGTTTTGGCTCTCATGAATGTTCCATGAACTCATATTTACACTCTAATCTGACAAAGCACTGGTTATCCAATAAAAACCTAAATAATTTGTGAAGATTTTACACTACATTAATTCTGCTAAGTCACATTTATAAAGATATCCTGAATTTTAGTATCACTATAAATGTCTCAGGATGGTTTATGGGTGTGATGGCTGTACATTGCAGGACTTCAGCTATTCAATTTAAGTTCAAATTATTGGCTAAGTTTTAGGAGATTAGCAAGCTCTTTCAAAAACTATCTCTTGTTTTACAGGTTCAAACTTGCCCCTCTTCCTTTTAGCATGTGTCCTCAAGTCTTTGGTATATATATACTATTTAATGATTTATTTTTTGGAATGATTCTATGTGAACCTCTGATTTCTTTGTAATTTCTCAATTCTGTTTTTGTTCGAGTAATTTTATTTAAATAATATATTGTTTATCAAATAGTACAATTTTGTATATGAATACCTAGCAAAATATAATTTTCAATTTGCAATCGTAGTTGTCCTTGCCAATATATATTTTTATTAAATACTAAAAAAATATTAAAAGCTTTAAATTTTATTCATTCTACATTTCTAAATGGTTGGTGATGAGAGCTCTTACAACTGGCTATCTAAAAATATAAACCTCAAAGGATTGGCTTGGTAGATAAAAAGGTATTTTTTTTTTCTTGACATCCTATCTTTCTAGGTCCAAATATTGAGATCATCATTTAAGAGTATTTATTATTTAAAAAAAATTACATCAAACTAATATAATGAGTCCTTAATTAAGATTGTAGGATATTCCATACCTTCGATAAAAAAAAAAAAAAAAAAAAAAAAAAACAAGTAGTTGTCTAAATAACTAACAAGAATTGCATGTTGTGCAAACGTTTTGATTCCATTATTACCTCTTAAAAATTTAAAAATCCTATAAGAAAGCTTACATTTTTCATTTTCTATCAGTTGATTATATTTAATATGTATGTGTATAATTTTTTAATTTCATACCATATTAATTATACATTTTAATCCTAAAAATTGATTTCTAGAACTGTTTTTTATAGAAAATGCATTGTAAAAACATCTAGATTGAAAAACTTGTTTATTTTTACACCTCTTTTATATATATATATATATATATACCCCATCTACTAATATTTTTTGGATTGAATAATATGTAATTGATTAAACCATCAACCTCATTACAATAATTCATCATGCACAACCCTTCAAATGAAACTCGATATATCTAAGAACAATCATCTATTACTTATATAAAACCTATATAGAATATTAATGACAACATGTATTAACTAATAATGTGAACTAATTAAATTATTGGTGCCCAATTAATTAGCTATCATTGGTTTAACTCACTTATATAAAACCTATATAGAATATTAATGACAACATGTATTAACTAATAATGTGAACTAATCAAATTATTGGTGCCCAATTAATTAGCTATCATTGGTGTAACTCAAACCTAATCAATTTATTTTAATAATACTCTTAATTCATTATTAATTTTCTTTAAAAATTCAAATTCCTCCAAATTTACCGAAACTTTCAACTTAACAACAAAATTGATAAAATATGAAATGTACCTATTAAATACACCATTATTTATTTTATTATAAAACACCTAAGTTATAAAATCAAATTCAATTTCATCAAATGACAAACAAATATATTTTTTAAAATCTTAAACGAACCATAACATGTACAAATCATACATTTATGAAACAAATTTCCATAGAAAAAAACTATAAATCAAGTAAACATATAAACAAACTACATATACGTACATTATCAAAATACCAAAACCAACATTTTAAAAATTGGTTAATAGAAAAAATAGATAGTTTTACTTACTTGATTTGGTGAATCTTCAAAAAAACAATTAAACCAGAACAAAAATGCTAACAAATTAAGTGTTGGGGTAACCGGATTTTTTATGATGGGAGCTTAATTTGTAACAAAATAAAGAGTGTTGTTTATTGTTTTTTGTTATACCTTAAATATTATTGATGGATTCACCAACATGTATTATAGACGGTGTATATTTTAGCAATAATTTTATTTGTAATAATGACAAATCATTTTTCTTTTTTTTATTATTTCATTTTTAAATATAATTATCTCCGTATTCATCAAATTCATCGATAAATTTGGAACTTATGAATGGGTTTGTTGTTAATTATCTCCGTATTCATGAAAATTTGTTGATAATGTATACCAAAAGAAATTAATTATAATAAAATATTTTATCGATAAATATCATTGCAACTTATGAATGGGTTTTTTCCATCGGTATGTAATTTTCTGCTAGTGTGCATAAGTACCAAGCAATCATAGCCTGAGTACTGGCCTACCAAAAACACTTGATCGATCCCCCATGAGTCAAGAAGTCCTAGCAGGTATATATGAGGTGGAGTTCTGTGTGCGGCTCGCTGATTCTGGAGCATCTGTGTCACCGTACCCACGAAGATCTGGTGCAATGCAACGGTAGCCGAGGGAGGAGGATGGAGAAGTAGGTGTCGCCGGCATGAATACCAAAGTTCAGGGAACCCGTGCAAGAAGAGGATTACTGGACCTGTCCCTATTGATGCTGCGTGCCAGTTGTGGTTACAGTCACGTCTATCTTCTCCATTGTCCTTTTCGTGTTAGTGTAAGTGGTGGTTCAGGAGGCTAGAAAGAGAAGGAAGATGCAACTTAGCTTTCGAACGGAAGCCTAAAAGCGAGAAGGACGGAGATGAACACCGGTACAAATTACCAGCCAACTGCGCATATGGGTCCTATATATTCAGTTTCACTGTTGTTTTTGGTTTGTGTTCGTGATTTTTAAAAATTGTTTTCAAAATCTTCTCTAGCCATGCCAAGTTTTATCATTTTTTTTTACATCCCTGTGTTTGTTTCTGGGCCATTTACTTTTTTTAAATTCATGCCTTCTAAAGCTGTGAACAAAACGAGGAAAAAAACAACAACGATACCCCATGAGTCCTAAAAAACACGAGCATCGCCCATCCTGCCAAAGTGTGAGCTGGTAAATAACCAATTAAAAAATCAAATTGTTAGTTTTTGTGCCATTTATTTTTTAATTCGTGCTTTTTAAAGCAGTGAACAAAGCGAAACAAAAAATTAAATAAAGCTAACGATACCTGATGAGTCGACAACCATGATCTTTATCTTGTTTTCACGGGAGGGTACTTTTATTAAAGAACTAGATAGATCAGTCTAATTTTTTTAACTTAAAAAAAATATACTAAGGTGATGCAAGTATTTTTTTAAAAAAATAAAAATTAAAAACTAGGTTATTGACTTCACTAAATTTAATAAAAAATCTATTAATTTAAATAATATTAAAAAAAATGCAATGACAATATATAAACTGACAAAAAAGATAAACAATTAAAAAAGATTAAAAAAAACCTAATATGAACCCATTCGAGTTAGCATGCCAAATTTTAGACCTTGTCATAATACCAAGGTAATCTCATTGAAAACAAATTAAATATAACTATAAAGCTTAATTACGAAATAATATCATGTTGAAGGGTAAAACTAAAAACAAATTAATTTAAAAAAAGCAATGAAAAGAAATAGAGACCTAAGTAAACCCGTCAACCCTAGGATCGTGAGTATAGGATTGGAATAACTTCATAGAAACAAAAGTGATAAAAAAGTACAAAGAATAATTTCTAATAAATCAAATATTAAAGTATTAGATTAAAAAATTAATTTTAAAAAAGGACCTAAAAAGGATCAAAGTCAACTCATACTAACCTTTGACCCTGATCATGAACCCGAGACTAAAATACAATGAAGTCAAATTCTCAATCAACAAAATAGCAAGGGATGAAATTGAAAAAAGAAAAGAATAAAAAAAGGATTCAAAACAAAATAAATAGTAATAAAAAAATAGGAATTAAATTTGACATAAAAATAAATAGAAAACAACTGATGAGGTATGAAATAAAAAACAAAACTCAATTAGAAAAATGAAAAAAAAATAGCAATGAAAAGAATAAAAATCAAATTTGATTTAGAGATTAAATGAAACCAATTATTGGGGGACAAAATAAAAGAATCACTAAAAAAACAAAAAACAAAATAAATAGCAATCAGAATAATAAGATCCAAATTGAATACAAAAAAATCACATGATACCTTATATTTTGACAAGGAGAAGAGAGAGAAAATAAAGGATAAAAGAAAAAAGTTCATCACAACCTAACTGTTGCACCATTGTGCACACGAGTCGTGTTAGTGTATATGCCCTGTAACTAATCAGTTAGTTACATATAACACTGATTTTATTCATGTAAAACATATTTATTATTAACAAATGCTTTCTTTATCTTTAATATTCATTTATATTTCATTAATGAATCTATTATTTGATTAATGAATCTAAACTAAAGATAAACTTCATAGGACAAAAAATATTTTGCAAAGAAAATTATAAATTTGTTATAACTATGATATTTCTATTAAATCAAAACATTATTCCTAAATATTTATAGTCAATGTCCTATTAAGACTATATATTAATTAAAGTTGTTGAGACCGATACATATTATGGTTTTTTATGAAAAGAAATAATTGCTCTCATAAGCTAAGACATGAGAGATACCCGGAACTAATATGTATATACTTGTCAGATGACATATATACTGAACTGACACACATGAGAATTTCATATGCAAAGATTACTTATGTTTATGGAAAGACTTATATGACAGTTGTGTAAGTGATTCTTAGACTTTAAATCACTAAGTTATCTTATATATGTAGTGTTATGCTTTGATTATGATTACACATTGTTCTAATTAAGGGTAACAAATGAGCAGATATTAGGTATACGATAAACTATATGAATGTATTTGAATAATCAAGAAAGGATTCATCATTCTATGTGATTTAGAGAAAGTGTTTCATCTGTTCTCAAATAATATTAGTTGTGAAATCATTAGCCAAGATGAAATGAGATTTGAAAGGTGTTTTAAATTTTATTCAAAGAATCAATTACTATAATATTGATAACAAAACTAATTTAACAAAGCAGACATGTTACATGCTATAATGTCTAAATTAGAGCATTCTTGATGAAGACATAATAACTACACTAAGAAATTGGTCATTGAAAAGTTAAGTCAAACCACTTATGACTTTCATTATATTTAAGGGATCATGACAAGTTGTTAGATGTTGTACTTGATCTTTAAATATAGATTAGTCAATTATTGAATTGATAATAAATTAAATTATTTAATTTATTTAATCTTATTTTGTTTAGGATTATGATTTATATTTAAGTCAACTTATTAGAAAACTCAATGGGTCACACATATAAGAACCATTGGTCATAAATTAAAATGGAATGATTCATCAAATGTGACTTGATTGTAAATAAGTTTTAGAAATTGAAGACTACAATGTAATTAATATAGAGGATTACAATTCTAGATCTAGAAAAAAATCAAGCAGGGACTTGATTATATAAATATATAAAAATACCCTAAAATAATATATGTGATATTATTTAAGAGGCAAATTGATATTTTATCATTTATAGAGTTTTCAGGTTTTCGTATAAATAGAATGTTATGTTTCTTATTTACTGTTCAACACAATATAATACAATATAAAAATAACACTAGATCTATCTAACAGGATTCTTAGAACTCTTAGAAAATTTTAAATTTATCGTTTTCGTTGTGTGTATGTATTTTGAGAAACCCAATAGTGATATCAAAGTCATCGTTAGATAATTAGGGATGTTAATTGCATGTTTTAAATTTTATTGGCATTAATTATGAATTAATTTTATGTGTAAAACTACTTATTTTTTCAAAAGTAATTTCTCTCACTATTTAAAAAAAAAAACTGGTAATGTTCTGATCAGATCTAGCTGGATTTTTTTTAGATCTAACTTGACTTGTAGCTAAGAAAACAACCATTAATTGCGCTAGCACTACTGATACTACTAATTGTGTTGTGAACATAGCCAACTCACTACTAGCTGGTGTGGCAGCCGTCAAGGGTTGTTGTCACGCCATGCACATCTCTTAAAGCAAGGGGCGGCATTGTGCCAAGCAGCAACCTCGCACTTTAGAAGGTGTAGTGTAAGGGTTGCTACCCTTTTTTGTCACTAGGAGTAACAGGTAAAGGCTATCGTCGGTATGGGTACCCCACTCCAGCAGTAGAAATTGTAACAACTACGTACCAGCAATGGACTGACAGTATTGAGAAGAAGATGATGAGGGGAAAAATTATAATTTTACCCTACAACTTGTGTCTATTTACAATTATGTTTTAGGGTAAATTTATGATTATGCCCTTATCACTTATACACAATTATAATTTGGTATTTGGGGTGAAATTACAATTCTACCCCTGCATATATAGAATATTGATTTTATATTTTAAAAATTAAAATCCTAAATTAAATTAATTTTAATATTAACTTTTCTAATTAGATTAGGATCAAATTAATTTTTTTAATTAAAAGTTGATGATGATGAGTTGTTATACTTGATGAGCCTACCAACTACATGGAAGCATGAGAAATGGCTCAAGGCTATTGAATCTAAAATGAATTTCATGTACACCAACCAATTATATATTATGATTAATCCATCTAAAGGGATAAAACTCATTAATGTAAGTGGGTCTTTAAAAAAAAGACTGACATGAAAGGCAATGTAAAAACATACAAAGTTAGACTAGTTATCAAAAGTTACAAACAAAGACAGAATATTGACTTTGATTAAACCTTCTCACTAATAGCTATGTTAAAACCCATAAGGATTTTGCTTGTTATACATGCATACCAAGATTATGATATTTATATATTTAATGTCAAAACTGCATTTCTAAATGGGAATCTTCATGAAGATATGTATATAATACAGCCTAAAGGTTTTAAATCTAAAACATTTTCCAAAAAAATATGCAAGCTACACAAACCCATTTATAGACTTAAATAAGCTTCAAGGAGTTGGAATATCTATTTTGGTGAGATAATCAAACTGTTCGATTTCATCAAAAATATGGATGAACCCTGTGTTTTAAAAAAACGTTGGTGGGAGTTAAGTTATTTTCTTAATATTTTATGTAGACAAAGTATGAAGGTGTCTTATGGAATGTTATAACTCTTATAAATTGTAAAAAGATAGAAGAATTTCTACAAAATACATCAATGCATGAAGGTGTCTTGTGGAATGTTATAACTCTTATAAATTGTAAAAAGATAGAAGAACTTCTACAAAATACATCAAAGCATGAAGGTGTCTTCTGGAGGTGGTGGTACTTGATCCCAAAAAAGATCAAGATAAGACTTAAAATTATAAGTAATGTTTTTATTAGATATGCCTATAATAGTAATGCATATCAATTTCTTGTATACAATTCAAGTATTGAATACATCTATCCTAATACTATTAAAATCAAATAATGCTACGTTCTTTGAAGATATGTTTTTATTTAAGAAAACACCTGAAAATCATTTACTTAAAAGAATGACTGAGTTAGCTTTAATCGTTGTCATCAATCAAAAGTGTACATCTATCAAAAAAATAAAGGTTGAAGAATAAACTAATTAAAATATTTTTAAATAATTAGAAGCTTTCTATTTATGAATTGTAAAAGACTAAATATCATATACTCAATTAGCAAAGTGAGTAGATTTACTAGTAATCCAAGTTTAGATCTTTGAAAAGCAATAAAAGGGATACTCAAATATTTACCTTTGACTATAGGTTATATTATATTAGTTATCTAGCAATAGTAAAAGGGTATACTAATGCTAATTAGATATCAAACACTAAGGATTCAAAATCCACTATTGGATATATTTTCACATTTAAGGAAGCAATTGTATCATGAAAATCCTTTAAACAAATGTGTATTTTAATACCCATGGTGAAATTCAAGTGTATTTCTCTTGAAAAAGCTAGAGAGAAAGGTGAATAGATTTGAAATTACTTAAAAGATAATTTATGTTGGTTAAAGTAATGCTAGAAATGTGTGTACTTTATTACAATTAGTCTACAATTGAAAAGACACAAACTAGCTAGTATAATAATAATAAGTCTAGGTGTATACAAAGATAATACTGTTAAAAACTTACTCGTGATTAAATCTCTTTTACAAGTTTAGATATATGCTTGCTATACATGCTAATATATATATATATTTTTAATTTCGATTACAAGTATACTTTCAATAATATAAATGGCATGCTTATAAATTAAACATTTTAATAACAAATCTAAAATGTTTGGACCAAGGTTGTCAATTTCGTTTCAGATGATGTTTTATTTTTTTCAATTGGAATGGAATGTTTTGGTTTTGGGGCATTTTGGGGTTGTACTGCTCACACATGTGTATATATGTACATATATATATAAACGTAATGTCAAACAAATATAATTTTAAATTTTAAAATATTCCTAAATAGTCAAGATTGAATAGAATATTAAAGTAATTCAACTTAAACAAAATATCAAAATATTATGGAAGTAAAATATTTTAACACAAAAAAAAAACATAAATCAAACATCATCTTCATAATTAACATAAAAATAAGGATCTTGATCTTGTAGTGGTATGTAGGGAAAGTCATCAACTAAACATTTCAATACTTGATCATTTTCACCTAGTTCATTCTTGTCATCAAAACATATCTCTTCATCTTCTAAAGTTAAAGTAGATAAATGTGCTTCAATAGTCTCCCAACTTATATCATCTTTATCAAGAATGCTAGGTTCTTTACAAATCCATTCATTCAATAGGTCAATGTTATCAAGGTTAATGAGATCTAAAGCATTTCTTGTTTTGCTCAAATTCCTACAAAGTATAAACATAAATATATATATATATATATGAATATAAACCATATATATTAGTGATAAATCTAATTTTAAAAAATTAATATCATTATTAATGAAAATAGGAGTAATCATTTTCAATTTTATTGTTAGTATCATTGTTATTGAAAATAGTAATGAAAAAAAGATTTTTATACCTAGATGGTTTAATTAATCAAATTGAACCGGGTTCAATTTGATTCAATAGTTTTTCAAACCTGAAATGGAATATGTGAAATGAAACTAAAATATTCTGGTCGAAATTTAATCTGAAAATCCGGAACGAATCAAGATTTAAAATGAGATGAAAATTATTTTATTTTATTTTATTTTTAAATTAATATAAAATATTTCAACAATTCCCAACAAAACAGAATGAAATTAAGACAACAGTTTTTCATGTTGACATAAACTTAGAGAGATTGAATATCAGCTTTGATTTTAGTAATGTTAAGATTGGTCAGAGCGGATTTTTTTTCTCTAAAAAAGGGACGTCACGGTGGTGAGCGTTGGTTGGTTGATCGGAGATGATGGGAACTGCAACTAAATTTTTGACTAGGAAAGAGAGGTAGTTGTTGATGAGTATTAGGCACGCGTCATATATTCATTGGTTACTCATTATTACAGGGACGGAGATGTATTTTTCACATTAAAGGACAAAAACAAAAGGACCATATGTATTGAACAGTGCAATTTATGGTGAAAACTGAAAAGGAGAGGGCACTGAAATATATTTTTATATTTTTATAAAAATGCCAAATCTGTTATAACGTGTTAGACATTTTGCTAAACTATCCTAAACTTAAAGAAATCTTATTTGAGGGCAACGGTTGAATTGGAATTTTATAAAATTTTAATTTTTTTAAATTAAGTTTTTTTGATATTTTAAATTTTTTTAATGTGATGTTGATATTAAAAATAAATTTTAAAAAATAAAAATAATATTATTTAATATATTTTTAAATAAAAAATGCTTTAAATAACTGGAATCGATTTTCTTCTTTTCGTAGCAATCTTCTACCATAATCTTCCGCTTTTTGCATTAACTATATCTTTAATAATCACAGGCATAAAAGTACAGGTCAGCTGTCACATCAAAGTTCCTTACGTGTCTCTCCTTGAATCAATATCTCTCTATCACTCCAAATAAATAAATAAATATATAAAAAGATTGAAATGAGAGAAAGAAAAACTCGAAAGGGCTCAGGCCCATTCACCAAGGCCCCATTAGTAACCCAAGAGATTGGGTCTCGGCTGCAGCGAATGTTTAATTTAATTAAGAAAAAAGAAAATCTCTATTTTAGCACTGTTTTGACCCCAAATATCTAAATAAATTCCTCACAATTTTGATAGGGAAAAGACACAGTTACTAACACCTACATATAACCCAAAATTAAGCAAATCACCCACAGGGAAGGGGCATTTTTATTTTAGGTCAATCTAGTTTTTTTCCCCACTGGATGCCAAGGATATTCTCATAACCTATATTAATTTAATCTTGTGACTTATAAGAATTTTAATAATTTAGATTCTTGACTAAAAATTGTGTTTTTGACTCAATTTTTTATTTATTTATGCAAAAAACATTTCTTGAAGAAACCATGATTTGTTTTTTACTATCAATATGATTATTTGAATAAAAATCTTAATTAACTAATATCTAAAATATATTATTAATTAATATAAGAATTTAATAAATTTATATATTTACAATATTTTAAATTAGTTTATTTAAAAAAAATTCAAATTAAAAATAAAATCAAGCTAACCACATAGACCCTTAAAAAAACAGCTTAGGTGTGTGGGCTTATATGCTAAGCCCATATATCTAGCCTTTATTTTTTAGCTTAGGCCCGCTTTTTGTTTTTTTTTTTAAATGGGCAACAGGTTATCTACAGTAGCAAATAGCATGTCACTTATTGTTATGTTTTTTATGAATAAAAAATCAAAGTTCAAGTTTTTGGCATTCAAGAAGTCAATTTTTAAGTTGTTTTTATCAAAAAAAAAAAAACCTCGAAATGTTTTAAAAAAAATCTTCAAAAACAATTTATTAACCCCAAAACACTTTAAAAACCAAAAATCAACTTAAACAAAAAAAAATTAAATGAACTCCAATCTAATTTTTCAAACATATTTATAGGAAGAAAAAATTATACAACATCTTGTACTTTGGTTTAAATTACGATTACTTATTATAGTTTAAAAAATTACCATTTACATCTTAAACTTTATATACAAGCTAATACTTAACATTCTTTCAAAAAGAAGTCAACAAAAATTATTTAATTATTTACAAGATTGCCAATACTTTTTATTCAAATACTATAGAGCCCTTACAATATTAATATAACAACTTTACTATCAAACTTTAATTATTTTTTATTTTTTGACTGAAAAGCCTTTGTAAATGGTAATTTGTATCAAAGAACATGATGTTTTATGTAAATTTACCTTAGAGGAAAAAAAACCATTATTATTGAACTCTTTCTATTTAATGGAACTTATTAACATCAAAATATTCTATTTTAGTTACTGAAATATGGTTAACCAAATGTTTTTTTTCCTCATCCACTATTTTTTGATATTTTTTCTCTATTTGCTCTCAAACTTAAGAACTAATATGTAAAATGAATAAAGTTTTGGACTAAAACGAATAATTTTTAAACTAAAAGGATAAAAAAAAGTTTGGCAAAATTTTAAGATAAAAAAATTGTTCATAGAGATTCTCACCTAAGTATATTTTTATCAATTTGAACAAGAATTAATAATAAAAGGATAGATAAAAAAAATAACATTATATTCATAGATAAATTCAAACATTTAATTTTTTTAAAGATGAATTGGATACTATATCTAACATATAAATAAGTTTACGTGTGTTTGAGAATGAGGTAAGATGAGGTGAATTTTGATTTTTTTAGAGGTACAATTTATTTAAACACAACTCACATCTTACTAAAAGCTATAAATACATGCCTTTTGGTGTGTTATTTTTGGACCTCATTAAAAAAAAAAAATTCAAACTCACATCACCACATTTCCAAACATACATTTAGTTCATTATCTTTTTTACCCCAATATTATTTTTCATATAATATTAATCATATACATATTATATAATTAAATGATTTTTTAAAATTTAAAACAGATTGAAACATCATTTATTTTATAATAATACAATTAGCTCAATTAAAAATATAAAAGATAAATGAGGCATCGGACTCCATTATAAGAGAATAAACTAAAAGAGGAGGAGTTTAAACAATGTTTTTATTGTAGCATAAGACAAATTTTACTATAGATTCCAACAGTAAAATAATTATTTTGGCCTTGAATCAAATAAAATATATCCTGGTTGATGGGGGTAAAAGGGTCTTTTTTTGTTTTTTTACGGAGAGTAAAAATATATGTCAAAGAATTTGTTTTTCAATTTTTGATGGACAATTAAATTACTTAAATGCATTTAAAGTAAAAAAAAACCTTTGGTTGTGGGTTTTTTTGCATTTTCAAGTTGATTCTTTTTGTTATTTACTGATTTATTAAGGGTATTATAGTTTTTTAATGCAAATGAAATAATACCAAATTTAAAAAAGCTAATGGCATGTGCATTGTAAGTGTTAGCATGTGGAAGGTGTCCGCGTAGTTCAATAAGTGCATGCGACTCTTTCTTATGGTGAAACTTGCCCTTTTGTTGTGTTGTTGGATGCATCATTATGTCATCTTTCTTCTGGCATGACATGTGTCAATAGCAGGTGGAACATTTGTTATCAATGGGGCTTTTTCTTTTTCTTTTCTCTCTCCCTCCTCATTGTATATTGGTCTTCTTTATTCTTGACATTTCTACTTCTACCATGTTTCTTTTAGTTTCTAAATTTTATTCTTGAATCTTTTGTAAAAGTTTTATCTCTTTTCAAATTAGTCTATATATATATATATATATTATTTGTAAATTTAGTTCTTATTCTTTTGATTTATTGTTTTTTTCCTTAACCTTTTTATAAAATTTTTATTGGTGTTCAATTATGTCACTCAATCCAAGTTTATAGTGTGTTGCTGTTTTTAATTTGGTCCTCATTCTTTTAAATTTTTTTCTTTTTATGGATTTATTTTTCTTGTCAATTTAACCCTCTAATTAAAATTTTATGTCCTTTTTCTTTTATTTTTTAATTTTATTTTTTATCATTTTGTAAAAATTTTATTTCTTTTAAATTTAGTCTTTTAATTCTGATTTGTCATTTATTTATTTTTTCAATTTGATCCTTATTATTTTGATTTTTATTTTTTTTTCTTGAAATTTTTATAAAAATTGTATTAGTTTTCAATATATTTTTCAATCTAAGTTTATGTTACATTAGTGTTTTCAATTTGATTCTTATTTTTTTTATTTTTTTATGGCATTATGTTTCTTTATAATTTGTTAGTTTCCTTTTATTTTATTTTCACTTTTATTTTTTTAATTAATATTTTTAAAGATCATTTTGTGTTGTTATTTTTTTTTCTCATTCTATTATTTAGTATTTAATTTGTTTGGGATTATGCTTTTTTATTTATTTTATTTTTTTTTTATAAATGATATTTCTAATCTAATAATATGTATCATAAATTTGAAAAATAGTACATATTTTTATTTTTTTGCAGAAAAAATATGGGCTCATGGTACGGTCTAGAATAATAATAGTGTTTGATATTATAATGTAATCATAGTTTTGAGATTTATTGATTTTTTTTAATTTTAAATTAATTTTTTTATATTTTTAGATTATTTTGATATTAATATATATAAAAAATTATTTTTTAAAATAAATTATTTTAAAATATTTTAAAATAAAAAATATTTTAAAAACAATTTCTATCAAAGCATTAAAATATAAAGATAGACGGAACGATATCTCTTGATACACAGAAGAAAAGTAGCTACTTCTCCATTATTGCAGTGCCGTATCAACTGTCAGAAGTGACACACGGACTCACTTCGAAAAAATTAATAATATATGTAAAAATAAAAACAGCTTAAAAATGGCAGCCTTGTTCACTTCACATTGTGCAAACAACGAAGACACACCTTTTACTTCTCATTCACTTCCTATAAATGCCCTCAAAATCTTTCCTTTTCAATCTAAATTTTTCAACTGCCAAAGCCTGCTACCTATCAGAAAAACCACCCAAGTGAGTAGTAATTCAATGGAATCTTATGGCCAACAAGTGGTTCTAATCACTGGTTGCACTCAAGGAGGTATAGGCCATGCCTTGGCTCGTGAATTTGCTAACAACAACTGCCTTGTTGTGGCCACAGCCAGGTCTTTGATTTCCATGAGAGACCTTGATCAAGATAAGAGATTTGATCTCCAAGAATTGGATGTCTTGTCAGATGAAAGTGTGCAGCATGTTGTGTCAAACGTTGTTGAAAGATATGGTAGAGTGGATATCTTGGTTAACAATGCTGGAATTCAATGTGTTGGCCCTCTTGCTGAGGTCCCTTTATCTGCTATGCAAAACACTTTCAATACCAATGTCTATGGTAATCTTCTTCTTCTCATCTAGTTCTCCTCTTGTTTTTTTCATTAATCTGTGTTTCTTTTGATGTTTTCTTCTTATGCCTTTTTGCCCTTTTCACTGTTTTGCTCTTTTTTGAATTGATGTGTGCATCTGGATTTCGTTTACTGTTTTCGTCACCCCCTTTGTCTAAATTGCTGGGTTTCTCTGTCTTGGTTTGTTTATACGCCATTTTGTAAATGGGACTTCGGAGTTCTTGTTAGGTTCCAGACTGTGCAAAGATGAATATTTTCCCCTCTCTCTCTAATTCTTATGGTGCAGATTGATAGGAGTCATGATAGCTAAGATGGTTTTGAATATTTGGTTGTGATTTGTACATGAACAGCATAATTAGGTGGAATTTCAACTTGAATATGTGAGATCTGGAATTGGTGGTTGATTTTATGATCTTATCCCCTAGGTGCTGAGTAAATATCCAGATCTTTTTCTGCTGATTCTTTCTGCTTGTGGGAGCCAAAAACCCAATCAATTAGAATCTGATAACCTTAAAACTATGGAATTGGTAACTGCTATTCTGTTCTCTTAAAGTAGTCTAAAAATGGCCGACGGGGGATTTTCAATTATGAAGATCAGTATCAGCCACTGATTTATTCTTTTATATATATATTGATATCAACTTGAAAAAAACCAGGAAGGAAATGGAAAAGAAAGATTCAAAGTCAAGCAACAAGATCATTTAACATATTCAGCTGATTTCTTGCTAGGTTGGCCTAATGGGCCTTGAAATTCTATATTGTTGTTCATATTGGTGATTCTTCTCTGTTTCCCGTAATAATTCTGAAATATTCAGCTAATGACTGGAAATTTCTTCCTCCATCTAAGAACATTTGTCCTAACCACATTTTGAAGGATTTCAATAGCAGACTTGAAATGTAACTGGTTTTCAATTCCCTAGGTTCTCATTTTTTTCATTGCAATATGAGGTACACGATGCGCTAATGATAATATTTACTTCTATAATCTCGCAAATCAAACAATGTCAGTATACAATTTACTCTTTTAAATTGCATCCTAGGACTCTTTTTGTTTGGATCTTGTTATTGATTCTGATGCTAAATCCTGTTTGTGTGTGAGCGAGCAAATGTGGTTTCTGGTGCCTTGGTTTTTTTGTCTAACCGTGATAGTCTTGGACTCAAGTAAAGTTATGCATTTGGACCGTGGCAGTGTTGCCTCACATGATTTAACTTATAAACTATGGGACTGCAGTATTCTGAAATAACAAAAGAAAGACAACAAGCACAAAAACATAAAATCATGTTAAAAAGGGTCTCTGCACCCAAATTCTAATTTGAATTTTTATTGCTATATATTTTCTCTTCAAGTAGTCTATTTTTCTAAAATATAGTTTTAAAACCCGGCCTAGCTCGGCGGGTCAACCTGGGACCTGGCTGATCCGGGACTAGAACCGAGCCAGGTTTAAGAAAAAAATAAGGGAAGTTAAAAACCCGGGTGACCTGACAGGTTGATTTGGTGACCCGGTTGACCCGGTATGACCTAGTCAAAAACTCTGTTGCAACCCGTTGACTAGTTATTTTTTTAACCAAAACGACATCGTTTTGATTTATAAAAAAATTAGGGTTGACCCGGGTGGCCCAATCAAAACTCGGTGACCCGGAAAAAACCCGTGACTCGGGCCTTGGTCCAGGTCAACCACTAGGCCGGGTTTAAAAATTATGCTCTAAAAGGTTTACAATTCCTAAATAAACCCAAAAGCCTACCTAAATAAGATTGGAAACTAAAAGTCCAAAGGAAAAAATAATAAAAATCCTAAACACTGGGAAATCAGGAAAAAAAAAGTAAAAAAATTAGGCCAAACAACATGTTTTAAGTCTAATTTATAGGTGTTCCGAGCCTTAGGTGGTTATAGCTAGCCGACCCTCCTGTGAGGTTGGGCATTTGGACCCTCTTAGTCAAATTTAAGCATATTCTAGGGTCGAAAGTTATAGGTCTTTTTTACTAGACCGATCACTTTGCGCAATCGAAGTCTTTTATTGGGCTTAGTTCTATCTCATCGGTCAATAAATATCCTTGCAAGGCTATCCGTGTAATCCAATCATGGCAGATCCAAAACTGAATGATTAGAATGTCTTGTATCAATTTTCTCAAGTTGGAAAGAACTCGTTCTCAAGTTTTTGTCATCCATCCAACAACGTTGTCATTGTTGTCAACCATTAAAAGCAATGTTGTCATTCTTGTGCTCCATTGACCAATGGTGTGTTGGCACTGTACAAGTGGTCGACTCAGCAAACCCATAATCAATCTCCATACCACTCCTAATCTTTACAAAACTATTATTAGTTGTCAAGAACTTGTTCACATTATACCCTTTCTCAAATCATTTTGATTCTCTACGCTATCCTTTTGGTATTCCATAAATTGGGATAAAAACAATATATTTTTACCTTTGCTCTAAATAGCCACCATCTCTCTTCTATGTGCCAATGCTATATGCTTCCCCTTTATACTGAGAGTATATATGTTATGTTGTTTGTCATGTACAACATTCATGTTATATTGTCATGGTTTGCCTAACGATAAATGACATGCATCCATAGATATTGTATCATACCGTACACTATCAAAATATCTTGTCTATAGAAAACAAAACAATAGAAAATGAAACAAGATAATGTTTGTCCATGATTACCCTGTTGTCTCGAGTCATCCTATTTAGTTTGTAGTGCTTGAAGTGTTTTTCTATCTCGAGTCACAACTCTCTATTACCCTAACTAACACTACATTCTCACAACTACTATTGTTTATGATCAGGTGACACACCTTACAAATTGAATGGAAGAGGCTAGTGCACAGTCAATCCTTGCTTGAACCACCATTAAGAGTAGGCAAGCTCATTTGAATGACTAAGATATAACTGCCATCATCTTGCAAAACCTTCTCATTGTCATATGAATCATCATAAATAGAATCACTTGCCTCCCCATCATGTCATCAAGTTGTTCTGCTAACAAATTCTTACCCAAACGACTCTCTAAGCTAAATTTAAGTGCAATTCAACAGTTGAATAGAAAGTTATATGTGCATTTTAGGCCTCTTCTTGGTCTGAACTCTATTATATTAGTTCACAAATATTCATGCAAGGCTATCTACTTAGCCCAATTATGACCGATTACCTAATTGATTGATTAGAACCACTTGCATCACCTATCTACTTATATATTGCAATAAAATAACGAAATTAGCAGGATTCTGTTGCTGCTGCTGGTAACTGTTTTTCCTAATTTTGACCATTTAATTGTTTGTTTGAAAATCTGGAGCTGCTTATCCCTCTTCATGATGCATGATATTCAGGCCTGATAATCATGGCGCACTCTGGACATTGACACAAACAATTCCTCTGATATCTATTTTGCGTATGTAAATGAACTTTGAGTGATCAGGAACAACCTTGGCACATACACTCCCCATTCCCTTTTTTGTCTATGAACATTTCCAGGGAGAACAATTATGATGCTCAAGCCAAATATCTTGATGCAGCATCACCTCCAATCCAGACAGATTCACTATTGTATATGTCACTGTCTGTGATTCACCACTTAGATCTGTTTCTGTTAAAGCATGCATGTTCTTAGCAGTAATTCTTTATTCCATTTTAATAACCATGACTCACAGCTATGAATGATTTAAATTTAGGATGCACAGGCACCTATTTCTTTTACACTGAACTGCAATGCTTGCTGTTTTCTGTAGTCAACTATTTTGATTATACATTAAAAATAAAACTTTCCTGGTAGTCTTACCATTAGGTTTGAACTTGGGTACACTTATCCCAAAAAAAACACCTAAGATATTTTGGAAACTTCTGAGGTTCTGCTACCTCATGAGTTAAGTCAGATTCTTCAGTAAAAGGTCTTTGCAGGAAAGTAATTCATCATAAGATTAATTGAAGTGTAATATGTGATTTGATTCTGGCAGTAAATTTTCAGGGGAGAATTATGAAGCCCAAAGTCAAAATTCATCGTAAGATTAATTGAAGTGTAATATGTGTACATGGTGCAGCCTTCATAATTCATAAACAGAGTTTCCTGAAAATACAGCGAAGACAAGTTTATAGTTGTAAATCATGGATTAATCCGTGTCTTGCGTCTGAGTTATCTATGATGTCTTTGTATGAATTTCAAGCCTCACCCAGCCTAACTGATCCTGCTACCACCTAGCATGCTATTGATGAAATACAAAGATATTGTTTTTCCTGTTCTTTTTAACATCAAACATATAATGTAGGGACAATGAGGCTGGTACAAGCTGTTGTTCCTCACATGGCATCTAGCAAGAAGGGAAAAATCGTAAATGTTGGAAGTGTTACTGTTATGGCTCCTGTTCCGTGGGCTGGAGTCTATACTGCAACCAAAGCGGCTCTCCATTCACTAACTGATACCTTGAGGTTTGTATCTTTTGAGATACCTGTGTTACCTACCTTCTCCTATTAAATGTCTGGTTCATATCTGCATAAAATGAATAATGCCGAAGTGTTTCAAAGAGTACGGACCACCCTTCCAGAACCTGAAACCTACATGCACACTTAAGCACACAAGCATTTAGACACATATCTGATGAAACGTGCAGGACTCTTTGGCTTAAGTCTTCTAATAATCAATTAATGTGCATGAAGAGAACTGGATAGCAGAGTTTCATAAATTACTACTGCAAGACAGCCTTTTGGTGCACTTAGTGTGATTATTCAGATGAATCAAATCTATAATCCATTCTCTTAAACTTCAGTTCAGCATAACTTCTGATTTATCAACAATGTAAACGAATATTTATTTCTGCCACCTTCAGATTAAGATAAATGGACATTTTTAAAACTAGAATCTTAGTTCTTTTGTTATTTGATACATAGTAATTATTTGAACAAATTAGACTATGATTCATTTATGATCCAGAAATTAATCCAAAGCTATGTTTCTTCTAGTCGAATAAGAGGAAAAGACATTGATGATTCTCAATATTTATACAACATGGGAAACTTTGCTATTTTTTATGCCGGCGATGCTAATAGTAAGAAATTGCCCATTTTAAATGCAGGCTGGAACTCAGGCCTTTAGGGATTGGTGTGATCAATGTTGTTCCTGGAGCTATTAAATCAAACATAGGAAATTCTGCCGTAGCCAGCTACAACCAGATGCCTGAGTGGAAGTTATATAGGCCATTTGAAGAGGCAATACGGGAGAGAGCGCATCTTTCACAAGGACTCAAGGCCACTCCCACGGAAGAGTTTGCGAAGAAGACGGTTGCTGCCGTGCTAAAGGAAAACCCTCCGGCATGGTTCTCCATTGGCCAATTCTCCACTGTGATGTCAATCATGTACCATTTGCCACTTTCTGTTAAAGATTTTATCCTAAGGCGAAAATTTAATTGCTGAGTTCTGCATCATGTAAGTGAGTTGGTCAGCTTTGCATGTCTACGAAGCCTCGTAATTGCACGTGTCCCCGCCATGGTTCTTGTAAGCATCTTCCTCGTCGTCCCTGCACAGCAGCACAATACAGAAATAAGTAAGTTGTGAGGTTATGGAACTGAAAAGGATGCTGCTAAATTTAGTGCCACCTTTGTCGTTCCCACCGCTTGGACCTTTTGAAATGACTAATTCAACCTCTTTATTTATTCTTACGTTGGATATTTGATATAATGTCTCTTCTGAGTTGGAATAAATGTGTGTATATGTTCTTGTGACTTGACTATGAGTGTGCTTTTATAAATTATTATCCATTATAATATCTTGATTTTGTTAGAAGATAAAGTATTTTTGGGCAAACAACATGAATGTCAAGCAAGATTACGTCTCCCAATAAATGATTTTAAAAGTGTATTTTCACATCCAGCTGCTATATATATTTAACTTTTTTCTACTTCTGATATTGAAGCTGAATCTGTTTGTTTATTAAAAAAAATTCAAATTAAAAATTTTTAGTGTTTTTGAATTGTTTTAATGTGTTAATATTAAAAATAAATTTAAAATAAATAAATAAAAATATATATTATTTTAATATATTTCTAAAAAAAACACTTTAAAAATAAATATTAAATGGAATAAAGTTTTTTAATTATCAGCCTAACCCTTTGAAGATCACCCATTACTGTATATATAGAAACATGAATTCTTTAGTATTTAATAACTTATTATACCATTAAAACAATATTATCATTGTAATTCATCTCAATAATATATAATCCTACCCTACCTTCAAAATAATAAAAAATCATAACATAGTAAAATTCTTAAAATATACCATGATATTAATTCCTAAAAAAAAAGGTTAATCTTTTTAAAAAAAATTATATGACTATTTAAACACTACCTAAAATCTTAAATAGCACATAATAAGCTTCTTTCCAAGACTAATATAGTATTTTATTAGTATTTTACTTTGTCTAATAAAACTCTATTTGAAAGTTGCAAATAAAAACAAAAAAAAATAGAATTGTATTAAATTATTAAATATTCGTAGTATTTCTTTTGTAGGGATCCTTGGTATAAGTGAAAGGATTCATAAAAATTTTATTACTCCTTTTTGCAGGCTCTGCTAGCATTAAAAAAAAAATCTTTAAACAAAATAATTTATACAATTTTTATCCTATGAATTGATTTTATTCATATAAATTAAATTAAAAATTTTAAAAGATTTTATTGAAAAGACAATATTAACAATTATATATTGAATGACAATTCAAAGTTTTATTTTTTTAAAATTATAATTATGTTATATAACTACATATAATTCATTGAAAATTTGAAAATTTTCTTTTTTATTAAAATTCAAAAAACATCTTGTACATATTATTGAACAATATTCAATATATAGTTGAATAATACATTAGTCAGGGGTTTGCACTGTAACATCACGAGTTGACCCAAATTTTTCCAACGTAAAAAAAGATGATAAGACGACGCATGCATTCCTAAACAAAAGAGTCATTGACTTTATTGTGTTTGATAAGCATGAATAAAAAAAAATACAATGATAATAAATAAATTAAAAAAAAATAACAACATAAAAAAACCTAAAAAAATTGATTCAAGATCATTCGGATTAGTATGTTAAATTTATGACCTGATTATAATATCAGGGTAACCCAATCGAAAAAAAAATAAATAAAAATATAAAAATTAATTATTAAACAACTCAATATTAAAGGACAAAATTAAAAGATATTAATTAAAAAAAACAACAAAAAAAAATTTAAATCAACCCGGTTCAACTTATCAATCTTGTGATTATGGACACAAGATTGTAATAACATTGTAGAAAAAATATTAAAAAAAAAAATTCTAATAAATCAAATGTGAAGAATAAAATAAAAAAATAATAATAAAAAAAAAAAAACGTATGAGCGCTACTAGTTCATTGATGGGCAGGTGTCGTAGTGAGAATGAGCAGCGCTGTATTGACTGTCTTTGAAAGAGACAGGGCCTTTGTGGAAGAGATAATGGTGCGCTCAGATGTTGACTATACCCCAATCAACCATCCCTGGAGTGTTAAAATGCGTAAGGTGGCCATCTTTGCAATATGTTCAGGGTAGTTCTAAATACAGATGATCCTTGCTAAGATGGTGGCCAGGTCTAGCTGACGCTGATAAAAGGTGCACTTGCCAGGGTGATTTTGTTTTTCAAACGAATGTTTGATCTGCATTGCAGCTGAATAAAATGAGCTGAATTTGCTGTCTAGATACCGCGTGGTCTCCTTTGTTTCAACGAGTATTGTATGGTTTCCAGTGTGTGCATAATGGCTGTTGACGAGTCTTGAGATTTTCCATCCGTCCTCTTCGCATGAGTGCACATCAAAGACTTGAAGGGTTAAACAATCTTGCTCATTAACTAAGAATCTGTGCTTACCAGTCGAGATATCTGTAGCTTTTGTCATATTTCTGGGTGCTGAAACCTCGGCAAGATGCATAAATAGCGATTAGATAGTGTATTATGTGATCATGTCATAATAGAAATCAACTAGAGCTTATGCCAAAGATTACTTTCTCATTACTCCAAGTCCTACTCGTGAAAAGGTCGCTAATTACATGCAGCGTACCTACGTGAAGATCAATTAAACTGGCCTCTGGCTAAAATTAACAAAAACACCATTAGTATGATTTTTCACTAAGAATGAGAAGGGTGGCCATAGTACACCATTCCATGTGGTCGCAGAGGCCTGAAATTAGGACCCTGGGGTTGTTGAGTTAAAGACATTGGTTGTTGCTGGTTTATTGTGGCCTGCTGTTGTGCCAATGGTAGCTGTTGCTGCTGAGGTATTTGTGATGGTTGTTGCGCCATGGACACCATTGGACTTACCATATAGGGTGGGGGTGGGGGTGGTGGTGGAGGTGGTCCTGGAGGCAAGGGAGAAATGTTACCATAAGCATATGGGGTCATAATCCCTCCTGCTGGCTGTAAATATTGCTGAGAGGATTGGTTGGGCAGCATGTGAAACTGAGCTTGAGCACTTGGAGTCTGATTCTGCATTGAAGGTTGGGGCATCAAAACTGACTGATACGAGTGTGTTGTTGGAGCAGCAAGTGGTTGGGCTGGCATAAAAACATTTGGATCTGAAACAGGCAACGAGTTTTCCGGTTTTGATAATGAATCGTAGGCCTTTGTTAATTGAGCATTCTTTGCTTCTTCAGCAGCAAACGAAGAGAGAACAGAGTGCATGATCATTTGAGAAGATGAGGAAGCTGCAAGCTTTTCTGCAACCTCCGCAGCAATATCAGCAGCTGTCCTCTTAGGTGTTTGTCCTCCTTTTGCATTTGAATCAACTGATACTGTTGTTGTAGATGCTTTTGACACATATTCTTCACCATTAAGCCGCCTTCGCATGTTGCTGGCTTCCTCTACCTGTGCCTGAGCAACCTGAAATTGACCAAAAAATTTAATTGAATAAGACAAATGCTTCAATAATCATCAGATATAGATAGCCCTGATGGGGGCAGACATGAGTCTAGATGGCCAAGGAGGCTTGGAATTAAGATTTCAGAGTAGCAATGCTCAGTAAATTAATCAGAACTCATTGAACTGATTGCATCTATAGGGCCCACGTTACAATGGGGCTTCAAAGCATACTGGCCTTGAAAACATCCAAAATTGTGAAAACTCATTGAATATGTCAATGTTACGGGGATGCGCAGGCCAATGTATTTCTCTGTCAGAAATACAAAAGGTGTATTAACTGAGCTTCCAAAACGAGGTGTCAACAGAGAATGCAAAGACTGATGTTCTTTTAGAACAATACAAAATCAAAGGTTTATTGGTTGAATCAAGAGCTATAGGCAACAGTAAAAAATCTTTTTCACGTTTTATATGTTGGAATTTCAGAGTACAAAAGGATATCAAGGATCTACCATTAGTAAGTCCGCTCAAACTCTTAATGACACAAGGTATGAACTTTTATCTAAACATTAATAAAAATCCCTTCAGATATTGTTGATAAAAGTTCACCCTAACTCAACAAGTTTATAGGCTAATATTTATAATACAGATATTAATCTCATACATCTATATTTCCAGAAATTTACGGCTGCCAACTAAACATGAAAACAGTCTCAACTGATGTTAGCAGCCAAGAATGTATAATCAGATAACTGCAAAAGCATATAGCATTCATAAAGGCTAACAATGAACTAAATTGTGTATTATGGCATAAATTTATTATCTCTATTTTATCAGCAAAGATGATCACGATTGACTGAGCACATACATGCACATTCTATGCATATGCCCAGTGTTTATCAGAACCCACCAAAAAATAATTGAAAAAAGAAAAAATATTCAAGGTCCAGAATGAACAACATTCGTACCTGCATCTGAGTTTGAACTCCCTCCAATTCCGATTCCTTGGAAAAACAACAAATAAATAAGTCACAATTTAATCACATAGAATTCCACAAACTTGTGCATCTCATTCATTCAAAAACACACTGGAAAAATCCATAGAAGAATACAAGCAGGGTAAGACATCCTCCTCTACAGGAAAAGAAAACTAATAGAGAAGAGCATTTCAATTGCAGAACAGCTGCTGGAGAAACTCCATTCAAAAGCCCCTGCAGATATGCTCTATAGAGAGGCCAGATAACAATGTTATCACAGATTCTCTAGAGTTCCTCTCAGCCCAAACACTCCATATGATGACAATTTATGCATAAGTTAATAATTTACATTTCAACAACTACTGAAGGTGATGATAAAATCAGATACCTGTTCGTGTAGAGCTTCCTTTAACAGAGACACAAGTGCTACTCTACTTGCTTCAATTGATCTAAGTTTCTCAATGCTTTGTTTCAAAAGATTCTCTTCATCCTCTAGTTCCTTGGCCAAAGTCTTTCGTTTTGGATCCTTATCTGAGCAAAAAAGGTTGAGCTTCAGAGACCCACAAATTTTCAAAGTCAAAACTCAAGCTGTAAAAGCATTTCCAAGAAACCACTTTAATCTGTTTCTATATTAACTTCAAGTTCATCTCTCTTACCATTACCAGTACAGGCAACATCAACATCTTTCTCCATCTTCCTCACACGACGAACTGAAGATTTGCAATTACTCATCTCTGTCTCTTCATTGGGTTGCTCACTAACCACCAAATGAAATGCTGATACTATTTTTTCAGCATCACCTCCGATGGACAATTTCTAGTTTCCAGAGCAACGACAAAACAGTGACACATTATCAAGAAAAAAAAAGAGGCTGACAATATAGAACTAGTGCATGCCTCCATAAAAACAAATGGAGGAGAAAAGGAAACAATGAAAGGTCCTCGGTCTAACCGTTCTAGTGGATCGTGAATCTCGTTTTGTAATTTTGACGGAGCGTGATCGTTTTTTGTTGAGCTCCAAGGGTGGAGGTGCATCTTCTCCAAGAATTACCTCTTTGAGGCTCCGGGCACGTGACCCAAATACTTTCCTTTCTTCCCATATATTGACCTGGTGATTATGCAAACAAAAGTTTAATTATCCTAATGCTCCAACTTTGTTGAAAGACACTACACCATTAAGCACATCAATGGCATATTAAACTTCTGTCAAGGCTCAACTAACATCTTACCAATCTAGAGACCGCCTTCTTCCCACGGTCATCACCTTTCTCAACTACATTTTTTAACGCAGCAGGAAGAACTTTCCAAAACTCCTTAACAAATTCGTTTCCTTTCCGCTTACTGTTCTGTAGGATGTCATTTGCAAGATACAATAGAGGAACCTTCTGGAGCATATCTGAGTTGTGGAACTGTTTATCCCATGTCTCTACAACTGGTTCTGCTTTGCTTCGGTGAAAGATGCACCAATGGGACAAAGCTATACAATAAAGTTAAGGTAACCTCCATTCCAAGTCAATAGATAATCAAAATTCTCTGTAAGAAACAGGGATAGTCAGAGATGGACTTGCCAGAACCATTTCTCTAACTTTATGAACATTGAAGTAGAAATGTCAAATGAAGAGGAATCAAAGTCAGACCTCAAATACATCAAGCAATGACTTTGAAATAGATCCAGAAACTCAAAACAAACATAGGATAAAACTATTAAAATCAGAATCAGTTCTATCACAGCGGGCAGTATTAGGCAGGCAGAATTTTCCCCGCGAGGTAACACTATTTTAATGTAGTGACCAATTTCTTGCTTACAAATAATGGGATGTCCAGAAGCAGAATAAAATACAATTTAAATCGCAAAAAGTTACCAATTTGTTAGGCATATACAAAGAACTGAAATAAAGCTGCAGGAATTCATTAATTCAATAAACAAGAAAAAGAAGGATACTTTCAATACACTGCTGGGTGCCATTGAGCTTAGAAAGCTTATCTGCAAGTATCTCTTCACTAAATACACTATCCATATCACCCTAAACAATGACTTTCGCTAAACCCCACCCCACCACCAAACCCTAAAAGAAAACAGTTCAATTGCTGAAACCAAGCTAGACCCTTTATAAATCCAATTGAAAACAAGAAGTTACAATCATAAAAACACAGCTACAGCTATCCAAACTGGTGAAAATTCCAATCTTTAAGCCCTAAATATTAGCAGGGAGGAAAAGGGTTGTTTCAATTGCCCAAAAGAATTTCCTAGAGTATACCAAATTTGAGCAAATACAGAGAAGAAGGGAGGAATACGAATTAGACAAAGAGAGAGATGGAAACAACAGATCGAAGATAGTAAATAACAAACCCTAAAGTTCTAAAATAGAGAGAGAAGGGTGAAACGACGACATTGCAGGAAATAAAAGAAAGGGGATGGGAGTTATAGATTTGTTTTTTCTGGTACTTTGTATATAAAAAAAAAAACCTTACAAAATAAAAGGAAATGAATTGGCTAGTGAAAACTAGATTTAGAACCCGTGTGATATGTACCGGTAGAATTTCAAGTTATATTGTAAAGTGCACATTTTATTGTATTATGATTTTTTTAATGAAAAATAATTAATATTAACATTAAATGAAATAAATTAAAAATATATAAATTGATAAACTTATAAATATTAATTAAAATATACAGGAGCAATATTAATTAAATTTATTTGTACTACGCTACGGGTATAATTTTAAATTAATTCCCAACTTAAAAGGAATATATTAATAATTATGTTGTGGATATTTTTTAATGTATTATAATTTTTTTAATTGAGTATATAAAAAATGTTGTGTCTACTTATATTATAAATGAAAAAAATATAAAACAATAAATCCAAAATGAGTTGTTAACTTGATTAAATATTAATACACAAAGCTAATTTTTATAGGAGAAATAAAATATAAATGCATGTGTGTGTGTATATCTTATATTAAATTTCTTTTTTTATTTTAAATATTTTCATTCTTTAATTATCATTGCTAATAATAAATTATTTTTGTTTTTATAAAAAATTTATTCAAATACAGTTAATTCATTAGTTGTGTTGGTCGCGCGCTGCAGCGAGATGGCTCACCGTGGACGGAGTGAATAAGTACCGTTGGGGAAAAAAATATTGAAAGCAGCAAACTAATGGAGAGCATGAGCTTGGAGATCAAATTAAGAGCATCAACATTTGCCTAAACATCAACGGTGATAAAAACATTAAAAAAAATGCCTTGGCGAGGCCAAAAAATACGTGGTTTGCAGGCGAAACTTGAGATACCAAGGGGGTCTGGCTGGGAAAAGCTGCCGGAATTGTTGCCATAGGGGGCGGCAGTTTTGATAGGAGAGAAGCGCACAAGGAGGCCGCCGGTGAGATCGACACCGTGCAGAAGAGCAACCCGGGCACCTGAAAGGTAGCTGGCATGCAACAAAACAGAATTGTTAGCAGCTGTCGTAAACGTAAGAGAACGTAAAAAACAAGAGCGAAAAGCATTTTAAAATGTCAGCAAGCTGATCGCAGCAGGAAAAAATATCAAGAAAGCTTTAATTTGATGGACATTTAAGAATCTTCATTTCATTCAAGTAAGCTTTCCAATAAACACTCTGAAATACACTACGTATGGGAACAGTTTCTCAAACATTAGTGTTCATCTATCAAATGCAACTGTTGAAAAAAAATCCACTCGCCGCGAAATGATATGTGCAATTCTCATACTAAAACAAAGACAAACAACTTCTCTTCAAGGAAATCTTGGATTACAGATCAGAGGACGATTTCTTACCATTTAATTGGATGGTAATCTCTTTCACATGACATCCACAGTCCAAAAGGGACAGCTTAAGAGTTCCTCCCTGTTCTTTGAGAGCTACAGTACGTCCCACTTCCATCCAGTTTCATTTTGTTGAAAGACAGTACAAAGATTATAATAACTTGATGTCAAATACGACAGCAAAAGTTTCAGAAAACTTATACAGATTTGGACATCGCCATTAAAATTAATCATCACGAAAACGGAAAACAGAAGCATCCAAGGTTGCTCTGTCATTCTATATTTGCTGTCATCTCAACTGGAATTTAGAAGAGAAATCTAAAATGACCGGAGATGTTGAGTAAGATAAAATTTATTCCAGTTCTATCTTTTAAAATAATACAAGGCATATCAGTCATTCTAGCTGTAGCTGGAACAAAATGAAATTGAAAACCTTAAACTATTTATAGGTGTTTGTCCTGCTTTTGTATACTGATTTGTTAGGCGCTGTTGTTATGGTAAATGCTTTTGATACATATTTTTTTAGTGGTATTTGGCATTGTGGTATATAATAGTAGTTATTTTTTCAAAATATTTTTTATATAAAAACGAATCAAAATATTTTGTTTACTAAATTTTTATATTAACACGTTAAAAGTTCTAAAATCATAAAACAAATATATAAAATATAAAAAAATATTTTTTTTTAAAGCATGGTGACAATACCAAACAGGTCTTCATCGTTAAGCCGGCTTCCTCTACTTGTGGATGTGCAGCCAGATATTGACCAAAAAAATTAATTGAATAAAACAAATGGTTCAAAATCATCATCATAACATGAAGATGTGTAACCCTGATGGGGACACGCACGAGTCTAGAAGGCAAAACAGGCCTGGGATTAGGGTTTCTGAGTAGCAATGCTTGGCAAATTAATCAGAGCTTATTGAACTGATTACATCTGGACGGCCCACATTGCAAAGAGGCTTAAGAGCATACTGGCCTTGTAAGCATTCAAAATTGTGAAAACCATTGAATTTCAGTGTTATGAGAATTAATGTGCAGGCCTCTGTTCTTCTTTGTCAGTAATGCCAGAGGGATATTAGCTGAGCTTCCAAAACAAGGTGTCAAAAGAGAACGCGAATACTGATGTCGTTTTAGAGCAACAAAAAACCAATTTGCCAAGCATTGATCAGTCTAGTATTTATGATATAGATTGATCAGTCTCATACATCTCTATTTCCAGAAAATTATAAGACTGCCAAGGAACCAAGAAAACAGTTTCACGAGTTATCAAGTCCCAAAATATCCAAATAGTTTAGAAATAGAATTCTCAAGTTAGATGATCGATTAATCAATTGATCCTAATAATTTTATTTATTATCTATAATCAAGATGTGTTTTAGCATTTGCTTTGTACTTGGCAGGCAAAACCGGCTTATAACTAATACATGCAAAAGATTTTCTTTAATGAGGGTGAGGGTTTTTTTATGCTTAAATAAATATCTTTTTAAATAGAGAAAATAAAATGTTATTATAGAAAGAAATACTCTAAAAATATATGTGTAATAGAAAATGAAAATTATAAAAATATATGATTGGCAAAGTACATGAGTTTTGTTCTTTTGTGAAAAGAAGGGTCTGGAATGTAATCTTATCATGATAGCAATCTCTTACATCTATATTAATGTTTGATGGAAATATAGTAGGTTTTTAGAAAATTTTTATACACTTAAAAGATGTAGTCTTACCTTGATTACATTTAATATGTGATAAATATATCTTACATCTATATTAATATTTGATAAGAATATGGTGGGTTTTTTAAAGGATTTTTATATACCTAAAAATTATAAAGAGATTAGGGTCCAAGATATTAAATGTAGTTAGGTCCATGAAAACTAAGTTCTTTCTCATGATTTGACCCAAAAAATATTGGTCATGGATACGCCAAAAGAGAATGGTCATTTTCTTAAGCGTTATAAGTAAGGATATGCATTCTTATATGTATGTCAAGGAATTGGTAATAATATGTTCAGGCTTTGTCACACTACGAAGCCCGCATTTGGAGCATATTCATTTCATTGAATGTGCTCACGGAAAAAAGGTCATAAGAGTTGTAAGAGTCCGTTTGTCTACGCGGCTGCGGCTGCGTTTTATTTAAAACGCAGTCCGCAGCCGTTTGGTAATAAAGAAAAGTGATTTATTGTGCATGGGACCCACATGAATTTTGCGTTTAAAACGCTAAAACGGAAAAGCAACGAAAACATGTTTTTCGTTCTCTGCGGCTAATAAAAAATAAGGAACAGTGCAATTCACTTGCACTGTTCGCAGGGTTTTTTTTTTATGTGTTAATTGTATTATATTTTTTTAAAAAAAAAAAACTAGTTTGCAGAATTAAATTCGTTCGCGACGTGAATAATATTTTTTTTCTTGAAATTTTTTCTCAAAAAACTAGTATAGAGTGAATTAAATTCACTCGCACAGTAATATCAATTTTGTAGTTTTTATCGAATGAATTTTGTACGTAATGAAATTATAAATAGTTTAATAGAATAATAAAAAATATTTTATATAAAGTATTATTTTTTTCATGATGTAATAGGAGTAATTAATTTTACAATATTTAAATTTAAAACCATCAATGTTAATATATATTTTTTAAAATTATTTTATAACCTCAATTTGAAAAGCATTTTTTAAACCAAACACATTAAACTATTTTTTCTTCAACCTCAATTTCAACCACAGTTTTAACCAAACACTCATTTTTTCAAATCAACCTTAACTAAAAGTATTTTTTATAAAACAACTTTTTTCAAATCACAACCACAACAGCTACCGCAATACCAAACACACTATAAGAGTTTAGGCCGTTAAAAATATGTTCATTAAAGAGATGTCAGCAGTCAAGCATGTCTAATCAGTTCACTGCAAAGGCACATAGCATTCAAAACGGCTAACATAAATAAGTCAAGATTTAAGCGAATAGAATTGCATAAACATGTGCTTTCGTTCATTCACAAACACGATGGAAAAATCCATAGAAGAATACTAGAAGAGCATTTCAATCACGCTGAACATCTGCCGGAGAAACTCCATTAGAAGCCCCTGCAACTTTGCTCTATAAAATGGCCAAATAACAATTTTATCACAGATTCTCTAGAGTTCCTCTCTACCCAAACACTCCATATGATGGCAAATTATGCATAAGTTGATAATTCACATTACACAGCTACTTAAGGTGATGATACAATCAGATACCTGTTCGTGCAGAGCTTCTTTAAACAGAGACAAAAGCACCACTCTACTTCAAGTGATCTAAGTTTCCCAATGCTTTGTTTCGAAAGATTCTCTTCGTCCTCTAGTTCCTTGGTCTGACCGCTCTAGTGGATCGTGAATCTCGTTTTGTAATTTTGACGGAGCGTGAACGTTTTTTGCTGAAATCCCAGGGTGGAGGAGCATCTTCTCCAAGAATTACCTCTTTGAAGCTCCGGGAACGTGACCCAAATACTTTCCTTTCTTCTTGTATAATTCACCTGGTTATTGTGCAAACACAAGTTTAATAATCCTAATCATCGATCCTACTTTCTTAAAAAGACACTACACCATTAAGCACATCAATGGCATCTTATACCTCTGTCAATGCTCAACTAACATCTTACCAACAGTCATCACCTTTCTCAACTACATTTTTTAGCTCCGCAGGAAGCACTTTCCCAAACTCAGTAATCAAATAAAATGCTAGGAACAAAAATGAAGAAAAAAAAAGTAATTAAAAGAATGAAGTGTATTTTTGGTGTGTTAGAAGTTGTGTTTTAAAATATTTTTTGCTAAAAAATATATTAAAATAATTTTTTATTTTTTAAATTTTATTTTTGATATTAGCATATTAAAAAATTCAAAAATATTAAAAAAATTAATTTTAATTGAAAAAAATTCAAATTTTAGGTAAACAGTGTTTTGATCACAATATCAAACAAGTCTGAAAACTAAATTTAATATAAATACAAATTGAAAGACAATTAATTTTTGGAAGGGCTATCAAGAATTTCTAGGCTAAGAGAGAGCAAAATAAAAAAAAAATCATAAATTGTGCTTCCGTCATGAACATGCATCCCATCACCATGAAAAGAACGATGCTTTGCTTCCAACGCATTGTGGATGGTAGTGTTTGGCTATGGGAATGTATCGCCTAAAAAACATAGGTTCCTCACTTAGTGACATGTGCTACAAACACCCCATCCAATTTTTTTTTATAATTATTTTTATATTTATTTAAATATCAAATCACTCCTTATTCAAAATAGATAATTACAAACAAAATCATATAGAAAAGATCTAAGTGCCCCTAACCGTAAGTTTTATTTATATTTTTATAGGTAATATATTCATTTTATTGTGTATTCAATTAGCAAAAAGCCTTTAACCCTAGTTTTAATTCTTTTTTACTCTTAAGGGCATACAAGTCATTATAGTGTTTATTTAAAATGTAAAAAAACTGATTTATCACCAATAATATAATAATAACAAATGAATCTCATAAAAAACAAATAGTTTAGCTGGTAAGTTGATGCCGATTGGTTTAAATTCCTAATATGATGGGTATTCAATTTATCGTATCCATTTTATCTTTGTAAAATAATTGAATTCCTATCTTCTAATATATTTGTTTCCATTTAAATTAAAATTATCAATTGTGCATGAGACTCAATGTTATGAAAAAAGATTACAACCTGATGAAAGATTGAGGTTATTTGATATTGTAATAATGATTACTTTTCAAAGTATTTTTTATTTAAAAATAAATCAAAATAATATATTTTTTTTATTTTTTAAAATTTATTTTTAACTATAGCACATCAAAATGATATAAAAATACTAAAAATAATATTAATTTGAAGCAAAAAAAATCAAAATTTTAAAAAAATATTTTTAAAATACAAAAATAAACGAAGTCACCAAAGAAAAAGGAAGAGGCCATGAAAACAAAAGGGTGAAGAGAGGGAGAAATGTTTTTATTTTATTTTATTTTGTGACTAATATTCCATAAGATGAATAAAAAACTAACATAAGATAGATAATAAACTATAAGGACATGTTAGATACTCAGTTCAACTAGACCATTTGCTAAAAAAATAAAAACACAATTGTTAGTGTAACGGTACATTTGACTCCTCTATCTTCCAAGGCCAACAACTAGTTAGTGTAACGGTAAATGAGCTTCTAGAATCATGCAATTGATGACATATTTGAAGGGCAGCCATAACTACCTTACAAAACCCTAATCTTTGTCGAAAAAGTCGGGGTTAAAATGGAGTCAAATGCGGGGTAATTTTACCATGACATTACATTCACGTACATAATTATGGGATAGGATATAAAAATCACGAATATCATAATAAACAATTAGTGTTTGTTATATCCTATCATCGCCTACTTTTCGACTAAAATGTGATTTCTCTAAAATTAACACATTCATCCAAAAACCGAAATGAGGCAACATGCATCACAGATGGAATCGCCAAATATCATAATAATGGAGGGGAAGATCGTCAGCAGATGATTATCCGCCGGAAAATAATTCTACTCGTACAAACCCCTCTCTTGAGGCGCAATCCTTGAGCCTTGATAATGCTGGCCAAACTTTCTCATGCACCAGATTGCTTTAACCGGAAAACCAGCACATAAAGACTGCAGCCATTGGGTCGACCATTGCTAGTTCACCAAGCACATGTCTAACCAAAGCTACCGAAGAAAAGCGATACTAAATTGAACCCACAGAGCTGTTAATAGAATGGAAATGAGAATCAACAAGGTTTTTCGTTTTTTAACTGTTACACTAAAATCGTGTATGATTAGAGGTATATCTAGATGGGTAGTTTCAGAAAACTAATACTTCATAATAAAAAGCTTGCTGTATCAATAACTGAATCAAAATTTGCCACTTCAGTACACAGCAGTTCACAACAGATGGGAATAAAATCCAAAACTGAAGGATGGGATGAAAGATGAGTGTTATAGACTCCAAAATATTCTAAAAAAGATGGGGAAAATCTAAAGAAATAAAACATATTTCTGCTGTAAAATAACGGAACCAGAAGAAAAGTCTGCTCAATGATCACCAGGGACTGTCTTGATAATATCAGAATCACCTATTCCACAAAGAAAAGAGTGACATTCAGGCAACTGTCAATGGCATCAACCAATAGAAAATATTAAGTTCAAAACATAATAATTTCTTTCATGTATTACCTGCATCAATAATGCTCAGGCAAGATACACGGAAATACTTGCCGCAAGCAGTTCCCAAGTCGACATTATCTGTAAAAAGAAAAAAGTACAAGAATTAAGCCAGGTAAAGACAGTTCAGTTTCAAAATCATTAGTTCAGGTGTCATGCAAGAACTATGTAGGAAAACTCCAGTATTCTTGGTGCAAGCACAGTTCAGTACAAAACCCTCTTAAATGAAGCCATATAGACAAATTGACAATCACATTATGATTTAAGTGTTTTAACAAAATGGAAACAACATATGAAAAATGGAAATGAAAACAGTATAAACTATAATGTGTTACATATCAATTTGACCATGGACTTGACTTTAAATGGATCCTGCACCAAGTGTTGGGTGCTCCTAGAGTTCTTCCCAAAAATATGCAAAACCTAGGTAACTATGTGCATGAACTAGCTACTGCATGGTTGTGCAACAAAACCAAAAAATTAAAGGCAAACTGCCCATAACAAGTTCTACAGATGATTACATTGGTCAACATGTCATCTCAAAGCTATCTGTGCAAGTTACTAACATAGATTGTCTAGGCATGTAACTTCAGATTGTAGTAAGTTTAAGACAATATGTTCCATGTACCAATAAGAACTTCTTATAACTCTTAAGTGTCTAACAATGAGACTACAACGGCTGCACTGGCTGAAAGTGTGGTCAAGGTTTTAAACATGGTCAAGGTTGCAAAACCTTTTTAAAGGAAAAAAATATTGCAGGAATACACAGACACAAAAGGCATACATGGCTACCAGTACTAGACCAAAACCCTTTTCTATCAAAACCCGACCGATACTAGAGAAGATGCTGAATCTAAAACACATAAAACTCATCGAAGGAAACACTTACTTCCATTATAATGATGAACCCCAACCTTTGCAAGCATAGCATAATACTCAATCTCAGATTTCCTCAAAGGTGGGCAATTGTTTGATAATAAAATCAATTTTCCTGCATCATGACCAATCACCAAATAACCTCAAATTAAACAGAAAAGAAATCAAAAATCCACATTAAGATCTTAAACATAGAAATAAAAACTCGTAATAAGGAAAAAAGAAAACACCTTTAGAGCTCCTCAGAGTTTTAAGCACAGTTTTGTAACCAAGAGTGTACTTTCCACTCTTCATCACCAAAGCCAATCTGTTGTTGATGCTCTCATGGGTCTTCTTCTATAATATTCATACAAACAAAACAAAACGCAGAAAACAGATAACAAAAAATTAATACAAATATTCAAGATTTTCAATGAAACACGTGAAATAAAAGGAATTAAAAAAAAAAGAGTAAGGGATTTACAGTTTTCTTTGCCGTCACCATTTCGATGTTGTTTGGCTAGTTTTCCTGGAATAGAAAATTTGGTTAAAATGGTCGAATTTTTGAAATGCTAAGAAAGTGTAAAAATGGGCTTACAGTGGTTAGGGTTTATTGCGATTGAGAATCTGAAGCAGAAAGAAACACTAGAAGCTTGGCGGCAGTTATAGAGAGAAGGAATTAGGGTTTGTGTGTTTTTTAGTTTATAAACGGCTTGCTTACCCATGTGCAGCTCACGTGTGTTGATTATTGCTTCAATCTATTTAGTCCTCAAAGAGAAATTTAGTTCAATTACATCCCTATAGCTTTACCAGTTGGGGGAAGTTATGTTTAAGAAAAACAAGAGGCTATAGCAAAAATTGGGTCCCAATCATCATGATGTATAATATCAATAATATGGTTATTCAAATGAAAAATATGTTTGTAAGGTGTAAAGGTGTCTTTAAGGTGAAACTAACATGTTATTTATTTATTTTTAGATGATTCTTTAATTTATTTATTTTTAGATTAATCACTATATCAAGATTTTTCAATTAATTATTTGTTATTAATTTCAACAATAAAGAGAAATTACCCTGTTTTTTTCGGGTATCCAATGAATATCCATTATCTAATATTTTTTAATAATAAATAAAAAATTAAATAGTATATATAAGTGTGTGTGTGTGTGATATGATATATACATACTTTAATATTATCATAAATCAAATATATATTAAAATACTTGTTATACAAATACACACTTCAAATATATAGGTGTGTGTGTGTTATGTTAGATTTAGTTAAGTTCAAACGGGTTTTAAATCAAGTTTAATAATATTTATATTCTACTTATTATTTATTAAATTTAATAAATTTTTACACATTCAAGTTGGGTTGATATTTATTAATTTTGGATTAAATTGTATCATCTAAATAAAATATAATAATAATCAAGGTAATAGAATAACGTACACAGAGCATGAGGAGAGGACATGAAAGATAATTTGAACGTCTTCTCTAATTTCTTGTATAAATTTATTATATATTAACTATGAGGGTGTAACTTAACTGGTTAAATTCTAAGTTTGTTTTTTATAGGTCACTAGTTCGAGTCTCACAAACCTTAAGGCTACTGAAGACTTACATGGTCGTTAACTTCATGTCCTATAGGATAAGTCGATGTGCGCGTAAACTGACCCGAACTGCCATATCAATCAAGCAAAAAAAATTCATGGGCATTCTGGAAAGCAAGAGTATTAAAAATGTTTTCCCATCTCCAACAACACCAAACTAAGAGGATGTTTAGCAATGTAAGAGTTGTTATAGTTTAAAATGTTTTTGTTTGAAAATATATTAAAATACAATTTTTTTTTTATTTTAAAAAAATTATTTTTTATATTAATATATCAAAATGATTTTAAAATATAAAAAAGCTAACTTTAAACAAAAAAAATGAAATTTAAAAAAAAAACACAATTTTAATTATATTCTCAAGTAATATCTAAGAGACTAGAGAGAGAAGAGGGAAGAGAGAAGTGGGAGAGGGCTACCATAGAGTTTGAGAGAAAAGTGTGTAGACTATAAAGAGAAAAAGAGAGAGGAGGGTGATTGCGGAAGGAAAATAAATTAAATGTTGGTTTGGTATTGTGATTAAACTTGTTTTTTTGTTAAAAGTTAATTTTTTTATTTATATTATTTTTTTTAATATTTTGAATTATTTTAATATGTTGATATCAAAAATAAATTTTTAAAAATAAAAAAATTATTTTAATGTATTTCCAAGTAAAAATCATTTTAAAAAATAATCTATATCACTCTTAAATCTCCAAAAAAAATAGAGTTTCACAAAGAAGAGAAAAAAAAAAAAAACTTTCATACCTAGATTTGATTTGGGATTGAAACTGATCTAATTTAATTTAATCAATTTCAAGCTTTTAGAATCGAATCCAAACTAGATCGACAAAATTAAGTTTTCTAATCAGTTAATTTTTTTATATATATCTTCCTTAGTTTAATTAGTTTTTGACTTTTTTACCCACCCCCAACTCAACTCATAGGCCTCTGTAGCAACAAGTGCGTGAACAATGATTGCTACGTGGTTTTTGCGATGAGAAGTTTTTGTTAACTAGCCGTATGTCAGTGCTCCAGGGTCAAGGCGTTACCAGATGGAAAGCATCCAGCACTGAAACATTGCTGCAATGTGTTGTGCTTGTAACTGCTATATTGCGCACTGAAGCATGCCTAGAAGACCATGAATGATGAAACTAACACAGATTATAGACTCATTATTTGCAAATGGGTAATCACTTGAGACATTCAAGCTTGCAATTGGAAACAAATACTAAGACATACCATACCCTATTGATCTCCCTCATTTTATATGCATCCACAAGACATTTCTGAGAACCAACCTACTACCCTAACCAACTGGCATGGTATTACAAAATACATCTCTCCAAACATGCAGGCCATTTACACAAAAAAAACTTCAGATTCCTACATAATGAACCGGATAGAGAGTATCGATGCAAGGATTGTAGATCCAACCAATTTATGATAGGGAAAGTTTCTTGTTCAGAAGAAAAACAAGATATGTCCACATGAAGATCATTCCACTCATACAGAGCGCTCTCAATTCAAAAGTTTCTAATGCTAAAAAAAAAAAAAAAAGCTTAAGCTTTAACATCAAGCAGCCTTCCAGAAAACCAAATCCAGCACCGAACCACAGCCCTCTGCTTGGCTGGACAATTCCTTCCTACAAGCAACACCTGCAGACCTGCAAAGAGGCAATTATGTGATACTATCTTACCATTATCTAACATGATCCTACGAGCAGCCAGGGATGTAAATAATAGCCCAGTCCCTATTGCTTGGTGTTTTTTCCACGTTCTGCAAGTTTTGCTGCAACTTGCTCTTCCAATAATGGTAAGTAGTAGATTCGAGGGGCTGTTTTGGTTTTCCGGAAGAGGTCATCCAGAGTGACAATGGGTGGGTCATGCTTCTCAGGAAGTGGAGGTGGTGGAGGAAGATCAACTCGTTCCCTGGTATGGGGCGGGTTAGTTAGTGGTGGAGGAGGTGGAAGGGAAGGTGGGGGTGGAAGTTGCTGCCTAGAAACCTGTTGACGAGGAGAGGGTTGTGGCTGCAGGGTGAGAGGAGCAGGTGCAGCAGCACTAGGAGTTACAGGTGTAGATGGAGACTGAGGAGGAGCATCCACCCGCATTTTCACTTCCTGAGGATCAACAAACTCAGCCACTAAAAGGCGTCCACCATTTGGTGGCCATTGTAGGTTATAAACAGCATTCCGTGTCTCCGTGGCTTCTTCCACAGATGAATACTGCACAAACAAAAGTGTTCAGATACCTGGTAGATTCCAAGTAGTGCTGAGACCTACTAAAAAAAAAAAAGACAATACATGTATGCTGTTGTCCAAAAGAAGAGTTTTCCAAATTTAAACATTTCCAGTCCAGATAAGGAGAGAGAGAGACACAGAGACATGTCTTACCGTAACATAGCAATGGGTTTTGATATGATCCATCCAAAAACTTGTGACAGACCCAGTTTTGCCCAGGAGTTCTTGGACAGCTTTCAGAGTAAAAGGACGCAGAAAACGATCGATTCTGAGAGAATTGGTCACAGGTTTTTGTGATGGTGGAACTGCCAGATAACAATGATAGAATGAAATGTGTCAGATGTTAAACGAATTGCCCCTGTAAACATTTATATTCCAACTAAGAGAAAATTAACTCACCAACACGTTCCTTGGGTGCCTCCTCACTAACAGAGGATTCAGAACGAGAGAAGTTGCGCCTCAAAGGAGCAGGCTGAAACCCATCCTTAGGTGTGGTGGTGGGTGTCAAATTTGAGCTTTGCTGTTCAGGAACCTTGATGTTCTCAGAATTCCATCTGCGTTGCCGCTTCAAAGGTTCCGAGTTTCCAACAATTTCTTGATCTATAAAAAACTCAAATGAAATATATTGAGAAACTGAGCTATCATGCTTACTCATGAACTATTAACTTAACAGCAGAAAGTGAAGATGAGTCGAGAACAGATTTGCAAGCACAACTGCTCAAGAGGCAGTAATCATACAGAGCCAAATAGCCACACTTATTTTCCAAAACACAACTTTCAGAAGATCTGATGAAATGCATAAAATCACTCAGCAAATATAAAATCAAGGCAGTCAAGGCAATGTGATGTAATAAATCAAGTAGACATGCCAATGGCCAACAAAAGCAGAAGCTTCATGAAGAAAGACAATTGCCATCTCTGTGAGAGTTGCACTTCCTAGTAATTTAAGCAGGTTCCTATTGATACACCTGGCCTTTGTCCACAGAGTTACTTCAGGAAAAGTATAAAACCATATAAAAACACAAGGTTACATTGATACCTAAATAACCTAAACTTCAAAACTAGAAACAGGAAGACATACAGCCAGCAAAAAGAATTTGAGGCAGAGACGCTAATTTAGATTCCTATTAAAAGACATTTTCCAATAACCATCAGCTGAAATATTTAACTCATACAAACATGCCTTCAACTGTGACAAACTCGATCCTAAAACTAAAAGGCATGCACACACCATATTCAATTCTCGTATATTTAAAAAAGCCAAGGTACTTCAGCTAAAGCAGAGGCCTGGAAGAGCATCCAAACTTGTATCATTTTTTCCACATTGCTTAAACAATACTAAATTGAAAGTGTAAACTAGAACCTACAAATCCTACACTTATCTGTGGGCTTCCTCAACATATAACTTTCACAAGGCCTGGGGATAAGTTCAAAGAAACACTAGTGAAACCAGATGTAAATGCTTCCAAAAGGTCTTGTAAAACCAGTTCCTCCAGACTTACATAACTGGTAAAGAAAAGCAGAGAAACTGCAGGCTGTTTTTATCCGTTCACAATTTCCTTTTTTTCTGTTTATTTTTCAATTCGGAAGCAACTTCAGATGTGGAGACTAAAGATTTTTGAAGATCTAAACTGATACAAAAAGATCAAATAAAAAAATTGAACTAAAAAAAGAAAAAAAAAATTGTATAACTTTTCACAATAGTTTTAAGGAAGATAATTTGTTTGTGGCTATGAGCTGAAAAATAATAGATAGTCATGAAATTACAGACATGAATTCACAAATTCATTTGGGATTGTCTTACAGGCAAACCCAAATCATTACAGTTTCACATGTCTTGGACATAATCAAAAAAATTATGTGGTGACAAGGATCTCAGGGAACCACATTTTCCTTATTTCCACATACACTCTGGAGACAGCATGCCTAATCCATTTCACCAAGTAAGGAAAATTTCAAATTATCTACTTAATTGCAATGAGCAATATTACATAACATTGAAAGCATAAAATCTCAATTATTTCCTACTTCCAAAATTAGATCACTCATGCAAATATTTATCAAACTACATGGTCTTTTAAAGGAAACTATTGGTAAAGACACTAATACATGGAAGCAGCCTATATGCAAGTAAAATAACCAGACCTCTGAATCACATCTGTTCATTAATAACTATTGAAATTGAAAGGCATAAATACATCATAATCACAAAACAGGTGGCTATACCATGTAAAGGAGCATCAGTCAAGTCCAGAACATATGACAGTAAAAAAAAAAAATTATAAAGAACAAATCTTACCGTTAAATTTTCTTTTCTCCACAGGCACAACTGGATGAATCTTATTCTCAACATGGACCTCCTTTTGATCAGTAGATAAGTCCTTCCCAGCAACACCTACAAGATTTTCCTCCTTCACAACAGGCCCTTCATTTTTCTTTTCACTCCCATCACCCACTTCATCAGAATTATACTTTGAATCAATTTGCTTACTTTCTAAAACATCTTCCTCCATGGAGTCATCACCAGAACTCCTGTCTAAATTCAACTTTTCCGAGTACCCCACATCAACACTATCATTATTCTTGCTCATATATGCATTTGTACCACTGCTGTCATCTTTCTCTTCAACAGATTCCCTCTTCTCTTGTGGCTCTTCAACATCCATCGGATGTGATTCACCACCAACTGGGACAACATTACTGAATGATGGTTCCACCATCTCTGGCTTAACATTATCTAGTTCTAATTTGACATGATCAGCAATTATATTATCCTTTAGTTCAATCTTTTCATTAATTGATACAGAATCAGTAGAAATAGAATCAGATTTTACTTGAAACCCTAAACTAGGGCTGACCTCAGATACCTGGTTGTCTGGAGCAGAAGAGTCAAGCGTGGCATCCTCGTCTGGAGGCTTCAAACTCTCATTCTCCAGCTGGGGCTTTAAACCCTCATTCTCCAGCTGGATATTTGAGTTCTCATTTGCCTCCTGTGTTCCAGAATTTTGCACATCTTGCCCACTCAATGCTACTTCTGGCACCACACTCTTGGCAACAGTAATACTGGTTTCCACAGTAGTGGCATGAACATTGAGATCCTCTTCTTTCCTAGAAGAATCAATACCACCCATTTGTACCTCTTCTTGAAGTTCTCCTGTACCTGTGGCTTTCACACTCAATGCTACTTCTGACACCACAGTCTCGGTAACAGTAATACTGGTCTCCACAGTACTTGCATGAACATTGAGATCCTCATCTGAACTAGAAGAATCAATACCACCCATTTGGACCTCTTCTTGAAGTTCTCCTGTACCCATGGCTTTCACACTCTCATTGGTCACAACCTGAATCATAACATTATCCACCTTCTCATCTCTATTAGCGGCATCATCCACAACATCTTTAACCATCTCAGCAACAACTGGTACTGACTCTTCCATTTTCACCCCTACTATAGGTGGGTTCTCTAAATGAACACCATTATCCACATCCACCACAGCCTTCGCAGCATTTTCCTGCTCGCTGCGTAGTGCTTTCACACTTTCCCTCTCAACACGAAGTGCTTCATCATTTTCCATCTCAACACGAAGTGCGTCATCCAACCGTCTAATCAAGTCATCCTTCAAACCATTGGTTTTCAATCTCCGCCTTTTAAGCTCTTCTTTTAATTCAGTAACCTTCCACTGGTCTATGGGTTTTGTTCCAAGAACTGGATATGGTGAAGACATGATTTCCAACTAGAATTGCCCTCAAAATCCTGAATAAAATACAAAAGTCAACATACATTTTGCAACTTGAACAAAATCTCACAACTTTACTACAATTTTTCAAAAATAAAAGGCCATCATATCAGTAAATTTAACACAATTTCAAAGCCAGAAACTAAAAATTTACCAAATTCACTCAACCAATAATAAGCCGAAAACCTAGATTCAACAACACAAACCAGAAAATTCAAAATAAAAAAGGCACGTTAAAAAAGTCATTTCAGATACCAAATGATCTCATCATCCAGAACCCATCTTCCAAAAAAATCCCAAAACAAAGGAAACCCTCACACAAAAAAAAAAATCACTGCATCGCAAAAATTTACAAATTTCACAATGTGTAAATTTCTAAATAGAACAAAAAGAACAAGTGCATACAAATTATAAAAGCCAAAAGAAGAAGAAGAAAATGAGAGACAACTTACAGAAATAATTTCTTGGCTGCACTCACAATGGAAACGGATATGCAAGACCCTAAATTTCAGAGCACAAAAGCCACAATTAGAGATTACAAGACCCAACAAAGAGACGGCAATTATCAGCGATTCAGTTTGTTCTCCTGAAACAGAAAGACCAAAACAAAAGGCAGAAAACTAAAACATGAAAAAAGAGAAAGAAACAAATTTACAAGAACTCTAAAATGTAAAGTAGAGAAAAAGAACAGTTTTTTTTTTTTTCCTTCTTCGTTGGAGAGAGAGAAGGCAATTTAGGGTTTTGGTTTTCTTATCGAGAAATAATAGAGAAGAAAGAGAGCGTTTGGTACTTGAAATAGTGGCGTCGATTTGCTGGTCAAATACCGGACTTGCCCCTAACGAGCAGGGGATTCTTTTTTTTCTCACGAGCGGTGCTCGTGGTCAGTTACGGGAAGTGCTAAGAGGGTGTGTGATGTGGCTGGCGAATTGGCATTTACCTTATTAAAAGAGGGAGAAAAGTTCTGCGTACCGGAATTGCCTTCAACCAGTATTTTTAAAAAAATATATAATTTTTTTAATTTTTAATTATTTTATCTGTTATAAAAATATTATTTTAATAACTTTTTAGAGCAAGAACTGGATACGGTGAAGACATGATTTCCAACTAGAATTGCCCTCAAAATCCTGAATAAAATACAAAAGTCAACGTACATTTGGCAACTTGAACAAAATCTCACAACTTTACTACAATTTTTCAAAAATAAAAGGCCATTATATCAGTAAATTTAACATAATTTCAAAGCCAGAAACTAACAATTTACTAAATTCACTCAACCAATAATTAACCGAAAACTATAAAATTATTATTTTAATATATTTTTAAATAAAAAATCATTTAAAAAATAATATTACCGATATCCAAGAAGTGATAATTTTTAATAATAATAATAATAATATGTAAATAGTATAATTCTAAAACATTCAATTATCTGCTCAACTAATTAATCAAAACAGTCTAACATAAATAACTCAAATAAATAAAATAAAATAATAAAATAGATTCAAATAAACTCAGCAAACCAAGCCATCTTACGTCTGTGCGAGTCTGGCCACAAGTAAAAATCCCGGGAATGTCCATCATATTAAAGTCGTCTCCTGGATAGCGATTTCTGAGATGCGGTGTGAGTATGTAAAAAGACAGAGAACATTATAATTGGAGCTGCCCCGCATACTTGGGAACACAGTTGCATGCCATTAGCACTTGGTAACAATTAAAAGTCATGAAACATGAGTTCCCACAATCAAAAACCTATCCATTAGTTCTCTTTTATAGCTCATCATTACGAGCTTGTTTGGCAGTGTGGTTGCGGTTGCTTTTCAAATAGCTTTTCGTGCCAAAATGCATGTCAATGATATTTTTTGATTTTTTAAAAATCATTTTTGACATCAGCACATCAAAATGATTTGAAAACACTAAAAACATATTAATTTGAAGTTAATAAAAAAATAAAAAATTTTCAAATTTTTTCAAAAACGCTTTTGAAACGCAGAAACAAATAGGCCCTACATCTCAAAGACAGAAAAGAGGACACTAAAAGGGAAAAGGTCATCTTATAATCCTACAGAATATAGATACATGTTGAGAGTGGATACCATCAACCAAACACGAGACCATCTTGAAACTGCAATTTCAAGACACCACAAGCCTTCTTGTATATTGCTCCATTTTCGCCACCATGGTTCAAGTTCGTATTGTTGTTGTCTCGTCGATTTGTAACTATGGCTCTTTCTACTCTACTCGCTTTCATCCTCACTTTCCTAAAAGTTCAAATGATTCATATTTCTTGGGAATCATCAGAAGTGCCTTCATTTTCACTTATTTCACCTCCTGTGGCAGCATAAACAGATATTATAGGGTCAGAATTTGCATGCTATGCACAAGATTGGACATTTTTTTGTTGAGTCTTAAATGTGTGAGCCTTGGCTAATAGGCCCAAGCATCTAGCCTGTCTTTTCTTTTTCTTATTTAATGTTTTTTTTTGTCCTTTAAACTAAAAATATTAAACATTTCATAATTTGTTATTTAAAGGTCTATTTTTCTTATTTAACTTTAAAAACAAATCTTTTTGTTATTTAACTTTTAAAAAAATCAACCTACTTTTGTTATTCGAGTCCGATGTGCCTTGCTATGCTTGTTTGTTTTTTTAATGCATTTTTAGTTTATTAAACTTTTTTTCAAAAATTCATCCTTTGTTATTTAAAGGTATTTTTTTTCTTATTTAACTTTTAAAAAATGAATCTTTTTTTTAACTTTAAAAAAATAAGTCTGTTTTTGTTTTTTTAATTCTAAATGCATATTCTATCTTTTTTTTTTTGATAAAAAAGTTGTGCATTAATGATTGTCGTATAAAAAATAATTCCATTGATTAAAACTTATTAAATCCAAAGAGATGCATGACCTAGATTGCGGATGTAGCATGTTAATCTGAGTTCACTTGAATATATTTTTTTCTGTTTTTAATTAAATAATTTTTACTAATTTTGTCGCGGGTATTACAGTGACCTTAGAAAAAAGAATATGGTATATGATTCTTTTGGGAAAAAATCTAAACTTGTAAAAATGATATTTGTTACCTAGTATTATAGTTATTAGACAATTGGTCTTTAAAGATTTGTAGTAAGAGACTAGTTATGATAAATAAAATATACAATTACCTTAAAGGATAACACAAGATAAGTTGAATTGCTATTCGTTTTTAAAATTCACTCCTAATTGCTTGGTAAATTAACAAATCTAGAGCAAGTCCCTTCAAATCACAACCTAAGTCATATTAGTTAATGACTCGATGAGCCCAACTTAAATAACTGGAAAGTTCCATAAATAGAGACTTAATGAGATTTACTTGTCCTATAATACTTAAATTCCCCTTACAATATTTGTTGAATGAGATTTTCGAATCCCAATCCTAAATTATCCAAGCAGTGCTCATTTTGTATCGATCTATTTGGAAGTAAGGTCCAATGATATTGATGTTCACACTCTTGATTTTTGTTATCAATGAATATTAAATTAAAAAATTTAATATTTTTTATTTTGTTATCGATGAATATTATACTAAAAAAATTATTGTTAAACAAATCAAAAGGATGCATTAATCCTTGCTAATCTTCAAAATAAGAACTCAATATAAGTTTATTATATCAAATATTATCTGTGACTAATAAAATATTTTTTCTATGATTTTAAGCAAAGAATATTTTTGAAGGATTCTGAAACAAGCATTAGACTTGTGTGGATGGAGAAAAATGAGCTTCGGCCTCCTCTCTAACATGTCCTAAAAGGTGCCACTTATGTTTACTGGGCCCATGTGAGGTCATATTAACCCAACCTAGATCTTCTCATAACAAAAAAAATTAGTGCAGTGCACAAAAATTATAGGAGTACAAAAATAAAGACAATAAAAAAAGATCATGATATTTTTTATATTCAAATATTTTTTTTATATGTGAAAACAATTTTACCATAAACATAAAAAATTTCACAGTTTAAAAATGTATAACACGTGAAAACTAAGATTTTAAAAACCATGTCAACACATTAAAATTCTCAATTAAAAATAACATCAACATATAAATTTCACAATTCAAAGAAAATATTAATGCATGTAAAATTTCATAAATTATAAATATATATTGACAAATGTTAAAAATTCACACCTTCAAGCAGTGTATATAACGTTATCGAATGTCTAAACATCTCTTTACGAGGCAACATTAAAAATGTCTCGTTGTACTTTTTTTATTGGTGTCGTCCATATACATGGCAGCTAAGCTCAGTAATTTTTTATATATATATACTCTATCTTTTCTCTCTCTTTTTTCTTGACAAAATATACAAGTGTAATTTAATTATTATTTTTTAATTTCTTTTTTATTTTTTTAACTTATCTTTATTTTTTTATAATTAAATTTTTTATTTAATCTCTCATTATTTAATTTTAAATAATATTTATATCATATTTACTCTTTGTTTTTTTTATTTTTTTTTTGTTTTGGATCCTTTGTTAATTGTATTTTTTTTTTAATTTTATCTGTTATTGTTTCATGATTTGGAATTTTGCTTTGTTATTTCTTGGGGTTTATCTTCTATGGCGTGAGTCACGAGCTCATGATCAAGGTTGTTGGTTTTGAAGATTAATATAAGTTGATTTTGTTTTATATATATATATATATATATATATATTATTACTATTTTTTTAATTCTATCCTTTAATATTTAATATTTTATTTATTACAAATTAATTTTCATGTGTTTTCTCTTAATTTTCTTTCTATAGATTCATCCCAATCGTGTACCTATAATCGCAAAGTCAGGGGGTTGACTCATAATTTTTCTTTGTTGCTTTTCTTAATTTTTTTTAAATTTACTTTTTAATATTAAATTGTTTGATAATTTAACTTTATAATTTTATTCAGTATGTGTTTTATCAGGTCACCCTAATATCATAACTACCTATTATATTTGACGTGTTAGCTCAAACAACCGAGTTGATTTTTTTTAACTTTTTTATATTGTTATTTTTTTATTAGTTTTTTATTTTCATTATATTTATTTATTTGTATTATTTAAATTAATAAATTTTTTAAATAAATTAGATAAATCTAAAATTGTTTTAGCTTTATTATAGAAACATTTGCATTTTCATAGCCTTCTTTTTTCTCGTTGAAAAAAATTTGTGCGGGTTGGGAACGTCGCAGCCCCTAACCAGCAAGACCCTGTTTACCTATGTGGTTGTTGCTGTGTTTTAATTAAAACACACTTTGCAGCTGTTTGGTAATGAAAAAAATTGATTTATTGTGCGTGGAGCCCACATGATTTTTGCGTAAAAAACGCTGTAAATAAAAAGTTATGAAAACCTGCTTTTTACGCAATGCACACCTTAAAAAATCATGAACAGTGCAATTCACTGCACTGAGTGAATTGCACTGTTCACATATATATATTTTTTAATTTGTTAATTTTATTAACATTTTTTTTAAAAAAAAATAGTTTAAAATGAATTAAATTCATTCGTACTGTGATGTGAATAATATTTTTTTTCTCGAAAAACTAGTATAGAGTGAATTAAATTCACTTGCACAGTAATATCAATTTTATATCTGATAATATTTTATCTAATTTTATTACATGCTCAAAAAATTATGAAAATTGTAGTTCTTATCGGATAAATTTTGTACGCAATGGAATTATAAATAGTTTAATAGAATAATAAAAACTAATTTATATAAAATATTATTTATTTCATGATGTAATAAGAGTAATTAATTTTATAATATTTAAATTTAAAACCATCAATATTAATATATATTTTTTAAAATTATTTTATAACTTCAATTTCAAAAGCATTCTTAACCAAACACATTAAAATACTTTTTCTTCAACCTTAATTTCAATTATAGTTTTAATTAAACATTTATTTTTTCAAATTAATTTTAATTAAAAATATTTTTTATAAAATATTTTTTTTCAAATTACAACGAGCTAACACAGTATCACATCCTCTAATTCACTAAACATTACACTCATGTAGGGGTTTTTTTTTTTTCTTTCGCAGACAGTATAGCTCTTTCTCGTGGAGACATCAATTGGAAGAAGGCGATCATTTCACCTTCAATCCAATCCAAAACGATTTCTTCCTTTCAAATCCAATGCTAACATGAATTAAAACCCCAAAGCCCCAACTGAAAATCTAAGCTTTCTTTACCACTGAGATCTTTTTCACAGTCATTTTATCAAGCACTTACACTCTAATAGAATATAAGTCTCAAGAACAATGCTTCGAAGGTATGGCCTTCACATTTTATGCTTTAGTCACTCACCTTACACAATTTACTTGTAAAAATCATTTCTGTGATCACTTTTGGGTTTCTTCTTGCTGTATAATAACTGGAAAACTTTGATTTGGTGACCGAGCTTAAATGCTGTTTTCTCTTCTCTCCTCTCTCTCTTTTGCGTTGTCTCGCAGGTCCCTTTTGGAGTTATCAAGTCGTCGTCAATCATTAAGCAGGATACCGAGGCAGATTACTTCTCAGGCATGTTTCTTTGCTAACAAATTGTAAATTTTGCAATTATATATTAGATAGTCGTGTTTTTAGATTTGAGATAATTCATTCAAAATTCGAGCAAATACTTGAGAGTGGAGTTTATCTTGAACCCAGAATTTATTTTCCGAATTTTATTGATATCATACAAATTCAATTTATTAAGCTTATGATATGGCACCACAAGTCTCGAATGTTGATTTTTCTTTTGTCAATATCTCACTTGCTTGTCTGTGCCAGACCTCTTAATTTCCCCTTTTTATTATTGAGCTAGTGTTATTTTGTAAATATATACTTCTATTTTCATCTAACATCTTGATTTTTGGTAAATGATTGTTGCTGAAGATAATGTGTAGTTTGCTGTTATTGGGTTCTTTTCTGTGGTGTAATTTCAGCGTGTGCCCCCCTTCCTTTCTTCAAGGAAGGAATTCTCAACCACTTTCCAGAAGAATGCATCCCCAAACGGTGATCAGAATGATAAATCAGAGAGGACAGGTTCACTTTTAGCAAAAGGCTTAGGTGCAGCTCTTGTTGTTGGGACATGTTATTATGTAGGTTGGTTAGACCCATTTATTGAATTTATTGGTAAAAAGAAGCAAGGTTATGTTAACTCGGGTGGGGATGGCCTTGATCATGAAGATGTGTCAGCCATGAGTGAAGAGGCTAATAAATTAAGCCATTTTATAGAGGAGGCTGCGCAAAAGGTTCAAACTCAGACAGATCTTCCTAATGTTGAAACCAAGAAGGACAAGGTTGAAACTCGTATAGATGTTCCCCATGTTGAAACTGAGCAGAAGGTTGAAACCCCTTCGGATCTTCCTCATGCTGAAACCGAGCAGAAGGCTGACACTATAAGTAAAACAGAATCTGATAATCAGTTCCAGGTAGACCATGGGACAATCTCTGTTGAGGAGAGGCATGAACCAAAATCTTCTCAATGTATAGGTTCTGAAGGCAGTCTTGGCGTGGAAAGCCCAGAGTTGAAAACTACTGAAGAATCAAATGAGGGAACTCAAGTTACAGAAGTACAACCTCAGGATGCAACTGTTCCTGTAGAGAGGGAAATAAAAGCAGTACAAACTCAGAATGTTACTTCAGAAGACAGATCTGAGGTACTCTTGATAGTAATTGCTACTAATAATTTGTAATTCATGTTGCTTTGGAGTGTAAACTATGCTGGAAGCATACTGTAGAAGTTCTTAGCTGTAGATAGTTTACTAGTACCCTCTGTATTAATTACCTTAAGTTTGGGCAGTCTCTTGTGTTCAATTTCTAGGAAAAAAAGAGAGGCTAAAATACAAAACAGGAGAGCAAGATAACAAGAATAGGATTTCTACTGTATGCATGTCTATATATTATGCTCTTTATGTTAAGCTATAATCATTTTATTTCTTTCTTGTCTAGCCCATGAAGCCTTCATAGGGAGGCTCTTTCAATAGGGAGACAGCTAAAAACCAATGTTAGATTTCTATTTTTATCCTCAGTAATATTGGAAAGGCATTCACTATGCATATGATGGTGATGCTGGTGTTGCTAGCTGTTATACTTGTTTTATGTACCATAGAAATGAATTTTAAAAATGTACTTTGTTCTCTATGTTTGTTGTGCTGTTCTGCACAGCTTTAAAATCTGTTTTGGTATCTCTTTGCAGCAGGATGCCTTTGGTGAAGGTGGAGGAACATCAAGTCTACTTGATTCATACCATCTCGATGACGAAGCTGAAAAGAACACTGCAACAGAGGGCCTTGGAGAACAGGTTGCTACATTTCTATCATGTGCATATTTCTGTGATTGAGGCATGTACTTGCTTAACTGAGATTCTTTGGAACTACAGGCTACTGGTAGTGCCATAGAAGAACTGAATGAGGGTTACCTAACTAAAGATGGAAAGTTAGTTATGGATTTTCTCGAAGCAATTCATGCAGCTGAAAAGAGGCAAGCTGATTTGGATGCCCTTGCTTTTGCTGAAGAAAAAAGAGCACTGAAGGTATCGCTGTTGCATACCTTGTAGCATGGGTATTTCTTGATTAATGACTACTACATGTCCTTTTCTTTCATTATCTATTTGCACTTATCCTTCGCTCTCTTTCAGGAGAAGTATGAAAAAGAACTGAGGGATTTAAGGGCTAGGGAACTTATGCATGTTGAAAAGGCAGCAATATTGGATAAGGTTGTACAGATTATGTTCTTCTTTTCATGTCTGTAGCATTGTAGCAAGAGAGTTAATAGACTATAGTTATGGTTGGAGATAAGCTATCTGTTTAAGCAAATTCTCCAGCCCCCTTCCTCCAATATAGTGCCACCTGTGACTAGATGACAACTTCTACAATTTCAGGAAATAAAAAGAGAGAGAGCCAAAGCTGCAGCTGCAATCAAGACACTTCAAGAAAGAATGGAGGAAAAACTTAGGTTGGAGCTTGAAAAGAAGGTTTGCATATGTTTTTCTCCATAAGATTCTGTACCATATGCATGGATTTGACAACGCTTTACTCAAGTTGCAAACATTTTAAATGCAGGAAAATGAAGCGGAAATGAAGCTGCAAAAGTTGTCGGAGTTCGCAAAAGCAGAATTGTTGGCTGCAAGTGCACGGGAGAAGGCAGCGCAGATTGAAAAGATGACTGAAGCAAATCTCAATGTATGGTAACTCCTGGAAAAATTGATGATCTTACTTATCATATGTTAGTTCATGGTTTAAAATTCTCCCTTTTCAATGGAAATTTCAATTGTTTAGAAGAAAAATATTTGGTATGCATTTCTGATGTATTGTTTTCTTAAATTTGGGAAATATTTAGTGGGATGAAGAATGAAAACCATTGTTGATAAAAGGATGTGCCATATACTTGATACAAGGATGCTGATGCACATAAAACTTCAAATCCATTTAAATCTTGTATAGGAGGTATAGATAAAAGCATTTACCAAGAGGATTATACTGGAGATGGTATTCAAACTAGTTATTTTCTCTAGTAACCACAGGTTGCAAATTAGGTTTTCATGGTTTGTTCTTTATATGTGTGTGTTTATCTTTTTGACACCAAGACTAAAATTATATCATCCATGTTCCTGAAGAAATTCCATGCGTTTAATAAGTACATGTAAAACTACAAACAAAATTCAGTCACGCTTCAAACCCTGCCAAAATATGTATTTAATAATGACAAAAACTTGCCTTTCAGAATGCAAAGGAACAGATGAACTAAACCTGTTAAGTTATGGCATTGATTGCACTTGCAATCCTGGTCCCCAGATCAGCACACTACTTTCCAACTTGACTGGTTATTGCCAAGCCTTTCATTTCTCCCTGAGGATTCATGATCTGCCTCAATGACAGCAGGCATGACCTTCCTGAGATTTTACTTCCTTGTCTCGGCAGTGGCCATCACCATACCCCCAGCACAAGCAGATGGCAAGCAGTGCAAGCTACCCCCTACTTCCCTTAACTAAGATGGTCCCTTACTTCCCTTAACTAAGATGGTGTACAGATTATTAACACCAGTGTTGTTGGCACAATTCTGCAACTGGGTATTCCTCTGCCATGAGAGTTTCAGGATAATTGTGCTTAGCACTTGTAAAATCCATGTCTACAAAGATGAACTGTATTTCCTCTCAAGGCTTCGTGTAATTTAGACAGTAGCTGACCAAAATCATATTTTTTGCCCACCAGAAGTCTTTAAACTTCTTTAGTTGTTTGGAAAAGTTAAATTGTGAATCTTAAGCCTATACCATTATGGCTAAATGTTTCCACAAGTAGAGTGTGTATGCTTGTTCACTAGTATTTCACAGCTATTAGCATGTGTTAACATCTTTCACTTGCTGGCATTTTACACCATGGAAGTTTCTATTATGCAAATTGTTTGGTGATAAGTCTTCTTGTTTTTACAGATAAATGCCTTGTGCATGGCATTCTATGCACGATCCGAAGAGGCTCGTCAAATTCACTATGTTCACAAGCTTGCTCTTGTAAGGATTTCTTGTTCTTCTCTTCCTTTCTATTTTTTTTTTCAGGATACTAACGTTCACTCTCTCTTGTGTGTGGGTGCTTGTGTTATACTTGTGCATTTCTGATATCAATGTTTACCTAGTCAGCAAACTGATGTACTACATCCGCATGTTACAGGGAGCGCTTGCATTAGAAGATGCACTTTACAGAGGACTACCGATTCAGCAAGAGCTAGATGCTTTAAACACCTATCTTGAGGCCATTGATAAGGACTCACTTTTACTTCTGGTTCTATCAAACCTTCCTGAAGAAACAAAGCACCATGGTCCTGATACTCTATTGGAATTGAATCAGAAGGCAAGTCACATGTTGGGTCCATTTGTTCGCATGTGCTAGTAAATGGTGTAATCCAGTTGTGCAGATTGAATGATGTCATTTCATGATCTCTTATTGAACTTAGGTTTACGAGTATTATCTTTGGCAGATTACAAATTGCATGCCATTCTGCTTATAATAAATTCATTTTTATTGAAGTGTTAATATGGAGTCCAATATGAATTCTAACTTCCACTGGTATAATGATAATGCTTGAATGTCTTTGCTTTTATTCTATAGAAAGCCCTAATGTCACTGAATCTGGCAACTAACAAAATCTGAAGTGTTTCTGTTTTTTTTTACAAGATCATTTATCGATCTTCATTTTCTTACAGTTCAATGTCATGAAAGGGAATCTGAGACATTATATTTTGATCCCACCTGGTGGTGGCGGCATCTTGGCTCACGCTTTGGCACATGTTGCATCCTGGTTGAGGGTAGGCAAATACGAGATCTATCTGAGAAACTTTTTGTATTCGTCACTTGCTACTACTGTTCGTGAACTGTCTCTTTTTATCCAACTACCTTGGAACTAAACTATCCTGATTTGTCTTTGGTACAGTTCAAAGAAGTCGAACCCTCTGGTGACGGTATTGAATCTCTTATTAGTAGAGTTGAGGGTTTCCTTGCTGAGGGAAAGCTTGCTGAAGCAGCAGATGCTCTCCAAAAAGGTGTCCAAGGCAGCCAGGCAGAAGAGATAGCTGGTGATTGGGTGAGGCGAGCAAGGAACAGAGCTATCACAGAGCAAGCCCTAACTGTACTCCAGTCGTATGCTACATGCATCGGCCTTACTCAATGATGTTTTTGTCTTTTCCAATCTTTACGCACAAAGGAGAAGAGAGAATGATTGTCCTCTTCAGCAGCTTAAATTTAGAAGAGCCTTACAAGGGTTGCGAGCGAGACCCAAAAATGTGTAGATCCATTTCCCCACACGAATAAAATTTTGTTTCTTTCCCGCTTGAACACTGTTGGTTTTCTAACATGGTGTGTTTACTGCTACATAGTAGCAGTAATAAACAATTTGTAAGGGATGTAAGAACCCGACTAAGCCTCCGTCAGCCTCTGTCTGGGATGGATGGCTAAAATTTATTTATTTGTTTGTTTAAAATTAATTTTTTATGTTTTTTTTATTATTTTAATATTTTGTTATTAAAAATAAATTTTTAAAATTAAAAATTTATTAAAAAAAAAAAACCGACAAGAGCGGGATGTTTTACCCATGTGGCTGTTGAGCTTGATTATAGTTTTAGCTGATTCTTCGAAAAATGTGCTGCTGAAGTACAAAACAAAAGTGCATTTTACTCCTTTTCATTCTTGAGTATAAAATAGTAAAATACAGTAACATTTTGTTAGTTGTTTGATGGCGAGGGGACTTTCTTCTTCTTCTTTTGAATTACGACATGTTTTTTTAATGTATTATTCTCATCCTTGTCCGTGTGCTTGAAAGATTCTGACATGTGTTTCCAAAGAAACTAAAATCTGATGTCTCAAATTTTCTGTTATTGCAGTTTTCTCTATCGTTTCTTTGTTTTACGGCGTGTAATCCGTCAGGTTAGGTTAGATTTCATTCTTCAGTGGTGGTTTAAGGTAATGTAATGTAATTCATATATTTTTTAATTTTTTTTGGTATTAAAAATATTTTTTTAATATATTTTAAAATAAAAATACCTTAAAAATCAACCTTTGTCAACATTTATCTGTATTATAACGTGGGAATTGATCTGTCGGCATCACTAGGCGGACACATTTCGGACTCTTGTGAACGGGGTTTAGAAACGGTTCCTGATTTGAAGTAGTTGAGCCATTGCTATCCTCCTTGCACAAATAAATAAGACAATGTAATCTTGAAATTTATTAGTAAGGTTTTAAATTTATTTTTTAAAAATTACTAGTTTGAGTTTTATAAATCCCAGAGTTATTAGAAATTTATATAATTATATAGTTGTTAACTTTAAATACCATGAAATTAATCAAAATATGCACAAGCACGAAAACTGACTCGAAAATCTATATTAATAAAAAGAAATTAAAACAACCCAATCCACTTAAATCTTTTTCTCATCATCGAAACCATATGTTTCAATGACTTATTATTGAACTCAAATTATATAATTTTGATTGAGTATGCTATCATCCCTTTTGTAGCGTGCGTTTAAAATATAATTTTTTTATTTTTTTAAATAATTTTAATTTAATGTGTTAATGTTAAAAATAAATTTTAAAAAATAAAAAAAATATTATTTTAATATATTTTTAAATAAAAAATAATTTAATAAATAATTACTATTATATTTCTAAACACCCATGTAGAAGTATGGCACCGTGGTGACAAGAAGAGAAATGAAAAATAGTAAAATAAAGAAAAAGGACAGCTTGTATTGCTTGATAAAATATCCTGCAAGGTAAGTCACAGCTTGCAAATGATTCTAATGGGCTGTTCTAAATTTGGAACGTGGAAGTAGATCTGTCTTTGTTGTTTATCATTTCATTTTCTTATTTTCTAAAAATAGGGGGACAGCTTGAATGCTCGGCTCCTCACATTTTATGAGGATTGCACATGAAGAAACATGCCCTGCTAACTAACAGGACCCTTTAATCAGTCACAAATACAGCTAAATCGTCGTCGTCGTCGTCGTCATGATTATAATTATAATTATAATTATAATTATAATTATAATTATAATCATGTTGTTGTTCCGATCTTGGTCCCTTTTATTTTTCTGAGGGCTATGAGTCCCTATCATAACTGGTGAGAAATCAGCTTCCACATTATAATGAAATGAATTTTCTTTTCGGCGGTGTAAATGTATTAAAATATATTTATTTTTTATTTTTTAAAATTTATTTTTAATATCAATATATCAAAAGAAATTCAAAAATATAAAAAAATAATTTAATTAAAAATATAAAAAATATAAAATTATTTTTTAAACACAAAAATAAGCACTACATGGTTGGTTCTGGTGGCTGTTCTAGAAAACAACAAATTGCAGCTATTTTCATGTTGAAACAATTTAAAAATCAAAGTCTTTAGTGGCTGGTGTTGAGTCCAAATCATTTCCTTCATATGAAATGAAAAAAAATAAAAATAAAACTAAATATTGCATCAATTTTATCTTTAAATAAAATGAATTAGCTTTATCTTTTCCTTTTTAGACAAATCGTATTAATCAATCCTAAATATTAATTTTTCAAGTACATCAATTATTTGTTCAAAAAAATAATATATAAAACAAAAAATGATATTGAATAAAAAAGATTATTAAGTGAATTTGGTTTATCATTGAGGATTATGGACCAACCAATTAAATATATTTTGCTAACGAGATATTGGTTTACTGAAAAAATAATTTTATTTTTTTAAAGTCATGATTGGCAATGGTGAATTGAAGAGTTATTTATATTCAAATTTCCCTACAGAAAACTAAAAATATATAAAGAAAAAGAAAGAAAAATCAAGTTGGTTAGCAAGAGTTCTAACGTTTGCAGAGGGCACTAAAGTCATTTTACAAGGACTAGAAACAACTGATGGTTTTATAGTTAGAGCTAACAGGAATTGTTAAATTACAAAGTCATCCTCATTAGGTGTATCCTTCTGTCCAGGATGTTTCATTGCCTTCCACCCATTTTTTTTTTTAATATTCAACATTATTTTATGCCAACTAAGAGAGAGAGAGAGAGAGAAGGAGGTTGTCTGATTTTGATTGTTTTCCAGTTTTGGCTTGGCTTGGCTATGCTAGGCTAGGCTAAGGTTGCTTTTCTTGTCATTTTCTTTTACCCTTTATTTTTTTTTTCAATTTAATAAAAGTCAAGAACATTTAAATGGAAGAATTGAAGACCTGCAATTGCTGGCAATCATTTTCGTGTTATAGAAATGACCATGATGAATTCATCATTGAACACTGAAATACAGTTGTGAGCAGGAACTCTTCCTTTATATTAGATTGAGAGAATGATTGTGATTATTTAAAGTATTTTTTATTTAAAAATATATTAAAATAATTTTTTTTAAAAGTTATTTTTGATATTAGTATATCAAAATAATTTAAAAATATAATTTTTTTTATTAATTTTAAAAAAAATTATAATTTTTTTAAAAATACTTTTGAAATGCAAAAACAAACAGGGCATTACTAGTACAGTACCACCATGTTTTTTTATTTTTTTTAGCTTTTAAATTATTATTTTTAATAGTTTTGATATACTACTATCAAAAATAAATTTTAAAAAATTAAAATAATATATTATTTTGATTCATTTAAAAAAAAACACTTTAAAATATAATATTTACCACACTTCTAAATAGACACTAGCCATTTTTCTCAACCTCGTGTTTTTCTCATATATAAAAAATTTAGTCTAGATTTGTTATCGTATCCCTTTCATGCATACGACGATATAAATTATTTTATAAATAATCTTGTTGTTTTAATATAAGCTCATATATTTTTAATTGAGACAAAACATGATTAATTTAGTACAATGGACCTCTTTCAAAAATCAATAATCTGGCACTCTTTATAGGATAGTTTTTGGTTTATAATTTATTTAATTTAGTTTTAAATTGAGTTTTAAATTTTGATTTTATTCAATCTAGTTCTTGGAAAGGTTTGGCACAGTCCTTGTTGCTGCACACTTTTTGCCTAATTGACTTTCAAACCTATTTTTTCTTCAATTAAGTCCTTAAATAAGTCAATTAAACCTCTTAGAAATTTAATTAAGTCTTTAGATTTAATTAATTTTTATAATTTCGATCAAGTTTGGGTTTCATCCTCAATTTTTTTTTCTCTTTCTTTATCTCATCTTGTCAAAATATCATGATGTAGCTATTCTTATAGCTTTAAAACTGATCACTTCGTGTCCCAAAAATATTTTGAATTTTTAATAAAAAAATATAAACATTTTACAAAAACAAATATGGAGGTTTCAAAATTAAGTTATGACAAACAAAATCAACATTAATTAATAAATAATAATTCAATTTAATCAATTCAAATAAATTGATTCAAGTTCTTATTACATAAAAGAAAAAAAATCCTAATTCAACACTGCACTGATGCCAGTAATGAAATTCAAAAACTAATAAATATTTTAATTTTGTTTTCAAAACTAGAGCCTTTAAGTTCACTAATAATATGTCTTCTAAATATGACTTCACAGATTTTAAATTAAAAAAAAATTAAAAAAATATATATTTTTTCTATTTCCATAAAATGAAAACAACAAAATAGAAAATGAAAACAGTAATAAATAAGCCAAATCACCTCCTAACAGATTGACTAATTATTTCGTAGCACCTTGTTCCCTTGTCTTATAGCACAAGGTAAAAGAAAAAACTGTTCCACACCAGACAACCTAATGAACGCTAGCTCCCCCCCACCCCACCCCACCCCATAAAAAATAAAATAAAAAATAAAATAAAAACTAATAAGCTGAGCCAAGCCGCGAAGCAAATAGTAAAAATCAATCCAGGTAGGCTTGAGCCTGTCGGTGGTCACTCCCTCTCAACCTAACTGAAATCTCTCTCTCTCTCTCTCTCTCTCTCTCTCACACACACACACACAGAGACAGAAGCCAACAACTGGAAACCTCACTCTCTCTCTCTCTGTAAAAACACTAAAAATCATTTATTTTTTCTCTTAAAAAATTTAACTGAAAATACTTTATTTTCTCTCTCTGGCAATCAAAATGCAATGCAATGCAATGAAATGAAATGCCTTTTTATTATCTTCCCTTCCCTTCTACGATATCTTTAGATGCTCCTCTTCCTTTTCCTTTCTCTCTCTCTCTTGCTCTCTAGAGGTGGGTGGGTCATGACTCACGAGTGAGCGATTGAATTCTTTATTTGTCACCGCATTTTCGTTCCTTTGAAAAAATCTCTTAGATACTAGAGGTGCTGCTGCTTGATCTATCCCTACTTCCATTTCATTTTCACTGAAAATCCATTCTTTTTGGTTACTGATGGAAGAAAATCAGTCAAATTCATAATTTTGTTTTGTGTCATTACAACGGCGTTTTCAGTTGAAAGCGGAGTTAAAATTGATCTACTGTTAGAATTGAATTCAAGTTAATGAAGCAACTTAAGTCAGTCAAGTTTAATTAAAATTAAAAATCAGTTTGATTTTGTGTAATTAGCAGCAGCATTAATTACGCTGACTGGCTTACTGACTGTTCTGATTGATTGATATTTTGCAGGGGAGTTTGATGCATTGATTGTGTAAGCAAGCAAGATCTGGAGAGAGATTCATTCTTTCGCTAATTTTTTCAAGTGGAAAAAGGAAAAAAAAGAAAAAAAAGATGGCGGCTACACTTGCTTGGAGGTTATCTGCTACCAATGGCAGCAGCCTTGCCACTGCTGATCTGGTAATCGATTGATTCATTATATTAAAATTATGAGATATTTCATGTAAATTTTTATCGAATTTAGTGCGCGAGCCTCTGGATCTCATTCATACTCCACATGATACGTATGTTTTGTGTTTGGTTCTGTTAATTGAGGTTTAAATGTATGCTATGGTGTTTTCGGTTTTCGTTTTAGAAATGCCAGTTACTTTTACGATTTTTAATTTTTTTTTATGTGTATTGCAATACTATTATCTGCAAGTACACTTGCTCCTCTAAGATATGAACTGTTAATATTTCTTTGACGAGTGCCCCCTTCCCGCCTCTGGTTTTGAATCTCAAAATATATTGGTTATATTTTTAGTTTATATGTGTGTGTTTGGTTAAATATTAATTAACACTCTCATTTCACAATTGCAGGAAAAAAATGGCGATCTAAAAATTCAAGATTCAGAGCCACCAACTCCCCATTCAGTTATGAAGATGGGTGTAAGGTGAGTTCAGGATTTATTCATACAGCTGACAAGGTTGATATCCTCTTGTGATTACCTGTATAGTTCTTCGAAGGGCAGTTTCTTTTTCTAATGCTTTTAATATCTACCGTGGACATATGCTATCCTTTGGTGAATAGTTTTTGTGCTGTATTGAGTACCACTATAGGCGCCTCTCTCTTAAGCTTTGTACTGATGCTAATACTTTTGTGTAGATCAGAGAATTGAGGGTATGTTTTCCCAAAATGTCTTAAAAGGAACTGAGGACCTGCTTGTTGAATACACATGCTTTGCTTTGAGTTTTAATAATCAATAACCTTCTAGCACCTAATTTCTGAATTGATTTCCACTTAGGTGAACTATACAATTCTAGACCTGTTTCCACTGTTCCTAGATTGATTTTGGACACGCTTCCTTTAAACTGGAAAAAATGGCATATATAATGTGGGTAGATTTTTATTTTTATTTTTTAAGATGGATGCTGTTAATAATTCTGGTTTCCAGATGCTCTTTTCTAATTCAGAAGTAAAGGGAAGTTCTTCTGTTGCAATTACTGGATGTAATGAACAGGAATAGAGCTTTGTGCTCCTTCTATAAGAATGACTTCTCTAACTGATGCTCTATCTGTGCTTAAATTGTTGTTCAACATGTTTTATTTCATGTCATCTTATTCCAGATTTCTATTTTCCTCCATGTTTGACTTTTCTAGCACTTTCAACTTGAAATATCCTTTTTTAGTTTGATTGTGCTGGTTCTCTCTTCTGGATATATTAACGACTGTTTTTTTCTTATAAGTTTCCGCAAGTTATTTCTGTTTCCCTGAAAATGAGGTCAACAAAGAGGAAGTTTCTCACAAAGCCTAATAGCAATGAAAATTGTCGCTCACTTTTCTTTCCTAAATTATTTTCAGAGACCGTACTAGTAGCATGGAGGATCCAGATGGCACACTAGCAAGTGTTGCACAATGCATTGAGCTGCTACGTCAGAGTTCCTCGTCTGTACAAGAGAAAGAGTATGCATTGAGACAGTTGCGAGAACTTGTTGAGACACGTGAAAATGCATTCAGTGCTGTGGGATCTCACTCTCAAGCAGTTCCAGTGCTTGTTTCTCTTCTCCGGTCAGGATCACTGGGAGTGAAGATACAGGCTGCTACTGTCCTAGGTTCTCTCTGCAAGGAGAATGAACTAAGGGTAAAAGTCTTACTTGGAGGATGCATCCCACCATTGCTTGGTCTCCTCAAGTCCAGCTCTGCAGAAGGCCAAATTGCAGCGGCAAAGACAATATATGCCGTTTCCCAGGGTGGTGCTAAGGATCATGTTGGCTCAAAAATTTTTTCAACTGAAGGAGTCGTGCCTGCACTCTGGGAGTTGCTTCGAAATGGGCTCAAGACGGGCAACTTAGTTGATAACTTGTTGACTGGAGCTTTAAAAAACCTCTCCAGCAGCACTGAGGGATTTTGGTCTGCAACAATACAAGCTGGAGGAGTGGATATACTAGTGAAGTTGCTTACAACAGGACAGTCAGACACACAAGCAAATGTTTGCTTTCTTCTTGCATGCATGATGATGCAAGATGCATCTATTTGTTTCAAGGTATTGGCTGCAGAGGCTACTAAACAGCTGCTCAAGCTGTTAGGACCTGGCAATGAAGCCTCTGTTAGAGCAGAAGCTGCAGGTGCCCTTAAGTCTCTTTCTGCACAGTGCAAAGATGCAAGACAAGAGATAGCTAAATCTAACGGCATTCCTGCTCTGATTAATGCTACAATAGCTCCTTCAAAAGAATTCATGCAGGGGGAGTATGCCCAAGCACTACAGGAAAATGCAATGTGTGCTCTTGCAAATATTTCTGGTGGCTTGTCATTTGTCATCTCAAGCCTTGGTCAAAGCCTTGAATCATGCTCTTCACCTGCCCAGGCCGCTGACACTTTAGGAGCTTTGGCTTCAGCTCTGATGATATATGATAGTAAAGCTGAATCCACTAGGGCATCAGATCCTATGGCTATTGAACAGACTTTAGTTAATCAGTTCAAGCCTCGTTTACCCTTTCTTGTGCAAGAACGTACCATAGAAGCATTAGCTAGTTTGTATGGGAATGCCATCCTCTCAGTTAACCTTGTGAATTCTGAAGCAAAACGGTTGCTTGTTGGTTTGATTACGATGGCTATCAACGAAGTTCAGGATGAGCTTGTAAGAGCTCTTCTCATGCTTTGCAATAATGAAGGCAGTCTATGGCGTGCACTTCAAGGACGTGAAGGGGTCCAGCTATTGATATCTCTTCTTGGCCTTTCATCGGAACAGCAGCAGGAATGTGCAGTGGCATTGCTTTGCCTTCTATCTAATGAAAATGATGAAAGCAAGTGGGCCATCACTGCTGCTGGTGGTATACCTCCCCTTGTCCAAATTCTAGAGACAGGATCTGCAAAAGCCAAGGAAGATTCTGCTACAATCCTTAGGAACTTATGCAATCACAGTGAAGATATTCGTGCATGTGTTGAAAGTGCTGATGCTGTTCCTGCATTATTATGGCTACTGAAGAATGGGAGTCCCAATGGGAAAGAAATTGCAGCAAAGACTTTAAATCATTTGATCCATAAATCTGATACAGCAACTATTAGTCAGCTCACTGCATTGTTAACCAGTGATCTACCTGAATCAAAAGTGTATGTCCTGGATGCTCTAAGAAGTATGCTTTCTGAGGTTCCCTTGAGTGATGTACTACGGGAGGGCAGTGCTGCAAATGACGCGATTGAGACAATGATTAAGATATTGAGCTCTACTAAAGAAGAGACTCAGGCCAAATCTGCCTCTGCTTTGGCTGGTATTTTTGAAACCAGAAAGGATTTATGTGAAAGCAGCATTGCTGTTAAAATACTTTGGTCAGTGATGAAGTTGCTAAATGTTGAATCGGAAAACATCTTAGCAGAGTCATCTCATTGTCTTGCTTCAGTATTTCTTTCAATTAAAGAGAACCGGGAAGTGGCTGCTGTTGGTCGTGATGCATTGTCTCCTTTAATTGCACTTGCTAACTCATTGACTTTGGAAGTAGCTGAACAGGCAACGTGTGCTCTTGCAAATCTTATTTTGGATGGTGAAGTTTCAGAAAAAGCAATTCCAGATGAAATTATTGTGCCGGCGACTAGGGTTTTGCGTGAAGGAACAATTTCTGGGAAGACCCATGCAGCAGCAGCAATTGCTCGTCTCCTTCATTCTCGTAGAATTGATAATTCCATAACTGATTGTGTCAATCGTGCAGGAACAGTACTTGCATTAGTTTCTTTTCTAGAATCTGCAAGTGGTGGTTCTGTTCCCACATCAGAGGCCCTAGCTGCACTTGCTATTCTGTCAAGGTCAGAAGGGACTAGTGGACACATCAAACCAGCATGGGCAGTTTTAGCTGAATTTCCAAAACACATAACCCCAATAGTTTTGTCGATTGCAGATGCAACACCCTTGTTGCAGGACAAGGCTATTGAAATATTATCAAGACTTTGCCGAGATCAGCCTTTTGTTTTAGGGGAGGCGGTTGCTTGTGCCTCCGGATGTATACCTTCAGTGGCTAGAAGGGTGATCAATTCCACAAACCCAAAGGTCAAAATTGGAGGAGCTGCACTTCTTATTTGTGCTGCGAAAGTTAGTCATCAAAGAGTGGTGGAAGATCTTAACCAATCAAATTCATGTAGTCATCTTATTCAATCACTTGTCACAATGCTTTGTTCTGCAGATGCTTCTCCTTCAGAAGATCTGGTTGATGATGACAAGGAGGTCATTAGCATCCACAGATATGCTAAAGAAGGTGAGAATGGTGAATCTCATAAAGGAACAGCAGTAATTTATGGTTATAACTTAGCTGTTTGGCTACTTTCGGTTCTTGCCTGCCATGATGAGAAAAGTAAAATTGTTATAATGGAGGCCGGAGCAGTTGAAGTTCTCACCAACAGAATCTCCAGTTGTTTTTCGCACTACAGTCAGGTAAAACTTTTTGCCCACCGTAAACTGAAGGTATTCCAGTGTCTTGTGCCATAAGTTCTCAATATCAATGAAAATTTTGATTTGTCTTAGAGCAACGCTGCAATTGAGCCTAGCCAAACTTTAATATATTTAGAGTTCATCTAATTTTAGCAAAGTTCAGGCTTGGCTTGTGCTTGTGGCGAGCCTAAGACTTGAAGCTCAAGCTTCTCTCCTTGGGTTGGTTTGAGTTTGACATAGTAGATTGATAAATAAGCAAGTAAACAAACTTACCTTGACCTTGGATTCACCATGAAAAATCATTCAATAAAGAAGTGAACATGTTTTTTTTTTTTAAAGAAACCCAAACTCGTGTATCTCATGTCAGAAATAAGTTTGATTAGATTTGATAATATAATAATTCATATTTTATATACATTAATTATTTAGCTGAACTAAGATTTGCTTATTAAATACATGCTTGTTTATGAATTTTAATGAATCTGCATGCAAGCCTTTGGATGATGTGGCCCCATAAGCTTTATATCATGATCTTGAACAAGCTGAGCTTGATCTAAATCAAATGTGGCTGTATTAGCATGAGTTTCAAAATAACCTCGAGCTTGAGTTGTTAATTTTAACAAATGAGCTTGAACGAGCCTATAACAAGCTAAGCTTCAAGAGGCTTTGCTCATTTGCATCCCCAGTCTGGACTTTGGACGTAGAAGAATTATGAGATTTACATTAAAGAAAGAAAAAACTTATCATATTTCACATGTCACGCAGCAGAGAAATCTATTCTGTATTTTGATTGTTGTTAACCTTTGTTGCTTCTCTATGTTCACCTGTGCAGAGTGATTTTAGTGAAGACAGCAGCATATGGATTTGTGCTCTACTGCTAGCTATTCTGTTTCAAGATAGAGACATCATACGTGCACATGCAACCATGAAATCTATACCAGTACTTGCAAATTTGTTGAAGTCAGAGGAATCTGCAAACAGATATTTTGCTGCACAGGCAATAGCCAGCCTAGTGTGTAATGGTAGTAGGGGAACTCTTCTGTCTGTTGCAAATTCTGGAGCAGCAGGTGGTCTTATCTCCTTACTTGGCTGTGCTGATGGTGATATATCTGATCTTCTGGAATTGTCTGAGGTGTTTGCTTTGGTGCGTTATCCGGACCAAGTTGCCCTAGAGAGGTTATTCAGAGTTGAAGACATTAGAGTTGGTGCTACATCTCGCAAAGCAATACCTGCTCTTGTTGATCTACTCAAACCAATTCCAGATCGTCCTGGGGCACCTTTTCTAGCATTAGGACTTCTAAATCAGCTTGCAAAAGACTGTCCACCAAATAAGACTGTTATGGTTGAATCAGGGGTTTTGGAGGCCCTGACTAAGTATCTTTCACTTGGTCCACAAGATGCAACCGAGGAAGCTGCAACTGATCTGTTAGGGATCCTATTTAATAGTGCTGAGATTCGGAGACATGAAGCTGCTTTTGGTGCTGTCAGTCAACTTGTTGCTGTCCTGCGCCTGGGTGGAAGAGCTGCAAGGTACAGTGCTGCTAAAGCATTGGAAAGCTTGTTTTCTGCTGATCACATCAGGAATGCAGACACTGCCCGACAAGCTGTCCAACCCTTGGTGGAAATTCTTAATACTGGTCTAGAGAAAGAGCAGCATGCTGCTATAGCTGCATTGGTTAGGCTATTGAGTGAAAACCCATCAAGAGCCCTTGCAGTTGCTGATGTTGAAATGAATGCAGTGGATGTACTTTGCAGGATCCTCTCGTCAAATTGCTCAATGGAGCTGAAGGGGGATGCTGCGGAGTTGTGCGGTGTTTTGTTTGGAAATACAAGAATCAGGTCTACAATGGCTGCAGCTCGCTGTGTTGAGCCTTTGGTCTCTCTCCTTGTAACTGAGTTCAGTCCTGCTCAGCATTCAGTTGTCTGTGCATTGGATAAACTCGTTGATGATGAACAACTGGCAGAACTAGTTGCTGCACATGGAGCTGTTATTCCTCTTGTTGGCCTTCTCTATGGTAGGAACTACATGCTTCATGAGGCTATCTCCAGAGCACTTGTGAAGTTGGGGAAAGACAGGCCCGCTTGTAAAATGGAAATGGTAAAAGCTGGAGTAATTGAAAGCATACTTGATATCCTCCATGAAGCACCAGATTTTCTCGGTGCAGCATTTGCAGAATTGCTCAGAATATTGACCAACAATGCTAGCATTGCCAAGGGGCCTTCTGCTGCAAAAGTGGTTGAGCCCCTTTTCCTGCAGCTGACAAGACCAGAATTTGGGCCTGATGGACAACATAGTGCTTTACAGGTTCTAGTTAATATTCTGGAACATCCACAGTGCCGTGCAGATTATACCCTCACCTCTCACCAAACTATCGAGCCACTTATCCCCTTGCTTGATTCTCCAGCTCCGGCAGTGCAACAGCTGGCTGCTGAGCTCCTCTCTCATCTGCTCATGGAAGAACATCTTCAGAAGGATCCAGTGACACAGCAAGTAATTGGTCCCCTTATACGGGTACTTGGTTCTGGCATACACATCTTGCAGCAGAGAGCTGTAAAGGCTCTTGTTAGCATTGCACTAATATGGCCAAATGAAATTGCAAAAGAGGGTGGTGTGAGTGAGTTGTCCAAAGTTATATTGCAAGCTGATCCTTCTCTTCCCCATGCCTTGTGGGAATCTGCTGCTTCTGTTTTGGCTATCATTTTACAGTTTAGTTCTGAATTTTATTTGGAAGTTCCTGTAGCTGTCTTGGTAAGGTTGCTCCGTTCTGGCTTAGAAAGCACTGTGGTTGGCGCATTAAATGCTCTTTTGGTGTTAGAAAGTGATGATGGAACTAGTGCTGAAGCTATGGCTGAAAGCGGTGCCATAGAGGCTCTTTTGGAACTTCTCAGAAGCCATCAGTGTGAGGAAACAGCTGCAAGGTTGCTTGAAGTACTACTTAACAATGTGAAAATCAGAGAATCAAAAGTTACTAAATCTGCAATCTTGCCATTATCACAATACCTCTTGGATCCCCAAACTCAAGCACAACAGGCAAGATTATTGGCAACTTTGGCACTTGGTGATCTATTCCAGAATGAGGGCCTGGCTCGCAGTACTGATGCTGTGTCAGCTTGTCGTGCTCTAGTCAATGTGCTTGAAGAGCAACCTACAGAAGAAATGAAAGTAGTAGCAATATGTGCTTTGCAAAACCTGGTCATGTATAGCCGATCCAATAAAAGAGCTGTTGCAGAGGCTGGCGGTGTTCAAGTTGTATTGGATGTAATTGGTTCAAGTGATCCCGATACATCTGTCCAGGCTGCAATGTTTGTTAAGCTCCTCTTCTCCAATCACACCATTCAAGAGTATGCATCCAGTGAAACAGTCAGAGCCATAACTGGTAAGTTTCTCTTCTCCCTGTGCAGTTTGTCTAGTCTTGGCAGATACGAGGGGAACATATCTATTGATTTTGTAATGACAATTTTTCTTTCTAGTATTACTCTGTGGTATAGTTTGGAATTTTATTCTAACATTCAGGTACCATAATCTCTGAGAAAGCTCTTATATGACTTCCTTCAGGCCAAGTTTGGAGCTTAATTTAAGTAAACAAAAATCAAATAGATCTTCTCAGTAAAGTAAAAGCAGATGCAGAATTTGAATAGAAGCAGTATAGGATCTAATTGGGTCAAATGAATTTACTTTCTAGTTCATATTTTGACTGGTGAAACAGAGCAGACATCTGAATGTGAGCTAACTTATCAAACTCTTACAGTAACAGTTGATAGATCACATGTAATGTTGAATCAGATTGTGTAACTGCTTACTATTCTCTATACCATTAAGCAAAATAAGCGTAAATTATAAATTAGTCCCTCTAGTTTCAAAAAGTAATCAATTAGTATGTTTTATATCTATTTGTAACTTAATCTTTTTTGTCCATTTCATTTTCTTTTCCTTTTTTTTTTTAGAAAAAGAAAAAAAAAAGGAAGTAGATAATAGGGAAAGATTGATGAGAATAGAAAATATTTTTTGAAACAAAGTAATATTAAATTAAGTATGGTGTACATTGGTCAAGGGGCTAATTAATTAGTTTCCGAAACTAGAGACTATGTAATTCATTTTGCAGAACTAGAGAGACTAATTTATAATTTATTCAGCAATAATAGAAACATTCTGATTGTTACCTAAAGCCATGTTGAACCAGAGGAGATGAACATCAACTTCTGCACGTTAGTGAAAATATTTCCTTATGTAGTAACCATTTCTTTATTCAAGCAACATGGCCATTTATTGTTCTTTTCTTGAAAGATGTGATAAGCAGTTGAGTGGTGGAGCAATCCTGGCCAGCGGCTAGGTTCATCAGTATTTGGAAATTAGCTTTACCTATTGGCTTTAGGATTGGGTGTATCATACTTTTCCTGTCAATTGCTACTGGGGTGAATTTTCCTGCAGGGATGTTATTTTATTTTTACTTTTACCTAAACAACTTTCTGTTTGGTCTTGCAGCTGCTATCGAAAAGGATTTGTGGGCCACTGGGACCGTGAATGAGGAGTATCTCAAAGCTCTAAATGCCCTTTTTAGCAACTTCCCAAGGTTGAGAGCCACCGAGCCTGCAACACTCAGCATACCCCATCTGGTTACATCTCTCAAGACAGGATCAGAAGCAACTCAAGAAGCTGCCTTGGATGCTCTTTTTCTTCTTAGGCAAGCTTGGTCAGCATGCCCAGCTGAAGTTTCAAGAGCTCAATCTATTGCTGCTGCAGATGCAATCCCCTTGTTGCAATACTTGATCCAGTCTGGCCCACCTCGATTTCAGGAGAAGGCTGAATTTCTGCTGCAGTGTTTGCCAGGGACACTCGTGGTTATTATCAAGCGTGGAAACAACATGAAGCAGTCGGTGGGGAACCCTAGTGTTTATTGCAAGATTACACTTGGAAGTACACCACCAAGGCAAACAAAGGTAAGATGAATCAATCATCTTGTTTATTGTTTTGCCATGTTTATTTCTCCAATTTTCAATTTTTTTCAATGAAAAAAATAAAATAACAGGTAGTTTACATAATTGGACTATCCAATTCATTTATTCGGACCAAGGGGTGTGCTCTGATCAGTTCAAACTGAAAAACCGAGCTGAATCGTCATAATTTGGTTTGTTCGGTTCGATAATTTGTTTTTCATTTTGGGTCAGTTTGAAAACCGAACAAACTGAATTCTTTTTTCTTTTTTTCAAACCTTGAAATTTTTTTTTTCAAATTTCAAATTAGAAAATTCTATTTAAAAAAGAATTGTAAATAAAAAAAATTGGACTAAAAGTTTTCAGTTCAATTCATTTTTCATAAATCCGGTTCGGTTCGGTTCTGTTTTTTCAAAAGCTGAACCAAATAAAGCAAAAACCGACCGAACAAACTGTTTGCTCACCACTGATTCTGGCCATCTTTTGGCGCTCCCAACTCACTATTTTTCATATAAAAAAAAATTCTCCCTATTTTTTTTCTCAAGAAATTGCCATATCAACTTCTCAAAGAAAAATATTTGTGAGTTTTTCAGGTCGTATCAACTGGCCCCAATCCGGAGTTTGAGGAGAGCTTTTCATGGTCCTTCGAGAGTCCTCCAAAAGGCCAAAAGCTTCACATCTCTTGCAAAAATAAGAGTAAAATGGGGAAGGTAAATGCAATGATTTTCGATTTTGTTTTTGTGAGAAAAAAACCCAAAAAAGTAATTTAGATGCTTCCACGTTTTATCAGAGATATCTTCCCCCCTTCATATTGTCACGTAACCTATCTCTTTTGATCAAACAACAGAGTTCTTTCGGCAAAGTAACAATCCAGATTGATCGGGTTGTAATGCTTGGAGCAGTAGCTGGGGAATACACTCTGTTGCCACAAAGCAAGAGTGGACCCTCAAGGAATTTGGAGATTGAATTTCAATGGTCAAACAAGTAAGTAACAAATGTTAATGACGTAGCAACCATTCGGCCCAAATTGAGATTTTAGGGAGATAACATGCCTCCCATCAACACAGAATTCTTTCTCTTCCTTGTTTCTTCTCCAGTCTGGTTTATTTATCATCCTCCTCTTTTCAGTTGTAAATAGTTTGCCAGAAGAATTTGATTTTTGTAGCTGTTTGCCAAAAGCCGTAAGATAGCAATTTGTTTAAATGTATTCTTTTGCAACCCTAGTTTCTTCAAGTTTTCTCCTTGTACCCATATTATTGTGCTTGCCAACCTGAGAGGAAAATAATAATCATGGTTCTGGTTTCAAATATTAATCTTCTTTTTAGCCATGTTTCTGCTTCGTTGTTTAATTATTGTGAAAGAGATATAATCCATCTTTGTATATGGTTCATCCTATCAGCTGTGTTTTCATTATTATCGAGCAATAATATTTGAAAGGTTCTCTTGATTACATTGTTCAGGTATCGAACAATAATGTGCTTAACATTAACTTTTGGAACAAGTGATTGCATAAAAATCTTAGGCATTTCTTGATAATTAAGAATGCATAAAATATTTGTTTTTTATAGAAAAAAATCCAAATTAAAAAAAAATGGACCAAGGTTAATTTTACAAGTAATCTATTATCATTCAATCAATTCCGAATATTCTAATGCTATCCTTCAATTAATTGTTAAGCTTTATTGTTCTGTTTTAATCTTGAAATTGAGAGAAAATATAAACTAAATATTAATGGTGAAATTAAGACAACAAAATGGCTCATTGGTTGGTATGATTTTATGTTTTTCATTATATATATATATATTTTTTTTTTATTATTAAAGTGAGTGTACATGACAATTTCTGTATCTTACATTCCATGAGTCCTGAAATTAATAACCATAACCTTTGATAATACTAAAATTTATTATTTATTTTAATTAGTATTGGTCTAATTCCATGGTATGATGCCATGTTCTTCATAGTATATTTATTTTTACTAGCATTCATATGAGCTCTAGGCGTAGTAAAAATGCGGTTTCACTTGTAAAAAGTTTGTATGCATGAGATAAAATTTGTTGTGTGCTGCACATTAAATTGTTACTACCAATAAAGATAAACGGAAGAGAAAAAGGAAAAAAAAGAAAAAAATTTGTACTGGTCGTTGGACCAAGCCCAGGAACCAACGCTTGGTCGCCCAGGAGCAGGGATCCTGGCGCCCTGTTTGCCCTACACAGTCACTCAAGGCCTTTTTTTCTTTCTTTGAACATCAGTACGTATTTCGGGAGGAACACAATTTTGTTCCATTTTTAACGTCTCAGGTTCTCTTCTTTATGGAAAACACTAAATGGTGTAGAAAAAGGCAGGTAGAATTTGATGAACAGATTGGTTTGAATATAATTATAGCAAAGTAAATGTGTAATTTTCATATGCATAGAACTTAGAAGTGCTAACCGTGACTAGTATATTTAAATTTATTGTAGGTTTACATGATCGTTAATTTCAGAACTTAAAAAATTAGTTAAGATACACATAAACTGGCCAAACATCTATATTAATATTAATAATAATAATAATAATAATAATAAAATTTAGAACTGCTCACAAATATTCTTCACAACAGGACTCTTTACGAATCCAAGGCCACCAAAATCCCGGTTGTTGGGAGACAACACACATTCGCAGGAAGCTATGTACAGTAGCATCCCACCTTCCGACCTCTATGTATATGCTAAACGAAGCTCTCTCTCTCTCTCTCTCTCTCTCAAACTTAAAAGCTAAGGCACTGCTGGAGCATGGCAAGAAGCTTCGTATCATTTTTGAAATTTGATACCGTTGAGATGCTTTAGGTTAGGCATGTTTTTCCAGCTGTAGGCGCAGCCACCAAAGAGGTCGGTGGTTCTGCAACTTTTGATTGACCGTGAATAACAATAATCGTGTCCATTTAAGCCAAAGCAATTCAACGACTGCCTGCCTCCTGGAATTTGATATTCTTGAATGGTTTGTCTTCTCTACTCCTTTTTCTTTGGAGCATTTTTCCATTGATCCTACGCATGTCAAATATCAACATCATAAACTTAGTTTTATTATTATTTAAAAAAAGTTTGTTCTAACGCGCCTTCTGACCAATCAAAACCAGCCAACCAATCCAAATTAACAAAAAAAAAAAAAAAACTCACTAAAGAGGCAACAAACGAAGAGCCAGCAAGCCCCGCACTTTACTTTAGAGGGAGCCCGCTCCTTCCTTTACATCTCGACCGTCCACGTGTAGACCACACGGACCCTCTGGTCTGCTTTTCAAACGTGTGGTGCTGTCCCCATTCTACGTGCCAGCTGCTTTCACTTTCATTTTGATTAGATATATATATGTTATTATTATTAATTTATTATTGTTTTTATACGCCATTTATCGATGGTTTTTGGCGCTCCGTAGTGATTTTTTTTTAAATTATTATTATTTTTTTAAATTAATTTTATTTTTAGTGTTTTTGATTTTTTTTAATATATATAAATGTTAAAAATAAATTTAAAAAAATAAAAAAAATATTATTTTAATATATTTCTAAATAAAAAATAAATTAAAATAGCAAACTTTATCACTATTACAGGCAACTGCCTTAACGAATCAGTGATTTTTTTTTTTTTTGTTAAGAATATAATCTGCGAGCAGTGGGTCGTGTTAGGTTTTTTTTTAGAAGGTTACTTTTCACAACATATAGCTTTCAAGCCCTGCTGTTTACACCATCTTTCTTGCTCTCAGGAGTTCTTGCATTCAAGTCCCTAAGACATCTCGATTCTTTCACTGCCATCCCTATACTTGTATATATATATATATGTATGTATGTATATATTTGGTTTAGTTTTAGTGTATGTCTGTGCCCACCGTTTTGTCAAATTTTAATTTTTTTTTCTGTAAATTATTATTATTATTTTTTTTTACCTTTTTGATATGTTGATGTTAAATATAAATTTAAAAAATTTAAAAGATATATAATTTTAATATATTTTCAAAAAACTCCTTACTTAATCAACCAGAACTAGCCTTTATTTTTGAACAATTTTAAAGGTGCATTCTTTCATCATATATTTAGTCAGAATAAATGTTTTTATATACTAATTCCAAGATTGGAAGAGAGAAGGAGCAAGTAACAGTAGAAGTAGCAAGTAACAGTAATTTACAAGGCAGGCAGTGGACACTATACAGCAAATATATAGATATAACTGACAAATGCAAGGGCAAAGCCGCAAAATCTTGTCATTTTCTCTCTTGCAGCCTTAGCATAAAGGTTTCTTGAAGGATATAATGTCATTAAGAGAACTTGTTAAAGTGTATGTTGATATAAAATATATAAATTATATTTTAGAATTTTATTTAAAAGTTTAAGATTTTATATTGAATTAGTGTGCTGATATAATTTTAGAATTTTGATAACTAGATTATCATTAAGTTGAATTTTATAATTTTTAGTTATTTGATAAAAATCAATATAATATGAATTTATTTAAATTTTAAATTTAAAAACTTTCATGTAATAAGTGTATTAGAAAATAATATAAATTAATTTTTTAAAATTTATCTAAAAACTTAAAATTTTAAATTAAATTGATTCTATTTACATTTGTTTACTATTGTACGAGGGGCCACGACCTTTTTTCCTCAGTTCGAATCAGATCAGGAAAAGGCCTATATAAGAAGGAGGCCTGTGTAATCTCAAGGGAAGTAAAGAAGGAGAACAGCCTTAAAACCCCCTTTTCTTTGCTTGCTAGAAGGCAAGAAAGGAATCCATTGTTTGCGAGCAAGTTCCTTGTAACTTCTTGTGTAGCTCTCGCTTCAAATGCTTTTGGTGCTAGTTTAAATAAACATCTTTCTTTCAAGAAACACAACTCTTTTTTCTTTTCTAATTTCCATCCTCACCTTTGTTTCTTATAGAAATATTCAGCTTTCTGGGGATTTGTTGCGTTTTGTCAAGCTCTCAAAAACTTGCTTTTGGACTTCTGGACTTTTGTACTTCTTGAGAAGTTCTTTTTTAGAACCATTAATAAACCATAGATATCTTGAAAAGATGGGAGTTAGTGGCACTTTGGAGTTTTTATCTGACTTGGTGGGAAGTGGTGGCCATAAACACAAAAGGAAGCAGTTGCAGACTGTAGAGCTCAAGGTCAGGATGGACTGTGATGGCTGTGAACTTAAGGTCAAGAATGCCCTTTCTTCAATGAGTGGTATGTGCCTGCCTGCCTCTCCACCTCTCTCAGTTTCTTCTCCGCTGCGTTCTTATTTTCTTTTTTTTAACAATTTGCTGTTGAAAAGAAACTGATATACGTACATTTTAGACTATATTAATTGCTGCCTTGTCATTTATGCAGGAGTAAAAAAGGTGGAGATAAACAGAAAACAACAAAGGGTGACTGTTTCAGGATATGTTGATTCAAATAAGGTCTTGAAGAAGGCAAAGTCAACGGGGAAAAGGGCAGAGATTTGGCCATATGTTCCTTACAGTTTAGTGGCTCAACCTTTCGCTACCCAGGCTTATGACAAGAAAGCACCTCCTGGTTATGTCAGGAAAGTAGAGAACACTGCCGCCATAGGCACCGTGACTAGATATGAGGACCCCTACACCTCCATCTTCAGCGACGACAACCCAAATGCTTGCTCTATCATGTAATGTAACCGAAATTAAGACGTCTACCAAATGTCCCATCGACCCGCTTCCCCTTCTCAGGGGTTTAAACACCACTGCAAAATTCCCATGTAGAGTTTATCTCAATTTTCATTTGTTCTTGGGGGATTTTAATATTATGCAGTAATAAGAATGAGTACAGGAGTACCACCCTTTTTGGACCTTTTGAATGGTCCCAAACAATGTTTTGTAGTTTTGCAGTGAGTTGTTTCGATGGGCCTTGACTTTAGGGATTAGGTATTTGATGGTGAAATACTTTGGGTAGTTGTGAGGCACCTCTGAGCAGTAATAGCTCACTTTATTTTACTTTCTTGCTCGTGATGTTATGTTTTTTTCCATTTTGTGACTGAAGTAATGTTAACAGCTGTAGTCAGCCTGCTGGGTGAAGATGCAGGTGATGCAAGGATGTTGCTGTTCCTATGAGGGTGCATGGCAATGAATTTGAGAAAGTTACAATACACATGACATAGTAAGGATGCTTGGAGATCTTAGGTGACTAGAGCTCAAGTTGAAGTAGCTGTCATTTGCCTACTGAGCAATCCCATTCCTAAAGAGGTTTATATACATGCTAAATTTGTGAGTTTTAGGCATTCAGCTAGAATCATATTTAGTCTAGGTTAGGACACCATTTGGCTGAACGAGCAAGAACGCCAACTCCAAGGTTTGGGAAAAAGACATTGGCGCTAGTATTTAAAAACACGAGGATTTCGAATCCATTTGGTTCCGGTAAAAGGCAAGAAAAGAAATTCCCAGAAAAAAGCACTTCCACTCAAACCCAAATTTGAGAAAAAGAATCCCTCTTTTCTACTTTCAACCTTTCTCTGTTTCAAAGAAGCGTAAAGACATAAATCAGTCCTATAAATAGAGATTCATGTGCAATACAGTTTCCCACACAGCTTCAGAAAATCACCCTCACCCTCACCCTCACGCTCAATTCCATTTCAAGATAAAGCACTTCGCAACAGAAGGAAAAAGCAAAAAGAAGCAACTTCCACCCATGTCATACATATATTTTATGTTTAGTCCACTCCTCCATTATTTTTGCCTTGGGATTTTGAAAGCAGACCAAGTCAAAGCACATATAAAAGCATGCATGCTGGTAAATTGATGTGGTTTTTCAGATGAGGCTAACTTGATTGAACAAATTAGTATCTATAGCAGATTATGGCTGCCGAAATGCAGCAGATTATGAAGTGATGAGAGAAAAACCTAACAGGAATGAAATACTTGTAGCTAATAATAAGAAACAAGACACAGAAACTTGACAGACCAACCGTAGACAATTCAAAATCAAAAGATAACAACCAAAATAACTTATTAAATTTATGTTGTTTGTTGCTACATAACAATCAGGATGCTCAATTCCACCCTGTGAGTAACAGAATAATTCCCACCTCCAAGAGCAAGCGCAGTTGAGTAAGTTAGAAGAAACCACTGCTTGTGTTTTGAGTAAAGTTGAATATAAGTAATGTCAATGACTTGTACTCAGAAGTTTGCTCTTATCTCTCTAACCACTCCTTCTGGTAAATTCATTGGAAAGAAAGGATATCATTACAACAGTAGAGCTGAAATTCACTTGAGCTATTTACTTCCTAGTGATCTTAATGGTGATGCAGTAAGTTCTGATTAGACTTTTGAGCCATCATTAGTATATATCTTATGCAGCCAACATCTGCAACTAGCAAGTGAATTCAATCTTGTTATCTTCCCCTGCAACTAAAGCATGCATTGTCTAGCAGAAAATAGTATTTCAGAAGCATAAGTGACCTCATCCCCACCAGTCTTCTAAGATTTCAAAGAGAGCTTTAACTTCTTAATGAAAAATGGAAGCGTAAATGAGCACCATTAATTTCTTAAAATTGATCACTTTATGTGCACAAACCATTGTCCCCCACATTTGAGTACTTTGTGGCACTCAAACAGGGAATAATCCTCTTTTTCATGTTTTTGCTAAATCCCAAAAAGAAGGGTTTATCAAGATTGGAGAGATCATGATATGCCGAGGTGGAGCTGGGAAGAATATGCTCTACTATGCACTTTCAAAAAGTAAATTTCCGTACATGAGCAGCCATGGCCAGTCTATGAGGCTCTTGATCTCATAATCGTGAGTCTGTACACAGAAAGAGCTGCTTCTGGAAGTCCAAGTAGTTACAGGATTCCAATCCCAGCATCGATCCAACAATGTGTAATGATATCATTTCCAAGATAACAAGAGGAGACTCACTTGATGAACTACACTTGACTTTCATCTATTTGTTACTCCTATTCCCACACTAGACTCGAACAAAATCGATATCATATAGAAGAGTTGAATTGCCAGGGATATTGTAATCATCTGCGTACACAATATCACGGCTTTTGGTATCCAAGTAACATGTGCAAAGATTGACTGAAGGCACTAGTGCTTTGATTTGAAAAATTTAGCTATACAGAAACAGTCATTGTAGTTAGCATATAAAATCATGAGGACGATGCATAACGAGTAAGATCACACATGCAGTACAGGATTAATGGGCTTAATAAAGTCCAAGTGAGAAAAGATGTTGGCAATAATGACCAACAGTATCAGTCATTGGATCGAAAATAATAAAACAAAGAATCCATGCAACGACACTGCAAATTCAATACACACATGAACTCAAAGGCAAGAGGATGCATTCCATATCATTGAACATTTCAATTACTCCAAGCTATTTGATGCACACTACAGGTTTTACTTCAGATAGTCAGGCCTCAGAAAAACTGTAAGTTGTTTCTTTTTGTTCATATGGCAACATCACCTGAGAAGCATCCTGCAGGTTCTGGTCCATATGCTAACAGGGGAGGAATATGAAGCTTATGTTTTCCACCTACGAAAAATCAGCAGCTTGACAAATCTTTCAGTCAAACAAGAACGAATACACAACACAAAAACCAATAGAACTTCTGTTGTTTTCAAAATCTTACCTTGCATTGAGAGCACCACTTCACCACCTAGAATTCCCTGATCCAATCCCCCAATGACCTGAACAATTAAATAACCATGTAAAATAAAGTTGACCAGTGTAGATATATGTGAGGAAATTATACACAGCATCAATTACTATGTGATATGCTCTTTATTGTTTCTGTGAAGAATGGTAGAGCTGCTTCATGAAGGAAAGATCACAAATCACAAGAGTCACATGCAAGTTTCAATTGGTGGTGCTGTAGATTTCTTATAATTATTGAACTCCTAATGGAAGAGTCAATTTAGCTCTTCAATATCCTTAATCATTACAATTTACAACAGAAGGATTCACAGAAAATGCCAGGACAGAGAAGTATCAAATATTTTTTTAAGCAGTGCACATGAAAACTCTAATCTATCCTTACATGAGGACGTTATGGAAAATGGTGATCTGCCCACAATCGTGATTAGATTGAGAAGGAATAAATCATCACCAATCCAATCAAAGAATAATAAGTAACAAACATAGAATGCAGATAATGTAACCTGTTAATGAAGACATAAGAGCAGTAAAAGTAATACAAAATCTCTACAGAGCACTTTGAGCTGTAACTCAAATAATACATGGTAGCAAGTAGTTTAGATCCTAGTCTTAGAAGCTTCTAACATGACCGGCTGTAAATCAGGAGTTCAACAGAAAATCTTCCCACTTGTATGTTTAAGAAGAAAACTGAAACAAACTAATAATTCTATCTAATAGTTTCACACCTTTCCAACACCAATGCGCATGGCTAGAGGTCTGCCGCGTTTATAGCTTCTGTCAAAGACTATCCCATCAGCAAATCTTGCAGTGTCACGGACCTGTATCGAGGGAGAGGAAGAAAAACAAAGATTGTGACTCTTCATGGTATTTGGCATCTATCTATTAAAAGTTGTTTTCCCGGTGAGATCATTGACAGCTCCTTGCTAACAGAAAAAAAGATATTCCAATTTTGTACTAAAACAAGTTGATTTTTTAAGGAACATTTCATGACCAGAATACACACAATAGAGATCCATTACCACAAAACAAGCATTAATCATAATGATAAGTTAGAAGTTAAGAGACTGACAAAGATTCCTGGTCTCAGAAACCTTTGTCAGACACATTTAAAAATAGCTGTTTCTGACTAACATAATTTTTTTTTTTTTGAGAAATTGAAGAAGATCATGAATCAAACAAACTTGCACTTTAGAGGATAAAGTTAATTCATTACTCCAATTAAGTCTAGTCCTTTATCCAACTTAATTCACAGTTTCTTCAATATGAAAGACTCAAAAAAAAAAAAAAAAAAAACCCAATTCTCCAATCATCATTGCCCAGAAAAACATAAAAGAACCAATCAAGAACAGACAAAAACTTACTCAAATCTAGACAAATATTGAATAACTATCATTAATTAGTCAATTTGAAATTAAAGCTTCGTATATTTACTTCAATAAAGCAAAATTCAGGGAAACAAAAAACCAAGATAGGAAATTGGCAGAATTCCTGAATCGTTAAACTTACATTGATGAGCTCATTATATTGGGCATCCACCACACCTGACCCTACAGAACATCACAATAACCAAGGGCAGAGGGAACAAAGTTAAGTTCACGTGGTGGGCCTGCTACAGTAGCATAATACTCAATTCTGGTTGCTTCAGCATCCAATGGTGAGAAAGCAAGAACAGAAGCACCTAAAAGCCCCAAACCCACATCAAGAATGCACTTCTTTGTCTTAGAAACTGACTTAAAAGACAGATTTGTTTCTTTATCGTGATGAGGACCAGAGGTCCGCATCATATCATGTGACAAACAAGAAAGACATGAATATGAAGAAGTGTGTTTGAAAGAGAAAGTGGGCTTGTTAGTGTTGAAGAGGTTTTTTTTTTGTTTTTCCTGAGGTTGTGAATGTTATAGCAGAGAGTGCTGCCATGCTTTGGTCAGTGTGTAATGTAGTCTGTTATGGTTTTTCAAAAAGTGGTTAAAGTTAGGAGGGTAGAAATATTTTTGGAGGGGAGGAATTTTGATCGTTGGATATGGACAAGGGCCCTCACTGATTCTGTTATTGACGGGCTAGAGATTGGAAGGCCTGGACTTAAAGATTCATGTTTGTTTTCAGAAATATTCTTGCCTATATGATTTTGCAGATAACTAATTAATTGATATTTGTGATACTAACACAATTAAATAATCTTTGATCAACCTCAATTTAATAACTTTTTTCTATTCTCATCAATTTTTTATATCATATATACTATTTTCCTCTCAAGTTTTGTGCTTGGTTTTATTTTAATTGTTACAACCTAATTCTTATCCATTTTAAAAACAAAAATTCCGCATCAAAACATTTTTGCTGATGAAATTGGACATATTTTTGAAAAAAAAAGCCATTAAAAACAATTAAAAATACACAAAAAAAGAATAAAAGAAAAATACAATCAGGATGAAAATCAAACAAATAATAAATTTTAAAAAAGCAAGGATGGAGCCAAAGCAGAAACAAAAGGTCAAGAATAATTTTGAGGGACAATTAGGGGTTTGATTAAAAAAATTGAAGAAAATGGTTAAAATTGGATGAATTTGCATGAATTAAAAGATCAAAGACTAAAAAGAAATGGTACAATTTGAAGGTTTTATTAACTCAATTAAGGGCTTAATTGAATAAAACAAATTGACATTTAAAGTTAATTAGATAGGTGGCCCGCGCTACGTCACAGATCAGGTCAATTTCTTTCTAACATAAAAAAAGTATTCTTAGGTGATGATAACGCTTTTAAAAAAGAAAAAAAACTTGGAAACCTGGTCATTGGTCATTGATTCAAATAGATTTAATAAGCTCATTAATTTAATAATAATATTATAAAAAGCCAACAACAATAAAAACAAGAAAAAGACAATGACTAATTGAGAAAAATAAATGTTTGCCAATATTGTAAAAAAATCATTAAATATTATTAATATATCTCGACAATCTTATTTGATAACAAAAAAAAAAAACATTGAACGAAAACAAGATAACATCATAAAGAGAAAAATAAAAAAAATATATTTAAAGAACAATTAATAGCAAATTAAACGATGAAGGATGAATTGGAAAAAACTTCAATTTTAAAAAAGGACAAAAAACTTGACTCCACTCAACATGCTAAACTTGCGGCCCAGTTATGAGGTCGGGATAACTTTGTACAAAAAAAATTGAATAAAACAATGAAGGTTAACTCTCAATAAAACTAAATGATGAAAATCAAAACTAAAGATACAACAATTAAAAAAAAAAAAAGCTTAGTCAAATCAGGTTAACTCGACTAACTCGTGACTTGGGAATGAGATCAGGATAACTATTTAGGAAGGAAAGTGAAAAAGGTTGAAGGTCCAATAACCTAATGTTGAAAGATATTGAAAAAAAAATCAATTTTTTTTAAAAAAACCTAAAACAAAGAACGAAGTCGATATGAGCTAATTTTCAAAACCCATAACCCGGGTCATGAGACTGGGTTACCCTGTAAAATCTCGAGAAAAAAAATAAATTAAAATTTTGTTATATACATGATAAATAAAAGTAATAATTAAGAAATTAAATAGGAAAATATAAAGACATAAAGAATGTGATTCAAATTGTAAAGAAAAGGAAAGAATAGGGGCCAATGTATAATTAGAAAGAATGGGGGCTATAAATACCCCATTCATTCCTCTTTCATAGCCGGCTGGAAACAAAAGACAAAAAAGAAGAGAAGAGTGCAAATTTTCTTCTTCAAAAGAGAAGGGAAAACACCAAATCACTTAGGAATACAAACCTAGAAACTCCAAATAGAGAGGACAACCAATAACAAGGATAAAACAAGTGCAAAATTAAAGAAGAAGGGGCCGATTGCATGCTTGAGAAGAGGGCAAAAATATTCAATTTACATGAGCTGAAATTCTGAAATTTCTAAAGCTATGGACAAGTTAACAATTAAGTAGGAATTGTGCATAAATTTTAGATTTTATAAATTAGGGTTCTTGAAGGAAGATTGAGGGAAATGCAGAAATTGATAGAAATGAGGTTAGTTAAGCTAAATAGGATGCGCTGAACTTGAAAGAAACACAAAAACACAAAAAAAATGTTAAACAAAGAAATCATTGATTCCAAACTAGAGTGGTCAGCTGTGTGATGGAAAAGGGGATGAAAGGGATTATGAAATTTGGGGTTGATGAGCACTTATAGCATGTGTAGTATGTGACAATGAGTGTGTGTGTGGTAAGAAAAATCAGCTAGAAAAAAAGAAAAGAAAGAGGGGGATCTTTAGTTCCCTTAGACTAAGATCGGTTAAGAGCCAAATAAAGAAAAATAAGAATTTTGGTGTGTTATGTGTGTTTATGCAGGAACCAATTATAGTAAAAAGCTCACTTAGGAATCACTGATGAATTCTGGACATATTCATCACCTTTATTTTAGGGGATTTCTGGCCTCAAAAGATAAAATTTGGGAATCATCTCTCATAGAAATTGTAGCATGAGATGTTAGCTTTCCAATGAATCCAACATTGCTCAATTTGGAGCTCTAGAGCTCTAGATATAGGTAAAAATATAAGGAAACGTCAAACTGCCACTCCTGTTGGTAGAACTGACGGGAATTAACAAAACATGGGATTTAGCTGTGATAGGGGCAGAAAACCGTTTCTTCCCACCAAAATTCTTGTAACATTGAACCTTAATACCAGTAGGGGATAAACTACATATGAAAAGTAAAGTTGATGATGTGCATAATAATTTAAAAGAAAGAAATGTAAAGAGTAAATGTTATTGTTGTTGCCTTGCTATTTGCGAAATGGAAATCGACCATGAACTAATATAGTGTACTTGTGAATTCAAAAGAAACCACAGAGGGAGTATAACAACAATAAGAGAAAACAAATTGAGCATCGGTGGCAGGTAGGTGTCCCACGCCTATATTCTCCTTGGTTGATAATAAACTTCGTACTTAAATTCATGCTAGAAATCATATTCATGAATATGACTAAAGAAAGGAAAGATATGGTGAAACAGACATGGATTTGAAATCTGAATTTTGGTCATAGACTCCAAAATTTGGAGTTCAGATATGGGTCTATATTATGTATAAAAAAAAAGAAAAGAAAGAAAATGATCGCCTATAGACTTGATTAGCCGACCTTGAATAGGGGCAACTAATGATGTTAACAAATATTGTTAACATTGTATGACCTTGATGGAAATATAATGAATATTGAACTTGATTAACTATTTACATCAAGAATAGTTAATGATACTGATGAATGATGTTGGTATCAACAAGCCCACAATAACTTGATTAGCTTTCTATGGAGGAAGTTAATGGTGTCAAGAGAACTTGGCATCGGCATTACCAGAAACATCTCCAGGTGTGATGAAGAGCAATTGGTTGACTATTTCGGATTGGAAATAGCTCAATGGCATCGACTAATTAAGTTGGTGTCGGCATTGTCAAGGAATTAATTAGTTGATTCGGATAAGGGTGACTAATGACACTAATAGGAGTTATTAGTGTTTGCAGCGACCACCTCAGAATTTAGGGAGAATAAGAAAAAGGGTAAATCAAACAAAAAATAATGTGTGATAATCGAAAAGAAAACCATAAGTAGGTTATGGAAGGTTAGGCGTTAGATGTAGCAAAGGTTCTTCTTTTGCAGATCAACTATGATTATGCCCTATTGAGTGGGTACTTGTATGCGTAGATACATGTAGTAGTGACCCTCCATTATTTGGTTGTATTTTATTTATTTAAATAATTATTCTCTTATTTTGATGTTGAAGGTCCTTTCCATTCATGTCAGGAGTAGAATTTAGGTTCTTTGATCCCTTTTTGTATAAGTTAGGAACTTAGGGATTATCCATGTAATGTTATTACGCAGTAAACATGTAACCTGAATATAATAGTATAATCCTTGTATTATTTTTGTGTTTGAAATATTAAATGTATCAACATATGCTTGGAGATATTATAATATACTAATTTATGTTTAGAAAGCTAAACTATGTTGTGTTTATATATGAAATTTCAACGTTTAGATGGTTCTCTTAATTACTAATTTATGCATGTGATATGAGATGGAGATTGAGTATGAAGTTTTGTCCCAAGTATATTCTCGAATGAATTAAATGGTTGAATTGAACCCATTGTGGATATGTTTATGATGGGATGATTATAAATGTATGCAGGGTTTTAATTATCGATAACTTGGGACCTCCCGATATATGGGAGACTCTGTTGAAATTTCGTTAGAAATTTTGCTGAAATGTAAAATAAAAATAAAAATTATGCTTTATTTACCCTTTACGTGGAAGTTAAATGGATAAACTAATTTAACATTTGAGGCTGTCACATACCCCAGTGAAGGCAAACCTAACAAAATCACGAAGTAAAATTCTCAATCATCCATAAAATAAAAGCATCAAAAGAATGAGGACAAAATCTAGTATAAAAATCAAATGAAATAAAACAATAAGGGATAAAATTAAAATACAAAATGAATCAAGAAAATGATAAAAAAACAAACAAATAATAATCAATAGAATAAGGACCAAATTCAAAGAAAAAACAAATTGAAGTGCTTCTTTGAAAAATTAGAGAGTTTGATATGAAAATCAAGGAGGAGAGAGAAAACAAGAAAATACAAGAAAAGGTCGTTGATGATGTCATAACCCAATTCTGGGTTATTCTCTAAAAATAAATTTCTTTTTCAAAATAAAAATCAATAAAATAAAATAAAGGCTGGCAACATGGAGAAAGCAGGCCGGGGAATCAAGCTATAATTTTTAGAAGAAATTCAAGGCCTAATTGTATCCCATTGTGCCCAAAAATAGAGGGAAAAAAAATACAAATTCAAGGTGAAATAAAATGATTATTGGATGGATTTGCATACACATTAAGTCTAATGACATAAT